>JBBGZY010000758.1:1895000-2495000 GCA_037952925.1 Lithobates clamitans | reverse complement strand
AGGCCACTACCTAAAAGGATACTCCAAGGTGCATAACCTATACGCAAGAGCCAAAATCTTCTGGTCCAGGGACACCGGGAACAGTTTTATACTAAAGTGATATAATTGTAAAGCTGAGGATGTGTTACTGTATGTAAGAATAACACTGCTCTCCCTTTCTGGCCTTCGGGTGCCTAGTCTGGGACTTGATCTCTATGGTTAAGACATACAAAGGATGGGACCAGTTTAAAAGGCACATGATGATACTGTTTGTATTGTACTCCCTGAATTCTCTATGCAATTTCGATACAAGGATGTGCCAATAGGGACTGAAACCCTATAGATGGGAGAGATAGAGAGGGGCCTAAACCACAGGACCCCCTACTGAGCAGGAATATCTTATGATAAGCGGTGTAAGACTTGTAAATGGTTACTAGTATGAAATAGTGTCATACAGGTAGTTCAACCTCAATTGTTAATAGAATAAAGCGGTAGACCCTGGACTTCCTATAGGCTAGAGGAAGAAACTCCCCCAGGACTGTAACTACATCAAATAACCACGGGCACTATTTTTGGGAGTTGATACAGTAAAGGATCGATTAGAAAGTGAAAGACAATAAAGAATGAGAGGAAAGACGGGAAGGGGGGAACAACAAACCCAACAGGGACTTCCGCTAGAATAAGTTGCAGTCCAGGTACAATAAGGAAGTATATGGTCCAGGAAAACTCCAATGTAAGTCCGGGAAAGGCGTCTGGTTCAAAAAGTAAAACCCCTGAATGTCCGCCTAAAATCAGTACAAGAAGACAGTTGGCAGAAGCAGAATCCCTTATTACAAATCCAGCAATAGTAGAAGAAGCCTTAATGGAGAGCCAACGGGAAAGAGAAATGCCAACAAAGAACGAAATAGCGGAAATGTTTGCTAGATTAGAAACCTTTATTAAAGCTGAAACAGAAGCAATACGGGGAGACATGGGTCATATACTGAGAAGAGTGGAAGAAGTTGAGACAGTAGCTGAAAGACAGAGGACGGAGATGGGGAACATGAAAAGCCAGATAGAGGAGATGCAACGTGAACAAAGGGACTTAAGATATAGATTAGAAGATCAGGAAAACCGAAGCAGAAGGAAAAATCTGAGGATTAGAGGTGACACTACGAATAAAACAAAACATACAAATACCCTTTTTTAATAATTGGAGATTAAATGAAGATCTCCTTCATGATAGGGAAATTGATAAGTTAATAAAAGAAGAGCTGGAATTCTACTTTAGAACTAATACCTCAAAGGAAATATCAGAATCAATAGTCTGGGAGGCCCATAAGGCTTATATTAGGGGGATTATAATAAAGGCGGGAGTGGAGAAAGAAAGAAGGCAGACTAAAAATTTTCGTGTGCTTCAGGAGGAAGTTAAAAAAACTAGAACGGCAGCATAAGGAAATGGGGGAAGGAGGGATTTTGGGAAAACTATACGGAGCTAGAGAGACCATGAGACAGCAGATAAAGTTCGAAAATCGTAAAAAGTATAATTTAGTCAAAAAAGAAAGATATATTGCTGGAAATAGACCTTGTCGACTCCTGGCAAGGGCACTAAGTAAAAAGAAAAATAATAAATATATTGATAAAAAAAAGACGAAATCAGGAGAATTTAGATATAAAGATGTGGACATAGCAAAAACCTTTCAAGAATTCTATGGGGAACTTTACTCAATAAATAAAAAAGATAAGAATAAAGAGAGAGAACAAAAACAAGAGAAAATCAAAAACTATCTAAAAGAAACTGGGATGTTAAAAATATCAAAAGAGGAGAGAACATTCTTAGAGGCCCCCATCACAGAGTCCAAAGTAAGGAAGGCTATCAAGGAGACTCAAACAGGCAAGAGTCCAGGTCCAGATGGGCTGACAGCATTATACTATAAGAAGTACCAAGATTACTTAGTGCCAAAACGATGTGCTTATATGAATGAGATAGGAGAGATAGGGGAAATGAGCAGAGATGCATTAGCAGCTAACATAGCGATTATTCACAAGGAGGGAAAGGATGATACACTATGCTCTAGTTTTAGGCCCATATCCCTATTAAACAACGACACAAAATTATTCGCAAAAGTAATTGCGGGTAGAGTAAAGCAAACGATTAAAAAGGTCATCCACTATGATCAAGTGGGGTTTATACCAGGCAGACAGGGAAGGGACAATAGTATTAAAACCCTTTTGAAAACCCAGGAAATTAAAAAGAGTGGAGTCCCAGGACTACTGCTGTCAATAGACGCTGAAAAAGCGTTTGACAGAGTGGATTGGGACTTCATGATAGAGACACTCAAAAAAGTGGGTTACGGGGAGAAGATCTGTAGCTGGATTGGGGCGCTGTATACAAAACCATCAGCGAGAGTTAAAATAAATGGGACCTTGTCTGAGCCCTTCTATATGTATAATGGAACAAGACAGGGGTGCCCAATTTCCTCAATGCTCTTCCTGCTAGCACTAGAACCCCTCCTTATTAGGATAAGACAGAATCCAGACATTAGAGGAGTAAATATAGGTGGAATTGAGTACAAGCTCGCCGCCTTTGCAGATGATATTCTCCTCTACATAACAAATCCAGGAGTCTCCCTCCCGAACGCCCTGGCTACACTAGAAGAGTATGGGAAATTGTCCAACTTTAAAGTAAATACCACTAAATCAGAAGTATTAGATATAAACCCCAATAAGACAAGAGATTACGCATACCAAAAACATTTTCCTTTTAGGTGGGGGAAGGAAGCTTTAAACTATCTAGGAATCAAAATTACAACATCCATAGAAACGCTATACCAGGTGAATTTTATGCCGCTTATAAATGAGGTAAAATCAGAATTAAACAGAATACAGCAGGGGCAACTGTCGTGGGCAGGAATAATTAATATACTCAAAATGGTTTTATTACCAAAAATAACATACAAAATGCAAATGCTCCCAATCACACTTCCATCTGCATACCTCAAAAGACTACATTCAATGATATTAAGGTTCATATGGAAAGGGAAAACACCACGGTTAAAGTATACTCAACGAATAAACACTAAAAATAAAGGGGGATGGGGAGTACCAGACATTTGTAAATATTACGAAGCCATTGCACTTGCGAGAGTAGTAGATTGGGTTAAAAATAAAGGAAAACAATGGGTAGAAATTGAAAATAAAACTAGTTAAAATTACACAAAATAATATGGTGTCCACCAAAACTAAGAAAATATAACATTGAATCACATGAAATCCCTAGGCATGCACTTAGAATATGGGATGTTATCCACAAAAGGGAACACTGGGAGTACAATTCACTGCTAATGTCATTAAAGGATGTAGAATATTTTCCACCGGGGAAGGAAGAGTGGTTCGGTAAATGGCTCCTAGATGAGAATGTACAATTGAAAGATGTAGTGGACCGGGGTAAAATTTGCTCAATGCAAGAGCTTAAGAATAGAGGAGATAAGATGAATATCAATCCAGGGCGTTATGGTCAATTAAAACATTTTGTTGAATCTTTACCTCAACCAATTAGAACAATAAAAAACCTGCTTCCATTAGAGAAAATATGCATGGAAACAGACGAAAAAGGCGGCTTTTCTCGAATATATAAAATATTGGTGGAGCTGAGGAGGGTAGATACCTTGGCTTTTATAGGCAAGTGGGAGAAGGAGTTAGGAATAATGTTATCAGAGACAGAAGTAGATATGATATTGAAGAGACTCTCGCTCACGTCAGTCAATTATAAACTGGTAGAGTTAAACTATAAATGCCTAACAAGAATTTACATGACTCCGGATAAGATGCACAAAATCAATGGGGAGGAATCTCAGCTATGTTGGAGGGGATGTAATGAAATAGGGACGATGGCTCATGTGTGGTGGTCGTGTCCTGAGATAGGTATTTTCTGGGATGAGATTAAAAAATATACTAAAGAGATTACAAACTTCGATCTGCCAAAAGACCCTAGGGTTCTTTTGTTCCATTTGAGTGAGATGCCCACTAAGGCCTATCTCAGAACACTTCTGCCCTATCTTGTAGATGCAGCTAAAAGCCTAATTTCTAAAAACTGGAAAAGAAAAGAAAGACTAACCATGAGGGAATGGATCAACAAAATAAATGAGATACAGGATTTAGAGTACTTAAGGTTCAGTGAAGGGACAAAAATGGAGGCCTATAGGATAAAGTGGGGAGTGTGGGAAAAATTTAAAAAATCCATAAGAGCAGTTGAGATGTGGACAAATTGAGGGGTAGAGAGGGCAGATCCCGACCCAGGGGGAGTAATGGGAAATTATAGAGAAATCGCGAGGAGGCAGGAGGCACGGTCTCGGGGTGGGAGGGGAGGGGGGGGGGGGTAGGGAGGAAGAAATTAATGGTAAATAGTTGAAATATATGGGGGGTTTGTTATTCTCTGTGTTATGAAACAACCCAATCAATGACATAGATTAAAAGCCATAATGACGTGATGATAAAAGGGAAGCATTTTTGAATTTCTATTTGAAAAATGTATTCCCATGGTAAATCTTCTCGCTGATGTGGCTTGAAAAAAATAAATAAATAAATAAAAAAAAATAAAAGTCTATGGGAGAAATCAAAAGTGCTTATTTTAAAGGCTTATATGCATGGTATAATGCTTAAAGTGAAACAAGTGTAATATTCCTTTAAATTTCGTACCTGGGGGGTTTCTATAGTATGCCTGTAAAGGGGCGCATGTTTCCCATGTTTAGAACAGTCTGACAGCAAAATGACATTTCAAAGGAAAAAAAGTCATTTAAAACTACTATTGTCGGTCCGACAATACACATAAGTTCATTGATAAAAACGGCATGGGATTTCCCCACAGGGGAACTCCGAACCAAATTTTTTTTTAAAAATGGCGTGGGGGTCCCCCTCAAAATCCATACCAGACCCTACAGGTCTAGTATGGATTTTAAGTGGAACCCCACACCAATTTTTTTTTAAAAAATGACATGGGGTCCCCCCAAAAATCCATACCAGATCCTTATCCGAGCATGCAACCTGGCAGGCCACAGGAAAAGAGGGGGGACAAGAGAGCACCCCCCATCCGGAACTGTACCAGGCCACATGCCCTCAACATTGGGAGGGTGCTTTGAGGTAGCCCTCCAAAGCACCTTGTCCCCATGTTGTTGAGGACAAGGGCCTCATCCCCACAACCATTGGCCGGTGGTTGTGGGGGTTTTCGGGCGGTAGACTTATCGGAATCTGGAAGCCCCCTTTAACAAGGGGACCCCCAAATCCTGCCCCCCCATGTGAAAGGGTAATAGGGTGCAAAAGTACCCCTACCATTTCACAAAAAAAGTGTAAAAAAGGTTAAAAATGACAAGAGACAGTTTTCAACAATTCCTTTATTTAAAGTCTTCTTCTTTCCATCTTCTTCGAGTCTTCTTCCTTCTTCCTTCGGTTTCTTCCTCCATCTTCTTCTTCCTCTGCTTCTTCCTCCGATCCTCTGCTTCTTGCTCCGGTGTTCTTGTCCGGTATCTTCCTCTGTGGCGCCTTCTTCCCCTCTTCATTCTTGGGCCACTCCGCATCCATGGGAGGCTCCCGCTGTGTGACGCTTCTCTTCTTCTGACACTTCTTATATATCAGAGGGCGGGGCCTCCTGGTGACCCCGCCCCCCCCTGACACATGGGGACTTGACGGGGACTTCCCTATGGCTTGCCCCGTGACATCAGGGGAGGGGTCACCCAGTTACATAACGGTGACCCCGCCCCCTTTGACGTCACGGGGCAAGCCATAGGGAAGTCCACATCAAGTCCCCATGCGTCAGAGGGGGTGGGGTCATCGAGTGATCCCACCTTCCATTATATAAGAAGTGTCAGAAGAAGAGAAGCGTCACATGGTGGGAGCCTCCCATGGTTGTGGAGAGGCCCAAGTACGAAGCGGGGAAGAAGACGCTGCGGAGGAAAATGCCGGACGAGAACACCAGAGCAAGAAGCAGAGGATCGGAGAAGGAACCAGAGGAAGAAGAAGATGGAGGAAGAAACTGAAGGAAGAAGGAAGGAAGAAGACCAGAAGAAGATGGAAAGAAGAAGACTTTAAATAAAGGAATTGTCAAAAACTGTCTCTTGTCATTTTTAACATTTTTGACACTTTTTTTGTGAAATAGTAGGGGTACTTTTGCACCCCATTACTATTTCACACAGGGGGGGTGGGATCTGGGGGTCCCCTTTCTAAAGGGGGCTTCCAGATTCCGATAAGCCCCCCCGCCCGCAGACCCCCACAACCACCGGCCAAGGGTTGTGGGGATGAGGCCCTTGTCCTCATCAACATGGGGACAAGGTGCTTTGGGGGGCTACCTCAAAGCACCCTCCTAATGTTGAGGGCATGTGGCCTGGTACGGTTCAGGAGGGGGGTGCTCTCTCGTCCCCTCCATCTTTTCCTGTGGCCTGCCAGGTTGCGTGCTCGGATAAGGGTCTGGTATGGATTATTGGGGGGACCCACGCCATTTTTCTAAAAAAATTTGGCACGGGGTTCCCCTTAAAATCCATACCAGACCTGAAAGGGTCTGGTATGGATTTTGAGGGGGACCCCCACGCCATTTTTTTTTTATTCTGACGCGGGGTTTCCCTTAATACCCATACCAGACCTGAAGGGCCTGGTATAAAATTTAGGGGGACCCCCACGCCTTTTTTTTTTCAATTTTGGTTCGGGGTTCCCCTGTGGGGAAATCCCATGCTGTTTTTATCAATGAACATTTATGTGTATTGTCGGACCGACAATTCATTAATAGCCGCGAGTAGTTTTAAATTACTTTTTTTCCTTTGAAATGTCATTTTGCTGTCAGATTGTTCTAAACACGGGATGCGCCCCTTTACAGGCATACTATAGACACCCCCCAGGTACTAAATGTAAAGGATTACATTTTACATTACACTTTTATTGTTTCACTTTAAGCATTATTAAAATCACTGCTCCCAAAAAAACAGCCAGTTTTAAAACATTTTTTGCATTGATACATGTCCCCTGGGGCAGGACCCAGGACCCCAAACACTTTTTATGACAATAACTTGCATATAAGCCTTTAAAATTAGCACTTTTGATTATTCATGTTTGTGTCCCATAGACTTTAACGGTGTTCGCGTGTTTGAACAAATTTTTTGGCTGTTCGCATGTTCTGGTGCAAACCGAACATGGGGTGTTCGGCTCATCCCTACTCTAAGAATATTCTAAGTATATTAGAAAAAGTACACCAGGAATGGCCTGCGGTGAGATATACTTAAACTATATGCAGTGGATATATATATATTTACAAGACTATCTGTATCTATCTATATATATATATATATATATATATATATATATATTAGATACACTGCAGCTATATATTAGATACACTGCAGCTAACTGAATCACCTGCCCCTGCCAGAAGTATTTTAAAAACAGTACACCGGGAATGGACTGCAGTCAGATCTAGATAAACTGGATACAGTGGAGATATATATATATATATATATATATATATATATATATATATATATATATATACAAGACTATCTGTATATATATATATATATATATTAAATACACTGCAGCTAACTGAATAATCTGCCTCCCTGCCTGCTCAATCTAAATGAGACTCTCTCCGTCCATGCCAACAACACACTGCATGAGGCCGCCTTATATAGTGTGGGGCGTGGACTTAGTCCTCCTGAGCCATGATTGGCGAAAGGCACCCTGCCTTTGGCCAATTATGGCTCTCTCTTAGCTGAGGGCGCTGTGATTGGCCAAAGCATGCAGGTCATGGTGCATGCTCTGGCCAATCATCATACAGCAATGCACTCCGCTCCCGCAGTGCATTATGGGCCGTTACGCGCCTCTCGAATTTGGCACGAACGGCCCATAATGTTTGGCTTTCGACGAACGGGCGAACAGCCAGTGTTCGAGTCGAACTCATGTTCGTCCCGAACAGAAAGCTCATCCCTACTAGTGTGTTGATGACTGGTGATGAGAGGCAGATCTGTTTGTTGTACCTGATGTCCTACATCTATTTCTCGTATACAAGAAAGGTTGGGACTTTGAATGAGACACAAGTCTCCATCTAAATGCATACCTGAAAAGAGGGGTTTTGGGACTTTGAATGAGATGGGCAAGTGAGGCCAAAGGATCAGTCACCAATTTATAAAATCATTCTATTGGTAAACAATAACATAGTAACATGATAAATATCCAAATATGGATTAACAGTCACATCATATATACACCATGATTGATACATTGTGAACAGAGTAGTAAGCTCCCAGGTGATACAGGGCAGATAATCCTTGATAGGTCATACACCCATTTTAAAATGCACATAATCACAGAGCTTCTAAATAAAAACCTACTGGTATATAAACCTAGTAGAGGAAATAGTTGTTTGGTGCATGTCGTAAGTCAGACACGTTTCATGTATCAAAACACTCTTTGAGGCAGTTTTGCACCAAAGTTTAAAAAAGAATAAGGATCAAATGAGTAAAGATTCAATGTGCATTGTTATAGGGAGGGTATGCATATAGGGGAGGCAAAAGGCCACTTATATCCAATGGATACTCACATGCCAATAGAGTGTGAACCCCATGAGTTCCGCAGCCACAGGCCACCAAATGAGTCAAATCCGGGAGCTTTACATCTATTTCTCCTCCTCCTTCTGCGCCTCTTAGTGGACTCACCCCGTTTATTGATAATAGGGACGGCTGTTGTAATTGCCCTGATCCCAATATTGCCCCCCTTTTTGGACATGCATCACTAATATCCTCTAACGCTAAATTTTTTCTCTTTAGGTGGTCTTTCCGACCCTGACCTGATAGCATTCAAAACATTCACCAATGAAAAGACCAGGATTGTCAGGACAGGAGGGACAATAATAGTGGGTGTCATGCCTATATCCGCGCTTGCTGCAGACACGACATCTTTTTTTGGGGGCTCGTTGGGTAGGGGTACTTGGGAGGACAAAAAGAAAATGCCTTTCTAGCAGCTGGCTTACTGCATTTGGTTGGGGATGGTGAGGTGGAACACCGTCTGGAAGCAGAAGGGCTCTGATGATCTTTTCCTGGAATTTAAGGAAGAATCCAGTCCATCCTGAAGCTCTGCATAGCACATGAGCGTTCAGTAAAGCCAATTGAAATAAATAAACAGACACTTTCTTGTACCAGCTTCTGGCCTTACCAGCAACTAGGTACGGCGCCAACAACTGGTCGTTGAGGTCCACCCCTCCCATATTAAGGTTATATTCGTGGACACAGAGGGGTTTCTCCACAACACCAGTCGCCGTAGGAATTTGGACCATCGTGTCTACATGAAGGGAGGTAAGAACGAAAACATTCTTATTATCCCTCCACTTCATAGTGATCAAGTTATTACACTTCAAGCAGGCTCTCTCCCCCAGCCTAAGACGGGAATCTACAAGCCGCTGGGGAAAGCCCCAGCGATTAGATCGCACGGTGCCACATGCTCCAATCTGATGATCAAACAAATGACTAAAAAGTGGCACGCTCGTGTAATAATTTTCCACGTACAAGTGGTAACCCTTTCCAAATAAGGGTGACACCAAGCCCCATACAATCTTGCCAGCGCTTCCTATGTAGTCAGGGCAGTTTGTCGGCTCTACGTGACTATCTTTGCCCTTGTAAACCATAAAACTACATGTATAGCCTGTGGCCCTGTCAGCTAGCTGGGAAGGTACTGTTTTGAATGAAAGTGGCCAGAAAACCTAATCAGGGACTTATCAAGGCAGACAACTTGATGGGGAGTAAACAGGTCTGCAAAACGTTGGTAGAAGTGGCTTACGAGGGGCCGAATTTTGTAGAGCCGATCGTATCCAGGGTCTCCACGAGGACGACAGAGTTCATTGTTGTTGAAATGCATGAACCGCAAGATCTGCTCGTATCGTGCCCTGGTCATGGAGGCAGAGAACAAGGGCATATGGTGAATTGGGCCAGTGGACCAATATGACCGCAACTCACTCTTTTTAGTTATGCCCATGTTGAGGGATAGGCCCAGAAAAAGCTTAAATTCGGAAACCGTAATTGGTCTGCAATCTCTGGCAAGGGAGGACTGGGGAATAGTGGCAATGTGTTGACCAGCATACAAATCGCATTGGTCCACAATAGATCTATAGAGATCTTCAGTGAAAAACAGTGAATAAAAATCAAGTGACGTAAAATCAACTGTTTCCACCTGAATGCCGTGTTGGCCAGTGAATGGGGGAAGTACGGGTGTTGCAGAAGTGGTGAGTTCCTAATTAGGATTGGCGAATGCAGCAGGAAGGGCACTATGGGCATGATGGGCCTGTGTTTGTCTTCTTCTTGGTGGCAGCAGGACACTACTTGTGCTTGCCACCTCACCAGCTTGAACTGCACTTATGGGACTCGCCACGTCACCACGTGATACTGCAGTGCTGGTTTGACTATGACCAGGGTGTACTAGGCCGCTGGTGATTGGCAATTCGCCAGAAGGAATAGCAGCACTAGTACTACTCTGCTCCATACTAGGGATCTGTGGTTCTTGCACCTCAACAACAGCAGAAGAAGATTGGGGTCGGGTACGCCTGACCTTGGCAGGGATCACAACTCCGTCGTTAGAGCTATCATGGAGCCGCTGTCGTCTACAGGATCGTATTCTGAGCCTGAATCTGACAGATGAGTGACTTCCTCTTCACTATCTGTCAAGCTCAGAACCATGTAGGCCTCTTCACTACTGTACCTTCAATTTGCCATTTTGGGCTCTAAATTTTGTGGTACAGTAGTGAGACTCACAGGTAAAAAAGCTCCTGACTGTTAGCGACTGTATCAAAAAGCTACCAAAAAAACTGCAATCACAGGGATCAGGCTTGAATCTGCGAATGCTGCAGTTATGTGTTTAGTGTTTTGTAAGAGCCAGTGATCGATCGATACTGCACTTGGGTGGGCTGGGCTGGGCTGGGCCGGGCGGAGGGGCAAAACGCAGGTGCTAGCAGGTATCGGGGCTGATCCCGCTTTTATGTTTTGTTTTTGGGAACCCTAAACTGCTGGGGACGCTAGTACAGATCTGATCAGATCAGATATTGATCCGTTCAGATACTATACCACTAAGGGAGGTGTATGCTGTGTGTGTGGGTGTGGCACTAACCTGACGCTGCCTGGGGCGACGCAGACCCTATCTGACCCTAAAACCTAACTTATATCACCCGCCGGGTGATCAGGGGGTTAAACCTTTATTAGGTAATAAACGGCAGGTGCCCTGACACTATAAAAAAACAAACAAACTAACCAGCGTCACCCGTAACAGTTATAGGGTGATCACTGGTGAATAGGGATGAGCGGAACACCCCCCTGTTCGGTTCGCACCAGAACATGCGAACAGGAAAAAAGTTCGTTCGAACACGCGAACACCGTTAAAGTCTATGGGACACGAACATGAATAATCAAAAGTGCTAATTTTAAAGGCTAATATGCAAGTTATTGTCATAAAAAGTGTTTGGGGACCCGGGTCCTCCCCCAGGGGACATGGATCAATGCAAAAAAAATTTTTAAAAACGGCCGTTTTTTCAGGAGCAGTGATTTTAATAATGCTTAAAGTCAAACAATAAAAGTGTAATATCCCTTTAAATTTCATACCTGGGGGGTGTCTATAGTATGCCTGTAAAGGGGCGCATGTTTCCTGTGTTTAGAACAGTCTGACAGCAAAATGACATTTTGAAGGAAAAAACTCATTTAAAACTACCGCGGCTATTGCATTGCCGACAATACACATAGAAGTTCATTGATAAAAACGGCATGGGAATTCCCCAAAGGGGAACCCCGAACCAAAATTAAAAAAAAAAAAAAAGACGTAGGAGTCCCCCTAAATTCCATACCAGGCCCTTCAGGTCTGATATGGATATTAAGAGGAACCCCGGCCAAAATTAAAAAAAAAAATGACGTGGGGTTCCCCCTAAATTTCATACCAGACCCTTCAGGTCTGGTATGGATTTTAAGGGGAACCCCGCGCCAAAAAAAAAAAAAAAACGGCGTGGGGTCCCGTCAAAAATCCATACCAGACCCCTATCCGAGCACGCAACCTGGCAGGCCGCAGGAAAAGAGGGGGGGACGAGAGTGTGCCCCCCCTCCTGAACCGTACCAGGCCACATGCCCTCAACATTGGGAGGGTGCTTTGGGGTAGCCCCCCAAAACACCTTGTCCCCATGTTGATGAGGACAAGGGCCTCATCCCTACAACCCTGGCCGGTGGTTGTGGGGGTCTGCGGGCGGGGGGCTTATCGGAATCTGGAAGCCCACTTTAACAAGGGGACCCCCAGATCCCAGCCCCCCCTGTGTGAAATGGTAAGGGGGTACAAAAGTACCCCTACCATTTCACTAAAAAACTGTCAAAAATGTTAAAAATGACAAGAGACAGTTTTTGACAATTCCTTTATTTAAATACTTCTTCTTTCTTCTATCTTCCTTCATCTTCTGGTTCTTCTGGCTCTTCTGGTTCTTCCTCCAGCGTTCTCGTCCAGCATCTCCTCCGCGGCGTCTTCTATCTTCTTCTCCTCGGGCCGCTCCGCACCCATGGCATGGGGGGAGGCTCCCGCTCTTCTCTTCATCTTCTTCATCTTCTTCTCTTCTTCTTTTCTTCTCTTCTTCTCTTCTTCTCTTCTTCATTTTCTTCTCCGGGCCGCTCCGCACCCATGCTGGCATGGAGGGAGGCTCCCGCTGTGTGACGGCGCTCCTTGTCTGACAGTTCTTAAATAACGGGGGCGGGGCCACCCGGTGACCCCGCCCCCCTCTGACGCACGGGACATGACGGGACTTCCCTGTGGCATTCCCCGTGACGTCACAGGGAAGTCCCGTCAAGTCACCGTGCGTCAGAGGGGGGCGGGGTCACCGGGTTGCCCCGCCCCCCATTATTTAAGAACTGTCAGACGAGGAGCGCCATCACACAGTGGGAGCCTCCCTCCATACCAGCATGGGTGCGGAGCGGCCCAGAGAAGAAAATGAAGAAGAGAAGAAGAGAAGAAGAGAAGAAAAGAAGAAGAGAAGAAGATGAAGAAGATGAAGAGAAGAGCGGGAGCCTCCCCCCATGCCATGGGTGCGGAGCGGCCCGAGGAGAAGAAGATAGAAGACGCCGCGGAGGAGATGCTGGATGAGAACGCCGGAGGAAGAACCAGAAGAACCAGAAGAACCAGAAGATGAAGGAAGATAGAAGAAAGAAGAAGTATTTAAATAAAGGAATTGTCAAAAACTGTCTCTTGTCATTTTTAACATTTTTGACAGTTTTTTAGTAAAATGGTAGGGGTACTTTTGTACCCCCTTACCATTTCACACAGGGGGGGGCCGGGATCTGGGGGTCCCCTTGTTAAAGGGGGCTTCCAGATTCCGATAAGCCCCCCGCCCGCAGACCCCCACAACCACCGGCCAGGGTTGTGGGGATGAGGCCCTTGTCCTCATCAACATGGGGACAAGGTGTTTTGGGGGGCTACCCCAAAGCACCCTCCCAATGTTGAGGGCATGTGGCCTGGTACGGTTCAGGAGGGGGGGGCCGCACTCTCGTCCCCCCCTCTTTTCCTGCGGCCTGCCAGGTTGCGTGCTCGCATAAGGGTCTGGTATGGATTTTTGGGGGGACCCCACGCTGTTTTTTTTTTTTTTGGCGCGGGGTTCCTCTTAAAATCCATACCAGACCTGAAGGGTCTGGTATGGAATTTAGGGGGAACCCCACGTCATTTTTTTTTTTTTTTTTGGCCGGGGTTCCCCTTAATATCCATATCAGACCTGAAGGGCCTGGTATGGAATTTAGGGGGACTCCTACATCTTTATTTTTTTTTAATTTTGGTTCGGGGTGCCCCTTTGGGGAATTCCCATGCCGTTTTTATCAATGAACTTCTATGTGTATTGTCGGCAATGCAATAGCCGCGGTAGTTTTAAATGAGTTTTTTCCTTCAAAATGTCATTTTGCTGTCAGACTGTTCTAAACACAGGAAACATGCGCCCCTTTACAGGCATACTATAGACACCCCCCAGGTACGAAATTTAAAGGGATATTACACTTTTATTGTTTGACTTTAAGCATTATTAAAATCACTGCTCCTGAAAAAACGGCCATTTTTAAAAAAAATTTTTGCATTGATCCATGTCCCCTGGGGCAGGACCCAGGTCCCCAAACACTTTTTATGACAATAACTTGCATATTAGCCTTTAAAATTAGCACTTTTGATTTCTCCCATAGACTTTTAAAGGGTGTTCCGCGGCATTCGAATTTGCCGCGAACACCCCAAATTGTTCGCTGTTCGGCGAACTTGCGAACAGCCAATGTCCGAGTCGAACATGAGTTCGACTCGAACTCGAAGCTCATCCCTACTGGTGAAAGGGTTAACTAGGGTCCAATCGGGGGGTTAAAACTTTTATTAGGTAGTATATGGATGTACCTGACGCTATAAAAAGCTGACGGCGAACCTAAATACTTACCTGCCTAACTAGCGTCACCTGTGACACTAATACAGCGATCAGAAAAACGATTGCTTAGTGACACTGCCGACGGGGGGTGATCAAGGGGTTAAACCTTTATTAGAGGGGGTTAGGGGGGTACCCTAGACTTAAAGGGGACTGCCACTAACTGCCCTACTACTTATAACAGTCACAAATGACACCAATGCAATAATCAGTAAAAAAAAAAAAACTACTATTGGTGTCACTGTGACAGCAGGTGCGGGGGGGGGTGTTGTGGGGTGATCGGGGGCTGATTGAGGGGTGAAAAGTGTGCCTGCGTGTTCTACTGTAATGTGTAGTGTTGATGTCTTCTCTTCTCTCCTCAGAAGCCGGAACGAAAAGACTTCACGAGGAGCGATGACATCACTTCCTCTGCCGCTGTTTACATTACAGCAGCAGAGGAAGATTATCATTCGCCGGGATCAATCACAAGGGGGTGGCCATGAATCAATGGCATCCCCCTCAGCACGGATCGCTCCTGGAACGAAGCCGACCACCTCGGACACGTGCGTGATTTTGCCTGCCCGTGCCATTCTGCCGCAGTATATCTGCGTTAGGCGGTCGACAAGTGGTTAAGAGAATGGGCAGCTGCCTATGATTTAACTGAAATATGGCATTGGAAACACCCAGATAAGAGGGAGTTCTCCTGCTCATCGGAGTCCTATAAATCTCTGTCCCAACTGGATATGTTTTTTCTATCTCGTGATACTTTACAGGAAGTGGAGAAAGTGTCTTATCTACCAAAAGGCACTCTCCGATCATTCTCCCTTGGAGCTTACCGTGCGAGAGTCTGGACCCTCAGGTGGCCAGGTTTGGTGCATGAGTCCATATTGGTTGAAGGAGCCGATGGTGCTATACTCTTGTAGGGACGCCATAACCAAATTTTGGCAGGAGAATGCACGGGAAGTGTCAGAGTTGATTACTTGGGATGCCTTCAAGGCAGTATTATGAGGATCTTATATGACAGGAGTTTCAAACCTTAAAAAAGCTAACGAGGAACAGGTACTTACTTTGGCTTCGAAATTGAAAGAGGTGGAGGACATTTATGTCAGGGACCTTTCCCCAGTTAGCTATAAGTTAATGCAAGATGCCGGAAGGGAATATGAACTGGCAATTGCGTCAAAGACTCAAAAGCGCTTATTATATCAGCGACAAAGGATTTTTGACACAGGAGACAAAAATGGGAGGCTTCTCGCCTTCTTAGCTAAACCAATACCTGACCCTATCACTATTTCCTGTGTCTATGATAGTTCAGCCACACTTCACGCCTTCCAGGTTGGGATCAGGGAGGCCTTCCTACAATTTTACTCAGACCTTTATAAATCTCAAGCTCATTATACTCCCCCGAAACTATATGAATATGTAGACTCACTAAGACTCCCTACCCTGTCAGAGGAACAACAATTATCCCTGGAAGCACCAATTTCCATAGAGGAGATTGATCATGCCCTTAAAAATTTTGCTAAACATAAAACTCTGGGACCGGACCGGTTACCCATTGAGCGGTATCTAGAGCACCGAGAGGTCCTGGTACCAAGATTTCATAAACTATATTTTCAGGAGCAGTGAATTTTTTTTTTTTTTTTTTTTTTTTTTTTTTTGGTTTTCAAAAGGTTTATTGAAGATCAGTAGCATACAATGTAAGAAAAAAAATTTCCATATACATAGAAAATTGGCATAGAAAGTATCCTGTAACAGTTATTGCCATGTCTATACATAACATAAAGCACCTATAAATTTTGGTGGTACCAAATTTGCCAGCCTTTGTTTTGAACAGTAAGGTATGTGTCAATCGGCAATGACAAACCAATAGGGGAACGGTACGGTCGGGAGGCCACCCACCCAGAAGGTGATCCAAGAAGATACTAGCCTAATACTATCCGGTGCTGTGACCGCTCTTTCTCCCCTGGGTTCCCAGAAGCCCCACCCCAATGGGCTCTTACTGTGGGGACATCTGGGGCGACCCCTGGGGTAAGAAATCTATGTACCAACTCCCTGTAATATAGGAGACGGATCTCCCTGGGGGGTAGAACTCCCACCCCGACCGTCCATTCCCTGCTTAGGAAACATCAAAATACATTAAACAAAAAAGAAAAGAACTAATACTTCAGGAGTGCTTGTACACAGAAGACTGTTCGTCTGATGAGGAACGGGCAGAGTGTCCCGATAGAGAAGAGAAGAAACGTGGGAAAATGAGGGTAAAGTTAGAGAAGTAGAGGTCAGAGAGGAGGGGAGAGGTTCCGAGATGTATTCTCCACACCAGGCAGGATTGAGATACCACAATGCGTGGCCCATGGTTCCCAAGTAGTGTTAAACCTCTCAATCTTATCAGTAAGTTTTGCTACTATCAGCTCTTGTGCCATTATCCAAGAGATTTTCCTTTTGCAAGCCTGAAAGGAGACCGAAGGCTTCTTCCAGGCTTTTGCCAAGGTAATCTTGGCTCCCACAAGTATGAAGAAGGAAAGGGCTTGTAGACGTTTAGGCAGATTAGGAATGTGTTGATTCAGCAGTGCTATCGTCGGACTGGGGGCGATTATTTCACCCGTCAATGTACTAATGGTGCGGAAAATTCTCTTCCAGAAGGATCTGATGCGTGGACAAGTCCACCATATATGAAACATAGAGCCTTCTAGCTCACATCCTCTAAAACAGATTGGGGATGTCCCCGAGTAAATTGTTGCCAGTCTGGAGGGAACGTAGTACCATCTATTCATTACTTTTAAACTGGCTTCCATTAAGGATACATTGCATATACCTTTGGTTGAGCGTAGGGAAGCTCTAAACCAATCAGATGCGTTCCAGGAGCAGCCCGTGTCCTCTTCCCAGGCCCGTGCATAAGATGGTTTTTCCAAGTTCGATTGAAGTGCTGCATAAATTAGAGATATTCCCCCCCTCTGGTTCGTGGAGTCAGAGCACCATTGCTCGTAAGGAGTAATATAGGGAGGGTCCTTCCTAGTGGACCAAATAGTGTGTAAATAGTGGGAAATTTGTGTGAATCTGAATTTTTCAGAATCCGGCATGCCTAGATTTTTCTTACAGTGGGCCAAGGTAATCGGACCCTTTGAGGACAGGAAGTGCCCTATGCGGTAAAGGCCCTTGTCTGTCCACCAGCGGAACGCCTTTATATTAAGTCCCGGTGGGAACTTTGGATTATGAAATAGGTGAGCCAAGGGTTTCAGACTGGAAATCAAAGAGTGATTTGTATAAAGCTTAGTGCCTAAAGCTATCGAGTGTGACAGGGTGGGGGCCAATATGGCTGGCCTACTTCTGGTGTCTGACCACAGGAGGTAATCAATAGTGTTAAGAGGGATCGCTTTCCTCTCCATTGAAACCCAATCCGGTTTGTAGTTTCTGGAGTAAATGATTGACAGTTGTGCTAATTGTGCCGCCTGGTAGTAACCCCACAGGTCTGGTAGACCCAGTCCCCCCTGTGATTTTAAGCGTACCAAAGTGCGAGAAGGACATCTGTAACCCTTGCCCCCCCAAACAAAGCGTGTTATGTCAGACTGGAAGCTGCCTAGGAAGTCCTTCCGGATGGGAATCGGAAGGGAACGAAAAAGATATAATAGGCGTGGGAGGAGTGTCATCTTAACCGCATGTATCCTACCTAGCCAGGATAGACCACCCCCCGACCACTTTGCCAACTCAGCTCTGCATTTATTAATCATAGGCGGGTAATTAGCTTTGAAAAGATTGTTCATATGTGATGTTAGTTTGATCCCTAGATAAGGGAGAGCATCTGGGACCCAGGAGAAGTCGAAGTTATGTGAGAGGAGTGTGAGAGATTCATTGGGGACGGTGATATTTAGCGCCATGGATTTTGTCATATTGACTTCCAGTCCCGAAATCGCGGAGAACTCTTTCAGCGTCCTATAAATCATAGGCGTAGAGATTAATGGGGAGGTAACATACAGAAGAAGGTCATCTGCATAGAGTGCACACTTGTGTTCCTGGCCCCCACACATCACCCCCTTTATGTCAGGATTCGATCTGATCGCTATGGCCAGCGTTTCGATGGCCATAGCGAATAGGAGGGGGGAGAGAGGGCATCCCTGTCTGGTACCCCTGTTGATACTAAAAGAAGATGAGTATCTGCCCATCAGACGTACTTGTGCTGAAGGGTTAGAGTAAAGTGTATTAATTAAATTCAGAAAGTGAGGACCGAAACTCCATCTCCGTAGGATACCAGACAGGTAAGCCCAGTCCACCGAGTCAAAAGCCTTGTTCAAGTCAATCGATAGGAGAAAGCCTTTCTGGGGGGGTCCCCCGTCCCACTGTGATCGCAGAAGAGAGATAATGTCTATGGAGCGGCGAATCTGGTCGGGGCCTTGCCTCCCAGGGATAAAACCCACCTGATCTCCATGTATATATAGTGATATGAAGCTCGCTATTCTGTTTGCCAGGATCTTAGTCATGATTTTGATATCATTATTTATTAACGAGATGGGTCGATAGTTGCCCACCTCGCTGGCGTCCTTGCCCGGCTTTGGTATAACTGATATATATGCCGAGTTAAGGTCAGCTTCAAGAAGAGACCCTTCCCGTAGCGCATTAAAGAGTTTCGTCAGATGGGGAGCTAGAGAAGCGCCAAACTTCTTATAGTAACCGTTTGAAAAGCCGTCTGGGCCTGGTGAAGATCCTACCTTTAATGATTTGATTGTATCTAGTATTTCCTGATTGGAGAAAGGTGCCTCCAGGAGGTCCCTGTGTTCGGGTGACAAGGTAGGTAGTGTCAGGGAGTCCAAGAAAGTATGCTGAGTGCTTTGGGTGTGGGAGGATTTTGGTTTGTAGAGTTCGGAATAAAATTTATGGAAGGCTGTCATGATCTTCTCGGGATTTTGAGTAAGGTCCCCCGAAGATACTTTAATTTTCGGGAATGCTAAGGAGCGGGGTCTGGGGCTCAGTTTGACTGCTAGCTTAGATCCTATTTTATCTTTTTGCGTGTAAAGTTTAGCCCCCGTCCATCTAAGGTGTTGTTCAGCAGCCGTGGTTAACTGAAGGTTTAGGAGGGTTCTGGCCTTATCCAAGTCTGCCAAAGATTCAGGCGAGGGATTATGTTTGTGTGCCTTCGAAGCTTTATGGTATTCCTCTGTCAGTCTGATTGTGTCTATTCTGTGTTCGGTTTTAAGTTTGGAAGACATCTGGATTAACTTCCCTCTAATTACTGACTTGTGTGCCGCCCATACTGTTACCGGGGAGACCTCACCGGTTGCATTAATTTGGAAGTATTCTTTGATGGCCTCTTCCAATAAGGAGCATTGTACCGGGTCACTCAAGAGAGATTCCTGCAGGCGCCAGCGAGGCGGGCCCCCTGCCCCCCCAGACCTCTGCATGAGGAGAGTCACCATCGAATGATCTGACAAGGGGGTATCTACTATCCTAGAACTTCTGATTAGGGGAATAGAAGCTGATCGAGAGAAAATGTGGTCTATCCTGGCGTAGGAATTATGCGGTGCTGAAAAATGGGTATAATCTCTCTTACGTGGGTTAGTTTCCCTCCAGACATCAATCAGTCCCTCCTCATAAAGCAACTTCGCAATTTTAACACTTTGTTTGGAGGGGCGTCTAGAAGTCGGCCTATTCCCAGCAGATTTGTCAATAGAAGAGTCGAATGCAGTGTTCGAGTCTCCCCCAACAATGATCCTGCCTCGTAGGTGGGGTTTTATTTTGTGTAGTAGTGTTTCAAAGAAGTTTTTTTGTCCTTTATTAGGAGAGTAGTAGGAGACAAACGTGTAGAGTTCACCGTCTATATGGCCAGACACCAGAATATATCGGCCTTGAGGGTCAGTTATTATAGCTGATTGTGAGATGTTGATGTGTTTGGCAAAGCAGATGGCTACTCCTTTAGTTTTATTTTCTCCGGAAGCTAAAAAAAATTGTGGGAAGCGTTGGTGGAGAAAGGAGGGCTTATAAGTGGAAGGGAAATGGGTCTCCTGAAGGAGTAATACATCTGCATGCATGGTGTGATATAATTGGAACAGTTTCCTACGTTTAACGGGGGAGTTGAGTCCCTGTGTGTTATGGGATAATATGTAAAGGGAGGGGGAAGGACCTTGCGTGTCAGCCATGAACCAGAGGGGGTGCCCCTATAATGAGAATTTTTGACTTACCCCATGCGGGCAGAGATATCAAGTCAAGCAGCCACACGAACCCATGGAAAAGATAATCTGGACCTGCGATGAGAGGACATGAGACCATCCGGAACCTTGGAGAGCACAGATGAGCCAAGAGAAGTAAAGAGAAGGGAGGAAGAAGATGAGAAAAGAAGAGAGGCAAAAAAAATATTATGTTAGGCAGAGATATATGTATAGCAAACCAGTACATTCCCTGATAACAATAAGCCTTAGGGTCCTTGGACCCCTTCCCACCCCTGGGTTGAAGTGGGCTAGCCACCTCAACCCTCAGATCCTGAGAGGACCAGAAACCCCTACTATGGGGATCTGGAAAGGAAACCAGGTACACCTACTGTGGACCTGGGATCCGCTGGAGGCGTGCTGGGTCCACCACAGCCCCGACGCCTATAATATAAATGTACAACTAAAGGCCAAACGGAGGCCTATGCTATGTAGTGCCCTAAACAACCTAATAACAGGTATAGTGCAACTGAAAAATATTTGAGTCACCGGGTGTGAATAAAAAGGGAAAAAGGTAAACAATAAAATTAAAAAAAAAAAAAAAAAAAAAAAAAGGGGGGGGGGGAAACCCCCCCCCCCACTACAAAAAACCTGCCAGATCAGTAACCCGATCCCCAGCTCTCAAGGCCGGGAGCCCGGAAGCACCGACCTACCAAAAGCTAGTCATAGACGAGTGGGTCCTATGTGATTCACCCTTCTCGCCCCTCGCGAAGTGTCCCTCGCCAGCCGCGAGAAGGGGGAACCAGAAACTCCAGGGGAGATGAGGGATAAGTATCTGAAAAATAAATAAAAACAGAAATCAACTTAGATCTCCCATGACCTGTTTGGGAGTCCCTTAATGTGTAAAAGAACTATGCCTACCTTAGAGCGTCTAACCACGCTAGAGAGGCCTAAATGCATAAACTAGGATTTCAGAAAATGGAAGGAAAGTGAACTAGGGGGGACTGTAAGAGAGTACTGCCCCCAACCCTTCCCCTCAGCAATGTCCGACCTCAGTGGGTGAAGGTAACAACCATTCTGATATGAACTTGGATTAAGTCCCCCGCTTGGATAGAAATGGTGAAGATCACTATTCAAAGGGGGCCCTCAAATGAGGGACTAGTCCCGGAAGTCCTGAGGGACATCTGTGGCCAGACTGAGGGGAATAAAGGCAAGTCTCCATACAATAAGAAAAGTGATGAATACAGCCTGAGAATCATGTCGGGGCATTTTCTTTTGATCGCTTGTAGCTTGATTGAAGCCAAGTGGGTTGCAGCGGGCTAGCTGGTGGAGGCCTTTTGGATGATGATGAAGATCCCTTTGTTGACTTGGAGCTGGAGGATTCCTGCTCAATTAGGCCCAGGTGCAGAAACAGGCGTTCCCCTTCAGCAAACGATGAGAAGGCATGGCTCTTATTTCTGTAGGAGAAATTTAAACGAAGCGGAAAAGACCATCTGTATGTAATGTCTTTTTCCATCAAAACCTGTAAGAGTGGTTTCAGTGCTCGCCTCTTCTGTACTGTGTATGGCGATAAATCCGCAAACACCTGGATTTTATGGCCAAGAAGCATGAGATTATCAGATAGCCTAGACCTTTTCATGACCTCCTCCTTCACCGAATAAAAATGTGGTTTCACTATGATGTCTCGAGGGAGGCCATCCGAGCGGGGGGGTTGAAGAGCTCTGTGGGCCCTGTCTAATTCCAAACGGTGTTCAGGGATACCTGGGATAAGAGCCTGGAGCAGGGATTTTACAGCAGCCTGCACGTCCTTTTCAGACTCAGGGAGCCCCCTGAGTCTAAAGTTATAACGTCTGGACCTGTTCTCAAGGTCATCGATCTTTGCCAACGCCACTTCTAGCTGGTCTTGGACGTCCTGAATTCTGGCTGAATTCTGGTTAATCCTTGCGACTGATTGATCAGCCTTCTTTTCTATAGTGTCCATTCGCAAACCTATTTGCTGCAGGTCAGCATGGATGGATGATGTAATTTGGGCTGCATTTGCTGCTAAACTTTTAGAGAGCAGATGAGAGAACGCTGTCATCATGGAGGGGAAATCATTAGGGGCTGGGATGGAAGCCATTTCCTCGCTCACTGACAGGAGCATGCCTGTGTGCGGATCAAGCTGGGGTGTGGAGGGGAGACCGTCATTCAGTCTGTTTAAAAGGGACTCCGTGGAAGCAGGGGAAGCTGCCCATTCCCGGGGGGGAGAGGAGATACCTGGAGATTGCGGTGGTGGCAAGTCTTGATCTGCTATAGATGCCTCAGCTTCCTCCGCGCTGAGTAGGCCTCTGGCCGCCATCTTAGCATAGCTGAGGGGAGCGGCCGCCGCGGCCATCCGTTCGCTCAGGTTCCTCCTCGCTTGCGCCGCTGTCATCAGATGATTCCCTGATGTCTCCCCCACCCGATCCACCCGGTGACAGGATCGTGGGTTCGTTTTGCGGGCTCCGGCGGCGATCACAGGGCTGTGGTGGAGCGGAGCTCTAGCAGGCCGCGGCCATCTTGCGAGCTACCGCGCATGCGCCTCCAGGAGCAGTGAATTTAATAATGCTTAAAGTGAAACAATAAAAGTGTAATAATCCTTTACATTTTGTACCTGAGGGTGTCTATAGTATGCCTGTAAAGTAGCACGTTTCCTGTGTTTAGAACAGTCTGACAGCAAAATGACATTTCTAATGCTGTGTATACACGAGCGGACTTGAGTCCGACGAAAGTCCGAAGGACTTTTCGACGGAGTTCAGACTGAGTTCCGACGGAGTTCCACTGAAACGGACTTGCCTACACATGATCACACCAAAGTCCGACCGTCTAGAACGCGGTGATGTACACCAGGTCCGACGAGCCTATAAAACGGAAGTTCAATTGCAAGTGCACCACCCTTTGGGCCCCTTCTGCTAATTTCGTGTTTACCTCGTGTTAGTAGAAGTTTGGTGAGAGATGATTCGTGCTTTTCAGACCCCTGTTTTTTCAGATCGTTTAACTGTTGTTCAGTTTGTGCTTGTGAGGTTTGTATCTGTATTTCAGTGTGTGTAGTCAGTTCACATTAGTTTATTCAGTGCGTTCTTGTCTGCTCGTTGCCGATTTTCAGCTCTTCACCATTTTGAAGCCATGTTGCGTGTACGTACTCATCGTAGAGTTCGCTTTGCTTGGGCTTGGTGTTGTAGTTAATTCTTCGACCCAAGCCCAGTCCATGAACAGGGTGGGGAGGAGTTCATGGACCAAGAATTGGTTGCTCCAGCGTGACCAATTCTCTCACATGCCTTTGCTTCGTGAAATCCATGAAAATAATCCTGACGATTTCAGGAATTTCTCAGGATGAGGGACCCCGTTTTTCACCGTTTGTTGGCTTTACTGACCCATTATATCAGCAGGCAGGATACCTGCATGACAGGCATCTCCCCCCAGGCTATGGGGATCATTATCCCAGAGACCTGTTCTGCTATAATTCAGGTCCTGCAGAAGGACTATATTAAGGTAAGATTTTTCCTTTAACATCACATTTTATTGTATTTAATGTTTGCTAATGTATTTTATTTCTTTCCTTAATCCCTAATTACAATGATTGCAATATGCTGTGAATCTCCCCTTTGTCCTCATGCATGCTGTAATCTTTTAATGCTCCTTTTTTGTCCTTCATGCATATTTGCCTTCACTAACCTCCCCAGCATGCTATGCTGGGCCCATATCCACCTAGTCTAGTCACTTAACAATGTATTTTGTCAGCTCCATTGTAGTGCTTTACCCTTCCCTCCACCCTTCCCTCCACCGCAGCAGAGGCTGTTGAAGAACAACCTGGGCCTTCCATCCTGGAAGAACCGGATGCGCCCAGCTGGAGCCAGGCATATTATTTTTAGATATATTTAGTGTCCTAATTTAATGATGTTAACTAATGATGTTAACTAGATGTTATAATTGATTACCTATTAATGATTTTATCCAAAATATTATGTATACATATGAATTGACAGTAGTGGCCAAATATGTTTGTCACCAGCTTAAAAAAATGCTGGGGTCAGAATGATACTCTTTTATATGTATTAACATTGAATTTGCAAGTCATGAACTGAAAATTGTGTGTGATTGATGAACCAAAAACTAAAACTATGTCCCACAGGATGAGCTCAGCCAGGAGGAAGTTCTGGAAAGTGGCATGCAGGAGGAGACCAGGCTCAGTGAAAGCGAGGAGGTCGATGTGCCCAGTGACAGCCAGGAGGTGGGCGGGCCCAATGTTAGCCAGGAGGTGGGCAGGCCCAGTGTCAGCCAGGAGGTGGCCGGGCCCAGTAGGAGCCTCACCCAATCGCAGGTGCCTCCCCTCCACCTTAATAAAAAAGGGCCAGGAAGCAGACGGTGACAGAGGAGGCATCACTGCGCCTCATTAGAAAAGCTACGAATGTCCTCACGAGCCCCCCCAATGCTGAAGAGGCCTATGGCTGCTATATAGTGAGCAGGTTGGTCGAATTAAAGAAGGGCCAACGCCTCCTCTGTGAAAGAATTATTTTTGATGCCCTTCACAAGTGGCTGAGGGGCGAGTTAACTGCCAACAGCCAAATATATGAGCAAGCTCATCATCCTCCTCGTCCTCCTCCTGCCACAAGTCTACCACCAGAGCCACAGCCTTCAAGGAAGGCTGCAGGGAAGGCTGCAGGGGAGGCTGCAGGGCAGCGTGGAGGGAAGGCTGCAACGAAGAGAAGAAAGTGATGACCTGGGTTTAATCTGGTCTGACAGAAGATGCAGGTTGGTGTAGTGCCACAGCCTGGGGACATATATGTCATCTGCTGCTGGTCTTGATCTCTGAGATTCCTGGACCAGATTGTGCTCCTTATTTTATGGACTCCTCAAGATCCCAATTTTCTTTTCCACAGACTTGATGTGTGCCCTGGGGCCAAAAGTCTTCACAAATTCGAAAAGTTTCTCCAGCGTTGCCTTCATCTTTATTTTGTTAACCAGAATAAATGGATATTTTATTTTATGAGAATACTTGCCTATTTTTATATTCAAAATGTGTTTTTATTCAAATACATTTCTAAAAGACAATGTCAAATTAACAAGGGACACCAACCTCCTTGAAGTTACAAAAAAAACAAAAAGATAATGTTATTGTGTTAACTTGACGCACAAAAAAAAAAAAATTATTAATGTTATTGTGGTAACTTGACACGCAATAAAAAAAAAAAAAAATATGGAGATCACTAGAAAATAATTTTTAAATAATCATAAAAAAAAGATCTTGATGAAATCAAAAATAAATTTGTAAATATGTAAACATTATTACGGAGATCGGGCTTTTAAAAAATACAATATCATTCATGAGATCAATAGAAATAATCCAGAAATCTGTTCATGAAAACTCTGTGAATATGAGCAGCAAAACAATTTCGTTCTTCTAGCATTATAAAGAAGACAATAATGCGCTGCATTAAACGATCACAGAATTTGCAGCGCGAGGAATGTGCTAGCTCCAATATGAACACTAATTTTACCAGACCAAGCGATTCCGTCTCTTACTTGCTTCAGAGCATGCATCGTTTTTTGTCCGTTGGACCAGCATACAGACAAGCGAATTTCTCGATAGGAACTGGGTCCGACGGAGTTCCGTCGGAAATATTTGAAACATGTTCCAAATCTAAAGTCCGTCTGATTTTCGACAGAAATAATCAGTTGAAGATCCGATGAAGCCCACACATGGTCGGATTGTCCGACAGATTCATTCCGTCGGACCAGTTCAGTCGAAAATCCGCTCGTGTGTACACGGCATTAAGGAAAAAAGTAATTTAAAACTACTCACTGCTATAATAAATTGTCGGTCCGGAAATACACATAAAGGTTCATTGATACAAACGACATGGGATTCCCCCACAGGGGAACCCCAAACCAAAATTTAAAAAAAAAATGTGCGGGGTCCCCCCCAAATTCCATACCAGGCCCTTCAGGTCTGGATATTAAGGGGAACCCCGTGCCAAAATTTAAAAAAATGGCATGGGGGTCCCCCTCAAAATCCATACCAGACCCTTCAGGTCTTATATGGATTTTAAGGGGAACCCCGTGCCAATTTTTTTTTTTTAAATGGTGTGGGGTCCCCCCAAAAATCAATACCAGACCCTTATCTGAGCACGCAACCTGGCAGGCCGCAGAAAAAGAGGGGGAACGAGAGAGCACCCCCCGCCCTGAACCGTACCAGACCACATGCCCTCAACATTGAGAGGGTGCTTTAGGGTAGCCCCCCAAAGCACCTTGTCCCCATGTTGATGGCGAGAAGGGCCTCATGCCCACAACCCTTGCAACAAGGGGACCCCCAGATCCCGGCCCCCCTATGGGAATTGGTCATGGAATTCTTCTTTTTCCTCCATTTTGTTCTTCCCCGCTTCTTCTTCTATCTTCCTCCACTTCTTCCTCCGGTCTTCTCGTCCGGCATCTTCTTCTCCGCTTCATCCTTCGATCCGCCTCAATGGGAGTCTCCTGCTGTGTGACGCTTCTGTTCAGGTGACAGCTCTTATATAATGGAAGGTGGGGCCATCCGGTGACCCCGCCCCCTCAGACGCACTGGGATTTCCCTATGGCTTTTCCTGTGTTGTCAGAGGGGGCGGGGTCACCCGTTTATGTGCATGACCGCGCAATTGTCAGTTAAAGCGACGCAGTTCCGTATTGCAAAAAATTGCCTGGTCAGGGAGGGGCTAAATCCTTCTGGGGCTGAAGTGGTTAAACAGGGGCAGAAAAATTGGCCCTTGGGGGGTGGTG
Organism: Lithobates clamitans; assembly: GCA_037952925.1. Lineage (NCBI taxonomy): Eukaryota > Metazoa > Chordata > Amphibia > Anura > Ranidae > Lithobates > Lithobates clamitans. Next base: position 2,467,733 of record JBBGZY010000758.1, on the reverse strand, counting down.
GTGGTGCCACAACACTGTAACCCCTCACAGATACTCTTGTTGGGTGCAGGAACGGGCCCTGCTGTGAAATATTACATCAAAAATTGTAATTACATGAGCCTGTTAAACAGGGGCACAAAAATTTGGCCTTGGGTGGTGGTGGTGGTGCCCTAAACCAAAAATATTGTTGGAAGCTAGCATCATCAAGATTAAGAATGAATAGGATAGTCAGCAAAGGTAGTCTTCAAGGGATCCCAGATCCATAGCAAATTCAACCAGTTACATCAGCATCAGGTGCTTGATAGCTGCTGATCCAAGACTGATTCATTTTTATGAATGTGAGCCTATCAGCGGAGTCTGTGGACAGGCGCACTCTTTGATCCGTTACAAACCCTCCAGTAGCACCGAATGTGCGTTCAGAAAGCACGCTGGATGCAGGACAGGCCAGTAGCTCAATTGCATATTGAGCAAGTTCTGGGCAGTGGTCCATCCTCAAGACCCAGTAACCCAGTGGATGCTCTAATGGAAAGGTCTCCAAGTCTGCTCTTGTCCCTAGATATTCCTGCACCATATAATGCATATGCTGGTGATTGTTACCGATCAGACCTTGGCGCTGAGGACTGAAAAATAGTTTAAAGGCATCGGTCAGCCCGTCACCTTCTCCACCGCTCTTCCTCTGACTGAACAAAGCCTCAGCAACACGTTGTCCAGCACCAGGAATTGGTAACCTCCCAGGGTCTGGAAATGCGTTACACAAACCTTTCTTCAAGGCCTCTTAAAGATGTTTCATCCTCTGCTCCCTCTGCGTAGGCAGGATGAGTTCTGCAACTTTACCCTTGTAACGGGGATCAAGAAGGGTTGCCAGCCAGTATTGATCCCTCTCTTTGATACCACGAATATAAGGGGTCCTTTTCACAGGCTTTGCAGAATCAGGGAGGCCATGCAGCATAAGTTTGCAGAGGCATTCGATTCTGAGTCCTCTGGGTCACTAAGGATCACATTATCCATAAGTACCACCTCCCAGCCACGTACAAATCCTTTGGTTTCTTGGAACTGAAAACCATCCCTTTAAGACTGCTGCTGAGTGTTATCCTCTACATCCATGCTGACACAATCCTCCTCCTCCCTATCCTCCTGTGTGTTTGGCGGGCCCGCAGGAATGCTATCTGGATAAAGGGGGCCTTGAGAGGAAAGGAAGTCCTCCTCTTCCTCCCACTGTTCTGCCTCAAGTGCCCTTTCCATGATTCCATGAAGCGTGTGCTTTTGGCCTCCTCAAATGGTGTGACAGGACAGTGCATGAATCCTCTCCACTGGTGTGGCTAAAAGAAGCCAAGATCCCCTGACCCTGTCCTGGTGCTATACTTGCACAGATACTCATTGATGGCCCTCTGCTGTGTGTGCAGCCGCTGCAGCATTGCCAACGTTGAGTTCCACCTGGTGGGCATGTCACAAATGAGGTGGTTGGAGGGCAGCTTGCATTCCCTTTGAATGTCAGCCATCCGAGCACTGGCATTGTATAACCAGCAGAAATGACCACAAACTTTTCTTACCTGCCTCAGCAGATCTTACAAGCCTGGGTACCTGCTCAAGAACCACTGCACCACAAAATTCAGGACCTGTGCCAAACATGGAACATGGGTCAAGTGTCCCTGTCGGAGGGCAAAGAGAAGGTTGGTGCCATTGTCGCATACAACCATTCCTGGCTGAAGCTGGCATGGCAGCAACCACCTCTGAGCCTGCCCTGCAGAGCTGACAGAATCTCTGCCCCAGTGTGGCTCCTGTCCACTAGGCAGACCAAATCAAGCACCACATGGCATCTTTTAGCCTGACTGCTTGCGTAGCCCCTTGAACGCTTACGGAGCACCGCTGGTTCAAAGGACAAATCTGCAGAAGAGGCCATAGAGGAAGAAGAAGAGGAGGGGGTGGATGAGAGCTGTGGCAGAATCACCACTAGCATTTTGGAGGCGGAACAAGCTCCAATAACACTGAACCCTGTCCATCCTTCCAGCTGCCAGCAGAGTTACCCAGTGCACCGAGAAGGAAAGGTAACTTCCCTGCCCATGCCTGCTGGACCATCAGTCATATGAAACCTTACTGCTGACCGCCCTGTCCAACGAGGTCAAAACATTGCCTTCCACATGCTGGTAGAGAGCCAGAATGGCCTTCCGTGAAAAGAAATGGCATTTTGGAACCTGCCACTGAGGTACAGCACATTTCACAAATTCACTAAAGGGGCAGAGTCTACCAGCTGAAAAGGCAGCAGTTGCTAGCAATTTAGAAGCTGAGCATGTGGATGGCTGGTACTGAATGTATTTTTACGGTTCAGCAACTGGGGTAGGGAAATTTGCCTGCTAAAATCAATTGGTGGTGTACTACTAGCAGATTGGCTGCAAGTACTTGGGGCACCTATTGATATACTTTCATTCCTCTCAGTGCAGGTTTTTGTGAGGACTTGAGGTATAGTAGGGTTGGAGATCCCAGATGAGGAGCAAGGAGAAGTCTGCCTTTTTCTTTGATGTGGCCCACACCAAGTAACATTTAAAAGTCAGCGGAGAGTCATCAGCGTCCTGCACCTGCGGAGGCCTATGGTGTGATGCAATAGGGTGGCTGCCCTTAAGCTGCCCCCTGCCTCATTGGAGTTGTGCCTCCTTCTGCTCCTCCTCCTCACTTTCCTCCTCTATTCTCATAGGCACTCAAGTACAGTCAGTGGCCTCACCATCCCTTCCCTCCTCATCACTGGAGCAAACTTGGCAGTATGCTGCAGCTGGGGGAACATGGCTGCCAGTTTCTTGTCCTTCTGTGGCACCCCCTCTCTCTAGGCTCACGTTACTCCCTTCCTCAACCTGGGAACCAACATCAGAGCTTTCAAATCGCTGTGCATCCTCCAGCAGCATGTACCCGACGCTGTGCTCAAATAATTCTGGGGACTCCTACATGCATAATGGTGGGGCTACGAAAGGAGTGACTGTGGACAAGGAGCCAGTGAAATAGGCCGCTTTGGCAGCTGCGTTGGAAGGCAAACTACTCTGAGCCTGGGTGACAGAGGATGAGGACGGCTTTGTTATCCACTCCACCAACTCTTCTGCATGTTGTGGCTCAAACATACGGCCAGCAGCAGAAAAAAAGGACATCCACCTGCAGAGGATACACCATGTCTACGACCACCACTGTTGACTGTAGACACAGAGGCTGCTTGCCCTCTTTTAGTGGCCTGTGAGCATCTGTCTCTCCTTGGTGGCCTTCCGGACATGATGTAGTTTTTGTTATATATATATACAGTATCTCACAAAAGTGAGTACACCCCTCACAAATATTTTGTTAGTGGAGCATGCATAGATCAACCAACGCAGCTATGAGTCAACACTGAGGCGACACTGAGCCCGGGCTAGTCAGTCTATAACAGGCTATATTATCATGCAGACATTCAGTCAGATTTGATGAGACAGCTGTGGAAACTTCTTGTACTTGCATCCACATCCCAAACAGCTAGGATCAATAAACCAGCTGGTAGTTTGCTTATAAGCTCCTGAGCTGCAATCCTTACACTGCCATCACAGAGCCTTTAGTTATTAAAAAAAAACGTTATTTAAAAATAAAGTAACAAGCATGTTGTACTTGCTCTGTGCAATGCTTTTGCACAGAGCAGCCCTGATTCTCCTTTCCTGGGGTCCCCTTCTGGTTTTCATGGCTCCTCCTCTTCAGCAAGCAAATGGCTTTCATGCGGGCTGACATAGACAGGGTGGCTTGCCCCCCGCTTCCCCATCACATGATTTGATTGACAGCAGCAGGAACCAATGGATCCTGTTGCTATCTATCTGCCCAGTGAAGGGGGAGAGAGCAGAGAGAGCTGCTGCTCTCATGCATGGTACTGGATCAGGAATGGGCTCAGGTATAAGGAGGGGAGGGGGGGTTTCTGTGACACAGAAGATTCTTTACCTTAATGCATAGAATGCATTAAGATCAAAAAAAACTTTAGGCTTTAGAATTACTTCAAGGTGTGATTGGATTGCAATTTAAAAAATTTAAATATAGCAAGTCTGGTTTCCTGCTCTTTGAAACAAAATTTTAGGGGGGGGGGGGGCGTGGGGCATGTGTGGGCACTGAAGTTGGTGGACTTGTATCCTGGGAACTCAGTCGCACCTCAGCCAATTCAGGCTCTTGCTCAGCTTCCACAGCACATAATCAGCACTGGGGCATTCCATCTTGACCTGCTGCCACCTTGGGCACCTCAAGGGCAAGACTGCGTGCCAGAAATCCTTTTGATCACCTCCTCCTGTGCCATGGCCTCCTGCACTGGAGCAATTTCTCTCCAGACCTGCATCCCCAGCCTCAATTTCTGCTGGAAGCCCGATCCCCAGGGCATATCACCTAATATCTACCCCTCACCAGCTCTATTTTTAACCACTGAGGTGCTGGATGAAAAGTTGCATACTCTATTGCAAATTATAACTCACACTATTTCTCTAGGAAAGGGCAAGTTTGCCCAGGATTTGATGGGGAAGATTACCTTATTGGAGGAACACACAAATCACGTAGAATCTAAATTTGAGAACTTAGTTCAGTATGTCCATGTGCTAGAAAGAGACCAGATTGATAGATTAAATACTTCAATATGGGACACTTTCACCCCGTTCCTGCCTAGGCCAATTTTCATATTTCAGCGCTGTCACATTTTAAATGACAATTGCTCAGGCATGCAACACTGTAGCCAAATGAAATATTTATCATTTTTTGAGACAGATATAGATTTGTTTTGGTGGCATTTAATCACTGCTGTGTTTTCTGTTATTTGCTAAATAAACAAAAAAGCCCAAAAACTTAAAAAAAAAAAAAAAAAAATTTCTTGATGAGGCTGAACTGATGGACATTGATTAGGCTGCAATGATGTGCACTTATGAGGCTGCACTAATGGGTACTGATGTGCACTGATGAGGCTGCACTGATGGACACTGATAAGGCTTCACGAATGGGCACTGATGAGGTGGCACTGATGGCCACTGATAATGTACACTGATGGCCACTGGTGAAGCTGCACTGACAAGGAGACACTGATGAGCTCTGATAAGTACCACTGACAAGGAGGCACTGATGAGGCTGCACTGATATGCACTCATCAGGCTGCACTGATGAGGGTGCACTAATGTGGCTGCATTGATGAGGCGGCACTGATAGGCACTGATGAGGCTGCACTGATGGGCATTGCTAAGTTGCACTTATGGGCACTGGTGAGGCTGCACTGATTGGCACTGATGAGGCTGCACAGATGAGGCAGCACTGATGGGCATTGATAAGGTACACTGCTGGGCACTGATGGGGCTGCACTGATAATCAGGGCATTGATGAGCCTGTACTAGTAAGGTGGCACTGATGGGCACTAATAAGCTGCACTAATGGGCCCTGACGAGGCTGCATTTATGGGGCTGCACTGATTGTCATGGATGAGGCTGCACTGATGGGCACTGATAAGCTACACTGGTGGGCACTGGTGAAGCTGCACTGATAATCAGGGCAGGGATAAATCTGCACTGATGATCAGGGCACTGTGTATCACTATAAAAAAACTACTCACTGGTCCCCTCATAGATCCAGTTCTCCTTCCCTTGCACATGGTCTCTGGACCTGTTATGTTTACATCTGTGATCTCTTGTGATTGGACACAGCGATCATCTGGTAAAGGGCTGCTGTGATTGGCTCTTTGCCCTAAACTATGATCTATTGTGTCCAAGGCACACAGCAGTCACAGTGATACACGCCCCAAAGTACGCTCAGGAATGCTAGAGGACATCCAGGGATGCCCTCCCAGAACTAGAGAATGCTTATATCACAGGTGGCAAGTGGTTAAAGGGGAAATTCCCCATTCTCAATTCATGCATTCCCACATCTCAGGAATAACAAAGCCTTGGAAAGATCCAGCCTCTCCAGGTAATTATTGACCAATTGCTCTCCTCAACTCCCATTATAAAATTTTCATGAGAATTTTGACAAATAGACTAACTCAACTCCTACCCAAACTCATCCGTAGGGACCGAGTAGGTTTTGTATCTGCCAGCCAAGTAGATGATAACACTCAACAAACAATAGACTTTGTTGAGGTGCTTAATAGACCGCTCAGCCTAGATGCCCAAAACATGTTTGATAGATTGGGATGGTTGTATAGGTTCTCCATCCTGTCTCGGTACAGTTTTAAAGGTCCTTTTTTCCATGCACTACAAGCTTTATATTCCACTCTTCTGTCCGAGGTTAAATTATGCTCTAATATATCCCATACATTCCAGAGGAGCAATGGCACCAGACAAGGTTGTTCTTTGTTTCCATTATTATTTATCCTGTGCCTAGAAACTTTAGCTGAAGATATTAGGTCCAACCCAGACATTCATGGATTACATATACACCATAAAGGGGGGGTCAGCAGCCAGTAGATTGCGGACAGGTGACTGGTAGATCACGGTCTGGGCTTTCTGTCCCATCATTCCAGAGTATCAGAGTGCAATGAAGAGGGACTACTTGTTCAGTTGGAGCTGTAGTACGGAGTAAGAACCATGTAGGCCAATGCCTCTGTAATTCTGGCTCCTGTCCTACGTGGAGTGACACCAATTGTACTCCACTACTTATCCTGGCTAGCGGTTGTACATAATAGTATAGGGCTGCTTTCACACTGATGTGCTGCAGTTTACCCACACCTCGGGTGCAATGCAGTGTACCTGCAGCTTTCCTGTGGGTATGCTGTGCTTAGCCATAGACTTCTATTATATCTTACGAGTTTGGTACACTTTGTGAATGCAGGAGTTTTTGGTGTGCCCATAACCTAATTGAATGAGGCCACTCTGCAAATGCCCTGCATATTTATGCAGTACAGAAAACAAGGGGTTAAATCAGGCAGGGTTGTGTTACCTTTTCACCGCCTGATTTAACCCCTTGAACCCCACAGAAGCATGCAGTTGTAGGGCACTTGTAGAGTGGCCCTATTTACTTGAATGGGTCATAATTGGCAGCCAGTACCACCCACCAAAAGCAACAGGGGGCTAAATGCGACATGTGTACACCTTTTGCTGCTGCCTCAGCAGTTAAAGGGGGTAGGAATTCGGGGCAGTAAAACAGTGACTTAACTGCAGGGTTTTACCAACCCCCAACTTTATGTGTGAAAGAGCCCTAAGGGTGCAGCTGGCCAATGCAACTAAGGGCTCATCCACAAGTGTAGCAGGCACTGCTGCTCCTCTGAAAAGTGATCTGAGTGTGTTTGACAGGTGGGGAAGAGGCGATATGTTGCCTCCTCACCACCTGATTTAAACCCATGATTGCTGTGCAATGCATGTGATTGCAACAGTACGGCTATTACAGGTTTAATTAAGGTATGAGAATCACTGTGCTTGGTGATCTTTGACTTCTCCCATGTTGTTCAGGTAGATCTCCACCTCTTTAAGGTTGCCTACCCATGCCATAAAGAATATAAATGTTCCCTTTTTGCTGACAATATACTTCTAACTTTAAAAAATCCTTACACCTCCCTGCTGACTTTGTATAAACTAACAACCTTTTAGAATCAAAATATAGGGAATGGTGCTGTGTTGAAACAAGAGGTGTAAACTATAAATTATTACTAAAATTTTTTTTGAAAGTGACAGGTGTTCTAGTGCGTGATGCAATCCCTTCTTAAAAAAAGTGCAGTATTTAAACAACCAAAAAATCAATATATATTATATAAAGTGATCAATTCTTAATTAGTGGCAGAGAAAATTATCAGCTGTATATACAAGCAATACCAATCTCATCTGATAGGCAAACTCATACCTTATCTTATAGAGCATGTGTTAAAGGTGACTTACCGTATATACTCGAGTATAAGTCGTTCCGAGTATAAGTCGAGACCCTAATTTACCACAAAAAAAATTGGAAAAACTTATTGACCCGAGTATAAGACGAGGGTGAGAAATGCACAGCTACTGTAAGTGGAAAAAGTGGGTCAACAATGCCCATTTGCAGCATCACTGTGCCCATTTGCATGCCTCACTGTGCCCATTTGCAGCCATAGGTCCCCTGAACTTAAAACTCAGTAGTTAAGGGTTCCTAGATGCCCCCTAGCTGCAGCAAAAATTTGGGGTCTCTGAACCCAAAGGGTCCCGAAATGACATTGCTGCAGATGGACACAGTTGACCGAATTTGGGGCCCCGTATCTCGGGGCCACTTAGTGCTAAGAGCCCCAAATTTGGTGTACAAACCCAGTGGAACTAGCAGCATAAAATTTCCAAAGCTGGGGTTTCTAGCACCAAGTGGCCCCGAGATACAGGGCCCCAAAAATCAGTTCAGAAAATGTCAAGCACTTTTCTGCAGCAGAGAATGACATTTTAGGAACCGGATTTGGGGCCCCGTATCTCAGGGCCACTTGGTGCTAGGAACTCCAGCTTTAGATATGCTATGGTACCAGTTCCAGTGGGTTTGCACACCAAATTTGGGGTTCCTAGCACCAAGTGGCCCTAAGATATGGGGCCCCAAAATCGGTTCAGAAAATGTCAAGCACTTTTCTGCAGCAGAGAATGACATTTTCCGAACCGATTTTGGGGCCCCGTATCTCTGGGCCACTTAGTGCTAGGAACTTCAGCTTTGGATATGTTGTGGTACCAGTTCCACTGGGTTTGCACACCAAACTTGGTGTTTCCTAGCATCAAGTGGCCCTGAGATACAGGGCCCCAAATCGGTTCGGAAAATGACATTTTTTACTGCAGAAAAGTGCTTGACTCGAGTATAAGTCGAGGGGGGCACTTTCAGCACAAAAAAATGTGCTGAAAAATTCCACTTATACTCGAGTATATACGGTATATAAATCCACTGATTAAAAATATAAAGTGACAAGTGCCAAATTGTGCTCTGTATATAAAAGATGGTTATCAAACTGTTATGCAATAATGTGCAAAAAACATTAAAAATTGTGAATCATCATTTGTATATGCAAATCATCAACTGTATATCCAAGTCCCATATACTATTTAGTAAAAAATGTTCATAACAATAATGCAATGTGCAGTGCAACAAATTCCCATAGAAATCATATAACATGTTTTCCAAAAAGATTCTCCTTTGATAATGAAGAACCGTGCAGTAGTTATAGGCAATCTCCCCCCAATGTGATTGCACTCACCGGAGCACTCTACCTCTGCAGGGGTATGAGCGTATGATGTTAATCCTGTTAATCTCTACGGTTCTACGGATGCCGGTATCCTTCCACGTGGCCCAATCCAAATGCACGGCTCGCAGGGAGGGAGGAGATGGGGACTCACTGTCCCCTTCTATGGTACAGGTCCCAGCTGGACATCCACTTCTTTTATTTATTCCTCCAACCCTCACACAGCTCCGCCGCCATCTTGTCTGAGAGACACAACCTTTGGTTCCCTTTCAGGATATAAAATAAATACTACAAAGACAGAGGCCTTACCACTCTACACTCTACTACACAGCATTTTTCAGTGTCCAATTGGTCTAAACACACCTGCTGGTTATCAGCATTACTTTTCTATTGCTGTCACGTGAGGAGAAGAGAACAGGTAACCGGCTAGTGCAAAAGAGGACATCTGCACTGATCATCAAAGCACTGATCATCAGTGTCCTGATGATCAGTGCAGCCCCAACAGTTCCCATCAGTGCTGCCTATCAATGCCGCCAATCACTGTCCTTCAGTGCTGCCTATTAGTGCACATCAGTGGTGCCTACTGGTGCCCATCAGTGTCCTGATTATCAGTGCAGCCCCTACAGTGCCCATCAGTGCTGCCAATCAGTGTCCATCAGTGCCGCCTATCAGTCCCCATTAGTGCCTATTACCGTTTTCTCTGCTAAAGATCCCATCCACTTAGAGGAAGCACCGCCTCCCTCTAAATGTTATTTTTTACACATTAGTGCCCGTTAGTGCCTATTACTAGTACCGATAAGTGCGGCCTATCAGTGCCCATCAAAGCCACATATCAGTGCAGCTTCATCAGTGCCGTCACATCCTCCGTCATATGTCCACTGACCCCATTCTGTGCTCCATTGACCACATATGTGGCACTTGGATGAATCGTGTCTCAGAGTCTGATGAGAAAGCCACAGCTCTTCCCTGTGAATGGCTACAGCTTTCCCATCAGACCCTGAGACAAGAACAGTATACGACAGCTGGGGTGGGACAAATTTAGATGGGGCGCCCAATTTTGGTCTTGCCTAAGGCAGCACAAAACCAAAATACACCACTGTCTACACTGCAACCCCTATGCTTGCCACCTTACACACAAACTTCCCTTATTGATGGTGTTCCCACACTCTTAAATATCTAATTGTTTATATCACCCCCACATTTTCTATCTTTTATGAAGCCAACTTTTCCCCAATTTTTCTCAAAATTTCACAAAATTAGTTGTTGAAAAAACTAGAATCTTCCCCTTTTTTAAGGATAAATGTTCTTAAGATGTCTGTTATGCCTAAACTATTATATTTGTTCGCAACACTCTCAGTCCTGGTCCCCATGGCTAAACTTGTGCCATACAGAAGTTGTTCAATAAATGTATTTGGCATAATAAATCCTATCTTACAGCATGTTCAATTCTCCTTTACGTACTACTTATGACACATACTATCCACTATTTCCCATACATTTTTGCTCAATGATTTGGTCTAGGACTTCCTCTATCACTGAAAACTGTAAACAGCAATGCTTGGCTCCTATGCTTTTCACGTTGTTGATTTGAAATAAATGTATGATGCCCCATACACACGGTCGGACATTGATTGGACATTCCGACAACAAAATCCTAGGATGTTTTCCGACGGATGTTGGCTCAAACTTGTTTTGCGTACACACGGTCGCACAAAGTTGTCGGAATTTCCTATCGCCAAGAACGCGTTGACGTAAACCACGTACGACGAGACTAGAAAAGGCCAGTTCAGAACCAAGCGCGGCACCCTTTGGGCTCCTTTTGCTAATCTCGTGTTAGTAAAAGTTTGGTGAGAGACGATTCATGCTTTTTCAGACTCGTGGTTTTCAGATCGTTTTCTGCTGTTCAGTTTATGCTTGCGGGTTTGTATCTACTCTTCAGTGCGTGCAAGCAAGCTACGCGTGACTTTGTCATTGTGTTCTTGTTCGTTCGTTTGTTTTTTCAGGACGCTCTTCACAGGCCTTGCCGTTTTGTTACTTTGTTCTGAGCAGCCGACCGTTTTCTAGCCATGTTGCGTATACGTACTCCTCGTAGAGTTCGTGCTGTGCGGGGGCTTGGTGTTGGGGTCCTGACCTTGACACAAGTCCAGTCCATGTACAGGGTGGGGAGGAGTTCATGGACCAAGAATTGTTTGCTTCAGCATGACCAGTTCTGTCATATGCCTTTGCTCCGTGAGATCCATGAGAATAATCCTGATGATTTCAGGAACTTTCTCCGGATGACGGACCCCGTATTTCACTGTTTGTTGGCTTTGCTGACCCCCTATATTAGCAGGCAGGATACCTGCATGAGGCAAGCCATCACTCCGGAGCAGAGGCTAGTCGCTACCCTGCGGTACTTGGCGATGGGGAGAAGCCTGCAGGACTTGAAGTTCTCGACAGGCATCTCCCCCCAGGCTCTGGGGATCATTATCCCAGAGACCTGTTCTGCCATCATCCAGGTCCTGCAGAAGGAGTATATTAAGGTAAGATTTTTATCCTTTAATATCACATTTTATTGTATTTAATGTTTGCTAATATATTGTATTTCTTTCCTCATTCCCTAATTACCATTATTTTAATATGCTGTGAATGACCCCTTTGTCCTCATTCATGCTGGATTTTTATGTAATTATTTTCTTTTCCTTCATACATATTTGCCTTCACTTACCTCCCCAGCATGCTCTCCTGGCCCTATATTCACCTCATGTAGTCACTTAACAATGTATTTTATCAGCTCCATAGTAGTGCTTTACCCCAAACACCCCCTAAAATGTTTTTAAATGTGATTTGTGCTTTAAATTCAGGCAGAGTACCCAAGGCTTTTTTTGGGGGGTCCCCAAATCATTTGGAACCCTCCCTCCCCCCAACTGCTAAGTCAGCTGATAACAATTCACTATCTATCCTCAATCCTCTATCTGCTGACTTTGCCAAACCCATACACACTATACCCATCTCTTTTGTGGTCAGATTTATGGATGAATTCCCCAAAGCATGTAGTGCGAGGGCCTGCCTGCATACTTTCAAATGGTACTGTTTAAAGATTTTTGTTATCCTATTATTATCTTGATAGGTAATATCAGAATGTCCAAATGGGCTCAAATGTGTACAATGTGTATTTATATCTTTGTATTATGACACTTCTTACCTGTCCAGTGGGCTGCCAATAGTGTAACTAAGGAGGGGCTGTTCAAAGTAATACTCATTATTTAGGCATTCATCTCTCAATGAAGTGGAGAGGGTTACCTGTCCAAGAGCTCCCCCCCTATAATGTTAGAAATGGCCCAGGAGAGGGGGGGGTATGATAGGTGTACCTTATACTTTGGTGTTTAAAAATTCCCATAAATAAATGTTATCTTGATGTTGGCCAAGAATGTTTGTGTCTAATCTGCTTTCCATGTTTATGTGCAAAAAGACTAATTTTTTTTGTTCTCCTCAACAGTTTCCTTCCACGCCACAGGAATGGCAGACTGTGGCCTCCCACTTTGCCCAGCGGTGGGACTTTCCTAACTGCGGAGGGGCAATTGATGGGAAACACGTCCACATCATCCCACCACCCAACTCGGGGTCATACTATTATAATTACAAAGGGTTCAATAGTATTGTGATGTTGGTGGTGGTGTCGGCTACTTATGAGTTCCTGTATGTGGACGTGGGGGAGAATGGCCGGATGTCCGATGGTGGAGTCATCGCCCAGACTGAGTTCTACAGGCGTCTCCAGAATGGCAGCTTGGACTTGCCACCTCCAGAAGACAATGTGGAAGGACTCCCATTCGTCTTCATTGCGGATGAAGCCTTTGCGCTGGGGGACTATCTTATGCGGCCATTCCCGATGAGGACCCTCACCCCGGACCAGAGGGTTTTTAATTACCGGCTGGCCAGAGCCAGAAGAGTGGTGGAAAACACGTTTGGAATCATGGCCAGCCGGTTCCGCCTATTTCTTACACCCATACACATGGCGGAGTACAAACTGAATCATATTATCCTGGCGTGCTGTGTTCTACACAACTTTTTACGGCAACATTCTGCCAACTATGCTGGCTCAGTTGGGCCTGAGGCCGGAATTCAAAATGAACCAACCCTGACGGCGCTTGAAAGTGGCCATTCTGGCTTGCCCTCCCTGAGTGCCCGTGATGTCCGGCTAAAATACCTTGAATTCTTTAGGGGGGGTTATCAATATGCCAGACAATGTGTGAAACCTTTATCAAATAAAAAAAACATTAAGCAAATCTTTGGCGACATTTACTGCTTGTGTTTGTTTTAGCTGACCCTGACAGAAATGTGTTGAGTCCTGAAAATGGTGTGATTGTGTAACCTTATACAAAGCATTGTTGGGTGTTATTTACTAAAGGCAAAGACACTTTGCACTCCAACTGCACTTGAAACTGCACTAGGAGTGCAAAGTGAATTTGCCCTTAGGAAATAACCCCCATTTTCACTGAAAACACCAATTAGAGCACAACAAAAGTGTTGTAGCGTTGAGACAATAATCCACACATTCTTGATCTTTTTAATACCTGCACAATCACATGTTCATTTAGAAAAGGTTTCTAAAACAAACCAACATGTTTGTTGTATAACAATTTTTGGGGTCACAATAGAAAAAGTAGAAATGTCCATTTAAGATAAAACAGGCATGTTTAAAACCAACAAGAAAGACACAAATCTTGAACTTACAAAGTTCACATTTGGTAGAACTTGAAGGCAATATCAGACATGAGTATTTAGGAACTGTGTTTGATCTTGCGTTCAGATGGGGTGAAGTCACCCCCGGAAAAGCCAAATTTTGAAGATGCACACAAATAGCCGAATGACATGTGCTAGCTGCCATCATGGGGGATCAAGGGACGTGTTTTGGAGGAGCAACCCCTTCCTCTCAGCTACTTTATTATTGAGGAAGAGGTTGCACCCCCAAAACGTATCCATTGATCTCTCGTGATGGCAGATAGCACATGTTGACACACTGTGTGCATCCTCAAAATTTGGCTTTTCTCCAATTAGACAAAAAATGTTAAAATTGTAGCACACCATAAAAGAAACGGCTTTGGAGGGGGTTTTAAACTCTCCCCAAAACATCAATGATGTTTTTATTTTTTTGAAGAACATCATTGATGCTTTTCTGGATGTTTTCCAAGTCCCTATTACACCCCATGATCTCCCCAATCAGGATCTGTGCACTTTCCGAGGTGAAATGCCCTGGATCCACAACATCACGATCACCTAAATAGATAGAAACCAAAAAAAACATGTATTATAAATATGCAGGCATCAATCTCTTACCTGAGCCTGTGATCGCAGACACTCACCTGTTGTGGTGCCAATTTCCACCACATCTTCCTCCTCCTGCTATTCTTGTCTTTGGGGGATTTCCCCTTATTCCAGAGGTGGGGGGTCTCTGGTCTCCTCGGATGAGGGGTGTCCTCCGAGTCTTTTCTCCCCTATGTAATAAAAAAATTGTATACTTAGCACACAGATATTTGATGTCAGAACTATAAATATGAAACATTGCTTGGAAGTGGGGTACAATTGTCTGTTTTGGGAGAGTTCCAAGATGTAGAATTTTTAGTGTCCTTTGTCAAGCTTCAATACTTTACCTGTTTTTTATAAGCTTCACAGATGGAGACACCCCTATAGTATACACTGGAGCACCTGTGTGGGTCCCCTATTAAAAAGTGTGTTCTTGTGTCCCACACTAGTGCTCCAGCATCCAGATGTCTAAACAGCTGCTGAGTGTCCTCTCCTTACACAGAATCTAGTTTTCATTTTATTCTATTAACAAACACATCTACACAACCAAATTAGTTTCAGACAAGTAGGCCCCAAAAAATGTTGGCAAATGCATATGGCCCAAACAATGGTGTTTTATAGGCTGAAAGAAAAATATTTGATACGAACGAATAATGTGCCCATGAACATGAAAGTTGACATTTTAAACTGGATTAACAGTTAAGAAAAGCACATGGAGCAGCACGAACGTAATAAAGACAAAAAGACTAGGAACACAGGACAACTACTTACTTACTCACTCTCCGGATTTTTCTGTACTGCTCAAGTTCTCGTAATTTCAGGTCCGACCACCGCTTCCTGAGCTGATCTTTCGATCGTCGTACCCCAAAATTCCGGTGCAGACTTTTGACCACTTTCGCCATGATCTTGGCCTTTCTGACATTGGGGTTTGGGTAAGGTCCATACTTCCCGTCATAGTCGGCCCTTTTCATTATGTCGACCATCTCCACCATCTCCCCAAAGGACATATTTGGTGCCTTAAATCATCTCCTTCTGGATCGGGACGTTTCTGGCTCCGGGCTTTCCTCCTCCTCCTCCTCGTTGGTGTAAATATCAGACACCTGCTCTGACTCCGCCATGTGCTCTTCCCCACTGTGCCGAACGAGAAGGGGCGGGGAATAGACTAGAAAGAATGTCAGGGGCAGGCGGATTTTCACACATGCGCAGTGTCTATAAAGCGTAGTACGCGTGCGTAGTACATACGATCTGTGAGCGGAGGAAGGAGTAACGGAGGCGCCGATCATGATAACGAAGGTAAGATTTAACATTGGGCCTATACTGCTTCTAAATTGAGGCCTGTATTTGCACAAGTTTAGAAGACTTTAGGCTGACATTAGGGTTTGTCTTGTGTTGTGTCTTGCAGTGAAAATGGATATCTTGAAAGATAACGACTTTATGGCAATCTTCATTGATATGTTCAGGGAGCTGCCTTGTCTATGAGAGATAAACCACCCTGAATATAAGAACCAAACAAAGAGGAAGGCAGCGCTGGATCAATTGCTGGAATTTGTGAAGATGGTGATCCCCATGGCAGACATCACCTATTTGAAGATCCTAGTTGGTGGCCTGAGGAGCACTTATCTAAGGGAGCACAAGAAGGTCCAGGATTCCCAGAGATCAGGAGCAGCAGATGACATTTATGTCCCCAGGCTGTGGTACTATGACAGGCTGCATTTTCTGGCAGGTCAGACTGAACCCAGGTCATCACTCTCCAGTCTTCCTTCCACGCTTCCTTCCCCCCCAGCTGAGGCTTCTGACGCCAAACCTGGGCCTTCCAGGCAGCAACATGTGGAGGAGCCCAGCTTGAGCCAGGTATAGTATTCTTCTAAATATTTCTGCTTGTCCAATCAATGATGTTAACTAGATGTTAGTTTGGAGTACTAATTTATGATTGTGATTGATGATGCAAAAACTAAAACCATGTCCCTTTTTCATACACAGGGAAGTCTCAGCCAGGAGGTGGCCGGGCCAAGCAGGCTGCCTGATATCCAGGTCCCTCCCCTACACCTGCAAAGACAAAGTGACAGGAAGAGGAGTAACCTGGAGGAGGCTGCCATAGGCCTCTTTTGGAAGGCTACAGAGGCCCTGAGAACCCCCCACACTGTGGAGGAGGACGTTGCTTGCATAACTGCCTGCAAAATGCTGCAGATGGAGGAGGGCCAACGACTCCTGTGTGAGTCCTTAATTTTGGAAGCTCTCAATAAGGGGTTGAGGGGCCAAATATCATCTGCTACCCACATTTGTGACCTCACACATAGTCCTCCTCCTCCTCCAGGTCCTACTACTCCACCTCCTCCTCCTCCAGGTCCTGCTCCTCCTCCTCCTCCTCCTCCAGGTCCTACTCCTCCTCCTGTCACATCTCCAACACCAGAGCCACAGCCAGGAAGGAAGCGTGGAAAGAAGACCAGAAAGTGATGACCCTGGGTCCAGTCTGGTTTGGCAAAAAATGCAGCCTCTTGTAGTACCACAGCCTGGGGACACAGATGTCATCTGCTGCTTTCCGGGTCTCTGGCACTTCTGGACCAGACTGCACTCCCTTAGATAAGGACTCCTCAGGCCACCAATTTTGATGTTAAATAATTGATGTCTGCCCTGGGGTCCAAGGCTTCGCCAATTTCTGCTGTCACTACTATACTCACCGAGGCCAAGATGCCGAGAGTGGCTCGCCCTTACGACCACGCGCAACCGAACCCCTGGAAGTGATACAGGGAGTTGGGGGCACGCGGAGGCACGGGCTTCCGGTAGTAGCAGGATTCCAGGAGGGCCTGATGGAAGTCCGGATTGCCGTTTGGTACTGAAGAACTGAAAAGACAAGAAGTTAGATCCGAACCGGGGTATCAGGCAGAGCAGAGTCCGTTAATCAAGCAGAGGTCAGAACCGGGGTATCAGGCAGAGCAGAGTCCGTTAATCAAGCAGAGGTCAGAACCGGGGTATCAGGCAGAGCAGAGTCCGTTAATCAAGCAGAGGTCAGGGGTATCAGGCAGGCAGAGTAATCCGTGGTACAGGCAGAGGTCAGGGGTATCAGGCAGGCAGATTAATCCGAGGTATAAGCAAAGGTTCAGCACAGGGTTAATAGGATTTACAGGACAACAGCAGAGGAACAGGGAACAGGGCACAGCTGACGACAAACCAGCAACCCGACTGGGTGCTGGAGCCGTCAGATGTAGCCCTCCGGCAAGCGCGTCAGCGTGACGGGCTACCGGGCACCTGCATGGGCCACGGCGTGCACACGGGGACCGCCGTGCACCCGTGCGCGCCGCACCATCGGGCCGCGAACGGGTGTGCGGCGTAGCGCGAGTCACCCCGCGCATGCGCCCTGAAGCCCGGCGGACGGAGGCGGCCTGAACCTCCTGACATCTGCTGTTTCTCCAGCGTTGCCTCCCTCTTTGTTTGGTTCTGAGCCGTTAATAAAGGATTTTTTGTTTCAATTATACTTGCCTATGTGTGTTTTCCTTAAACAAGGACAGTTTTTTTGTGAGGATTCAGGTACATTTCAAAAATACAATGTGAAATTAACAAGGGACACCAACACCAAGCAACCTTCTTGAGATTAAATAATATAAGATATCAATGGTGTTGTGGTAACTTGACACACAAAACACACACAAAAATATTAGGAAGTAAAACTAACAAAAAAATAGAACAAAGATCAGCCTTGAAAAAAATACAAACCCAAAAAAAAGCCCCAAAAAACAGCCTTTAAAAAAAAAAGAAAAAAGAAAACAACCAAAAAAAAATTTTGTCAGATGTGACAAATCAAAATATATTGAGGGAATCCCGATAAATAATAAAGAAAGAAGTTTGTGAGAAGTCTGTGTGAATATGAGCAGCAAAACTACTTCATTCTTCTCACATTATAAAGAAGAAGAGAGTGCACTGTATTAAACCATTTTTTACATTGCAGCGTGACGAAAGTGCTGTATCCATTGCGAACGCTAATTTTACCAGACCGAGCTGTTCCGTCTCGGAATTTCTTCTGAACATGCATGGCACTTTGCATGGCCCACCCAATCTGAACACTTTTGCACTCAAGGCCCCCACCAACTACATCTAATCTCTTTGATTTATAAACTTCTACAAGACTATGGGGTTGATTTACTAAAGGCAAATCCACTTTGCACTGCAAGTGCATTGCAAGTGCACTTGGAAGTGCAGTCGCTTAAGATCTGAGGGAAAGATCTGAAAGGAGGGGAAGCTCTGCTGATTGCATCATCCAATCATTTACAAGCAAAAATTCTGCTTTTTATTTTCCTTGCATGTCCCCCACAGATCTACAGCGACTGCACTTCCAAGTGCATTTGCAGTGCACTTGTAGTGCAAAGTAGATTTGCCTTCAGTAAATAAGCCCCCCCCATCCCTTTAACTGATGAAACTCACCTATACATGCATAAGCAGGCAAAGATTTGACAAAGATCCATCCCACTCAAAAGTTGAGATAAAATCTGGCAATATGCCTCTAAGCCCTCGTTCAAATTGAGCCATTTCATCTGCAATTCAAAGCCACATGTCAGTATGACTGCAGATGTGACTTGTAAGACATCTGTGCTTCATGCACAGATATCTATCCAAGTTGCACCTGAAATCACCAAAAGTAGTGCAGGAACTACTTTATTAAATCAATGTGGCACCGCAAAGTTGGCATCACAATGATTGGAACAGTGCCATTGCCAACAATAGGGTGCAACATGCAAATATTCTGGCTATGCGCTCGCATGCAACCCTATTGGACCCATGTACTGTCTATTCTATAGCAACTCTTTAATATGTCATTCCCATTAGATCGTATCCATTTTTTTGTTGATTCCTACCTTTCCCTGGCAAGCCTAAACACTCTAATGCCCCGTACACACGGTCGGACTTTGTTCGGACATTCCGACAACAAAATCCTAGGATTTTTTCCGACGGATGTTGGCTCAAACTTGTCTTGCATACACACGGTCACACAAAGTTGTCGGAAAATGCGATCGTTCTGAACGCGGTGACGTAAAACACGTACGTCGGGACTATAAACGGGGCAGTGGCCAATAGCTTTCATCTCTTTATTTATTCTGAGCATGTGTGGCACTTTGTCCGTCGGATTTGTGTACACACGATCGGAATTTCCGACAACGGATTTTGTTGTCGGAAAATTTTATATCCTGCTCTCAAACTTTGTGTGTCGGAAAATCCGATGGAAAATGTGTGATGGAGGCTATACACGGTCGGAATTTCCGACAACAAGGTCCTATCACACATTTTCCGTCGGAAAATCCGACCGTGTGTACGGGGCATAAAAGGGCTAATTACCCATGTAAGCAATGCCCCTTCACTGGTTGACCAACCCATCCCCCTTAGAACTCCTGTATATTATTCTGGATATCAGAATTATGAAACATTTCATGGCCACATTTGCTGACACCCCATAACAATTTCATAATGTGTGAGCACTTTGGGATCAGTCCATGTATGGTACACCTCTCTCCCCTGACAACACTCCTTAATTTTGCCTAGAAGTTGTATGACAAATTGCATCTTTCCTTTCCCCCTGGTTACCACTGATACAGTATCTCGAAAAAGTGAGTACACCCCTCAAATTTTTGTAAACATTTTATTATATATTTTCATGTGACAACACTGAAGAAATGACACTTTGCTACAATGTAAGTATATAAATATTAGTGCGTGTACAGCTTGTATAATAGTGTAATTTTGCTGTCCCCTCAAAATAACTCAACAAACAGCCAATAATGTCTAACCCGCTGGCAACAAAAGTGAGTACACCCCTAAGGGAAAATGTCCAAATTGGGCCCAAAGTGTCAATATTTTGTGTAGCCACCATTATTTTCCAACACCGCCTTAACCCTCTTGGGCATGGAGTTCACCAGAGCTTCACAGGTTGCCACTGAAGTCATCTTCCACTCCTCCATGACGACATCATGGAGCTGGTAGATGTTAGAGGCCTTGCGCTCCTCCACCTTCCATTTGAGGATGCTCCACAAATGCTCAATAGGGTTTAGGTCTGGAGACATGCTTGGCCAGTCCATCACCTTTACCCTCAGCTTCTTTAGCAAGGCAGTGGTCGTCTTGGAGGGTTTTTTTAGGGTTGCTATCATGTTGAAATACTGTCCTGCAGCCCAGTCTCCGAAGGGAGGGGATCATGCTCGGCTTCAGTATGTCACAGTACATGTTGGCATTCATGGTTCCCTCAATGAACTGTAACTCCATGGTTCCAGCAGCACTCATGCAGCCCCAGACCATGACATTTCTACTACCATGCTTGACTGTAGGCAAGACACACTTGTCTTTGTACTCCTCACCTTGTTGCCACCACACACACTTGACACCATCTGAACCAAATAAGTTTATCTTGGTCTCATAAGACCCCAGGACAGTTCCAGTAATCCATGTCCTTAGTCTGATTGTCTTCAACAAACTTGCGTGCTTTCTTGTGCATCATCTTTAGACAAGGCTTCCATCTGGGACGACAGCCATGCAGACCAATTTGATGCAGTGTGTGGAGTATGGTCTAAGCACTGACAGGCTGACCCCCCACCCCTTGAACCTCTACAGCAATGCTGGCAGCACTCATACGTCTATTTACCAAAGACAACCTCTGGATATGACGCTAGGCACGTGCACTCAACTTCTTTGGTTGACCATGGCAAGGCCTGTTCTAGGTGGAACCTATCCTGTTAAACCACTGTATGGTCTTGGCCACTGTGCTGCAGCTCAGTTTCTTTGTCTTGGCAATCTTCTCATAGCCTAGGCCATCTTTATGTAGAGCAACAATTATTTTTTTCAGATCCTGAACATATTCAAAAAATACGGGGGTTTGGTCACACTATATGGTCATATAGTGCTAAGCCTGCCTATATTGTTATAGACCCTGACCAGATTTTTTGGGCTGGGGCACCCCTCCCCCTCTTCATTACCTCTTATTTAGTGGCCACCAGTGCATAGGAGGAATGCCCTTCAGTTCTCCCACATAGAGGAGTTCAGCTCTCATGGTTGAGACACAGGATTTTCCATTCTATTACTAGGGTAGGACCCACTAATTCGGGGTACTTTGTCGCAGTAAGTGGGCTTAGCACTATATGACCATATAGTGTGACCAAACCCCCGTATTTTTTGAATATGTTCAGGTGTTTTTAACTAGCCTTGCAGGAAATTTCATTCCTGAATGTGTGCGCTGTAATATGTTTTGTACTGTTTGTTGGTCTTATAGCAGCACCATCTTGAATCTAAACGCATTTTAGGGTGTGCTCCCCAAATATGTTTTTGTATCTCGTTCTGGGTGGACATCATACGATGGCTTCCCAGAATGACCTCTCTCACGCGTGCACGCATCTGCGCCATGTTGCTAGGACACGGTGCGACCCCGATCTCTGTAAAGAGCCGTGGCCATGGCTCTTTAACCTGTTCAGCCCTGGAGGATTTGGCTGCTCAATGACCAGAGCACTTTTTACAATTTGGCACTGCGCTGCTTTAACTGATAATTGTGCCGTCATGCAATGCTGTGCCCAAACAATTTGCGTCCTTTTTTTCCACACAAATAGTGCTTTCTTTGATGATATTTGATTGCCTCTGCGATTTTTATTTTTTGTGATATAAACAGAAAAAGACCGAAAATTTTGAAAAAAATTATATTTTCTACTTTTTGCTATAAAAAAATCCACTAAACTCAATTTTAGTCATACATTTAGGCCAAATGTATTCAGCCACATGTCTTTGCTAAAAAAAAATCAATACATGTACATTTATTGGTTTGTTCAAAAGTTATAACGTCTACAAACTAGTGTACATTTTCTGGAATTTACGCAGCTTTTAGTTTGTGACTGCCTCATTTCTTGAGGTGCTAAAATGGCAGGGTAGTACAACCCCCCCCCCAAATGACTCAATTTTGGAGAGTGGACGCCCCAAGGAAATTGCTAAGAGGCATGTTGAGCCCATTGAATATTTTCTTTTTTTTTTCACAAGTGATTGAAAATTACAAAAAAAATTACACAAAGTTGTCACTAAATGATATATTGCTTATACGTGCCATGGTTATATCTGGAATTACACCCCAAAATACATTCTGCAGCTTCTTTTGAGTATGGGGATATCTCAAGTGTGAGACTTTAAAGGACCCCAAAAACCAAGCACTGCCTTCAGGATTTCTAAGGGCGTACATTTTTTATTTCTCTCCTCACTACCTATCACAGTTTCGAAGGCCATAAAATGCCAAGATAGCTAAAAAACCAAACAAATGACCCCATTTTGGAAAGTAGACACCCCAAGCTTTTTGTTGAGAGGCATGTTGAGTCCATGGAATATTTTATATTTTGCCACAAGTTGCTGGAAAATTACAAACTTTTGTTTTGCACAAAGTTGTCACTAAATGATATATTGCTCAAACATGTCATGGGCATATGTGAAATTACACCCCAAAATACATTCTGCTGCTTCTCCTGAGTACGGGGATAGCACATGTGTGAGACTTTTTGAGAGCCTAGACGTGTATAGGACCCCGAAAACCAATCACTGCCATCAGGCTTTCTAAGGCCGTACATTTTTTATTTCACTCCTCACTGCCTATCACAGTTTCGGAGGCCATGAAATGCCCGGATAGCACCCCCCCCCCCAAATATCCCATTTTGGAAAGTAGACACCCAAGCTATTTTCTTAGAGGCATGTTGAGAATTTTGCAGATCTCGCTTTTTGTCACAAAGTTTTGAAAATTTAAAAAAGAAAAAAGAAATACATTTTTCTTTTCTTTCTTCATTTTTTAAAAATAAATGAGAGCTGCAAAATACTCACCATGCCTCTTAGCAAATACCTCGGGGTGTCTACTTTCCAAAATGGGGTCATTTGGGGGGGGTTGTGCTATTTGGACATTTCAGGGCCTCTGTAACTGTGATAGGTAGTGAGTAGGGATGAGCCGAACACCGTTTGGTTCGGTTCACATCCAGAATATACGAACAGGCAAAAAATTTGTTCGAACACGCGAACACCATTAAAGTCTATGGGACACGAACATGCATAATCAAAAGTGCCAATTTTAAAGGCTTATATGCAAGCTATTGTCATAAAAAGTGTTTGGGGACCTGGGTTCGGCCCCAGGGGACATGTATCAATGCAAAAAAAGTTTTAAAAACGGCAGTTTTTTCGGGAGCAGTGATTTTAATAATGCTTAAAGTGAAACAATAAAAGTGTAATATTCCTTTAAATTTCATACCTGGGGGTGTCTTTAGTATGCCTGTAAAGGGGCGCATGTTTCCCCCTTTACAGACATACAGCAAAATGACATTTCTAAAGGTAAAAAAGTCATGTAAAACTACTATCGCTAGCGCCGGTTATAATGAATTGTCAGTCCGGCAATACACATAGAAGTTAATTGATAAAAACGGCATGGAATTTCCCCACAGGGGAACCCGGAACCAAAATTTAAAAAAAAAATGCGTGGGGGTCCCCCTAAATTCCATACCAGGCCCTTCAGGTCTGGTATGGATATCAAGGGGAACCCCGCGCCAAAATTAAAAAAAATGGCATGGGGTCCCCTTCAAAATCCATACCAGACCCTTCAGATGTACCCCTACTATTTCACAAAAAAGTGTCAAAAAGGTTAAAAAACACAAGAGGCGGTTTTTGACAAGTCCTTTATTAATTTCTTCCTCTTCCATCTTCTTTCTTCTGGTCTTCCTTCGGTGTTCTTCTTCCTTCATCTTTTTCTTCTCCATCTTCTTCTTCCTCCACTCTTCTAGTCCTGCATCTTGCTTCTGGCTTCTTCTCTGCTCCGTCCGCACAATCCGCCTCAGTGGGAGTCTTCCACCATGTGACACTTTGGTTCTTCTGACACTTCTTATATAACGGAGGGCGGGGCCACCCGGTGCCGCACGGGGACTTCATGGGGACTTCCCTGTGGCTTTCCCCGTGTTGTCAAAGGGGGCAGGGTCACCTGGTTACGTAAACGGGGAACAGCCAATGTTTGAGTCAAACTCATGTTCGACCCGAACATAAAGCCCATCCTTAGTAGTGAGGGGTAAAATCATAATTTTAGGTGCTTGGTTTTCAAGGTCCTGTACACTGCTAGGCTCCCAAAAAGTCTCACACATGTGGTATCCCCATACTCAGGAGAAGCAGCAGAATGTATTTTGGCATGTAATTCCACATATAGCCATGCCATGTTTGAACAATATATCATTTAGTGACAATTTTGTGTAAAAAACAAAAAAAAAATCGTAATATTCCCAAAACTTGTGGCAAAATATCAAATATTCCATGGACACAACATGCCTCTCAGCAAAAAGCTTGAAGTGTCTTCTTTCCAAAATGGGGTAATTTGAGGGGGTTTGTGCTATCTTGACATTTCAGGGCCTTCGAAACTGTAATAGGTAGTGAGGAAGTGAAATCACCATTTTACGCCTTTAGAAAGCCTGAAGGGTGTGATTGGGGTCCTGTGTATGGCTAGGCTCCCAAAAAGTCTCACACATGTGGTATCCCTGTACTCAGGAGAAGCAGCAGAATGTATTTTGGGGTGTGATTCCACATATGCTGATGTCATGTTTGAGCAATATATCATTTAGTGACAACTTTGTGCTAAAAAAAAAAAAGTTTGTAATTTTCCCGAAACTTGTGGCAAAATATAAAATATTCCATGGACTCAACATACCTATAAGCAAATAGCTTGGGGTGTCTTCTTTCCAAAAAGGGGTCATTTGGGGGGGTTTTGAACTGTCCTGGCATTCTATGCACAACATTAGAAGCTTATGTCACACATCACCCATTCTTCTAACCACTTGAAGACAAAGCCCTTTCTGACACTTTTTGTTTACATGAAAAAATATTTTTTTTTGCTAGAAAATTACTTTGAACCCCCAAACATTATATATTTTTTTAAAGCAAAGGCCCTACAGATTATAATGGTGGGTGTTGCAACTTTTTTTTTTTCACACAGTATTTGCGCAACGATTTTTCAAACGCAATTTTTGTGGAAAAAACAAACACTTTTTTAAATTTTAATGCACTAAAACACACTATATTGCCCAAATGTTTGATGAAATAAAAAATATGATCTTATGCCGAGTACATGGATACCAAACACGACTTGCTTTAAAATTGTGCACAAACGTGCAGAGGCAACAAACTACATACATTTTTAAAAGCCTTTAAAATCCTTTACAGGTTACCATTTTTTAATTACAGGGGAGGTCTACTGCTAAAATGACTGCCCTCGACCTGATCTTCACTGTGATACCTCACATGCCTGGTGCAATTGCTGTTTACATATGACACCAGATCGACACTTGCGTTCATCATTGCACGTGAGCACGGGGGTACAGGGGTTTTTTATATTTTTTTATTATTTATTTTGCTTTTTTGTCTTATTTTTAACCACCTGACATCCGGCCGTAGTCGAATGACGGCTACAGCGTGGATGTCAATTCCCGGGAGGCTGTCATATGACGGCCTCCCCTTTCCTCGCTCCCCGTGCGTGCTCACGAGCGCGCAACGGGGAAATTCTGTGTTGGCCGTGTCCCTTGGACACAGCCAATCACAGATCGCTGTAAATGGCCAATCACAGCGGCCATTTACAGCGCGATGGCCATGGCCAATGGGCGATGATCTCAAATGTAAACATTTGAGATCATCTCTCATTGCCGTCTCTCTCTCCTCACACAGAGACAGCGTGTGAGGAGAGAGAGTTTCTGTCAGCGATCTGTGAGTTACAAAAACTACTATACAGTGCCTACAGTGCCCACAGTGCCCATCAGTACAGTGCCCATCCATACAGTGTCCCAGCAGTACAGTGCCCCATCAGTACAGTGCACCATCAGTACAGTGCCCACCTGTGCCAATTGGTGCCCACCTGTGCCAATCGGTGCCCACCTGTCTGCCCAGCGGTGATCAGTGTCCAGCTGCACATCTGCACAATCATTGCCCACCTGTGCCATCTCATCATTGCCCACCTGTGCCACCTCATCAGTGCCCACCTGTGCCACCTCATCAGTGCCCACCTGTGCCACCTCATCAGTGCCCACCTGTGCCACCTCATCAGTGCCCACCTGTGCCAATCAGTGCCCATCTGTGCTGCCTCAGTGCACATCTGTGCAATCAGTGCATATCTGTGCCGCCTCATCAGTGCCCATCTGTGCCACCTCATCAGTGCCCATCTGTGCTGCTCCATTGTGCTTCCCCATCTGTGCTGCTCCATCTGTGCCACCCCATCTGTGCCGCTCCATCTGTGCTGCTCCATCTGTGCCGCCCCATCTGTGCCACCTCATCAGTGCACATCTGTGCTACCTCATCAGTGCACATCTGTGCCATCTCAGTGCACATCTGTTCCACCTCATCAGTGCCCACCTGTGCCACCTCATCAGTGCCCACCTGTGCCGCCTCATCAGTGCACACCAGTGCCACCTCATCAGTGCACATCTGCACATCTGTTCCACCTCATCAGTGCACATCTGTTCCACCTCATCAGTGCACATCTGTTCCACCTCATCAGTGCACATCTGTTCCACCTCATCAGTGCCCCTCTGTGCCACCTCAGTACCCATCTGTGCTCATCAGTGCCACCTCATCAGTGCCCATCAGTGCAGGCTTAGCAACCATGTCCAAAAGAAGCTTTTCCACCGAGGAGGCATACCAAATACTGTCCCAGGCCGACGAGAGCAACGGGGAGCTCTCTTTTTCGGATTCTCTTTCCGACTCCGATTCTGAGTCGGACATAAATTATGAGCCAGTCCTCAGTAGTGGAACACTGAGTGACTCAGAGGAGGAAGATATTTGGCCCGCCAAACGAAGGCGTTCTGGTGAGGAGGCAGTGGCATCTACCAGCACCGCGGTGCTATCCACAAGCACGGCAGTCCCATCCACCAGCACCGCATTCCCATCCACCAGCACCGCAGTGCCATCCACCAGCACCGCAGTGCCTGGGCCAGAAAGGCCAAGGACCCATGCCAGCCTTCCCTATGCCCTGCAGAACCCCTTGTGGCTTCCTCCTAATTCAGGAGAAGCCAACATTCCCCCTTTCGCTGCCCAGCCAGGAGTCCAGGTGAACACAGAGAAATTTTCCCCAATAGATTTTTTTAATTTAATTTTTACCGAGGACATGCTGTCAAATATTGTGGCCCAGTGCAACCTTTATGCACAGTAATTTATTTTGAATAATCCAACGTCCTACTATGCCCCTCCCTATGAGTGGAGAGACCTAACGGTGGAGGAGTTGAAGGTTTTTTTAGAGCTCACATTTAATATGGGACTCACAAAAAAAAACACTTTGGTGTCCTATTGGTCAACCCACACCCTCCAACACATGCCAGTATTCTCCAAGGTAATGCCCAGAAACAGATACCTCATGATATTGAGGTTTCTTCATTTCAATGACAATACCCAGTGCCCTCCCCGAAATGACCCAAACTATGACAGACTTTTCAAAATTCGGCCACTTTTAAATTATTTTTCTGCACTATTCCCCCTGCTGTTTACCCTGGACCAAAACATATGTGTAGATGAGTCCCTTGTTAAGTTTAGTGGCAGGCTTAAAATAAAACAATATATTCCCAGTAAAAGGGCCCGCTATGGGGTGAAGGTATACAAATTATGTGACCGAGTCACAGGTTAAATGTATGCCTTCAAAGTGTACAAAGGGAAGGACACCCAGCTGCAACCCCCTAATTGCTCAGACTACTTGGGATCAAGCGGGAAAATTGTTTGGGACCTCACATACCCCCTACTGGAGAAAGGCTACCACCTGTATGTAGACAACTTCTACACATCTCTGCCCCTGTTCCACAACCTTCATCGGAAGAAGATGCCTGCATGTTGTACCGTAAAAAAGAACCGGAAGGTCTTTCCTCAAAGTCTGGTCAATAAGAAATTGAGAAAAGGAGAAATGGCAAGTCTACGAAACAACGAGATTTTGGCAGTAAGGTGGAGAGACAAAAGAGATGTGTGCATGTTGTCTTCAATCCACGATAATACCTTCATAGAAATCCCCAGAAGAAATGGCCCCATACAGAAACCTAAATGCATCTATGATTATAATTTGTTTATGGGGGGAGTCGACTTGAATGACCAGATTCTGGAACCGTACCTTGCTACAAGACGGACATACCATTGGTATAAGAAAGTCGCAATTTATTTTTTTCATTTGGCCATCTACAATTCATATGTCATTTATCGTAACTCCACCCAAAACCCCAAACGCTTCCTTGGCTACCAGGAGGAAGTTTTCACTGCCCTCATATTCCCGAACGGCCCCCCAGAAAATATCCGATCAGATGTTCTAAGTCGACTCTCCGAACGCCACTTTCCCGATAAGATCCCTCCCAAACCAACAGGCCAACGACGGCAAAAAAAATGTAAGGTGTGTACCAGAGCAGGATTCAGAAGAGACACATCTTTTATTGTGCACAATGTCCTTCTGAACCAGGCCTCTGCGTAGGTGAATGTTTTCGCCGTTACCATACTTCACTAAATTATTAGTGAAGTATGGTAAACGTAAGCCTCCGTTCCTGCAATTTACCCTCACATTCCTTATGCCACTGCCTCCTCTGTAACTGACCCTGGCTTGTTATTTGACCACGCTTCTGCCTAACGATTCTGTACATACCTCTGCCTGATCTGGAACTGACCCTGGACTGTTATTCCACCATTCTTCTGCCTAACGATTCTGTAAATACCGCTGCCTGATCTGAAACTGACCCTGGACTGTTATTCGACCATGCTTCTGCCTAACGATTCTGTACATACATCTGCCTGATCTGGAACTGACCTTGGACTGTTTGACCATGATATTTGCCTGCCTCTTGGACTGATCTTGTACCCTGATACTGGACTAGTGGGATTCAACACAGGGGTCTCACATATGTGAGGGGCTCCAGAATTGTTTTTCTGGATGAAGAAAACAATTTTTTTTCTTTTCTCAATCCTAGATTAGGGTCTGGAGACTCGGAGGCTTCAAAGAGATTTGGATGGGAGAAGCCTCTACTCCTGTCCTGATTCTGTCCTGAACGAGGCCCTCGTTCTGCCTGTAGGACTTACTGCCGTCATGCCTCTGCCTGACGCACTGACCACACCACATGGACCTGCCTACTACCAGGACCAATATTTTTAGCACTAAGGACAATATCTCTGCCTGCACTGACCCTGGACTTTCTATGGACAGTAACCCTGCCTGCTGCCTGGACAATTGCATTCGCCGCTGCTAACCAAGTCCCTGCCTGCTGCCTAGACCAGTGCTATCATCCTGTGTACAACTGCGCTACTACAACCACAGGTAATCTTTTGTTTACGCTTTGCTCAGCATAATGTATTTTGGGGTGTAATTCTTGGTATGTGCATGCTATGTGTCCCTGGAACACCTGACGGTGTTCCTTGCATGTTGGATCTCTGCATGTGGCCAGGCTGTGCAGAAGTCTCACACATGTGGTATCGCCATACTCAGGAGGAGTAGCAGAATGTATTTTGGGGTGTCATTTTTCCTATCCAAATGCTATGTGTTGGAAATATTTTATAAACAGACAACTTTGTGTAAAAAAAATGTGTTTTCATTTTTTTCCACATTTTTCAAAAACTTCTGGAAAAAAATGAACCGTTCAAAAGACTCATTATGCCTCATAGATTATATGTTGGGGTGTTAGCTTTCAAAAATGGGGTCATTTTGTGGGTGTTTCCATTGTCCCTGTGCTCCAGGGCCTTCAAAAGTGTAATAGGTGGTTGAGAAATGTGATGTGTAATTTATGCTCCTAGAACACCTGATGGTGCTCCATGCATGTTGGGCCTCTGTATGTGGCCAGGCAGTGAAAAAGTCCCACACATGTGGTATCGTAATACTCAGGAGGAGTAGCTGAATGTATTTTGGGGTGTCATTTTTGCTATCTAAATGCTATGTGTTGGAAATATCTTATAAACTGACAACTTTGTGTAAAAAAAAATGCGTTTTCATTTTTTTCCACATTTTCCAAAAACTTCTGGAAAAAAATAAACCATTCAAAAGACTCATTATGCCTCATAGATTATACGTTGGGGTGTTACCTTTCTAAAATGGGGTCATTTTGTGGGTGTTTCCATTGTCCTGGTGCTCCAGGGCCTTCAAAAGTGTAATAGGTGCTTGAGAAATGTGATGTGTAATTTATGCTCCTAGAACACCTGATGGTCCTCCATGCATGTTGGGCCTCTGTATGTGGCCAGGCAGTGAAAAAGTCCCACACATGTGGTATCGTAATACTCAGGAGGAGTAGCTGAATGTATTTTGGGGTGTCATTTTTGCTATCTAAATGCTATGTGTTGGAAATATCTTATAAACGGACAACTTTGTGTAAAAAAAAAAATGCGTTTTCATTTTTTTCCACATTTTCCAAAAACTTCTGGAAAAAAATAAACCATTCAAAAGACTAATTATGCCTCATAGATTATACGTTGGGGTATAAGCTTTCCAAAATGGGGTCATTTTGTGGGTGTTTCCATTGTCCCGGTGCTCCAGGGCCTTCAAAAGTGTAATAGGTGGTTGAGAAATGTGATGTGTAATTTAAGCTCCTAGAACACCTGATGGTGCTCCATGCATGTTGGGCCTCTGTATGTGGCCAGGCAGTGAAAAAGTCCCACACATGTGGTATGGTAATACTCAGGAGGAGTAGCAGAATGTATTTTGGGGTGTCATTTGGGGTATACACATGCCATGTGAGAGAAATAAGCTATTACAATGACAATTTTGTGGGGAAAAAAATCTTAATTTTGCAAAGAATTGTGGGAAAAAAATACAACTTCAAATAACTCACCATGCCTCTAACTAAATACATTGAAATGTCTACTTTCCAAAAAGGGGTTATTTGGGGGGCATTTGTACTTTCCTGGCTTGTTAGGGTCTCAGGAAATGAGATAGGCCACCAGTACATCAGATGTGATCATTTTTTTATGATTTGCACCATAGCTTGTAGACTCTAAAACTTTCACACAGACCAAATAATTTCCACAAATTTTTGGTTATTTTTACCAAAGATATGTAGCAGTATAAATTGTGGCCAAAATTTATGAAGAAAAATTACTAATTTGCAAAATTTTATCACAGAAAAATTTGTTTTTTTTCAAAATTTTCAGTCTTTTTTCATTTATAGCGCAAAAAATAAAAAACCCAGAGATGATCAAATACCACCAAAATAAAGCTCTATTTGTATGAAAAAAAGGACAAAAAAATCATTTGGGTACAGTGCTGCATGACTGAGTAATTGTCATTCAAAGTGTGAGAGCACTGAAAGCTGAAAATTGGTCTGGATAGGAGGGGGGTTTAAGTGCCTAGTAAGCAAGTGTTCATTTCATTTTTTTTTTTTATCATTTTTATTATTATCTCAGGGAATGTAAATATCCCCTACGATAGCATTTTTTTGCACTTTTATGTAAACTGTAAATTGTAAAAGTTCCAGTTTAGGGTCTATCAAAATGTGATGGCCATCTCATCTTTTGAGACCCTGTGCAAGTGTGCCTAGGACTGTGCAATGCTGTACCCTACGATAATACTCCACTAGTGTGTGGTAGCTTTTGAAACAGTCACCAATGCAAAGACCAGGTTGGTCAGGACAGGAGGGACAGTAAAATCGGGTGTCACACCTATATCCAAGCTTTCTACAGACACGACATCTTCTTTGGGGATCTCTTTGGGTAGGTGTACCAGGGAGGACATGCGGAAAATGCCTCTCAAGCAGCCAACTCACTGCATTTGGATTGGGAAGTTGTGCCACAGCACAGTATGGAAACAGAAGGGCTGTGATGATCTCTTCCTGGAATTTAAGGAAGGATCCAGTTCGTCCTGAAG
Source organism: Lithobates clamitans (assembly GCA_037952925.1). Taxonomy (NCBI): domain Eukaryota; kingdom Metazoa; phylum Chordata; class Amphibia; order Anura; family Ranidae; genus Lithobates; species Lithobates clamitans. The sequence continues at coordinate 2,435,541 of JBBGZY010000758.1, read as the reverse complement.
CTTTGTATAGCACATAAGCATTCAGCAGAGCCAGTTGAAATAAGTATACAGACATTTTTTTATTCCAGCGTCTGGCCTTATGGGCAATTAGGTACGGTGCCAACAACTGGTCGTTGAGGTCCACCCACTCCCATATTAAAGTTATATTCGTGGACACAGAGGGGTTTCTTCACAACACCAGTCGCCATAGGAATTTGGACCGTTGTGTCTGCGTGAAGGGAGGAACAGAACGAAAATATTCTTATTTCCCCTCCACTTCACAGTGAGCAAATTATTACATCTCAAGCAGGCTCTCTCCCCCAGCCTAAGACGGAAATCTACATGCCGCTGGGGTAAGCCTCGGCAATTAAATCACACGGTGCCACATGCGCCAATTCCATGATAAAAAAAGTGACTAAAAAGTTGCACGCTTGTGTAATAATTGTCCACATACACGTGGTACCCCTTTCCAAATAAGGGTGACACCAAGTCCCACACAATCTTACCAGCGCTCCCTATGTACTCTGGGCAGTTCTCCGTTTCTACATAACTATCTCTTCCCTCGTAAACCATAAAACTATATGTAAAGCCTGTTGCCCTGTCACAGAGCTTATACATCTTGACCTCATATCTGGCACGCTTGCTAGGAAGATACTGTTTGAATGACAAGCGGCAAGAAAACTTAATCAGGGACTCATCAACGCAGACATCTTGATCAGGAGTAAACAAGGCTGCAAACTGCTGGTTGACGTGGTTTACGATTTTGTAGAGCAGATTGTATTCAGGGTCACCCCGAGGACGACAGAGTTCATTGCCACTGAAATGCATGAACCGCAAGATCTTCTCGTATCGTGTCCTGGTCATGGAGCACGGGCATATGGTGACTTGGGTCAGTGGACTAATATGACTGCAACTCACTTTTTTTAGTTGTGCCCACGAGGGATAAGCCCAGGAAGGTCTTAAATTTGGAGACCTAATAGGTTTCCAATCTCTGGCAAGGGTAAGCTGGGGATTAGCGGCGATAAATTGACCAGCATACAAAATTGCTTTGGTCCACAATAGATCTATAGAGATCTTCCATGAAAAACAGCGAATAAAAATCAAGTGACATAAAACCAACTGTTTCCAACTGAATTCTGGGTTGGCCAGTAAATGGGGGAAATACAGGTGCTTCAGAAGTGGTGGGCTCCCAATTTGGATTGGCAAATGCAGAAGAAAGGGCACTATGGGCTCAACGGACCTGTCTTTATCTTCTTGGTGGCTGCGGGAGACTAGTTGTGCTAGCCACCTCACTAGCTTGAACTGCACTTATGGGACTTGCCACGTCACCACGTGATACTGCAGTCCTGGATGTACGACCAGGATGTACTAGGCTGCTGGTGCTTGCCAGTTCACCAGAAGGATGAGCGCCACTACTACTGGCTCTCTGCTTCATACGAGAGCCCTGCGGTTCTTGCACCTCAACAACAGCAGAAGAATGGGGGCGGAAACGCCTGACCTTGACAGGGACTACTACTCCATTGTCAGAGCTATCAGGGTGCCACTGCTGTCTACGTGTTCATATTCTGAGCCTGAATACAACAGATGATTGAGTTCCTCTTCACTCTCATCTGTTATGCTCAGAAACGTGTAGGCCTCTTCACTAGTGTACCTTCGATTGGACATTTTGGCCTCTAAATTTACTGGTACACTAGTGAGATTAACAGGAAAAAAGAGCACCTGACTGTCAGCTACTGCTTCCAATGCTACCACAAGAACTGTTAGCATTTACAGCAGTGGTTCTCAACTCCAGTCCTCGGGACCCACCAATAGGCCAGATTTTAAGTATTACCTTGGGGAGTTGCAGACTAGAATACTGCAATCACTGAGCAGCAAGTGATATCACCTGTGATGTATTTCAGCTATCTTGCAAACCTGGCCTGTTGGTGGGCCCTGAGGACTGGAGTTGAGAACCACTGATTTACAGGGATCAGGCCTGACTCTGCAAATGCTGCAGTTATGTGTGTTGTGTTTTGTAAGTGACAGTAATCAATTGATACTGCACTGCATTTTTGGCAACCCTAAACTACTGGGGATGCTAGTATAGATCTCATCAGATATTAATCCTTTCAGACACTATACTAATAAGGGAGGTATATGGTGCGTGCCTTGTTGTTAGTGCTACTGGCACTAATCTGGCGCTGCCTGGGGCGATGCAGACCCTAATTGACACTATAGAAAAATAACTAACTTTCCAGCTTCACCCGTGACACTAATATGGCAATAACTGGTGACAGGGGATGATCAAGGGGTTAAACCTTTATTGGGGGTGTTAGGGGGGTCCCTAGACCTATCTGGGGCTACCACTAAGTACCCTAATGCTGATTAGTGTCACAAATGACACCAGTACAGTGATCAAAGAAAAATATGAACACTACACTTGGTGACACAGTGACAAGGAGTGAAGGGGTTAACTGGGGGTGGGGGGGGCGATCAGGGGGTGATCAGGGGGGAAATATGTGCCTATGTGTACTGTGTCAGTGTATTATTGTTGCAACTCACATTTGGATGTCCTCTCTCCTCTCTCTGGAACTGAAAAGAGTTCCACGAGGGGAGATGACATCACTTCCCGTGTCTGTGTTTTTACACTTACACAGGCAGGGGAGGATTTCATTCATCAGGACCAATCAGCAGGTCCAGGCCAGAAATCATTGGTTCCTGGCCTCTAACTGTCATCCAGAGCACGCCATTAAAGCGAAACCAGTGGGTGAGAGAAACTGCTCTTCTTCTGAAAATTTGAAGGAGTGCTTGCAGAGATCGTGGTTACAGAAATTGAAACACTAGTAGAGGTAGACACATTGCGTCCAACAGACAAAGAGCCACACTACTTGATAATGGTAAAAAAATGTCTAAAAAGAAAACCAAACTAAAAATTCTGTTACCTTTGTCACCACTTTCTCGAAAGAATATAAACAGATTGTTAGCATTGTGAAGAAATACCTACTCATATTATATGCTAACAAAGATCTTGCAACCTTTCTGCAGGAGGGTTGCAGATTTTCTAATAAATGTTCACAGACTTTAGGGAATTTATTGTCCCCCGGCCTTTTTTTCTCTAAACGTCCACAAAAACTTGGTGTTCAATCACAGGCTCTTATTGTTGTGGCTTGAGACCCAGACGCTACTGTGAAAAACATTGTAAACGCACAACTATCATTTCTAGGACTAGGCATATGAGGTAATATCTAAAGTGCACGTGTATACACATCAATGTTCAGATAAACAGAAACAAAATGTGATAAAGTGATAAGTCCAAACAAATGGGATTTCAGGGAATAATCCACAAAGGGAATCTTTAGTAGAGTGAAAGATGTTAATATAACCCAAAAGGTTGCAGATGATGATATTCAAATATTCAAAATCAGACGGCACCCAGGACTGTGCTTCCACCACCCAGGGGAGGGGTAGGTACTCTTACCATGAGTTGTGGATCCGCCAAACACACTTGTTTCTATTTTTGAAATATAAAATTGATGTCTTTGATTACAGAATCACCTGTTCTTTTAACACAGAGGGTGTGTTTGTCACCCTGATTGTTGATTCGGAATTGGGTGGTTTCTTTATGAGACCTAAAAACCTCATGGTTACGTAATTACCTATAGAATGGGATATGGCGTTCCTGGAACAATATTCCAGGGAATGCATGGTCCCTAGAGGTTTAAGATGGGATATACATCCCAACAACTGAAATAGAGCCGTGGTTCTGCTACTTTAATGAAGCAGGAATTAGTTTTCTAGGTTTTTTGACTGAAAAGAAATGGGTTGGATTAACCTCCATTGACAAAGAAATTAAAGATATTAGAGAGAAACTTCTACCACATAAAGTTACATCAGAATATATTTCGATCTCAACCAATTTGGAAAACCATTTAAAGAAGGAAGAACGAGAACAGAGAATAAAAAAACAAAAATAAATTTGCTAAAGACGTTAATGATTACAAATCCAATTTTGTTTTCAGTTGGCCAAAGAAGGAGAATTCATCTTCAAATACAGGTGAGGAGTCATCACAAATGGAGACATCCATCCCCGTCCCATAGGTGAATGAGCCTAGGCCACCACTTTATTCTAGTCAGCCCTCTAAATCAGGGAGGATCGATGACCCCACCACTCCCAGTGGTCTTAAAAATAGACATCCCAATGCCCGTAACCCCACTTCATACCATAGGGGGACACATCCCCACAATGGAAGGGGAAGAGGGACTAAGAATAGATGTAGAGGTCATCATCAGGGTAAAAAGAAAGGCTCTCAACATCATGAATACCCTAGACATGATAGCTCACCTTATGGGTGGCAGGGTAATCAAGGTGACTATCACCAAGATCACTATCACTCTCAGAGAACACCCATACATACAACCGGTTTTCACCTCTCACAGAAGAATACTCTTGAGAAATTTACAATTCACATTATTTATATATGGACAGAGAACATGACCAATAAAATAGATCCCCTTTTAATTACAACCAAACTCACCTTGGGCCTTCTCATACTGGGGGTTTTCCCAGAGAGATAGAAGGCCACAAACGAGGCCCAAAACAAAGCGTGGCACTAGAGGGGGGCGGCGTGCCAGGAAAAAGAATGGTAATATAAAAGCTAAAGGTATTTTCAATCTGAGTCACGCCACATTCACAGACGCTGAAAAGCTAATTTTAGATAAAGGACTTAAATTTGTTCCTCCGAAAAAACTAAATAAATTTGCCCCGTTTATTGATATACAGAAATTTATACGCAAATAAAACATACAAAGACACTTTATTACTAACCCCATGAGACTATCACATTCAGATAGAAGGGGAGGCACTGTTCATTCAGGCCTTAACAATCCCTCCCTCTTCAACCCTCCAGGCCCAATTGCACCTTCGATTAATGTCTTTCTTGGCTTGGTACTCAAGGATTTGGATCATTTGCCCAAAAAAAAAAATGATAATCCTAACATCAAGGTGGGGCTCAAACAATTATGCGAACACAACGATCTGGCGATATTTCCGGCCGAAAAGGAAGGTGGTATCATTATTCTTGATAAGAGTGATTACTACAAAGAGATGTTCAGAATCCTTGACAATTTGGACACCTATAGACCACTATCGAAAGATCCCACCTCTGACTATAAAAAGGCATTAGTTAGACTTGTAGACAAAGGGGCACAGTTGGGGATCCTTGATAAAAAAGAAAAAGGGTATCTGGTACCATTGGCTCCGCGTATACCCGTGATGTATTATTTTCCAAGAGTCCATAAGGATGCCTTGCATCCCCCGGGACGCCCCATTGTTAGCAGAATCAACTCTGTTACATCCCGTATAGGGCACTATATCGATTTTCATTTACAACCTTTAGTAAAATCCATCCCCTCATATCTTAAAGACACCAAAGACACTATTGGCTTTTTGGAGCGAGTAAACTATAGTGATGACCTGTTGCTAGTAACAGCAGATGTTGCAGCCTTGTATACCTGTATACCACATGACCTCGGGCTTTCAGCTGTAGAATTTTATCTGACGAAGAGTGATAGTATTCCCAGAATCCAACAGGAATGTATCATGGAATTAATTAGTTTTGTAACAAAACACAATTACTTCTGGTTCAGTAACCAGTAGTTCTATTTGCAGCAGAAGGAAGTTGCTATGGGGGCCAAATTTGCCCCCAGCCTGGCAAACCTTTTTATGGCTCGCTAGGAGGAGGATGTCCCCTATGCCCTTAATAGACCAAAGTTGGTCCTTTGGGCCAGGTACATAGACGATGTCCTCCTCCTGTGGAAAGGTGCTAAAGATTCCTTGTGCAATTTCATGACAACTTTGAACTGTAACAACAGAAGTATCAAACTGAGCTATTAGGCTAGTTTTACCACTATACACTTTTTGGATTTAGAAATTTCAATCACGAATCATCAATCAGTTACTAAAACCTTTTTCAAACCCACCGACCACAATGGATAGATTCCGGTCGACAGTCACCACGAATCAAGGTTGAAGTCAGTCCCACGTAGCCAACTGTTGCTCATTAGACCCAATTGCATGAATTTATCTGACTACAATCATCAAGCTACAATTCTCAAGTCAATATTTGTAGAGAAGGGCTACCACCCTTCAATCATAGATGAAGAAATTTGTAAAGTGTCACTGATAGATAGGAATTCATTTCTGACAGATCAACCTAGGCATGCTCAAGATACTAAGTATATGTGGTCCTTTGTTACTGCATTTTCTGTACAACATAAACAAATAAAAGATATTTTTAACCGTCACTGGAAGGTACTCAAGAATGACCGGGTGCTAGGCCCAGTCGTTCCAGATCATGCCAGTGTTATCTATAGAGGAGCATTACCTTTGGGTGGACAAATTGTCCCCAAATGTCATTGATCCTCCTGTCAGAGCCTCAATTTTTCACAATCTTAATGGTTACTACCCATGCTGCAGGTGCAATGTATTTTTGCATAACACTTGTGGCAGAAGGAAATCAGAGTCTTTCAAGTCTACCTGTCATGGCTAGTACTTACCGAGGCCAAGATGCCGAGAGCAGCTCCCCCTTACGACCACGCGTACCATGTCCCCTGGAGATGATACAGGGAACAGGGGGCACACAGAAGCATGGGCCACCAGCAGGTAAGTTTTCCAGAGGATTTGAAGGACTGTATGCAGGGTGGTTAAGTTTCAGGAACTGACTGGAGGTCCTAATACAGGGCCGGAGGATCAGGTGCAGGATAAACAGAGAAGTCCGTGAAACAAGCAAGGGGTCAAAAACCAGGTGAGCAGACAAGTAAATCCGTAAGGCAGGCCAGGGGTCAGCACAGGTAAGCAGATCAAGCAGAGTCCGTTTAGAGTAAGAAGAGGGTCAAGCACAGGTAATCAGATCAAGCAGAGTCCGTTTGGGTAGCCGAGGGTCAGATCGAGGAGAGAGGTGGCGAAGTCAGGTACAACAATCCAGGTCAAGCAGGTAATCAGAAGAAGCAACACGGTAAACAGGAACTACGGGAAGCTGACGACGAACCAGCAACCCGTCTGGGCGCTGGAGCCGTCTAAAGTAGTCACGCCACGGTGCGTGTGTTGGTGGGTGGCAAACGCCTGCGACGCGCTACCGTGCACCCGCACGAGCGACCACGCGCACCCAGGGACTGTTGTGCACACGCATGCGCCGCACCATCGGGCCACGTACGGGTGTGCAACAAAGCGCCAGTCCGCTGCGCATGTACGCAGGAGACATCCTCTGACAGTGCCCCCGTAGGGGCAGACACTGGACGCCCAAGCTGGACATCAACTTTGGGTGCTCTCGGTGGAAGGCTTGAATTAATCGTGGAGCATGCAGGTTCCTAGCGGGCTCCCAAGAATTGTCCTCAGGAGGGTATCCTTTCCAGTGGATCAGGTACTGAAGCTGCCTGCCCCTTTTTTTGCAGTTCAAAATGGACTCCACCTCAAACTCATTTTCCCGTCCACAATAATTGGCGGGGGAGGAAGTTCCCTTCTCCCGGGAAAAGAGCTGGACACAACAGGTTTCAACAAGGATGCATGAAAGACAGGATGAATTCTGTAAGAGTTCGTTAATGCCAGTTCAAACGCCACGGGGTTAATAATTTTTTTAATTTGAAAAGGCCCGATAAACCTAGCTCCAAGTTTTCCGTGATGGCAGAGGTAATTTAAGATTTGTGGTTGACAACCAGACCTCCTAACCCACATTGAAAATTGGATTCTCCCTCCTCCCTCGATCATACTGTTTTTTTTATAGTTATCTTGAGCCTTTTGTAACATATCCTGGATCCTTTGGAAGTTAGATTGTAGGGAAGTTATCCGGTCTTGAACAGCAGGAACAGACATCTCAGGAATATTATTAGAGAGGAAAGTAGGGTGAAACCCAAAGTTTGCCCAAAAGGGTGTTTGGTTCGTAGCCGAATGAATAGATTTATTATAGGCAAATTCGGCGTACGGGAGGAGACTTACCCAATCGTCCTGAGAGCCAGAAAAGAAACAACGGAGGTATTGCTCCAGGGTTTGATTTGTCATCTCCGTCTGGCCGTTGCTCTGAGGATGGTACTCTGAAGAGAGGCAAATTTTAATATCCAAGGTTTTGCAGAGTTCTTTCCAGAATTTATGGGGCGTACACACGGTCGGACTTTTCGTCTACAAAAGTCCAACGGACGCCGACGGACTAAAGCTGGCTGGTAATCCGATCGTGTGTGGGCTTCTTCGGACTTTCAGCGGACTTTTTCAGCCTCAAATCCGACGGACTTTAGATTTGAAACATGCTTCAAATCTTTACGTCGTAACTACGACAGACCCCGAAGTCCGCTCGTCTGTATGCTAGTCTGACGGACAAAAAAACGACGCATGCTCATAAGCAAAAACTAAACGGAAGCACTCGGTCTAGTAAAACTAGTGTTCGTATTGTAGGTAGCACATTCCTCACGCTGCAAAATCTGTGATCGTTAAATGCAGCGCATTTAATGTCATCTTCACGAATGCTATAAAGAACGAAGATGTTTTGCTGTTCATATTCAAACAGAGTTCTCCCAAACAGATTTCTGGATTCTTTTTCTGTTTGATCTCATGAATGACATGGTATGCTTTTTCAAAACAATGTTTCCATAGTAATAATACTTTTAATTTTTTTTTTTTTTGGTGGAGTCATCTTTTCTTGTAATTTTTATCCAGATATTTATTTTATGATTGTTGTGGAACTTTTTTCTGTTTATCTCTAATTTTTTTTGTAAAGTTACCACAGGGAACCCATTTTTATATATATTTGTTAAATTTTTTTTAATGTTTGTAAAGTTACCACAAAGAACCCTTTACATTTTTTGTTTTTATAGTGATTTTTTTTTTTGTTTTTATATAAAGTTAACCCAAAGCACTGTTTTTGGTTATGTATCTTTTTTTTTTTAAATACTTACCACTCGAACATTATTAACATTATTTTAATCTATTTTTGGTGTGTTTTTGCAAAATCAATGAGATTGTTGTCCCTTGTTAATTTAAAACATTGTGTCTAAAATCTATGATTTAAAATAAAAAACCTAAACTCAAAAAAGATCCATTTATTTATGGTCTAAATAAAATAAAGAGGAAGTCAACGCTGGAAAAAGTATGTGTACAAGAAAATGGGGATCTTGAGGAGTCCATATAAGAGGGAGCACAATCTGGTCCAAGAATCCCAGAGATCAACAGCACCAGCAGATGATATAGATGTCCCCAGACTGTGGTACTACAACAGCCTGCGTCTTCTGTCAGACCAGACTGAACCCAAGTCATCACTTTCTTCTCTTCCCTGCAGCCTTTCCTCCACGCTGCCCTGCAGCCTTCCCTGCAGCCTTCCCTGTAGCCTTCTTTGGAGGCTGTGGCTCTGGTGTTTCAGTTGTGGCAGGAGGAGGAGGAGGAGGAGGAGGGGGGGCTGCCTCATGTAGTTGGGTGTTTCGTGTTAGCGTGCCCTGCAGCCCCTTCTGGATTGTTTCCCCAAATAGTCGCTCACAAATGAGGCGCTGCTCCCAATCCATTTGAAGAAGCCTGCTGGCCATGTAGCAGCCATAGGACTCTTCCGCTTCGGGGGGGCTCCTTAAAAAACGGGTGGCCTCTTGCATGAGGCGCAGGGATGCCTCCTGTGTGACCGTCCCCTTCCTGGCCCTTTTTTTGGGAAGGTGGAGGGGAGGCACTTGGGATTCGGTCAGGCTCCTACTGGGCCCAGCCACCTCACTTGACCCAGCCACCTCACTTGGCCCAGCCACCTCACTGGGAGCAGCCACCTCCTGCCTGACACTGGGCCCAGCCTCCTCCAGGATGATGGTGAATCCGGCCTCCTCCAGGCTGTCCATGGGCCCGGTCTCCTCCTGCCTGCCACTTTCCCCACATTCCTCCTGGATGGACTCATCCTGTGTATAAAAAAAGGACAATAGTTTTAGTATATTTTTTTGGGTTCATCAATGACACACAGTTTGCTTCTCATGACTAGCAAATTCAATGTGAATACATCTCTTTAATAAAAGAGTCTAATCAGACACCCTAATTATTTCAAGCAGGTGCCAAACATATTTAGCCACTACTGTCAATTGATATGTATACACAATTTTGAGGGCAAAATTATTGTAGACAATTATAACATCCAGTTAACATCATTAATATTAGTACAGTAAATATTTGTTAAAATAATTTACCTGACTCCAGATGGTCATATCCGGTTCATCCAGGATGGAAGACCCAGCTTGCTCCTCATGAGCCTCTGCTGGGGTGGAGGGAAGGGTGGAGGGAAGGGTGGAGGGAAGGGTTGAAAGTGATGCCCTGGCTTCAGTCTGGTCATCAAGAAAACGGAGTTGATTGTAGTACCACAGCCTGGGTACATAAACATCATCTGCTGATGCTCCTGATCTCATTGATTCCTGGATCTTCTTATGTTCCCTCTTATACATGTTCCTCAAGACCCCAATTTTCTTGAGCAATGTCTCCATTGTTGCTTCCGGGATGGTCGCCTGGACAAAGGACAGAAGTCTCTCCAGCGTTGACTTCCTCACATGCTTTGCATAATACTGTGGGTGTTTCACCTCCCACAAATTCCTCATCTCTCTATATTTAGAAATAAAAGCAGTAAGGAACTCTGGATCCTTAAATAGGGGATTCATAATGTCTGTATAAAAGATAAAGTCACAAGACAAAAAACACTTATTAGGTTTCTGCTAAACCCTCATCATCGTATCCCTATGTAGGCCTCATCAATCTGTCAAGCCATATAGGCTGCTTGCTACAAAGTCTTGACCAAAAGTATAAATTTTAAATTACCTTCGTTTAGTAGCGTCCTGGTCCACTATCACCTACGCACAGAACGTACGTACGACACAATACGTAACAGCGCTTTATACACTGCACATGCGTAATACTACGCCTATTTGGCCCGCCCCTGACGTTCTTTTTGTTTACGCATATAACCCGCCCTTGACTCTACGCACAGAACGTACGTACGACACGTGCACAAGGCCCCTCTTTATACACTACGCATGTGTGAAACTCTGCCTGCGTCGCCCGCCCCTGACGTTCAATTTTAACTCATGTTCTCCGCCTCTTAATTCTACGCACAAAACGTACGTACGACACGTGCGCAAGGCCCCTCTTTATACACTACGCATGTGTGAAACTCCGCCTGCGTCGCCCGCCCCTGACGTTCGATTTTAACTCATGTTCTCCGCCCAATTTTAGTTACGGCGCGTAGTGGGGTGAATAATGGCGGAGACACATGACATGTTAACTACCTCAGGTAGCGAAAAAAGCCCGGAGGCTGGAACGTCAACAAGATCTGTGAGGCCTAGATTTAAGGCCTCCAATATGAGTTTTGAAGAGATGGTGGAGATGGTGGCCATTCTTCAAAAAAAGGACTATGATGGGAAGTATGGGCCGTACGCCCGGCCAAATTTGCGCAAGGCCCAAATAATGGCGAAGGTGGTGGACACTTTACAGGCTTCTTTTGGGGTACAGCGCTCCAAGGATCAACTTCGAAAAAGATGGTCTGACCTGAAACTCAGGGAGCCGGATCAGTTCAGACGGATCCGTAAAGTGTTGCAAAAAAGTAAGTACCTGTGTTTTCATCTTGTGTTGATTACCTCGTATACCGCTCCATGTGCTTTTCATTCCTATACGATTATTTGCATCGTTTGAAACGATCTTTTAATAAACATTGTTACATATCTATATATAATATATACATATATCTCTCTCTCTATATATATATACACATAGACATATATATATATATACATATGTATGTATGTATGTATATATATATATATATATATATATATATATATATATATATATATATGTGTGTATATATATATATACATATATACATATGTATGTATGTATATAGATATATAGGTAGATATATAGGTAGATCTATAATTTTTTTATTTTTTTTTTATTAAATTAATATCTATTTGTAGATTTCTAGTTTTTGTTTGAGATTGAAGATTTATATTTAGTTATAGATATATAGAGAGAGAGAGATCCAAAGATTTTTTGATATATTTTGATATTGATATCTAGATATCGAGATATCTATCCATCTTGATATGTCTTTAGAAATTAAAATCTTGAAGTCTACTAGGAACTCTACACAAACAGACAATTTGTACACCACTTCACTAGAAATGTTTGAAGATTAGTATGTACTAAAATATCTGTGTGCTAAGTATCTTAATTTTTTGCTTCACATAGGGGAAAAATCACTCAGCCAACAAGAGGAACCCAGTCCCCCCCCAGCAAAAGAACATACTTGGGAAATCAGCCCAAGCCCCACTGAGGATGTGGAGGAAGGAGAGGTGGGCGACATGGGCACCCCACCAGGTGAGTGTCTGACACACCAGCTTACAGTAATCTATGCATGGCTGCCTTTTATTTTATGTAATTTTTCTACTCTATTTTAGGTGATCTGGTTGTGCTTGAGTCAAGCAACAGCGCCACCCCCGAGGATGTTGAGGAAGTATGTGACATGGGCACCCCACCAGGTCAGTGTCTGAGACACTAGCTTTATGGTAAGGTAAACTATGTGTGCATATTTCTAAACATATTTTTTTTTTCATTCCACTTTAGGTCCAAGTGACTATTTCACCACAGACAGTGCCCAACGGCTAATTGCTCAAATAATGGCCTGGAATGGGGAGATCGATCAAATGCGGAATCGGCTGGATCGTATGCAGCAGGAAATGAAGGACATGATTGATGTTTTGGGTCGAATCTAAATGCCCTTTTTTAAACCCCAAAACATCGATCATGTCCTTCATTTCCTGGTTTGATGACCCCATTCTGGGCCTTCTCTTTATTATTTTTTGTTAAATTATATGCCTGTTTAACAACATTTAAAAAAGGAGGCCTATTTTTCAAAATACAAAAAAAAAAAAAGGATTAGAAAAAAGACAAAAAAAATAAAAAAAGGATTTGAAAAAAGACAAAAAAAATAACAAAAAAGAGTTTAAAAAAGACCAAAAAAAAAAAGGATTTTAAAAAAGACCAAAAAAAAAAAAAAAAAGGATTTTAAAAAAGACCAAAAAAAAAAAAAGGATTTGAAAAAAGACAAAAAAAAAAAAAAAAAAGGATTTTAAAAAACACCAAAAAAAAAAAGGGCCTGTTTGCTAAAATCAAAATGCCTAACAAATTTTATTTTTGATTATCTAAAAATATTTAACTCTAATTATATTATTCTAAATTTATTTTATATATCTTTATATTTTTGGCTAGGAACATTTTATACTAAATGCATAACTGAATGGATACCAAAGATTAAAAACATCTGCTTTGAATTAAATAAATGTGTGGTTTGTTATTTCAATGCTCAGTATCAGTTTGTTTATAAATTTCAAAAAAGTGGTTTACAGTGGCAATGGAGCTTATTTAGAAATTTACAAGGAAAATACAGTTGGCACTACAACTGCTCGACCATAACCTAGGAGAAAGCCCTAAAGAAAGGCAAGCAATAAATATAATTCAAGATTTCATCAAGATTGTTTTTATTTTAAATCTTTAGATATCCTGGCCCATTGCAATGGCCCCCCTACCCATAAAATAATTAACATATTGCTGTCTAACTTGACGGGCACTTTGGGGGGCCAAGCCAGTATGGACAGTATCCAGGCCCGTAAGATTATCAACAATAAGTCCGGCCTCAGGCCCAACTGGCACCATATAATTTTGAGAATGTTTGTTTAAAAAGTTGTGCGGGATGCAGCACGATAAAATGATAAAATTAAGTTTGTATTCCGCCAAATTAATGGAGGTTTGAAATAGGCGGAACCGGCTGGCCAGAATCCCAAACGCATTCTCAACCACTCTTCTAGCTCTGGCCAGCCGGAAATTAAAAACCCTCCTCTCCGGGGTGAGGGTTCTTTGGGGGAATGGCCTCATGAGGTGCTTGCTCAGAGCGAAGGTTTCATCGGCAATGAAGACAAAGGGGAGTCCTTCCACATTATCCGCATCAGGTGGCAATCCCAGGCCACCACTCTGGAGACTCTGGCAGAACTCCGTCTGGGTAAATACTCCTCCATCCGACATCCGGCCATTCTTCCCCACGTCCACATATAGAAATTCATAGTGTGCCGACACCACCGCCATTAAAACTATACTGTGGAGCCCCTTATAATTAAAATAGTATGACCCCGAATGGGGTGGTGGCACAATGTCGACATGTTTCCCATCTATAGCCCCTCCACAATTGGGAAAGTCCCAACGGGTGGCAAAATGGGATGCCACAGTCTGCCATTCCTGTGGCGTTGAAGGAAACTGGGGAATGAAACAAGAAAACAAAAATCAGTAATTTATAGAATCGAACATGGCAAGAAAATTATACAATTAAAAACATTATTCCACAGCATCAGTATAACATTAAATAATGTATATCTTCTGGAAGAAATAATATTGAAAGGCACACTTATCAGATTGCTCACCCCCTCTGATGGAACATTGATTACATTTTAGGGGGTGGTGAAATTACCAAAAAATATTAATTTTAGGACACACAGGGATTTAGGGACTAAAAAGGCTACAAGACTGCAGTTGTTCCACTCTGCAAGTGCAGTTGCTCCCCAGCTTTAAGTAAATGAGGTAAGGTAAAAAGGCTTTCATGTTGCAAGGAGTACACAACCACATGCAAGGGCAATTAATGAAAACACTTTGTGGCTTGTATATGATTTGATGATGGAAATCAGCAGAGCTTCTGCTCATTTACTAAAGCACTGGAGCAAATGCACTTGTAAAGTGCACATGCATTTTGCAAAGTGCAACATATATTTGCTTTTTAAAAATCAACACCAGAGAAGATTCTAGCAAATTATTAGGGGGGGGGGGGTTGAAATCAAGCTAATTATAAGCACACTATTTGGATAGAGTTTAGGGGAAACAAAATACAATGCAGCTGACTAAATACATTCAAACTGAGAAGACAAGGTGAATATGTGACCAGCATACATGCATGACAAAAAAGAACATGAAACAAATCAAGCATGCGTGAGAAGAAAAAGGGGACATTCACACTATATTACAATGATGGTAAGTAGTGTTTGAGCTAAGAAATACATTACATTATCAAAGAATAAATAAAAGAACATGTGATGCTAATAAAAGAAAACATTCTTACCTTAATATAGTCCTTCTGCAGGACCTGGATGATGGCAGAACAGGTCTCTGGGATAATGATCCCCAGAGCCTGAGGGGAGATGCCTGTCGAGAACTTGAGGTCCTGCAGGCTTCTCCCCGTCGCCAAGTACCGCAACGTGGCAACTAGCCTCTGCTCCGGAGTGATGGCTTGCCTCATGCAGGTATCCTGCCTGCTGATATAGGGGGTCAGCAAAGCCACCAAACGATCAAAAACGGGGTCCGTCATCCGGAGAAAGTTCCTGAAATCCTCAGGATTATTCTCACGGATCTCACGGAGCAATGGCATGTGACAGAACTGGTCACGCTGGAGCAACCAATTCTTGGTCCATGAACTCCTCCTCGCCCTGTTCATGGACTGGTCTTGGTCTGAAGAATAAACTACAGCACCAAGCACATACAATGCACGAGCTCGACGACGAGTACGTACAGGTAACATGGCTTCAAAACGGTCGGCTGGTCAGAACGCACTTAACAGAACGCACTGAAGAACAGCAAGGCCTGTGAAGAACGACCTGAAAATCAGGAACGAGCGGACAATAAAACAAAGATTTCTCAATGCCAACTGACCAAACGCACTGAAAAGCAGATACAAACCTCACAAGCACAGACTGAACAACAGTTAAAACGAACTGAAAAATACGAGTCTCACAAGCGCGAATCGTCTCTCACCAAACTTCTACTAACACGAGATAAACATGAGATTAGCAGAAGGAGCCCAAAGGGTGTCGTACGGGCTATTGAACTTCCGTTTTATAGTCTCGCCGGACTTGATGTACGTCACCGCGTACTAGGCTGTCAAACTTTTGTGTGGTCGTGTGTAGGCAAGTCCGTTCGTTAGAAAGTCTGCCGCAAGTCCGCCGAAAGTCCGCAGGAAGTCTGTCGGACCGGCTGTTGGACTTTTGTAGATGAAAAGTCCGACCGTGTGTACGCGGCATTAGAAGTAAATTGCACACCCCTGTCTGACACAATACTTTTAGGCACACCATGGAGTCTAATTATTTCTTTAAAAAAAATATTGGCTGTGTCCAAGGCAGAAGGGGTGCCCATCATGGGCAAAAAATGAGCCATCTTGGAGAGATGGTCGACTACAACAAAAATGGTAGTGAAACCTTCTGAGACAGGCAAGTCCACAATGAAATCCATGGACACATCAGCCCATGGTCGTTCTGGGATGGGCAAGGGCTTGAGCAACCCCCAAGACTTGGTATTGTGACCAGTGTTACGCTGGCAAAGGGGGCAGGAAGAGACGTACTCCTTACAATCCTGTCTCCACCTGGGCCACCAGAAGGAATGGGAGATCAATTCAGTCGTTTTCCTTGTCCCGAAGTGACCCGCCAACCTTTGGTCATGACACATCTTGAGGGCCAAAGGCCGTGTTTCACGTGGTACAAAAATTTTCCCCCGAACCCAGAATAGATCATATTTCTCCAAAGTATGTATCTCTGATTCGGAACAGTGACCGGATGAAGACTTGATGGAGGTTATTAAGTCTGTTTGGGTAAGACCGAGGAAATTTTGTGAAGAGAGGATGGTACCGGGTTCAGTTGTTTGAGGGTCTGCAGAGAACATCCGGGAAAGTGCGTCTGCCTTTCCATTCTTTAAACCTGGTCTGTAGGATATGTGAAAGTTAAAATGGGAGAAGAAGAGGGCCCAACGTGCTTGTCTAGGTTTTAGGCGTTTCACTGTCCGGAGGTATTCTAAATTTTTTGTGATCTGTAAAGATCATAACTGGGTAAAGTGTGCCTTCCAGTAAATACCTCCACTCCTCTAGGGCGAATTTAATGGCCAGCAGCTCCCTATCACCCACGTCGTAGTTGAGTTCTGGCGGGCTGAGCTTCCGAGATGTGGTGTAGAATGGCTTTAGGCCCATTGTCAGAGAACTCACACAGCAAGCACCCGTTTCCATGCAGCAGCTGCCAATCCTCGTTCTGCTAATGCCAAGGTGCATGCACAGAACCATAGCCAGAGACAAATGAGATTCAGGGTGGGCATGCACAATGGCACCTCTATGCGAATGCGCACAAGCGCTAATGCGCGTCCGCGAGTGCCGAAGCGCTATTATGCTAACGCGCATGCGCCAATGTGCCAAAGTGCTAATGTGCTAACACGCATGTGCCAATGTGCTAAGTTGCTAATGCGCATGCGCACGTACGCTGGCGCGAATCCTGGCACACGGCACCCTATATAAACAGAGAGTCTGCCTAGCATCAGTGCTGGATTGTCTTCAGCTTGTTCCTGTGTTCCTGTTGTTACTCTGCCTGATTGACCTTGTTCCTGAAAACCCGGCTATCTTCTGACCATTCTCTTGGATCTCCCCTGCCTGCTGAACCTGCCTCTACTTGCAATACTGACCTTGGCTTGAACTTATGATTACGGCTCTGCCTCCTGATTCTGTACCCTGCTGCCCGTCTGTTGCCAACCCCTGCCTGTTCCTGACTACGGTTTCGCCTTCTGACTTGGTACCCCACTGCCAGCCTGTTCCCAACTCCTGCCTGTTCCTGATTCTGCAGTTGATCCTGATCTGGCTCCCGCTGAACAAGTTTGGTGATCAGTTTCCACATCTCCTCAGCAGAGGTTCCTATATCTCCAAGTTCCAGCCTCCTGCCTGCAGGCACCTGCACCCTTTCATTGCCCTCGCACTCCCTGTACCCACCACCAGGGGTGCTTGGACCGGAACCGTGCAAGAGGCCACCCTCATCATTTCGGGCTCCGCTGTAAGGTACGTGACACCCATGTCTTTGAGAGAGAATAGCCCCTGTCGCGATTTCTGACGCGTCTACCTCCAATACATATGGTCGAGTTGGGTCAGGATGGCGGAGAATTGGTGCGGAACTGAATAAAGCTTTCAACTTGATAAAGGCTTCTTGTACTGCTTGAGACCATTGAAAGGAACTGTGCTGATGCATCAACTGGGTAATAGGTGCCACAATAGATGGAGCCGGCCATTCTTGGATTGCTTGAATCTTTTGTGGGTCCATTGCGACCCCGTTGGTTTAAATGATGAATCCCAAAAATTGTACAACCGACTTCTCGAACTCACACTTTTTGGCTTTCAGGTACAACTTATGCTGTCAAAGTATGGTGAGAACTTTCTTTACATGCCCTCGGTGCAGTTCAATAGTGGTGGAGAAGATAAGAATATCGTCCAGGTAGACAACGAGGAAGTCGTCAAGGTATTCTCGAAATATATCATTCACCAGGTGTTGAAAGGTGGCCGGGGTGTTGCAGAGCCCAAACGGCATCACCAGATATTCAAAATGTCCAAATCTGGACCTGAAAGCCGTCTTCCACTCCTCCTCAGCCCAGGTCCTGATGAGATTATAGGCACCTCGGAGGTCCAGCTTGGAGAAAATTTGGGCTGATCAGAACCGCTGGAATAACTCAGGAATGAGCGGCAGCGGGTATCTGTTTTTGATGGTTATATTATTTAGCTGTCTGTAGTCCACACATGGCCTTAGGGACCCATCTTTCTTTCCTACGAAAAAAATGGCAGCTTTGGCAGGAGAGGAAGAGGGACGAATGAAGCCTTTCTCAAGTTTTTCGTCAATATACTGCTTGAGGGCTTTTAGCTCAGTTTCTGATAATGGGAATATACGGCCGAACGGAACCTCTGAACCAGGCAAGGGATCAATCGGGCAGTCATATGGCCGATGAGGTGGTAAACAGTCGGCCATCTGTTTGTCAAACACATCCTGAAACTGGAGGTATACGGGAGGAACATGTTGGAGATTGTCAGGCGTGGTTGTAACTGCTGCGCAGACCCTAGGAGCTGTGGGGAGGCAATGTTGGGAACAATACTGAGATGAGAAAGATACTGACTTGGTACTCCACTCGATCTGAGGGTCGTGTGCCTGAAGCAAGGGCAGGCCAAGTATAATGGGAAAGATTGGAGAATGGATGAGATCCAGTCGTAGAAATTCTTGATGGCCAGAGTCCGTGGTAACAAGAATGGGTTGAGTCTCCTGGGTGATGGGGCCTGAGCGGGGGAGCGACCCGTCTGCCAGGTGTATTTGTAAACCTTATGCCTTGCTTTGAAGGGGAATATGCAGACTGTGGGCCAGGGTAACGTCTATAAAGCAGCTGCAAGCTCCTGAATCAATTATGGCCGGTAGGCGAGTTTCCCCTTCCGTTAGTTGTAGGGAGACAAATAAAATCACATAAGTTTTAGGAACAGCGCTGACTTGACAGTTCACCAAGTTTTGCGGATAGGACTTACTGGGTCTTACTGGGCAGCTGTGCAGGAAGTGTCCGGCACCTCCGCACTATAAGCACAAGTTGGATTGCCGTCTGCGTTGCCTTTCCTCAGAGGTCAACGGAGCATGGACCAAGCCGAGCTGCATAGGCTCGACCTCAGGCGTTGGTGTTGCGGCTGCAGTTGGAGGTACCACATGAGTTGGAATGGGCCTGGACGACGTCCAGGCTGGACGTGGCCCCTGAAAACGCTCTGAGCGTCGCTCACGCATGCGCCTATCTAGCTTGGTGGCTGCTTGAATTAACTCTTTCAAAGAAGCTGGAGTCTCCATCCTGGCCAATTCATCCTTAAGAAGTTCAGACAGACCTTGAAGGTACTGGTATCTTAGGGCAGGTTCATTCCAACCTGTATCAGCCGCCCATTTATGGAATTCCACGGATAGTCCTCTATTGGTCTTCTTCCTTGTGACAGACTTGTGTAAAGTCGCTTCAGCTGTGGGCGTGCGCTGTGAGTCATCATAGAGTTGGGACATACTCTCAAAAAAGGTATCGATTGTATTCAACACCAAACTTCTTTGTTCCATCAAGCTGTGGGCCCAGGCTTGAGGTTCCTCGATCAGCAATGAGATCACAAAACCCACCTTTACAATCTCTGATGAAAAAGTTCTGGGCTGGAGGGCAAAATAGAGGGAACATGCGTTTTTAAAGGCCCTATACTTCTTGCGGTCCCTGAAAAACGGAACCCTGGGCTCTGGGAGTGCCATTACTACAGTTGGATTAGTGGTGGCCTGAGAAGAGGGAGCCCCACTGCTGGGTGCAGGAGCTGCGGCTGTGGATGGAAGTGATCCCATGAGTTGCTGTAGACGGTTGTCAATCTGAGTATATTCTTCCTGCAACTTTTGGACGGAATAAGCAAGAGCTGAGACCTGCTGGCACAAGATCTCCAGAGGGGAGCACGCTCTGTCTGCCTCGGACATCTGGCTGGTTTGTACTGTCACGGCTAGTACTTACCGAGGCCAAGATGCCGAGAGCGGCTCGCCCTTATGACCGGAGATGATACAGGGAACAAGGGGCACGCAGAGGCACGGGCCACCAGCAGGTAAGTTTTCCAGAGAATTTGTAGGACTGTATACAGGGTGGTTAAGTTTCAGGAACTGACTGGAGGTCCCAATACAGGGCCGGAGGATCAGGTGCAGGATAAACAGAGAAGTCCATGAAACAAGCCAGGGGTCAAAAACCAGGTGAGCAGACAAGTAAATCCGTAAGGCAGGCCAGGGGTCAGCACAGGTAAGCAGATCAAGCAGAGTCCGTTTAGAGTAAGTCGAGGGTCAAGCACAGGTAATCAGATCAAGCAGAGTCCGTTTGGGTAGCTGAGGGTCAGATCGAGGAGAGAGGTGGCGAAGTCAGGTACAATAATCTGGGTCAAGCAGGTGATCAGAAGAAGCAACACGGTAAACAGGAACTACGAGAAGCTGACGACAAACCAGCAACCCGTCTGGGCGCTGGAGCCGTCTAAAGTAGTCCCGCCACGGTGCGTGCGTCGGCATGCGCTAAACACCCGCGACGCGCTACCGTGCGCCCACACAAACGACCGCGCGCACCCGGGGACTGTTGTGCACACACACGCGCCGCACTATCGGGCCACGTACGGGTGTACGCCGAAGCGCCAGTCCGCCGCGCATGCGCTCAGGAGCACGGCGAGCGGAGGCAGGAGATGTCCTCTGACACTACCACTACATCCCAACAATACAAAATTAAACATTTTACGACCTATGCTACTCGCTACATTGTATATTTAATCACCTGCCCTTGTAAAAAGCAGTATGTAGGACACACTATACAAACTTTTTCGGTAAGGGTGAATGAACACATTGCGAGCATTAAAAAAGGCTGCATTAGTGTACCTAAACACTACTTTCATCATCACAATAAAAATCCACTAGGCACAAAGTTCCAGATTGATTCCTGTCTAAGAGGGGTCTCACACCTTGAGACATTCTGGATTCACCAATTAAAATCATATTCGCCCTACAGGATGAATATAGACTGGGACATTAATGCCTTTATCAATCAAGCCTAAAATTCACATTATCATATATTAGTCATTCTCTGTCCTTCTTTTGGGTATTTTACAACCTATGTGTACATTCATATTTTATATGTGGGTTCGTTCATATATTACATACACATCAAAGATTTTAGCTGCTTATTTGATGGAGTCTAATGTTTGATGTATCTCATATGATTTACAATTATGCAATTTGCATTTATGTACTTTTAATGACATCTAAATTTTGCAATTGCTGTTTATGGATTTCACATAATTGAAAAGATTGATGTTAGGTGGGGGCCATCTTTTCTTTATATTACTCTGGGGAACGATCAGCCTTATATGAGGGGTTATATGAGATGCGGCTCCCCCGGCATATAGGAGGGGTGTAAACTGAGCACTGATGACTATTGAGTGACGTGGGCTCCCCTAGACGCTGATCCAATTTGGAGATCTTGACATTGATGGGTGTGGTTTTGTTGACTGAGTCATCACGTGGCGATGAAGGTACCCATACTGCATCCTGTTTTGCGAGCCATGCATCATGTGACCGCAATCATATCGAGGCTTGGTCGTCCACCATAATAATGCAATGACTAATAGGTTTGCAGCGTGAATTGGTCCTGTGTAGGGCATGCTCCCCACGCAGTACTCCCGTGATTGGTGGGTGACTGTGAGGCAAGAGACGAACGCCGTCTACCACGAGGCATTCCAATTATGTCCGGCCAATGGTGGCTTATTGAATTAATTGATTTATGTATTCTTGTATATATAGTGCAGTGGTAGCCAGCAAGTTTATGCCCCAGTGGAAGTCCTGTATGACGAAACGCGACGGTTTAATGCTTGCTAAAGCTCTACACACTGCGCATGTTTATATATTTTATGTGATCATCTTTTTTTTGTTACACATCTGCCACAATGTTTGTACCTTTTTACATTAAAACCCTACATTTTTGATCTATGCTATGTGGAAGCCTTCTCTCTTTTTTCTTCTATGATCACTACTCCCACCATTGATTGGTGAGCGATTTGTGGATATTGTATAACATTAGGATATCTCGTTTGAATTCCTGGTTCCAATACCCATTGACTGCTGCAAAAGTGCTGGAGTGTGCCTTCATCTCGGCCATCTAAGGAGATCGTAATCTGCAATCCATGTTTGCATCCTTGCCTGTATGACTCACTGCCGCTGGTGTGTGGGTCCACAAATCATGGTAAGAGTACCTACCCCTCCCCTGGGTGGTGGAAGCACAGTCCTGGGTGCCGTCTGATCTTGAAATTTGAATATCATCATCTGCAACCTTTTGGGATATATTAACATATATTGCTCACACATACCATGGGTATATGTGGAATTACACCCCTAAATACATTCTGCTGCTTCTCCTGAGTATGAGGGTACCACATGTGTGAGACTTGTTGGGAGCCTAGCCACATACGGGTGTCGAAAACCAATGACCACCTTCAGGATTTTAAAGGGCGTAAATTGCTCATTTCACTTCCTCACTACCTATCAAAGTTTCGGAGGCCCTGAAATGCCAGGATAGCACACCCCCCCAAAAAAATTACCCCTTTTCTGAAAGTGGAAACCCCAGGGTATTTGCTTATAGGCATGGCGAGTCCATGGAAAATTTTTTTTTTTGACACAAGTTTTTTTATTTTTTTTTACACAAAAACACAATATATTGCCCAATTGTTTGGTAAGATATAAAAGTTGAGCTTTAAAATTGTGCATGCCTGTAGTAGACACTTTAAAAGCCTTTACAGGTTGCCACTTTAAATTTACACAGGCAGTCTAGTGCTAGAATTATTGCCCTTGATCTGACATTCACAATGATATGCATGGTGCAATCGCTGTTTACATCGACACTGACACAAGACCAATGCTTGCGTTCGCCTTTGCGCATGAGCACAGGGGAATGGGGCGCTTTAAAAAAAATATGTGTTATTTAATTAGCTTTTTTTATTTTATTTTTTTCCATCAAAAGTAAGTTTATTGAGTAAAATAAGGCAGAAAAAAAGTTTTGTGTACATAGTAATCACCAAGGATAACAATACAGTTCTCACAATGCACAAATAAGTTTGTATACATCATTATAACCCATGTCTAGTCTCATTTTTGTTTTCCCCATGGTATATATATACAAGCAAGTTATTCAAATTTAATTTGTGTTGGTCGGTCTTCATTAAGAGGGCTCCTCTTGTGCAGTGTGGATGGGCACCGTTGACCGGGTTATCTCAGTAACCTGTATGTTCTCACGTGCAGGTGTCAGATGACTGAGCCCACTTATCCCAAATTTGGTCGTATTTGAGAGGGCAACCTCTGTGTAAGTAAACCAATTTTTTGTAAGGTAGTGTGTTGTTAACTTCTGCTATCCAGTGTGAAAACTCTGGAGGGTTAGGCCTCATCCAAACTCTGGCGATAACTTTACGTGCGGAGAAAAGTGTTTCGTGGACAAATATTTTTTTGAATTTATTTATCTCCGGGTCTGGTAGGATTCCCAGTAGACAGAGTTTGGGTTGTAATGTTACAGGGGAGCCCATTGGGGTCATGTAGGAAGCGCACTACCTGCGCCCAGTACGCTTGGATTCGGGGGCACTGCCACAATAAATGAAAAAAGTACCCGTGGCTTGATTGCACATTGGGCACATTGTTGTTTGGTTGCTCTTGTATTTTGCTAGCTTGAGTGGCGTGAGATATGCTCTATGTATCAGGAAGGTTTGAGTCAAACGGTCTGATAACTTAGGGGACACTAATTTACATGCGTCTAAGGCGTCGCTCCACTCATCGTCTGCTAATGTGCCAACTTCTCCCTCCCACCTGGATTTCAGGGCGTAAGCTGATGTGGTAGCCTGCGGCAGCGTCAGCATTTGGTAATATTGAGAGATTAGTTTTTTTGGGTCAGGGCATTTCAGTGCCTCCATTAGTGGATTATTTATCAAGTTAGGTTCCCCCTGCGGGAACTGTGTGTGGAAGGCATGGCGCAGTTGAATGTACCTGAAAAGCATTTGATTTGGTAATGCAAATTCTGTTTTCAGTCTTTCAAAAGTTTTTAGCCTGCCATTATGAATAATGTGTGATATGTAAAATATCCCCCTAGAACTCCACACCTCATTATCAGGTATTAAATTAAATTCTGTAAGATTTATATTATGCCATAGGGGGGTGAATTCATTGATTGCTGGCAGTTGGAGTCTGTCCATAGCTAGGTTCCATATCTTAGTATAGTGATATAACAGTGTTTTACATTTAGCATTTCTGTCTTCTCTAGTGGTTCTCCCTACTATCGCGACCAGAGGGTCTTGTGTTGGATGAGACCACTTAGGGCACAGGAGGTGTAGGAATCTTTCTCTGTCTGTTTTGTCTACATGGAAAATTTGGGACAGCTGCGCTGCTATGTAGTAAGCATTGAGGTCAGGTAGGGCCATTCCCGCTAAGTCTGTGGGATTTTTGAGTTTTTGCCAGGCGATTTTATGTCTATTATTGCCCCATATGAATGGTTTCAATATGACTTCCATTAGTTTAAAATGCCTAAGCACCAGGTATATTGGCGAGTGCCAAGTCATGTATAATATTTTAGGTAAGAGGACCATCTTGACCAGGTTTATTCGTCCCATTACTCCCAGCGGGAGACGAGCCCATACCTGTGTCCTGTGTTTAAGCATCGCAAACAACGGAGTTATGTTGAGTGTTTCATAGTCAGCTGGGTCTCTCGTAGTCCTCACACCCAGGTACTTAATGGTATCGACTCTCTGTAGGGGCAGCAATGCTCTGTCCTCAGGTTGTGGGAAACTGTCAAGGGGTAGTATTTGAGATTTGTCCCAATTTATCCTGAGGCCAGAAAATGTGCCAAACTGTTCTATTAGGTCAAGTGTGAGAGGTAGGGAGTTCTCCGAGTCGTCTAGGTATAGTAGGGTGTCATCCGCATAGGTACTGATTTTTTCTATCACGTCCCCTCTGCGGAGTCCCTTTATTTCCGGGTGTGCCCGGATGGCGATGGCAAGGGGCTCAGCCGCCAGAGCGTATAGCAAGGGCGACAGAGGACACCCCTGCCGCGTACCACTAAACAATGAGAATTGTTCGGATGGCCACCCGTTCGCCAGTACCCTCGCTGATGGGGATTGGTATAAGAGCTGCACCCATTTTATATATTTGGGGCCGAAGCCGAATCTGGTCAGACAACTCCACAGATAGCCCCACTCCACCGAGTCGAACGCCTTGGCTGTGTCCAAGGCGACGACTACTCTCGTCCCCACATTTTCATGGGTAGCCTGTAGGTTTATGAACAGTCTCCTAAGGTTGAAGGACGTATTTCTGCCAGGCATAAATCCTGCCTGGTCGCCGTGTATTAGGGAGAGGATTACTTTATTGAGACGGATGGCTAATATTTTTGCGAGAATTTTGATGTCTACTTGAAGTAGAGATATGGGACGGTATGACTCTGGGATCAATGGATCCTTCCCTGGCTTGGGGATTAAGACTATAGTAGCCTCTCTCATGGAAGCTGGCAGGCTGGAGTCCTTAAATATGGCCTCGTATAGCTGCAACAATCTAGGGATCAATGTTTCTGCGTAGGTGGAATAGGCCATCCGAGCCCGAGGACTTTGAGCCTGGGAGTGCCGCTAGGGCACTGGATATCTCGTCCGTTGTCAATGGGGCCTCTAGTTCCTCGACCTGTTCTGTGGAGAGTTGGGGAATAGTAATTTCCCCAGAAATGTTTCCATTAAGGAGGTATCTGTGGGAGCTGATGAAATATAAAGCTTACTGAAAAATTCTCTGAAGATGTCTGTTACCTTGTGCGGTTCTGTCTCTACGGTCCCGATGGGTGAGCGTAGCGAAATTACTACGGGGGGTCTATCTTCACTATGTACCAGATAGGCTAATATTTTCCCTACCCGTTCCCCGTGCTCGAACGACCGCTGTCTATGGAAAAATAGTTTTCTTTTGGAGTTTTCATAGTGTAGCTGAGTTAATACCCTTGAGCAAAGTTTAAGGTTGTCGGCTCTGTCCACAGTGGGGGCCTCAAGGAACATTTTTTCTGAGTCTCGGAGACTGTCCTCCGCCTTAGCTATTACCGATTCCGAAGTTCTTTTGAGTTTATTGATTCTGTTGGTCAGGGTCATACAGGCATGTTTTTAAAAGTTTCCCACACCAGTTGGACTGGGGCAGAACCTTCATTGATTTGAAAATGGTTTTCCCATTCTGTTAAGAGGTCGTCCTCCTCTGGCAATATGGTCAGCCAGAAGGGGTTCAACCTCCACGTCGCTGGTGGGCGGTTGTGAGGGACTGTGAGTGTGGCCCAATAGGGGCAATGACCGGAGAGGGATCTAGGAGAGAAGCCTACGTCTGCCAGTCTTGGAAGAAGTGTTTTGGAGACTAATATGAGGTCTATACGTGACATAGCCCGATGTGACGTGGAGAAGCAGGAAAATCGCTTATCTGTAGGATTCCTGATTCTCCATGTGTCTATCAGATTAAAATCTGATAAGAGTCTAGCAAATCTTGTGGGGTGTGATGTCGTAGATTCAGCAGATGAGGTGTTGAGTCTATCTAGTGCAGGATCTAGGACATTGTTGAAATCGCCTAGCCATACAGCCGGAACGTTGGGATGGAGTGCCATAAAGTTAAACCCTTCGGCAATAACAGCCGCGTTAAATGGTGGTGGAACGTAGAATGCCATGAGGAGGATTGGGTCACCGTAGATTTTGGCTTTTATAAGGACATATCTACCCGATGGGTCGATCACTGAGTCCTGGAGCTCGAAGTGTGTGTTTTTAGCGATTAGGAGTGAGACTCCCCTTGATAGTGAAGTATGGGTTGAGTGGAACGCCCATCCAATCCATGGTCTCTGGAGCACTTTGTGTGCTAGGCCTTCGGCGTGTGTTTCCACCAAAGCCACTACGTCTGCTCTTTGCTTTTTAATAAGCGAAAACACTGCTGACCTCTTTATAGGTTCTCTAATACCGCGGATATTCCACGTGACAAATTTCAGGCTAGTCATCTAAATGTGTGTAGTATATATTGAGCCCCAGGACTCAGGCCTCCCCGTCTCACAGTGCCCAAACACAGATATCATATTTACGGACCAACTTCAGATGTACCTTGGGATTTGTATGAGAACAGTTACTTACTATTGACATTGGGTAACACAGTGAGGATTGTATTACTCTAACATTCCCTACCCCCCTCCCCGCCCTACACCTTCCAAACCTGGTGCGAGCTTTATTCCCGAACTGCCAACATGGCATTAACATTGTCCAACCTGCGGAAAAAAAGTGATATTTGTTTCTTGAGAGACAGTCACTGTGGTCAGGATAGTGGTGAACTCAGGGAACTGAAATATCACAAACAGTGCTGCCGAGGTCAGAGCGTTCCGTTTCAGGTGGATTACTATGGTACATAGGGCGAAAATACGCTGCGTACCGTTATAAAGTTCAGGACTCGACTCACTGTCACTGGTGAGGATCATTATATAATTAGATGTACTCCGTCGGTTATAGATGTGGACCTTACTTTGCAAGTTTAGAGTGGACGTGTTGCTGGGGCTGAATCCTATAGGAAGTCCATCAAGGAGATTATGCTTGTTGTGTTGAATTGAGAGTCTTACAAATTGCAGCCTGTTGGGGTCTCCCAGTGTGGTATATGGCTGTAATGTTTGGTGGAGTCCGCCTGTTCAATTATAGTAGTTGGGAACATGTCCAATCAAAGTAGATCGAATATACGATCTTCCAGCATTTCAAAGTATGGAACAGGGGGAAAATGAGGGGGGGCAGGCTGCTCATCCTGCAATTATATAGAAGATTCTGGACTTAAATGGTGTTTCACCTAAAGAGTCAGGGTATTGTAAGATGGAATACTTTGAGGAGACATATGTGTTACTTAGGGGCAGACAAGAAAATTATAGAGCGGAACTTATCTGTGAGTCTCTCTCTGCTCCAGCCAGGCGATGGCGGCCTCCGGATCCTCGAAGAAGTGCGCCCTGTCTTCCCCCTCCACACGCAGCCGGGCTGGGAAAAGCATGGCGTATTTAATATTCTTAATGCGCAAGCGCCTCTTGACTTCTGTGAATGTGCGACGCCTGCGCTGTACCTCCACAGAAAAATCCGGGTATACGGCGATCATTTTATTTCCTAAGGGGATATTGCCCTTCACTCTGCTGAGTCGGAGAATAGTGTCTCTGTCTCTGTAGTTCAGGAATTTTGCGATGAACGTGCGTGGGGGGGCTCCGGTGGTGGCAGCCTGCCTGATAGGCGGTGCGCACGTTCAACAACAAATGATGGGGAGAACGATTCTTTTCCATATGTGTCGCAGGATAAATTTTCCAAGAACGTGGGGGGGTCCTTCCCCTCCACCCCCTCTGGGAGACCAACAAATCTGAGGTTGCATCTGCGGAGGCGATTCTCAATGTCATCTTGTTTCTGGAGGAGCTGGTTCACTTGGTGCTGCAGCTCTGATGTTGTGTTCTGCAAGGGGGGGAGGGAATCCTCCACAGTGCCCATCCTGTTCTCAGCCTCTGTGACTCTGCCTTTTAGTTTCTGGAAATCCTGCCTTACCAGTGAGATGTCCACCTTTACTTCCTCAATCCGCGCTGTGAGGGAGGTTTGACATGTTGTGATGGCTTCTTGGCAGGATGATATCGCCTCCAGCACCCTTGCTGTGTCTGTTCCGGCTGAGGGCTCCTCTTCCAGCGCGGCGGCGCCATCTTGGCTGAAGGGGTCTGTGCCTTGCCGGCGATATTGTTCTAGTTTTGAGGCCGCTGCGGACGTCTTTTTCGGCGGTGACATGTCCTGGCTGATCCCCGGTTCAGCGGCAGTGTAATGCAGGCTTGTAGGTCTGTGTGGCGGTCGCAGGAGTTTAAAACGGATAGATGACCGGCGGAGCTCTGCCTAACTGCGTCCTACTTCATGCCGCTCCAGGCCACGCCCAGCTTTTTTTATTTTTACACTGTCCCTTTCATATTTTTTTGATCACTTTTATTGTTTTCACAGGGTATGTATATATTCCATGTGATAACAATAGGCAGTGACATATACTCTTTTCCGAGAAATCTGGGGTCTATTAGACTCTAGATCTTTCAATTAACCTTTTCCAATTAAAAAATGGGGCTGTTTATATCTGGCGAAACTGAAGTGATGAAATGCTCACAGCTTCTGGTTTCTTAGACCATAGAGATGATTGGAGCCATTCTAGTCTCCGATCAGCTCTATGGTCAGCTAGCGGAACCACCGGCTGCATTCTCGGGTTCCCCGGTTGGACAGGAGAGTACGAGAAAACCGTGGAAGGCAGCGGGAGGAGGGGTGCGTCCCATCCCACTGCTTGTAAAAGCAATCTAGCAGCCAATTAGCCACTAGGATTGTCTTTACATGAAAGCTGACCACTGGCTGAGAAAATCGATACCAAGATGATGCCTGCACCTGGGTATAACCACTTAAAATCCAGCCATGTACCAGTGCATTGCTGGTCCTTGTTGGGAACCTAACAGATTCCCCCATTCACATTATGCAATGTGGATGAAGGAATATCTGCCAGAAAAAGCGTGTAGTATGCCCACCATTAGACCACCTACTTCTAATGATGGGCATACATACAATGTTATTTTTTTTCATTCAAAACAGATTTCTCCATTCATATCAGTCAATGTGGATGAAGAAATCTGCCAAAAAAATTAAAAAAAAAATGCTGAAGCATAGGAGCGATCCGCCCACTGACCAATCCAGGCTCCCATGCTTGGGCATATATGTGCTTTTTTTTTAAACTGTGGATGAGAAATCGCCTCCTACAGCATTGCAATCACTGACGTATGTATTGTGAAAGCACACCCTGCTGCTGTCAAAATAAACAGATCAGTCTTTCAGCTGAATGGCGTTCCTGCAAAGCAAACAACGGATAACAATAAAACACAGTAACAATAAAACATTAACTGAAACTGAAATAAAAACATAAAAATGTATATGCCGAAGCATAGGGGCGATCAACCCATTGACCACCCCAGGCCCCTCATGCTTGGGCATATATGTTCTTTTTTTAACTGCAGATGAGAAATCTCCTCCAGCGGTGCTTCTAACACTGATGTATATATGATATATATGTATATGTATGATATATGTATATATATATATCATATATATATATATGATGTATATCTATTCTGAAAGCACACCCTGTTGCTGTCAGAATAAACATATCAGTACTGCAGCTGAATGGCTTTCCTGTAAAGCAAACAATGGTTAACAATAAAACACAGTAATAACCAAACATTAACTCAATAAAATGACAACTATTTTTTGTGATTTTTTTTCTTTTTTTAATTTTTTAATGTTTTTTTACTTTTTGTAACTTTTTTGTAACATATAAACTGTAAACTTTCCAGGCTAGGATCTCTCAAAATGCAATAGCCAGTTTGCTGGCTATCTAACATCTTTTGAGACCCTGGGGGAATGTGTGCCCTAGACTGTGCTGTGCTGTACCTTATACTAATACCCCACTAGTGTGTGGTAGCAACAGAAGCAGTCCTTGAGGCAGAGACCAGGTTGGCAAGGAGGGACAAAAAAGTGGGTGTCTCTTCTTATTCCATGTCTGCTACAGACACATCTTTTTTTGGGGTGACTTTTGGATTAGGGTACCAGAAATGGCATTTGGAAAATGTCTGTCATGCAGCTGGCTCACTGCATCTGGATTGGAAGCTTGGGCCACAGCACCTTCTGGATACAAAAGGGCCGTGATGAACTCTTCCTGAAATTTTAGGAAGGATACACTTCTTTCTGATGCTTTGTAAAGTACAAAAGCGTTAAACGGAGTCAGTAGAAATACATATACAGGCACTTTCTTGTACCAGCGTCTGGCTTTAGGCTCCATTCACACTAGCGCGTTTTTTGATGCATTTTGCATTTTGCAGAAATGCACGGGAATTTTTTAACATGGGTTCCTATGGAACATGTTCACATCAATGCCTTTTTGTTTCTCTGCATTTTTGGAAAGGGTCAGGGACTTTTTTTCATGCAAAATGCAGCGTTTTGCATGTAATAGAATTCAATGGACAAGCATCAAAAATGCAAGTGCACCGTTTTTTCTGCGTTTTTTCTGCGTTTTTGGTGCATTTTTGATGCGTTTTTGCCGTTTTTTTTTTTATTTTTATTTATTTTTTTTTTATTTTTTTAAATTTTTTTTTAAGACTGTAAAAAAAACTGTAAAAAAAAAAACAAAAAAAACGCAAAACGCAAATCGCGGCAAAATCGCGGCAAAAACGCTGCAAAAACGCTGCTCAAAAACGTGGCAAGCATGAAAAAAAAACCTCCAAAAACGCTCAAAAGCAACATGCATAGGTGTGAATCGAGCCTTATGGTAAACTAAGTTTGGCTTCTTCATCCGAGCGTTGAAGTCCACCCCTCCCATGTTAAGATTGTAGTCATGGACACAGAGGGGCTTCTTAACAACATCAGACTCCATTGTAACTGGGACTGTTGTGTCTGTGTGAATGGAAGACATCCTGGTTCTCCTTTCCACTTCACTGCAAGCAATTTATCATTTCTAAATCAGGCTTTCTCCCCCTTTGTAAGTCAGGTATTTACATGCCATTGGAGGAAGCCACAGCGATTAGGTCGCATGGTGCCACATGAGCCAATTCCAGAATCAAAGCAGTGTCTAACAAGTGGCATTCTTGTATAAAAATTGTCCACGTACAAGTGGTACCCCTTTTGGAACAAGGGAAACACCAAGTACCATACAATCATTTCACTGCTCCCCATGTGGTCTGGGCATCCTGGTGGCTCCACTTGACTATCGTAAATCCAATAATAAATCTATAGCCTGTTGCCCTCTCACAGTTTTTTATAGTTTGACTCCATATCTGGCACGCTTGCTGGGGAGAAGCTGTTTAAATGCAAGGCAGCTAGAAAAATTAAAGGGGGATGAGGAGGGACTCATCTATGCAGACATTTTGTTGGGGCAAAAACAAGTCTGCAAATTTCTGGTAAAGTGATTTACGAAGGGCTGAAGTTGTGGAACAGATCATTTCCAGGGTCACCAAGAGGATGACAGAGTTTATTGTCATTGAAATGCATAAATCACATTATATTCTCATATCTACACCTGGCCATGGCAACAGAGAATATATGATGAATCGGGTCTGTGGACCAATATGACCGCAACTCATTCTTTTTAGTAATGCCCATGTTGAGGGTGAGGCCCAAAAAAGATTTAAATTAGAAAACCTTGATACGTTTCCATGCAGGTTGTCTCGCAAAGGAATGAATCTGGGTTGGCGGCAATAAATTGCTCGGCAAATAAATTGCTTTCATCTAGAATTGATTGATACAGAGTTAAATTTGCTGTTTCCACCTGAATTCCTGGTTGGGCAGTGAATGGAGGAAGTACGGGTGCTGCAGAATCTTTCAGCTGCCAATCAGGATTTGCAAGCACATCAAGAAGGACACCATGGGCTCTACATGCCTCTGTTCTAATTCTTAGTGGCTGCAGGACGCTACTTGCGATAGCCACCATACCAGCTTGGACTGCACTTATGAGACTCGCCACGTCACCAAGTGATACTACAGTGCTGGTGTGTAAAAGACCAGGATGTACTAGGTTGTTGGTGCTTGCCAGTTCACCAAAAGGTAGTGTGGCACTAA
Organism: Lithobates clamitans; assembly: GCA_037952925.1. Classification (NCBI taxonomy): domain Eukaryota; kingdom Metazoa; phylum Chordata; class Amphibia; order Anura; family Ranidae; genus Lithobates; species Lithobates clamitans. The sequence continues at coordinate 2,402,542 of JBBGZY010000758.1, read as the reverse complement.
TACTGGCACTCTGCTGCATATGAGAATCATCATGTGATTGTAGCACCTCAGCAACCTGGGCATGGGGTCTGGTACGCCTGACCTTAGCAGGGACCTCTTCTCCATCATCTGAGCTATCTGTCAGGGTGCCACTGCTCTCTACAGGTTTGTATTCTCAGCCTGAGTCTGTCAGTCAGGCTCGCCTTCGTTCTCATCTGACATACTCAGATTCCTGTAGGCCTCTTCATTAGTGTACCTTTTGTTGGACATTTTGGCCACTAAATTTGTAGGTACCTAGTGCAGCTCATGGGAAAAAGAGCACCTGGCTGCCAGAGGCTGCTTGAACCGCTACAAGAAATGTACCTGCTAGTGCTAGCAGAGATCGGACTGACCTAATGTGGCGGTTTTGTATATATATCAGAACTGACAGTGACCTAATGACACTGCACTTGTTTGGGAAGGGGGAGGGTGGCAGAGGGGCTATGTACAGGTGCTGGCAAGTGTCAGGGCTTATCCTGCTAACACTGCATTTTTGGGGACTCTATACTATTAGGGATGCTAGTATAGTTCTGATCTGATTAAAGATATTGATCTGTTCAGACACTATACTAGTAATGAAGGTTTATAGTGTGTCTGTGATAGTGTCACTGGCAAGAAAAGGGTTAAAATGTAATAGTGAATATGTGGCAGGCAAACTGACACTATCTGGGAATAACGCTTACTGACGCTAACGTTATCTGGCGTCACCCGTGACACTAACACAGTGATCAGTAAAAATAAACCTGTACAGTGTACAAATGACACTGTGACAGGGCAGTGAAAAGGGTTAACTGGGGGGAGTGATCAAGGGGTTAAATGTGTCTAACTATGTGATTGTGAGTCAGTGTAGTTCTTTTACTCACAGTAGTTGTTACCTTTTCTCTCTCTGGAACTGAAAAGGGCTCCACAAGAGAAGAGATCGTCATTTCCTGTGCCTGTGTTTTGTAAACACAGGCACATGCTGTTCTGTGATTCGCCAGAACTAATCAGCAGGTCCAGACCAAAAATCATAACTAATCAGTATTGAATCAAATAACAGCACAATTCCCGACTCGGGAACACACAGGGAATGCGGATCACATATATATACTTGATCCGGCGCACAGTTGCTGCTGCTAGCATAGGGCAGACTTAAAGTGGTTAAGGACACTCTATATATTATACACTTACACAGAGGTGGACTTGTGTATAAGTAATTTAAGTAGTGGAGCGCTGCCTGAGAATGAAGGACTGTTTTCCTTAATAGCACTAACTGATATATTCCTGTACAAATCAATTTTTTCTGACACTCATATCCTTTTAACTATTTCATATCGTTTTTCAGTTATTGATTTGCATATAGGTTTTCCTCACTTGTAATTCAGGAAATTACTTCCATCTAGATGCTCATACATACTATTAATTTCCTTGGGCTATGTTTCTGTACAAATCACTTTTTTCTGCTTTTATTTTTGTTATTTACATATTTTATTTTATTTGTTTTATAACATTCATTTTTTTCTTTTTCACTCCTTTTCCTTTGTCATTCATCTTTCACTCTCCCTTCACCTGTCAGGGATACTCTCAGATCTCCACAGCTAAATGACCAGCTGATTTGCTTAATTGATTTCATGGGCTGATAATATATACTGGCTAGTATGTATAAGGCATTGTGGTATGTGTCTCAGTCCCTATATGTATACCGAAATACAGACCAAGAGTGCCCAAGGGACTTTGAGTGACAAAAACCACTTAAAAAAATTACATTATTCAAGTACAATGTCTAAAATATTTAGTCATATAAAAAATCTTGGAACAGTTTTCCAGATATATACACAAGTTACAATTAATTTACATAACTTATGACATGACTGGTAATCCAAGAAACAGATGCCAATATATTAAATCTTGATGTGTTTCACAAGATAACACTCGCTTCCTTAGGAGAAAGACATTTAAATATCTGAATGCAGGAACCAGGTTGTTAGAGGTTAAAAAAAAAATAAAATGTCAATAATCTTTACCACTTTATTTCTATTCTGTGAGTGCTTAAAGAGGAGTTCCACCCAGGGGGGCCATTAAAAAAAAAAAAAATTAAAAGTCAGCAGCTACAAATACTGCAGCTGCTGACTTTTAATTGGACACTCACCTGTCCCTGGGTCCAACGGTGCGGGGGATCGAAGCCCCGCTCGTCCCCCCCCCTCCGCTCGTTGGCGCCGGCATTTCAACTGTGGGCGCCAGGCTGTGGCTTCGCAGCCTGGCACCCACTGCGCATGCGCGAGCTGCGCCGAGCGCCGTGATTGGCCGCTTAATCACCTGGGACCTGCAATGGGTCCCAGATGATTGACAGGAGGGAGGGAGAAGAGCCGAGCCCTTCCTGTGCCAGGGGGAAGTGATGTCACCAGCCCAGGCAGACGAAGGGGCAGACTACGAGGGACCACCTAGCAACAGGCATTTAGAGGTAAGTAAAAAAAAAAAAAATATCCAAATGTTTTTTTTGTTTTTTTTTAGAATTATTTAGATATGTTTGTTTTTTTGGGTGGAACCCCACTTTAAGCCTATATTCCTGCACCTTAATATCTACACTGTGACCTTCCCAGTAGTAATTACCGGGTTATCCTTTTAAGTTTTTATTTAAAAGGATATTATGGCATATTTTGCCATATGGCACTACAAGTTTCTTGGGCACTGTTGGTCTGTATTTTAATTTCATGAGCTATTGACAGGAAAAGAGGGGGGTTCCTTTTACTTTATTGTATACAGTATAAATGCTGTGTCCTGAGAAGTTTTTTATGGTTATTAGGGCTGGGCAAACAGTTCGGCCCGAGCATAAGTTCGGGCCGAACTTTGGTTGTTCGGACGTTCGGCGAACAACGAACATTATGCAGTGTTTGCGGCAAATTCGAAAGCCGCTGGACCCCATTAAAGTCTATTGGACATTAACATGAAAAACCAAACGTGCTAATTTCAAAGGCTTATATGCAAGTTATTGTCATAAAAAGTCTTTGGGGACCTGGGTCCTGCCCCAGGGCACATGTATCAATGCAAAAAAAAGTTTTAAAAACAGCGTTTTTTTCAGGAGCAGTGATTTTATTAATGCTTATAATGCTTAAAGTGAAACAATAAAAATGAAATATTCCTTTAAATATTGTGCCTGGGGGATGTCTATATGTATATGTATGCCTGTAAAGTGGCACAATTTTCCCATGTTTAGAACAGTACCACAGCAAAATGACATTTCTAAAGGAAAAAATATAATTTAAAACTGATCACGGCTGTAATGAATTGTCAGATCCCTTCAATACAGATAAAACATTTGATTGAAAAAAAGGCATTTGTTCCCCCAGTCCATTACCAGGCCCTTTGGGTCTGGTATGAATATTAAGAGGAACCCAGAACCAAAATTTTTAAAAAATTGCGTGGGGATCCCCGCAAAATCCATACCAGGCCCTTCAGGTCTGGTATGGATTTTAAGGGGAACCCTGCGCCAAAATAAAAAAATGGCGTGGAGTCCCCCCCAAAATCCATACCAGACCCTTATCGGAGCACATAATCTGGCAGGCCACAGGAAAAGAGGGGGTACAAGAAAGCGCCCCCCCTCCTGAACTGTACCAGGCCACATGCCCTCAACATGGGGGGGTGCTTTGGAGTCACCCCCAAAGCACCTTGTCCCAATGTTGATGGGGACAAGGGCCTCATCCCCACAACCCTTGCCCAGTGGTTGTGGGGGTCTGCAGGCAGAGGGCTTATCGGAATCTGGAAGCCCCCTTTAACAAGGGGACCCCCAGATCCCACCCCACCTTATGTGAATTGGTAACGGGTACATTGTACCCCTACCAATTCACAAAAAAAGTGGCAAAAATAGTAAAAATGACAGGAGACAATTTGGAACAAGTCCTTTATTAAAAAATAAAAAATAAAAATATCCCGCGATGTAAATCTATCCCACGCCGCATGACGAACCGGAAAAAGAAAAAAAAGCAACAGCTCCGCCTCCATGGGAGGATCCCGCACACTGCACACTGCTCGCTTTGACAGTTGTTATATAGCTGAGGGCAGGGCCACTCGGTGACGTAAACGGGTGACCCCACCTTCCTCTGATATCACGTGGCTATGATTAACGCTTATTGGCACTCAATGTAATAAAAGTGACTTTTTCGGAAGGACAAGTTGATGGCTCTTTACCTTATACTTCCATGTTCCATTAGTGTTGGGAAGACACTCTGAGCAGGAGCACTGTCAGTCCACCTCCGTGGGGAATCTGTCTGGGCGTTGCACTTTTCTTCTCCATACCAGGCCCTTTGGGTATGGATTTTAAATATTTAAAAAAAAACACATGCCCCCCCCCCAAAATCCATACCAGACCTTTATCCGAGCATGCAGCCTGGCAGGCCAGGAAAGGGGGGGACAATGTCCTCAGATGTAGATCCATCATCAATCACGTCGCCCACTGCACTGCCGGACCCAAAAAAGAAAAAAGCTCAGTTTGTGAAGAAGGCTGACCAGCTAATGTCTACTCTGCCGGGTTACAGTACTTAAATAGGTAAGGGGTGGGGTCATTAGATGCCCCTTGTGACATCATCGACCCAGCATGCCCCAGTCGGTGATGTCACAAGGGGGTGGGGTGACCCACTGACCTCATCGGGTGACACCACCCCTTAAATATTTAAGAAATGTCAAACAGAGGAGCAGGCAGTCGATGAGGCTGGAGGTTTTTTCTTTTTTGGGGGTTTAGCAGTGCGGCGGCCGGCATGAGATCGATCTACATTGGGGGACATTGGTTTTCATTTTTAATAAAGACATTTTTAAAAACTTGTGTACTGTCTTTATTCACTTTTGACACATTTTTGGTGAATGGGTAGGGGTACTATGTACCCCAAACTCATTCACAATAGGGGGTGGGATCTGGGGGGCCCCCTTGGTAAAGGGAACTTCCAGATTCTAATAAGCCCCCTACCCGCGGACCCCCACAACCACAGCCCAGTGTTGTGGGGAAGAAACCCTTGTCCCTATCAACATGGGGACAAGTGCTTTGGGGTGGGGCATGTCGAGGGCTTGTGGTCTGGTGGGGCTCAGGAGGAGAGGGCACTCGCTCATCTCCCTGTTTCCTGGTCTGCAGGGCTGCATGCTTGGATAATGGTCTGGTATGGATTTTAGGGGCCTCACGTTGTTTTTCTTTTTTTAATGTCTGGTTCACATCACTCTAAGCTTAAGAAAAAAATGGATATATATCCTTCACCAAGTTTAAATTCCAATTTAGCTGCTTTCTTGAAACTGACCTGTAGAGACATCCAAAATTTGTAAATTACCTCCCAACATGACAATCTATCACCCATTGAAAGACAGGCCTTGTCAGAGTTAACCAACAAATTAGAAATGACTGTTAAACCATCAGATAAAGGTGGAAACCTGGTAATTATGGACAATGATCAATACGTACAAATGTATATGAACATTTTACGTAATCGCAACTGGTATCAACCCAAACCAAGTTCCATCATTAAAAAATACAATGACCAATTTTATCAGTTGGTCGACTTGGCCTTCCTCAATGGAGTTATTCCCAAATCTTCATGGGAATTTACTTGTACACTATATCTTAATATTCCTACTTTCTACTACTGCTTTCAAGAATATCAAAAATCCTCCGGGTAGATTGATAATATTGGGAAATTGATCTCTTATGGAGAATCTGGGTTGCTATGTGGATGAATATTTTAGACCCCATGTTTTGAGTCTTCCGAGCTACATCAGAGACACCCCACATCTTTTACAAATCCTTTATGGCCTCTACATTCCTGATAATGCACGCCTAGTGTCCATTGATGTGGAGGCATTGTACTGTTCAATCCTCTATGCTAAGGCCATTTCAGTCATAAAACATGTACTGTCTCAAAGAAGACAATCGGAATGGATGCTGAATGAATTTGTAGTCAAGGCTCTCAAATTCATTTTCACTCACAATATCTTCTTGTTTTAGGGTTCCAACTTCCTCCAGGTACAGGGCATAGTGATGGGGACATGTTGCACCCCATTCTACACCAATCTGTACCTGGGGAGTGGGACTGAATCTTCCTAGCTGGTAATGATTTTGCCCAACTTTCAAGCCATATCAGTCTATGGTATCGTTTTATCAACGCCATACTCTTGATATGGAAGGGGAGGGACCAGTGGAAACTTCACAACAATGTGTCGAGGCAAATTAATTCAACCTCCAATTTACTATGAAATATTGTATGGAATACATTGACTCTCTTGACATCACTATATCCAAAGAGAAATATGTGGGTCTCTCTAGCTGTCCGTACCAGAAACGTACCGCAGGAAATTTTATTCACCATGCGTCCAGTTTCCATCCAATGCCATTGTTGAATTCCATTCCCTATAGCCAGTACTTACACATCAGGCCAAACTGTTCCAGCGATAATTCCTTCCAAGAGTTAGCAAACAAACTTTGTGATAGACTGTTAGCAAGGGGCTATTCTGCCACTTGCTTGAAAAAAAGCATATAAACATGCCCCAAGCAAAACTAGGCACAGTTTACTGTATGACTCCTGTAAACCTATATCGCAGGATATAATATTGGCACCTCCTAAGCATGGACTCAATCATCAGTCCGTTTGTTCCTGTTAAGCCAGTTATCACTTATAGACGAGCCAAGTCTATTCATGATTGGTTGGTACACAGTGAATTCAAAGGTAATACCAAAAAAGACCCATGTAAAAATCTGGCACCTTTCTCTGTGGTGGGTGTAATTCTTGTCAATTTATGAGAACTTAAAAAACAAGTGAAACTTCCCAATGGAAAAATGTTCAAACATCGCCAATATGCAAATTGTAAAACTACAGTTGTGGTTTATTTGCTAACCTGTGAATGCAGGTGCTTTTATGTAGGTAAAACAATCCAAGAATTCTGGAAGCGAGCATATCATCATATTTTAAGCATGAGAACATGCAAGACAGGAGCGCATGCGCGGCAGCTTCTAAGATGGCCGCGAGTCACTGAAGCTACGCTCCACCACGGCCCTACGGCGATCACTGGATCTAACAGAGCGGGCTCAGACACTGTAAACCGGGCTTAATTTGTGGGGGAGACCTCCCGGAATCTGTGGGGCAAAACGGCGCAAGCCAGAAGAAGCTTAAACGGCCAGATGACCGCGGCGCCCGGCCCGGTCAGCTATGCCAAGATGGCGGCGGCAGCACGAGGCACACACAGCACAGGGGAAGAAGACGATTCAATTGCAGATCAGGATGTTCGGTCCCCACTGTCACCAGGTACCGATTTCCCTCCTCTGCCTATGGGAACCTCTCCTGCTTCTACAGAATCCCTGCTAGGCAGGTTACAGGGTGGTCCCCCCTCCACTCCTATGCTGGACCCACACACAGGCCTGTTACTGTCTCACACAGAGAATTCTCACAACTCCCCTGTCCCCACAGACTTTCCTTCCATGATGGAGGCTTTCTCCCACTTGCTCTCTCAGAGCCTGGCCAGAAATGCTGATCACATCACCTCCTCCATACATGCTGATCTGCAGCAATTAGGGCAGCGTATGGATTTCATTGAAAAGAGAGCTGATCAAGCTGCAGCCTGTATAAATCAAAACTCATACAGAATTCAAGATATACAAGAACAACTGGACACTGCTCCTGCTAAAGTCGATGACCTCGAAAATCGCTCAAGACGCTACAATTTTAGAATTCGTGGCCTACCTGAAACTGAGAAGGATGTTAGTTCAGCAGTAAAAACCCTGATGAAGGATCTCATCCCAGATATAGCTGAACATCGCACAGAACTGGATAGGGCGCACAGAGCGCTACAACCTCTTCCAAGAGACATTATTGTGAAACCCCACTATTTTGCTATCAAGAAAGAAATTATGAGGAGAGCAAGGGGAACAGAAAATCTAAAGTTACTGGGCCACAAAATTAAAATATTTGCAGATTTGTCACCCTATACGGTGCATAAGAGACGTTCTCTGAAACCTTTATTACATCTGCTTACAGAGAGAGCCATAACATACAGATGGGCGTTTCCCCTGAGACTGAACTTTTCTTATAGAAACAAAAATTATGGCTTCTCATCGCTTGCTGAAGGAGAACGGTTATTTCATCATCTGGGAATACTTCCGCAAGGCCCGAGTCATACACAGGAAGGAAGAAGCACCCCGTCATCAACCAATCGTCCGCCGCCGGCAAGCCCTCTGCAACCCGCATGGTTAAAGCAGAACTCCAAACGCTCCAAAGAAAGCATCCCACCCTGAAGTTCTTGGATCCTTAGGGACACTGCTGAAATTCCGGGTTTTCACTTCTCCCTTTGACCCGTAGGCCTATAAGCACAGCTCCTTAGGCCCTGCCATTTACTAAGAATTGACTACAGCGCAGTCTACCTTGACTTTGGACAGATAAGATGCTCACGTATTACAGAGCATGAGACCCACATTTCAATAGGGTAGAATCGGTTGATGGGTGGGGGGAGGGGGGGAGGGGCAGAACATACTTTGACCCCTACAGGGTCTGGGTTTAGGTGGAGGGTGATTGGTTGTTATCCGGATGTATTGTTCTATTAATGATTATGGGTGATGACTTTTCCGCCAGCATACATATGCAGATGAGGTCCAATGGTTAATAACATTTGGGTAACACCCACTGTTGGGAATGGAAGCCCCGCGTATAGGTTTTTGACCTGTGTGGGGATTTTAGATGGGGGGCCGACCTCCCCCCCTGGCCTCTCCTGCTGTGGAGCGGGACATGGGGGGGAGGGCTCTTCCTCGCAGGGAGTGGGTGATATAATACAGTGAAGGTTCAGATTTTATGTTTGAGGTTTTGATAACCATTAGACCGGTTTTGGTCTCAGTTCGCTAGTTCATTTTAAATGGTTATGTAACTCAGGTGATGGGGCCGTGGTGGTTTCAATGCGCCCCTTGTAGGTCCCGGGAGGGCATTTTTGCCCCTGGATCCAGGGCTAACTTCCCCACTAGTAAGCGGATGGCACCCACGGGGTAGGAGGTTTAGAATGTCCGGTACATTCTGCCTCGGGAATGGGGGGGGGTCTGGGGACTCCCGAGATAACAGTTTAGATATTTATCATGCGGTAATTGATAAGAGCGATACAATATTGCTTGTTATAATGAATACAATTTTTCTCCTTCTCTTTTTCACCTCTTTCTTCTACTTCCTGATCGCTATACTTCCAATTGAATACAGGTCTTGGATCCGCAGATGATCTCTCCTCCCAGGTCCCGAATTGGTCACTCCATCACCACCATGTGAAACAGATCTTCCTGACCAACTAGGTAAGACTCTCTATACAATCATCGCACCACAAGGTACACCTCATGATTGATCAGTCTAAGGCTACCCCATCTCTTCAGATTATTTCCAATAACACCCAGGGGTTAAACTCGCCCATTAAGCGTAGGAAGATATTTCAACTTTATAAATCCATGCATGCTGACATTCTCTTCTTACAAGAGACTAATTTCCCCATATCATACCAACCTAAATTTTTACATCACCATTATCCCCAATTTTTCTTATCCTCCACGCCTACCAAAACGAAGGGAGTAGCAATATGCTTCGCTAAACACATTAATATTTCCCAGTCAGAAGTGATCACTGATCCACAGGGTCGTTATATCCTGGTATTGGGGCATATTGACGGGGAATTTAATATTTTTGTATCGTACTATGCCCCGAACAAGGGACAGAAAAAATTTTTTGAATCACTGATGATCAAGCTACGACCTCATTTAAAAGGTACAATCTTCTTCGGAGGGGATATGAATGTGGCTTTTGATTTTTCATTGGGACTATCCAGTTCTGGTAAACCTAAACCCAAGCGTCCCTCTAGGCAAAGTGTCCAAATAGCCGAAATATTACAAGAGGCGGGTTTCATTGATATCTGGAGGGAAACTAACCCTCACGTAAAAGATTACACACATTATTCTGCACCCCACAGATCATACGCCAGAATTGACCATATCTTTACGCGCTCATATTCGGTCCCCTTGATACTGAAATCCAAGATTGTAGACTCACCCATATCGGACCACTCGATGGTTACTTTAAGTTTCAAAAAGCCATCAGGGCGTAATAACCCCCCAAGATGGAGACTACAGGAATCCATACTAAGTGACCCTATTCAGTGCACAATATTAGAAAACTCCATTAAGGAGTATTTTCAAATTAACACGACTTCAGATGTTTCACCTGAAGTGATCTGGGCAGCGCACAAACCAGTGATCAGGGGGAAGATAATACAAATGGCGGCGAAACTAAAGGCGGAACTTAGGGCAGACACATTAAAACAATCTGAAGAATTTAGGGTTCTAACTAGGGCACATAAAAGGGCACCCACTGTTAAATCTCTAGCTAAGCTGGATAGGGCTAAAGTTCTCCTCAATCTTACTCTGACTACTGCGGCAGAAAAACATCTCAGGTGGACGGGAGCGGAATTTTACAGTCAAAAAGATAGGATAGGCTCAAGATTAGCGGTTAAGATAAGTCCGAAACATCGGACATTAGCATTCCCTAAAATTAAGCTCCAATCAGGGGATATAACACAAAACCCAAGTAAGATTATGGAGGAATTTTTTACCTTCTTCCGTAATCTGTATAAGTCTAAATCATCTGCGGGAGGTAAGCTTAGGCAGGAGTTCCTTAACTCCCTGACCCTACCAGCACTAACACAGTCACATAGGGATCTAATGGAGGAGCCCTTCACTCAGGAAGAAGTTCTTGAAACCATGAACTCATTGAAGCTTGGATCCTCTCCTGGCCCAGATGAGTTCTCCAACGGTTATTACAAAAAATTTGGACCTACGATAGTACCACACTTAACGAAATTCCTGAACTCCCTTAGAGAAGGGGGGCCACTGGGTTCTGAATTGAATGCTGCGTACATAACAGTAATCCCCAAGCCAGGGAAGGATCCAAGTGAAATTGGGAACTATCGACCTATTTCCCTAATTAATAACGATGTTAAAATTCTAACGAAGATATTAGCAAATAGAATGTCCAGCTTCATTGCGTCCTATATACACAAAGACCAGGTAGGTTTCATACCTGGCAGACAGGGGACGGATCAAATTAGACAGACCATTGATATAGTATCTCTTCTGCATTCGAGCTGGGATGGGGGACCACCACAAAAAGGGTTTATTCTATCAATCGACCTACATAAAGCGTTCGTCTCTATTGACTGGGCATATCTGTCTGATATTCTGCAAAGGTGGGGTTTCGGTAGCATTTTCCTAAATATAATCAAGTCTCTGTACTCAAACCCTTCAGCGCAAGTTCATCTAATGGGCACATACTCGGCCTTGTTACCTATCATTAGGGGTACCAGACAGTGATGCCCACTCTCTCCCCTCCTATTCGCTATTGCGATAGAGATCCTAGCTATAGATATCAGAGCAAATCCGGATGTCAAGGGGGTGAGGTGTGGGGATCAGGAACACAAGTGTGCTTTATACGCAGATGACCTGCTGCTGTACATCTCCTCTCCCCTGATATCCACCCCAGTAGTGTGCAGGATACTAAGAACCTTCAGTAAAATCTCAGGTCTGACGGTGAATATGACTAAATCTGTGGCCTTAAATATCACGGTGCCGGCAGAGACTCTCTCACAACTTAAACAAAGCTTTGAGATCTCATGGTCTGATACAGCTATCCCCTATCTGGGAATTCACTTGACCCCATGAGATAGGGGGTTTATTTAAAGCTAACTACCCTCCCATGATACTTAAATGCAGACAAGAGTTAGATAAATGGGCTAAATATGGTCTTTCCTGGGTAGGAAGAATAAACGCTATCAAGATGACATTGCTTCCCTGCCTCTTGTATTTGTTTCGCTCTCTCCCAATCCCTCTGACAAAAGGTTTCCTTCGCAAACTACAATCAGCAATAATCCGCTTTGTATGGGGAAGTAAGGGTTACAGATGTCCATCCACCGTTCTTCTACGCTTACGATCGCAGGGTGGTATGGGTTTGCCCGATCTATGGGGTTATTATCTGGCTGCCCAATTATCGCAGATTTCCCTCATTTTTGGAAAGGGCTCAAAACCTGATTGGTTGTCTATGGAAAGGCACGCTACTCCTCGCAACACCATTGATTTTCTTTTATGGTGCAACCCCAAAAGCAGACCAGCCATCCTGGCTCCCACCTTATCTCACTCGATCGCACTTTGTAACAAACTTTTCACTCAAACGACTCTAATTTCTCCACTTAGACCTCTGTCACACATATTTAATAACACAGCATTTCCACCAGGGCTAAACATTCAGGCATTTAAGTGGTGGACAGACAAAGGACTCTACAGAATAGGGCACTATCTAACAGCGACGGGTCCCATTAATCTGAATTATTGTAACCGCACATTGGAAATGCCTGATTCTGAGAGGTTCAGATTTAACCAAATCTTTCACTTCATACAATCAATTTGGTGCAACAAACATGTGGCTCCCTCGATTACACCATACGAACATTGGTGCTCTAACCTCGATGGACCAAAAGGGGGGATCTCGATAATATACACAGCACTCATGTCTAATTCGGACAAACCAGCATATGCCGGGACCTGGGAGGAGGACTTGAGTGGATCTTGGACTTCAGTGGACTGGTTCAGAGGATGGAACCGCTCATATAAAGGTATTTGCAATATCTCTCTGATAGAAGCTAGCTTAAAGGTGATGACAAGATGGTACTATGTACCTGCTAGGTTGGCTATGTTTTATCCTCGGACTTCTCCAACCTGCTTTAGAGATTGCAAACTGGAAGGCACTATGTTACACGTTTGGTGGACTTGCCCGCGTATTAGAACCTTCTGGAAGAAAATATTCCGTATGATGGGCAGCATACTGAGTATATGTATATCACCTGACCCAACTATAGCATTACTCAATCATACCATACCGGACTTACCTAAAAGTTCCCAGTTAGCCTTCTTTATTTTATTGGGAGCAAAACTTACCATAGCAAAGGCCTGGAAAAGGCATACAGTGTCCTTTCAATGTTGTAAAAGAAAAGTATCATGGATAATGTCCCAGGAGAAGATAGTAGCGAAACTGTTGGATACGGTTGAGAAATTCAATGTCACTTGGGAACCATGGGCGCGATATTGTAATATTCCACTCTTTCCGGGAATGGAGATGGGACCAGGAAACTTACATAATTTACAGTAACAATAATCTTCTCTTGCCTTTCTATTCTTCTTCTAACACGTTTTCCTCCCTCTAAGAAAGGGGTTATCGAGCCTCTTCGGTATTTACTGGCCTCTCTTGGCCCTATCTTTACATTATATGCATCAAGACACATTCCTGATGGGGTGCTCTATAGGATCCGCTTACTGGAAATCTGGTAACATCCTGTTTTATTTTCGGAAGGGATGAATTAATCATTCCATACAGTAGACAATATCTAGACACGCGAAGTAGACATAAACACAAAACGGAACACTCAGGAGAGACATACAATAAGATATGATGCTTTTTTTTTCATACAATGTTTAGGTTACATAAAGTTAAGACAGGGTTCTCTTGTTCCGATTTTGCATACTTTATCAGCATAACATAGTTTTAGGTCTTAATTAGTACCAAGATTGGTGTGGTGACTATAAGGACAATACAGGAAACAGGATCTGGTTGGGGGGAGCCTTTGATCATCCCAGGTGGGCACAGCAAGAACCCTGATGGGGTGCCCGAGGGGGGGAGAGACCTTCCTCCCACAGGATACAAGCGTAGGCACCTGTAGTCACTTACCGCGGAGACATCTAACTTTGTCTGATGGAAACAAAATTCATTTTATCAATTTATATGACTACAAGACAGCTAGATTTATGTTTCTCAGGTTTTTCTTACTCCTGTATCTCACATTTACTATGTAATGGGTACATTTACATTATTGTTTGTGTGTAAAACTCAATAAAACATTTTTCAAATTGAGAACATGCAAGACTTACCATCCCACCTCACGAGGTGGTGATTGGAACAAACAGCTACTTCAGTGTGAACTAAGATGGATATTTAGTCTGGCAGCAACATCTCCCAATGGTTTAAATAAAGCCACCAACTTTAAACCATTCTTGGAGGGCTTTGTTTTAGGGGGCTGTGAGAAGTAGGACTGTTTTATTAATTTTTTTAACATAGAGTCATCTATTTCTAATTCTCATCTTCTATCATCCTGATCCTCTGTGCTTGCTACTCCCATTATTCTACCCTGACTATCTCGACTATGAAGCAGTTAAATATCCATGATGTTTTTTACCATTATTTTTTCTGTGCTACAATTGAGCACCTATGTACAGATGTTCTGTTACATGAGTTGCACATACCCCTAATATGCCTTAGAGCACGGGTTCTCAAACTATGGCCCTCCAGTTGTTCAGGAACTACAATTCCCATCATGCCTAGTCATGTCTGTGAATGTCAGAGTTTTACAATTCCTCATGGGATGTGTAGTTCTGCAACAGCTGGAGGGCCAAAGTTTGAAGATCTCTGCCTTAGAGTGTGTTATTACTGTTAATATTTATTGATTAAATGTGCATCCAGTGGTATTCATCCTCGTCAGGTGACAAGCAGCAATTTTCCAAATTTGGTTTGATTACAATCTTTCAATCCCTCTTTCATGTTCCTTTTTTTTTTCTGTAGGAATCAACCCAGCCTGCAGATGCCACCCTCCTCTTGGTGGAGTGCCATCCTTTTCCATCTGGGGACAATTGGCAATATCCTGTGCTGCTTTGGACTTTATTGTCCTTCTTCACAGGTGGCACACCAGGGATCATGGGCAGTTTTATGCTTCCTGTTTCCCTGTTTGCCCCTTGCACGCTGGCGGATGTCTGACGAGTGATGTCATCCAGCCAATGAGCCAAGCTGGAACGCACATCAGCTTAGCAGAAAGTGGCAGGTAGGGCCAGCCAGAGGATGATTTTCCTGCCAGTTCGACTTTATTATAGTGCTGTCCCTTCCCCAAGTGGCTTCATCAATTTTGGAGATACACAAGACAGGCTGTTCTAGGCCTGCACACCCCACGCTCTCTGACTATTTACCTGCTTGGTAAGTCTAGAACTATGGGGCTCTCAAATGCCAACTTTTGCATGCTGATCTTCTGTTTGTTTCTGATTTTTTCATGTCATATGGGTCTTGAATTTTAGTGGTGATTACTCATAGTTATTGAAGCAGTTTGGTTGTTGGCAACTCTTCAGCCTTTGCCTATCATTTTGCTAAATACAGCACACAGCACCGACATGGTAATGCATGCAGTTGCTATGGGGAATACTCATATGGCCACATCAGTGAACTTGCATTTATTTATTTATTTGTATATCACCAACATATATTATATATGTAATTATACCCACACATGCAATGGTGTGGGCTTCTGTTTATCAAATGACTATATTGCTTGGTAAAGATAAATCATAAAATAAAGCTTTCCAGTCATTTTGAAATATATACATATGTTGGGCGAATTCTATATTATATAGCTTATTTTTTATCACATATTTCTTTTTTTTTCTTTTTTAATAATTGTATTTTTATTGGTTCAATAAGAAAACAAAATACATTTACAAATGATGAAAACACAAGAGACAAAACATGTAAAGCAATAAAAACTCTGCAGGAAAAACATATCGTCTGAAGCAGCAAACATTGTATAAGGCCTAAACACACATTATTGGGTATATAAAGCATACTAGCATCTAGTTGCATTATAGCACACAAAGGAGCATACAAATGTCAGATATAGATATCAAAAAAAAATAACACAAAGGGTCAATTTAGGACTATGAAAGCTTTAAAGATTTTAATTTAAATCTAAATCAAGGTGGTTGCACCCCAAATTCGGATTGATCCCAGAGTTCCCAGATTTTGTTGAATTTGGGGACTGCTTTGTGTGCAGTGGCAGTGAGGTATTCAATACTCCTAATTTCAGCTAAAAGTTGCAATAACCACAGTTGGGACGGAGGGGCAGTAGACAGTCAAGACATCAGGATAGGCCTCTTGTTGGCCAAAAGGATATATGAAATTAACCGTCTAACCAGTTTAGCTATACCCGGGAAGGGAAGCCCTAATAGGTAATGAATAGGATCCAAAGGGAAGGGCACACCCACCACCTTCTGAAGACATCACTTCAGACCAAAATAACTGAATAAGAGGACACAACCAAAATATATGGAAGTGCGTCCCCCTCTCCAGACCACATCACCAACAATGGGAAGGGTTCAAGTGATGTATGCGCTCCGGAGTCCTATACCAGAGCATCAGTATCTTTACAGCAGTCTCTCTCTGCACCACACACTTGGATGATTTGAAGGTAGATGTCCATATTTTAGCCCACTTCTGGAGAGAAATAGGTTGCTGCAAAAGTGTATTCCACTTACACATATATAATAGATATGATAGATAGAGGACACCATATGTAATAGGTGTGGGCCATTCCCGCACATATGTTCAAAAAGTGTTGGTTTTTCTAAAGTTAGGGACGGGGACATAGATTGGAAAAAATGCCTAACTTGCAGGTAGCAGTAAAGTGAGTTGTGGGGGATAAACTTATCCTGTAGTGTTGCAGAGGTTTGTAGCCTGCGATTAACAGGATGTACCAAGTTGTGCAGCTGAAAAAGAGATGCCTGCAGCCATGGCCTCATATGACCAAGGGAGAGGCTATCTGGCAGAACTGAATTGAATAAAATATTAGATAAAAGAGGGCATGGTGAGAGAGAGTACTTCTGAACACACTTATGCCATATAGACATGGTAAACAACATTGGTGCAATACACATATGTTTGTATATGGGGTCAGTACGTGGGGATAGGGACCTCACCAAAGAGTAAGGATTACAGCATATAAGGTACCTCGTTCAATTTCTGACTGTCGATTTAGGGCTGTCTGACTAGACCAGGAAATGAAAGCTTGAAGGTATGATGCGTAATAATATTTTACTATATCAGGAGCCCCCAGTCTCCCCTGTGTACTTAAAGAAAAACCACCAAGTTTGCAATTCGATGAGCTCTATTGTTCAATATTAATTTCAAAAAGTGTCTGTGAAGAGCCTTAAGTTGACTTGCAGGTATAGCTACAAGTAAAGTCTCAAAGAAATATATTAATCATGGTAACACAGACATCATCAGAACATTAATTCTGCCTAACATGGATATAGGATAAGAAGTCCATTGGTGAAGTGAGTGATAAATATCCTGGAATAGGGGAGGGTAGTTGGCTAAGTATAGAGTAGAATATGAGGGAGTTAACTGAATGCCCAGATACTTAAGAGAATGAGAGCACCATTTGTAAGAGTATGCTAGTTGGAGTTGGGCTAAGAGATCTAGAGATATATGTAGGGGCAACGCTTTGGTTTTAGCGGTATTTACCTTCTACCCTGATATAACTCCACAGGATGTTAGTAGGGTGTGCAAGGAGGGGAGTGATATAAGGGGATTAGTCAATGTTAGTAAGATATCCACAAATAGAGATAATGTATACTCCCTCTGTTGCATGAAAATCCCACTAATATCCAAATGAGTCAGGATGGCTTCAGCCAATGGCTCCAGGCAGAGAATAAAAAGCAGGGGAGACAAGGGATAACCCTGCCTGATGCCATTTGTCATAAGGAAGGGAGGCGACAGAAAAGAGGCCATTTGTACTTGAGCAGTGATATGAGAATACAGAGCTTGTAGGGCTTTAAGGAATGGACCTCCAAATCCAAAACATACAAGGATGGAGAACATATAAGGCCAACTTAACCTATCAAATGCCTTTTGTGCATCTAGACTTAGTATAAGAGCCTGGCGAGGGAATTTGTTCAGAAGGTCTGAACAATGGTGCACCTCGTATTGTCTCCAGCATGCCTGGAAGGCATAAAACCCATCTGATCCCTGTTGACCAATTTAGGCATAAATTGGGACAACCTAGATGCCAATATTTAAGTGAAAATCTTATAATCAGAATTTAATAAGGATATGGGCCTATATTTGTCCGGTAAAAAGGGGTCCTTCCCCAGGTTAGGTACGGAATTGTAACGGAAATGTAAGAATGCATAAACTGTGAGTGCTGTGCTTCCCCATGAAGTAGAGTACCGAATAATTGTAGATAGAAAGGTTATGTAATATACATATGGAAGATAATCAGGGCCCGGGACTTGTTAAGAGGAATATCTTTAAATACTTTTGCGAGTTCCTCAAACGTGACAGCATTATTAAGCTTTTCAAGGTCTGAGGAGGTTGGTTTGGGTAAAGAGCGGTTCTCAACAAACCAATCAAAATTTTCCTGTGAGGGGGGCGCATGAAGCAGGGCATAAGAGCTCCATAAGGACCGGAGACTAAAGCCGATTTCCCGGGGCTATTAAACAGCTTTACGAGCACCTAAAGACCCAGCACCCCTGAATGAATGAATGAATGAATGAATGAATGAATGAATGAATGAATGATTTGTATAGCGCTGCACATGCGAACTGAATCGCCTCAAGGCGCTAGATCTCTCCTGTGTTGTCCAGCTCCTTAGAAGAGGTAGGTCTTGACTTTCTTCCTGAAGGCCTGATGGTTTTCTTCCATGCGGATGTGGGTAGGTAGAGCGTTCAATAGCCGTGGTCCTTGGACTGCAAATCTTCATTCTCCTTTTGTTTTGTAGCGGGTTTTTGGAATAAGGAGGAGGTTTTGGTTTGAAGATCGAAGACTGCGATTGGGTGTATAGTGCTTTATTTTCTCACATAGGTATTGAGGAGCGTTTCCTTGTATACATTTGTGGGTGAGGCAGAGGGTCTTGAAATTGATTCGGTTCTTTACGGATAGCCAATGTAGGCTCCTCAGGGAAGGGGAGATGGATTCCCAGGGTTTTTTCCTGTTAACAGTCTTGCCGCCGTGTTTTGGAAAAGTTGCAAGTGCGCAAGCTGATTTTGGGGTAGCCCTATGTAGAGGGAGTTTGCGTAGTCAAGTCTGGAATTTATGATTGTTCCAACTACTGCTGCTTTGTCCTCTTCTGGGATGAAGGGGATGAGTCTACGTAGCAGGCGGAGGAGATGGTTAGATTGGCTGACTACTGATCCTATTTGTGCATCCATAGACATTTCTGAGTCAAAAATGACTCCGAGACTCTTGGCTTTGGTGCTTGGAGAGATGGTCTGTCCGAAGATGGTGGGTGGTGTCCATGGGGTCTTAGTTTTGGAATTTTGATTTGCATGTAGGAGAAGAAGCTCTGTTTTTGATCCATTGAGTTTAGGAGAGCTAGTCGTCATCCAGTCGTCTATCAAAGTGAGGCATTTTTCTAGTTGCTGATGATGGTCTTTTTCTCCAGGGATGCGAAGGTAGTGTTGGGAATCATCAGCGTATGAGTGGAAGCAGAGGTCCGATTTTCTGATGATTTTAAGGAGTGGGTGAATGTAGATGTTGAAGAGTACTGGTGACAATGGTGAACCTTGAGGGACTCCGCAAGAGATTGCCCGGGTTTCAGAGGTGATAGCTCCTAGTTTCACTGTCTGAGAGCGATTTCCTAAGAAGGATGCAAACCATTGTAGATCTGGATCAGTGACTCCTGCTACTTCTGTGAGGCGGATGAGTAGAGTATTGTGGTCCACTGTATCAAGAGCTGCACTGAGGTCCAACAGTACCAGGAGACATGATTCTCCATCAACAGCTGCTTCGAGGGCGTCGTCCCATATTTTGAGAAGTGCCTTTTCTGTGCCATGGCCTGGGCGGAAGCCTGATTGCAGAGGGTCTAGAAGTTTGTGCGTGTCCAGGTGGTGTTGAAGCTGTTGTACTACCGCTTTCTCCATAATCTTCGAGATGGTGTTGAGCTTTTTCCAAACACTTGATAAATACCATTCTCCACATATGCTCATAGGAGGGGACTTTAACCTTGTAGCACACTCAGAGCTTGACAGGAGTAGCAGGGGCCAGACCACAAATGCTTTCCCAAAATCGCTACAGTACCTATTGAAAAACCATCAGCTGCTGGACACCTGGAGGGCTCATAACGTGGGGAGTAGGGAGTACACTTTTTACTCCCACCCCCACAACAGCTACTCCAGGTTGGACTATGTATTCTCCACTGCAGTACTGACGGCCAATTCCACTTCAGCCAGAATTTATGCTTGCTCATGGCCGGATCATCATATAGTGTCCTGTGTCTTTTCCCACGTTGGTCTTTCCAGGGAGGCAGGGGTCTGGAGGCTTAATGACTCCATGCTCACGGACCCATAGCATTATCCCAGATAACAGAATACATCTCATAATACTTCATGCACAACGATGTCGGGGAGATTTCCCCTGCGTCGTTGTGGGCAGCACACAAGGCGGTCCTTAGGGGGCAGTTAGCCTTGGAGTGTAAACGCCAAAAACTTTTAGATGTCACCTCCCTCATGGCTGATTTAGAAAAACTATATCATCAACATGGTCGGACCCCAACACAAGAATTGCTTAACCAAATTACAGAAAAAAGGAAAACACTGGATACTATCCTATCAGAACAAACGGAAAAATCACTTAGGTGGTCCAAGGCTCGTTTCCTACTGTATAGCGGTTCGGCTTCGACCATGTTCGCAAGGAAATTAAGACAATCCCTACAACCCACACATACCTACAAACTGAGGGATAAGACAGGGAACCTCACCTCTCATCTGAACGATGTATTACAATTGTTCTCCACATACTATCAAACACTACTTGTCGACCCTCGGGCTCCCTATCATGGTTGGAGGCCATTTCCCTACCTAAGTAACAGAGGAACAACTACAATCCCTGAATGCCCCTTGCACAGAGGAGGAGGTTGCTTCTATCATATCTAAACTAAAACCTTCAAAGGCCCCTCGCCCAGATGGCTTTACTGCCCTTTATTATAAAAAGTTTTCTGGATTGTTAACCCCAAAGTTGACAAAACGTTTTAATAAATTTTTAGCGGGAGATTCGTTCCCTAATGATATGCTTATGCCAACATGTTATTGATCCCAAAGCCAGGAAAAGATCACTCACTCCCTCAGAACTATAGACCCATATCAGTCATTAATAATGACTTAAAAATCTTTAGCTGCTTGTTGGCGGATCGCCTAGCATCCATCATCAGAACATTAATATCCCCTGATCAAACAGGATTTATCCCCACTAGACAAATTACTGATAATATACGCCTCCCATCAAATATTATACAAAATGCTAACTTACACACACGCAAGGTCCTGATGCTGAGTTCAGATATTAACAAGGCCTTTGATAGTGTCCTCTGGCCATATTTAGACACTATTCTATCCAAATTTGGGATTCATTGAGAATTTGTAAGCGGTTTTCGCGCCCTCTATCGCCAACCTCAAACCAGAATTAAACTACCTGGCTGGTCATCAAGATACTTTTCTCTGGGAAGGGGAACTAGACAGGGCTGCCCCTTATCCCCTCTCCTATTTGCCCTCGCAATGGAGCCTTTGACTGAATATATAAATAACAACCCCAACATTAGAGGATACTGCAATAACAATCTGGAATATAAACTCAGTCTATATGCGGACAACGTCCTCCTGTTTCTCCCAGACCCCTTAATCTCCTTGCCCAATCTTTTCACGACATTAGATACATTACTAATATATCAGGTCTGGGGGTTAATCTTTCTAAATGTGTTGCTATGCCTATAAATTTACCGCATCCCCTGGTCTCAACCCTAAAGAGCAGCTTTACAGTACTTTGGCATAAGAGTAGCACCTACTTTGAAATTATTGTATACCCACAATTATCCCCAGGCCTTCTCTAATATCAAAAAGTTACTAGCTCAGTGGTCCCCCTATCACATTTCATTTCTGGGCCGCATACAGGCAATCAAAATGATGGTTCTACCAAAGTTATTGTTCTATTTTAGGGCCCTGCCATTATATGTTTCCAAATCCACCATACATGCCATTCATATATATATAATAAAATGTATATGGCAGGGTAAAAAACCACGCATGAGGAGGTTTCGGATATTTAGGTCCCAAGATAGAGGGGGCCTGGGCTGCCCGAACTTATGGAAGTATTACTTGGCAGCCAGGTTGGTTCAATTGGCCCAATGGCACACATCCCCAACTTGCATACCATGGCTACAGTTTTAAAGAGCCTCCATTAAACCATAATTTCTACTAGGCATTCTGTGGACTAATACAGTAAACCACAGATTGATCTCTCAACTCAATGAAATTGTTGGACAGTCCCTGTATCTCTGGACCTTATACAAGGAGAGGTTTGGGCTTTCCTCTAAACCTTCCTTGTTGACTTCATTTTTGGGTGACCCTGGCTTCCCTGTGGCATTTAGCGCAGAAATAGACTTCGCACAATGGTCCTCACAGGGACTGGTGATGCCGCACTTATTGTTGCAGGGCACCACATTTTGCTAGTTTGCACACCTAAACCAAAACTATGCCATACCCAACTTGGATATATATAAATACCTACAGATACGCCATTTTTTCCAAAAGGCTATTTCTCATATTGGGTAGGATGCTAGAACACCTTTTGAGGGCATGTGCCACGGTGGGTCCAGAGATAGAGGGACAATATCTATATTATATATGCACCTGAATGATCACCATACGGAAGCTAAATCTCAAACAATGTTGGGATGGGAGGAGGAGGTGGGCCTGAAGTTTTCAGTAGAAGATTGGTGCGATATGATTAATAATATGCATAAATGTAACCACTCAGTAGCTGTTAAGGAAACTGTAATTAAATTGTATACCAGATGGTATTATACGCCAGTTAGAATTCACAAAATGTTCTCCACCATTACAGATAGATGTTTCAGAGACTGTGGAGAGAGGGGTACTCTACTCCATATTTTTTGGAGCTGTAGGGAGTTGCGCACCCTCTGGCAGCAGACAACTACGAAAATATTACAAATAACAGGTTCGAACATCACCTTGACATTTCAAATGTGTATTTTGTTTGCAGATCTCCCTGAGGTCATACCCCCAGAACAAAAGCTGGTCCACACAATGTTTGGTGCTGTACAGTGGGCAATAGCCTTAAACTGGCATAAACACACAGTCCCATGGTCTCAGGTGCTTCTTCACATGGAGTCAGTGAGACTGATGGAACTTGTCCATCACACTCTTATGGACTCTATACGAATCTTTGACAGAAAGTGGGACTCCTGGCCAGCCTTTTAGCAGGCTTGGGGGACGATTTTTACCCCGAGTGCACCAGCAAGCATCTATAAGGTTGGCCATGGGCTTGATGTGGACTTGTTTTCTTTGATAATTAACACCAACTCAGCCTTGCTATTGGTAAACTCATGTAGATAAAGTAGTCATGATAAATGAGATGTGAGCTTGATATCAAACTTGTTGTGCTAATGGCAGTATCTTATTTTTACTTTATTATTTTTAGTTTCTAGTTTTCTTAAAAAGTTAACGTAGAGCAATACGAGATTTCATACATTGTGAGCACTATCTACATACCGTATGTATTTAAGCTCTTAATATTGCTGACTAGACATAAATACTTAAATTCTAGATATTTATAACAATCTCAAATCTGATCAATGTATTTGTTATATCTTTTCTATGTAACAGTCTGATTATTTTCAATAAAAAACGTTTGTAAACAAAAAAGGGCGAAGTCTATTAACTAGCATTCTGTGAGGTTTGTTAGAAAATCTGTAGAATTTTGCTTAGCCCACATCAAGGATTTACCCGTCTTATTCAATGCCAATGTCTTTAACTGGTTATGTAATGAAACATTCCTATGTAGGCCTTCGACCGTAGGGCCACAAAGATACTCGAAGACTCTGACCATCTTTCTTCAGATGAGAGCCCTCTGCAATACCTAATCCACGGAAGTAGGCCTTGTGTGTTTCCCAAAGCATTGAGGACCCCCGTACAGAACCCACATTTAGCTGGAAAAACTCCCCAAGATCCTTGGCCAATTTTTCCCTAGTGGCTGAAGAGTGTTTGATTTAGAGGTGGGAGTCTGTATAGTAAGATCTAACGAGACAGGGGCGTGATCAGGCCATGTGATGGGAGAGATATTAGAATCTACTGTATGGGACAAAAGTGGGGCTAAAATAAAAAAAGATCCAACCTAGAATACATTTTATGAGCTATAGATATTTTGAGCCTTTATATTTGATTAGTAGCTTGTTACGAGTAGCAAGGGTTAAGGCTTCTTTGCTATCATAGAAATGAAAATGTACTATAACGTCTCTGGGCCTAGCTCCAGAAAGTGGTTTAGGGCCCAAGAACCTATCAGCACGGTCCAGCCACCAATCAATGTCAGCAATTAAGGGGGCCAGGGTATTAAAAAGGCCCAGTAGATATGAACGAAAAACACCTCTCCCTATTCTCTAAATCCTCCTGTTGTAGTTGGGAGACAGAATACTTCAGTGAGGAGTTTTCTTCCTCCAGCTCTTGTACATACTGCTACTAGGTTATCAATTTTGATTTCCAAAGCATCCGTGTGTTTCCCTATTTGGGTAATTTTCCCCCTCAGTTTTTGGGAAATTTTACCCACATCCACTGCAATATTGCATGTAAGTTGATGCAGGAGAGCTTGAAGCTTTTCATTCAGTAGTTCAGGTGTTAAAACTGCCTGCATGGGTGGGGGGGCGGTGCAGGAGTTGCAAGGATGGTTGGTGTAGCGTTATCCGCATTGTAGGCCTCCAAGAGCGGGTCCATGGTGGAAACCGGGTCTGCGAGCGTAGGTGAGGCCAGGGATTGATGCCTAGTGAGGTACCGCTCCATAGACGTCTGGAATTGTGTGTCCAATAGCGGCTGATAGCAATGTTTTTGCTGGCCTATTTTACCCATGGGGTGCCGATGGCGATCCTGGAGTAAAAGAGCTTACCCCCATAGCAAATGAAGTAGATGGTAGCGTGGCAGGGGCCTTGAAGAGCAGGCCGGGTCCGGAGCTCAGTCCTCACACGTCTGCCATGACCGGAAGCTGTGCATGTGCCCCTCATATTTCCCTTGCCCCCTTTTTTTGTTTTCTATAAGGCCTGCTGTGGCTCCTGGTGGTTGCCACTGGTGTGCTTTTCA
Source organism: Lithobates clamitans (assembly GCA_037952925.1). Taxonomy (NCBI): domain Eukaryota; kingdom Metazoa; phylum Chordata; class Amphibia; order Anura; family Ranidae; genus Lithobates; species Lithobates clamitans. The sequence continues at coordinate 2,377,566 of JBBGZY010000758.1, read as the reverse complement.
GTGGTTCTCAATTTGATCTCCTATATAGGCATCTGGATGGACTGTCTCCCTGCGATCTGGATGGATGCTACTGCTGCTTTTTAACCGTACTTGGAGATTGTATAAGCATTTTATCCATCAATAGCATTTGAGTGCAAAAACGAAAATGGTTGTATTTAATGATTTTGTAAACTGTAATAATTTTGGCCACTTTCATATATTTGTATGCTTTATTTCTGGAAGTGACTGGAACCCTGTTATGAAATGCGTCGGGTAATTCTGTTTGCAATTGTCACAACATCAACAGTATATGTAAAACATTGTACATTTTAATTTTGGGTTATGAAATTACTACACCAGCCAAGAAATTGTCTTCTTTTTAATGAATTTGTAAAATAAAATTGTATCTGTGTTTTTACTCGCTAAATCTTTTTGATATTTGTTAACTAAATGCAGTTTTGGACCTTTAAGGTCCAGCTAGGAGATTTTTTTCCTGTTATCTATTACAGTACCCAAGGATGATGCCCATTTTTCTTTTTCCTGGCTGTCTTCCTCTTTCCTCAGTTAAATTATGTCCATAAATAGTACAAACATGCAGACATTAATATCACAAAACAACCTACTGCCATCTACATAAAAATGTGCTTATACAGCACTTATATGACCAGAGCATATGTTCCAAGCAAAAACTTTACATTCAAAATCAACATTACATTCTTCTGGCAGGGATGGCAGGGAAATTACACCAGTAGTGTACGGGGTAGAGCTGCAAAGGTATAGAGTTGGGTCCTCTCTGGAAAAAATACTCATAATTGAAATTGTACATCAGCATGCGTTAGTCAAAAAATACATAGGGGCGATAGTAAGCAGTGTTATTGAAGGGAATAGCTATCCATCTTATCATTCTCACTTAAAGCGGTTGTAAACCTCAGTAATGAAATCTAAACAAAGCACATACATCTGTAGTGTTTACATATCTCTCGCCAAAGCTCTTGGTGTTGTTTCTCTCTGGTGCTTTGTTCCTCTGTTATCAGCATGTCTCACTGATAAGTTTTCCCGACACATGAGATACATTTGTGATGGGGCGGAGCTCAGCACGGAGCTTGTCTATTCAGAACACAGCTCTGTATTCTTCCTTCGCTCCTGTGTGCTGTGGGAAGGGAAGTGTGTCCTTTTCCTCCAATCAACTCTCACACCATGCAGATAAACAAGAAAAAAACTATGTAGGAGGATTTGTTTCATCTCCGTGTATTACCTGAATGCAGTCACCTCACTGAGTATATGAGAGAGTTTACAACCACTTTAAGTTTCCACAGCCAGTGAGTATCTCCTTTCATAGTTAAGCATAAAGCGATCCTGTAACCCAAGATCCTACGATATTATGGACACAGTGCAATGTAATCAGAACCAAACTCTACCTCATGTTTAGTATATAAACCGATTTATTAACACCAATCTAATATTGAGTAGATCCCCTTTTTGCTACCAAAGCAACCCCTTTTGCTGCCAAAACAGACCTGACCCGTTGAGTCCTGGACACTACTAGACCTCTGAAGGTATTCTATGGTATCAGACAGGATGCATTATCCTGCTGAAAGAGGCCACTGCCATCAGGAAAAAACATTTTTAAAAAAGAGGTGCACTTGGTCAGCAACAATGTTTAAAAAGGTACATAGGTGTGCGTGCAGGATGTGCCAGGTGTGCATGGGCACACCCTAAACACCCTGTGTGATGCAGAATACCCCTGTTTAGACCCCTAAACACCAAACCTATGCAAATTGTTATAAAAATAATAATAATAATAATAAAAATAAAAACTACTGACACTGTACAATGCCTTACTGACACCAATCTCTGCCCTAGTGACACTGTCCATTGCTCTACTTAAACTGCCACTAAGTATACACATGCACACACATGCACACACATGCATGTGTGTTTGAGCTTTGGGGTGCACACCCTAATGCAATAGGCGGGACACACCTATGGATAGGTGATACATATCAAGTAACATCAACATGAATGGCAGGACCCAAGGTTTCCCAGCACAACATTTCCCAAAACATCACACTGTCTCCATCGGCTTGCCATCTTCCCATATTGCATCCCGTTTCCATTTTTTCCCCAGGTAAATGATGTACATGCAACATAGCCATCCACACAATGCAAAAGAAAATGTGATTTATCAGACCAGGCCACCTTCTTCCATTGCTCCATTGTCCAGTACTGATGCTCACATGCTCATTGTAGGCATTTTTGGCTCTGGACACACGTCAACATGGGCAGTCTGACCAGTCTTTGGCTATGTAGCCACATACACAGTAAACTGCAATGTCCATTTTTTTTTGCTTTTAACACATCAACTTCATGGACAATGTGTTTACTTTCTGCCTAATACATCCCACCAACTTTCAGATGGCATTGTAAAAAAAGTTAATCAATGTTATTCACCTAACTAGTCAGTAGTCATAAAGTTATGGCTGATTGATGTATACCATCCAGCATCACATCAAAGCTTTAACAATCTAGTGGTATTCAAACACCAGTTCGGATCTCAGTATGTACCATGTGCAATGTTCAGTATATTCCTTCCTTGAGCGATCTCCACAAACATAACCACCATTTAGCCTATTATTCACAACAGCCTCGCTTACACCCCCTTTATCTTAGCCCATATGCATCGAGTAGCCATATTACTAACACATTTTAACCACTAAGCCACCGCCCACCGTTGTATGATGGTGGGACGAGGCTTCTCTTGTTCTGGGCGGACGTCATATGACGTGATCGCCCTCCCGAGCCACTAAGGGGCGCGCGCGTGCCGCCGGCGGCACGCACGCGCGTGCCTGCTGCGTCACTCGGGACCTGGTGCGCGTGCCAGGCGGCCGCGATGTCCGCCGAGCACCCGCGATTGACGGGTAACAGAGCAGGACTGTGGATCTGTGCATGTAAACACAGATCCACGTCCTGTCAGAGAGGAGAGGAGACCGATGGCGTGTCCCTTGTACATAGGGACACCGATCGGTCACCTCCCCCAGTCAGTCCCCTCCCCCCACAGTTAGAATCACCTCCTTAGGTCATACATTAACCCCTCGAGCGCCCCCTAGTGTTAACCCCTTCCCTGCCAGTCACATTTACACAGTAATCAATGCAATTTTATAGCATTGATCGCTGTATAAATGTGAATGGTCTCAAAAATGTGTCAAAAGTGTCCGATATGTCCGCCGCAATATCGCAGTCACAATAAAAATTGCAGATCACCGCCATTGCTAGTAAAAAATAAATAAATAAATAAAAATGCTATAAATCTATCCCCTATTTTGTAGACGCTATAACTTTTGCGCAAACCAATCAATATACGCTTATCGCGATTTTTTTTACCAAAAATATGTAGAAGAATATATATCAGCCTAAACTGAGAAAAAAATTTGTTAAAAAAAAAAAATCGGATATTTATAATAGCAAAAAGTAAAAAATATTGTGTTTTTTCAAAATTGTCGTTCTTCTTTTGTTTATAGCGCAAAAAATAAAAACAGCAGAGGTGATCAAATACCACCAAAAGAAAGCTCTATTTGTGCGGAAAAAATGATAAAAATATCATTAGGGTGCAGTGTAACATGACCGCACAATTGTCATTCAAACTGCGACAGCGCTGAAAACTGAAAAATGGCTTGGGCAGGAAGGGGGTGAAAGTGCGTATTGAGGTGGTTAAGGGGTGTGGTTCGTCTAAATATGACTTCTGAAGTATTTGTTAGTAAATGGGCTACTTTGGGATTTGCCATAAGCGTATACTAATATCGACCAACATTTTGTGTATGTTGTGTCTGTTGACATTGTCTTGTATATGTTGTTATGAAGTTTACCATTCTAGATTCCTTCACTTGATTGCACCTGAATAATAATCTCTCCCTTGATTTCTCCCTTGGTTTATTGTATTCTTTTTTTCCCCGAGACATTTCTGCTATAGCCTATAGTACACAGTTTTTGTTGAAATTGGTTAGCTTCAAAATTTGGTCTCCTTGACTGGATTATTAGCAGGTGCCAGGAGACTGATGCCGATAATGACTGGAGGATCCCCAGATGGACTCACTTCTCCCCTCTCTCTTTCTTTACCATTTCTATTGTTCCTCTGATCCCAACCAATCCAAGAATTATGTTCTATTGGCTCTTCCCCCCTCCCACCCCCATTTCTTGTCTCTTCTTTTCCTACTCAAACTTTTTTGCTATAGTTGGGGGACTTGAGCCCCCAACAGGGGAAACGGGGGGAAGCTATTTAGAGAAAAATGGTCACTGGATCAGAACCCTCTATATAATTTTCGAGGGCCTACTTACAGTGATTATGTTTCAGCAAGGTCTCAACCCCAGGATCTTCCTACCTTCTTTGATCTTTATTTTGATACACGGGGCAATAATCCTGATGGCTACCTCTCAGGGATAATAATGTCTTCATAATGTACTATGTTTATAACCCAAAGCTTATTTTTCTCATATATTTCTGTTGATACCCACATGTTCCACTGTGGCCTTACTAAAGACCTAACCGGTTTACCAAGATCTTTCCCTGACGATATAATACTTTCCTCCCCTCATTTGTTTTGTGTCAGTTATTGTTGTATGATCCAGAGCATGCAAGCATTGTTTGCTGCTCTACACAGTGTTCTTTTACTCTGCATTTTTCAAAATACCAATAAAAACGATTGAAACAGAAATTGGTTAGCTTCCCTCTGGAAGTATCCCCTTGTTGAACAATTGCAATGTGATTGCAAATATTGTCCATATAAAATGGACCTCACTAGAGGAGTGAGATGTGCTCTCTCTGCATGTAGAATATCCACTTGCCCTACTTTGTGCAATAAAACATATCCAATAAAAAAAAAATTAAAAAATCAAATTTCTTCATGAATTTAGACCAAAATGTATTCTGCTACATTTTGTTAAAAAAATAATAACATTAAGTGTATATTGATTGGTTTGCACAAAATTTATAGTGTCTAAAACTATAGTATATATACTGTCATTTTTATTTTTATCCGGCAGGGGCGAACACCCTGCAAATTCGGGTGTTCGGCTAATGGCTGAACAAGCAAATGTTCAGCCCGAACTCACCTTCGCCCCAACAATAGTTCTGATGAATCTGTCAGAGGCTGTATGGTACATGGACGGGAATATAAAATAGCAGCATACAAGGATGATTTACTATTTTTTCTGACCCATCCACATATTTCAATCCCCAACTTATTACAGGCCTTCACTATTTATGGGTATCTATCTAATCTGAAAAATCAACTATATCAAATCAGAAACTTTAAACCTTACTTTGCCCACAGACTGTCCCTTTAAGTGGGTTCCACAAGCCTTAAAGTATTTAGGTATCTGGCTACGGCAGATATATCTCGGCAGGAGGGATTCCCCTGTTAGCACTGTTTGTGTTGATGGAGGAACCACGCAAATTTATTTCCTGCATCCCATGGTTGCAGTAAAGAAATTGGTACCATCTACGGCCTGCCTTATGCTTGGCTACAACAATTGTAGGTTAAAACTAATGATAATTTCATAAGATTATGGGAATCAGCATTATAAATTGAAATTTCTGAGAAACATTGGGGAAAGGTTTATATCCTAGCGCACAAGTGTTCCATTAGCACTCACACTCAAGAAACATCAGTTATTCATAAATTTAGTGGCATTTTTCTAAGCTGCTTCCCTTTTTGAATCAAATACCCAAGTTCAGATTACGAAGACTAAACTTGAGTTCTTGTTACATACTCAATCCTGCCAAATCCTTGATCCCATTACTTTGGAAGACTACTCACATACCAACTGTTAGTGACTGGCTTCATAGAGTAGACACTCTGTATGAAATGGAACAAACACTAGCTATCACATCTGACACTGTTCCTCTGTCTCCATAAGACATGGATTACACGGTGTATATTTAAATTCTCTGACGCGTACACCAGTCTGCAGATCAATGGAATCAGAGATATGCGGGTCTTTCTTTTAAATTTGATACATATAGTAATAACATTTTAGATTCCCCCTTTAATCTGGTCTCTTACCTTGGGTAGATTTAAGGTAGTAAGTTGAAAAGAATCCACTTAAGGTCCACCTTATAGCAGTTTTACTGATACAGGGTGGCACCTGTGTGCCAGATCACATGTATATACGTGATCTGACTCTTCCAGGTAGGGGCGCTCATGTGCGCCCCCGGCGACTCGCTTCTGCTGTGATTACACACAGGTCGAGAGGCAGAACGGTGATCTGATTATGTAAACAAGGAACACACATGTAAAGGAACACACATCCTTTTTCTCAGAAGCAGTCTTGTCAGTCTATTTTATAAAAATCACACATATATCACAGTACGGGGAATACAACACTTCAGATCGCTGTTCTGACAGGAGGTAAAGGATGAAATTTAAGCAATCAAAAAGTGCAGCGCTGGACTAAGTGATATAAAAGACAATGATAAACTTTGTTGAGCAATATAGCAAACACCTTAATAAAAAGTGTAAATAATAATCATAAACAACAGAATAACAGTGCATAAAGTGTTCATAAATAGTGCATTTGAGTGAACACAAGTAGTTGTGAAAAAAAGTCCCAAAAAATTTTTATTATTAAAAGTCCCAAAAAAATTATTATTAAATGTGTAGATATTCCATACAGGGTCAGGAGTCAATCTTCACCATTCAGTGTTGCCCACCACCTGATAATAAATTGGAGGCTTACCAGAAAGCCTGTGACCGCCCTTACTCAGGGGGGTCCAAACAGGCTTAGTAGATGGAGAAAGACCACCTTGGGGATACTCCGGAGGACACCGCCAGATAAACACAACAATCTCCTTCCTAGGCAGTAAGCTGGCGACAGCTGGGGGTGCTATCCAAGATCCTATCCTGAGACCTCTTCTCATAGGGCTATTAGTAGTAAAACCTACGGTCATGCAGAGATGTCCATAGACGGGCCTGGGCCACATGCTAAACTCTCTGAGGTGGTGGGTTGGACACCCCTGATGTAATGCAAGGGGCCTGCCTGATTGGATACAGAGTGAATGGATGGATAAGGTGCAGTGGTATAAACAGAGGAATATTTTGGATTTATGGACATCTCTTACACAGTATAGTTAAACACTGGCTAGGAACACATTAAATCCTTTGATCACCCTTGATGTTAACCCCTTCCCAAGCAGTGTCATTGACAGTGCACATTTTTTAGCACTGATCCCTGTATTAGTGTCATTGGTCCCAAAAAAGTGTCAAAAGTGTCAGTTAGTATCAGAATGTCCACTACAATATTGCAATATAAGTCGCTGATCACTGCCATTACTAGTAAAAAAAACATATATATCCCATAGTTTGCAGACGCTATAACTTTTGCGCAAAACCAATCAATAAACGCTTATTGGGATTTTTTTTACCAAAAATATTAGCAGAATATATTTTGGGCTAAATTTATGAAGATATGAGTTTTTTTTTATTTTTAAAAATTTTTTATTGGATATGTTTCATAGCAGAAAGTAAAAAATATTGTTTTGTTTTTCAAAACCGTCTGTCTTTTATTCGTTTATTATGAGTCATTTTCTTTCGTACAACCCATGGTTGCAGGAAAGAAAATTGCTCCATCTATGGCCGGCCTTAATAACTGCATTAACTTCAATACAGGTATCTGTGCAAATAATTAATTGGCAACTAAAGCATACTTTTCTACTGTAGACAAACATCATGGGTTCCACCAATGGTTACTATTTACCTATAGATTACTGGTTGGTATGGATAGGTGACAGTGTCAGAAAGTGGGCACCACCATCCCTGAATAGCATGTGGAATCAGGAGGATAATTTAGCAGGACTTTGTAGGTGCCAGGCAAACAGATTTAAACAATACTTATTAATCACAGGGTCTGCTGAAAGCAAAGGCCAAGACTTTTGTAAGATTGCACGAATTTGTTGGTGTTGTCTACAATACAGGGTAATAATTCTAATGCATTCATTGGCTTCCATATCTCGGTTGGAATAAATCAAAGAATGTCTATTTTGCTTTAGAGTTTTGTTGAAGGCTTTTTTTAAACAACTATGACCATATCCTCTATCATGCAGTCTAGAATAAAGATTACGGGCTTCCCTACGGAAGTCTTCGTCGTTAGAACAATTTCTTTGTAAATGAAGGTATTGGCTGTAGGGTATACTTCTCTTTAATGGGACTGGATGAGAACTAGTTGCGTGCAGGATGGTGTTTGCAGCTGACGGTTTTTGAAAAAGAGAGGTACCCAAGGAACCATCACCATTTAGAAAAAATTAGAGATCTAGAAAATAAACTTTGGTAAGATCACAGTTCATAGTGAACTTAAGATTATACTGATTGTTTCCAATGATAGTCATAAATAAGTTCAATTCATCCCTGGTGCCAGTCCAAAACATCAAAATATTGTTAATATACCAATGCCAGGCGGCGATGTGCCCAAGTAAATTGGGCACGTCGTCCCTGGCAAATAGTTCCTTCCCCCATCCCCCCCAGAGCACATTGTGTCCCCATCGCAACCCCCTGCACCTGGAGGTAGTGGGAGAGTCCAAAAACAAATACATTCCGTGTGAGAATGAATCTCAAAAGTTCAAGGACGAATTTGTTGTAATCATTAGATAATTTACCTCTTTCTCTTAGTTGGCCTTCAATAACTGTTAAACCTTTCTCGTGCGGGATAGTATTAGATAAGCTTTCGATGTCTATGGTCACTAACCATGTGTTAGGGGGAAGCGTTACCCCCTCAATACTCTTGAGCAGATCCATTGTGTCCTTAGTGTAAGAAGTGAGTGACATAACATGTGGGTTAAGATATTGGTCAATAAGACTGCTGGCATTTTCAGTTAAGCATTCACAACTGGATACAATGGGTCTGCCCCGTGGTGATGTTAAAGATTTATGAGTTTTTGGGAGGGCATAGAAAGTGGAATTTTTGGGTTTTTAACATAGAGAAAGTTCCAAGTGTTGGCATCAATAATGCCTTGACAGTCAGCTTTTGCGATAATACTCTAATATCCATCATTATAGTGATAAATCACAGTTTTGGCACATAGCTTCATAAAATTCAACATCCATAATTACCAAATTTCCGCTCTTGTCGGCTGGTTTTATTATTATTGATGAATTGCTTTGTAAGGAGGATAATGCATGTTTTTGTTGAAGTGAAAGGTTATGGGATTTAGTTTCATGCCATTGGATCTTTTCAATCTCCTGTGTGGTTTGTTGTATGAAGGCCCATATATTGGGGTTGTTATTCAGTAATGGAAAATTGTGAGATCTTAACTTGAACAAGGAAGGAGGGGGGAAGGCTGAAGCCCCCAAACCGTCCAAGGAAAAATCCTCAGGCTCGGTATTGGGTACATTGCAGTCCTCCTCCCAAAGTTCCATTAGGTCATCTAATGCACAAAGTTCCTGTAAAGTGTAGGTGCCCAAATCTGGGCCACGAGTACCAAGACGTTCAGATAGTTGAGTGGATTTGTCATACATAGTTTTAAACATCAGTCTACGTGCAAATAGGTGAATGTCTTTAATGATTGTGAAACTATCTGCATTGGAGTCCTGACAGAAAGTCAGTCCCAGCTGAAAGTTGATTATTTCAAATTGAGTTGTTCTCCCATCTGTTGAGGCATGGCATCCAGAGGGGGGCACTGGTCCACCTCCTGTGCCTTCCCCAAAAAAATGGGAGCCAATTTAGGATCAGGGTGTGACGGATTTATAGAGGAAAACATAGTGTTTAAGGTGCTAACCTTGTTAGTTTATCCGCCTACGGATAAAGCTAGGGTTGGGACTGTGATTGAAACTGGTGCAAAAGTGCCAGATGCCATATCCGATAGAGAGGGCTGTGACGATTGTGATTGTGTACTCCTTTGATGACCAGAAGGCCTGCGATTTTGTGCTGTTCCAAACATACGTTTAAAGGACTCCAAGGATTGGTTGTCGGGATTGCTCTTTCTCTTTTTAGTTAATCTGTCTTTAGACAAATCACGGTAAGATGTAGACTGGCTAGAAGAGATTGAGGATATAGAGGAAATATTGGGAATGATATTATCCTCATTAGGAGGTGCATAGGTTCTCTTCCTAGGGAAGTGTTTAGATTGTGTATTATAGTTCCATTTGTATGCATAGCCACCCCCCTCATGTGCCAATTAATCCCTCAAAAATTTGGATTCTTTACCTTTGATGATCTCGGCAGTATATTTTTCAATTATTTCTTTAGCTTCCTTTTCCTTTTGAGCAAAAACCGGAGATGTGGCTATCGAAGTATGTTCAGCAACCCACTTCTATATCTGCTCATCAAGCAAGGAGATTTCATGCTCATATTGAGAGCAGAGGACGGAAATCATTTGGGATGAGCAAGTCTGTAAGTTAGATTGTTAGATTCCCACATGAGTTTTAAGTTGTCATCAATTTTTTTTTTTAAGGTTGGGAAAAATTTGAATACGTAACCCCCAAGGTGTGATGTTGTGTTCCAAATATTTTTCAGAATACTTTTTGTTCCAAGAAACCCGTACTTTTTTTTCTACTAGGCGTTGAAGTCTAGTAAAGGACCTGTCAAGATGTTCTTCCTTTATGCCAGAAGTTTGGTGAGATAGTTCTATTTTGGTCATCAAGCCTTCCCACGCCTGACCACAAAATTCTGCCATCGTGTGGGGAAGGGGGAGGGAGGTTCCCAAACCGAGGAATGGGAGGGATAGAGGTAAAAAGGAAAAGGAGAAAACACACTAATGCAATCCATAGAAGAGATATATCAATTATGGCGTTAAAACATAAATTTCATCATTTGACAAGGGAATATGTTATAGCAAAATTATTAGAGATAGAAATCCAAAACCAATCCAGGGAGAAATTTGGTGGTGTGATATAACACCTGAAATAATTACTCTTTGGTATGGATAGGTGACAGTGTCAGAAAGTGGGCACCACCATCCCTAAATAGCATGTGGAATCAGGAGGATAATTTAGCGGGACTTTGTAGGTGCTAGGCAAACAGATTTAAACAGATATCAGAATAAAAAGTATAAATAACATTTTATTGAACACAAACTAAGTTAAAAATTATGCTGGCTATACATAGTATAGGACACACAGCAGTACATATCAAATTGAATAATAGATAAAGGTCACTCAGACTCAAATGCTGACATGTTTTGCCCACTCGGGCTTCCTCGGGGGATGTTTGTTGAGGGATCGAAAAGAGTATGTCACTGCATAGAATAAAGTACAATTAGGAGCCTTCCATAACAAGAAAAAATATATATATATATATATATATAAATTTTAAATTTTAAAATGTGTCAATGATTGTCAAAAGCTAAGTAATTACACTGCCAACCATTGAATAGTTACCTGCTGTAAACGTAAAGCCAAGCTGGGAAAGAAAACTGACAATGCGTTGTGTTGTGTCGAAGTGGCAGCTCGTCCGTCATCTAAACTATTGTGTAATGAGGGGTGTTTATATGTACGTATGTGCTGGTCACATGTTCGCCTCCGACCTATGACGTAGTGGAATCAGTAAAGCAGCACAGAAGCAGGTGAAAAATAAGGGTATGGAACTACGATACCCATAAGGCTGCTGACGGCTGTTACCATTTTTCTTTTGGCAATAGGGCCTACATGGTCGCGAATCCTCTTAAAAAAGGGGCGTTTCATTTTGCCAATATAGTAGAAACCACATCGGCATTGCATGATATAAACCACGCCGGGGGTTTGGCAAGTCACTTTGTGTCTAATAAAGTGAGTAGTGCCATTTGGAAGAAGAAGTATACTAGTACTATTGCTAATGAAACTGCATACATCGCAGCTACCACAAGGAAAGGTTCCTGTCATGGTAGAAGCTGAGGTGAGTACTGTATTATGGTGACTGTGAACTACCCGATTTTTTATAGATTTGGCTCTTTTAAAAGTGATGACCGGATATGATTTAATATACTTATTAATCACAGGGTCTGCTGAAAGCAAAGGCCAAGACTTTTGTAAGATTGCACTAATTTGTTGGTGTTGCCTACAATACGAGGTAATACAGTTTTATCAGCAATAGTACTAGTATACTTCTTCTTCCAAATGGCACTACTCACTTTATTAGACACAAAGTGTCTTCCCAAACCCCCAGCATGGTTTATATCATGCAAAGCCGAAGTGGTTGCTACTATATTGGCAAAACGAAACGCTCCTTTTTTAAGAGGATTCGCAACCATGTAGGCCCTATTAACAAAAGAAAAATGGCCGTCAGCACACATGTAGGTCTATATCATAACTATAACTCTCAAATGATTTCTTTTTCGGCCCTTGACCATTTGCCTCTAAATGCTAGAGGAGGCAGTGTGGATCGTTCTTTATTACAGCTAGAGGCCAGATGGATACATAGTCTCAAGGCTATGGTATACCCTGGCCTCAACGAAACAGTCTGTTTCAAGCCTTTTCTATAATCTGTGTGTTTGTCCCCCCTTTATTTTCGGATAAACCCTCCCCTCCCCTACCCCTCTGCCTCGTTCTCTCCCTTCCCCTCCCTTTCTCCCCTTTCCTCTTCCCTTTTTTCTTTTTTGCTTAGTGATTAAATTATGTTTGTTTAAATAATTTATCCATATTACTAATTAATTATGTATATTGACACATTCATTACAATATATTATGATTTTCTGTTTGTATATATCTTTGGATAATAAAAAGTGTGCTCCATATATTGTACAATTGTGTCCATCGATTGTCCATCACCATATACCTGCCTTCCCATTATTTCTATTATAGTTACTCTCTGTTATTTTTTCACAAGTAATCCTTAGTTGTTATTTACCAGTTGGTTAACTGGCACTGCGCTATACAAGTTCCAATTCACTTTGCACTTTTTATTTCTCATCAACCTTATGCTTCACTTCCTTGCTTTACATTCATGTCACTTCTTCTTTCTATTTCCACTTCAGCTGTTCGAGCGTCCGCCCCTCCCTATCCTCACACAGCCCGTTTTGCCTCATGGGTATTGTAGTTCCATATCCTTATTTTTCACCTGCTTCTGTGCTGTTTTCCTGATTCCACTACGTCATAGGTCACCGGCGAACATGTGACCAGCACGTACGTACATAAAAACACCCCTCATTACACAATAGTTTAGATGACGGACGAGCTGCCACTTCAATACATCTCCCTGCACAAGGTAATTCTCTGAATCTACCCAGTTCTCGCTATCCTCCCTATGATATTTGGTTCTAAGTCTTTTTGCTCCATACTTAATTTTTCCAGTGCATTCCCGACCAACGATGCTGAGTACGCTAATTATTTATTGATTATAAGAACCTGTTACCATCCTCAAAATTCTCTCCCACATTTTGTTTTGAAAGTGGGTGTAGATGTTTTGTATACAGGTTTATGGTCCTCCTTTGTATGGATGGCCTATAGAAATGCTTCTTAACAGTATCTGTAGATCTATTTTTCTTTATATTAATTGTATTATGGCAGAATGCCTTGCCTTTCTTCTCTTCTACATATTCCTAATTATCTTCCTATATTTACTATTAATCCCAAGTGATTTTTATTTTTGGTTTTTATTATTATTTTTTCCAAATAGATAAATATCCTCAACTGGCAGCCCTTACTTTTTCTTAAACCTAGCGGGTCCTTTGTAAGTAATTCCTTCATTGACCCCTCCAAATCAGTTATCACATTCACCACCCATTTTCCTGCCACTGCATGTCTTCACTTTGTTCACCACTCCCTGGTGGCTCCCCATCTCCCCTCCACCTCCCATAACCCACCACTCCGGTGTTCTTTCCCCCACCTTCTCCCCCTTCCTCCCTTTTTCCTCCCCCTTTTTCCCCTCCCCTCTCCACCATTCCCCTCCCTCTCTTTCCTTTCTCCTTCCCTCCTTTTTTCCCCCTTCCCCCCCCTATTCCCCTCCCTTTCCTCCCCCTTCTCTCCACAATTATTCCAATCATGTTTTTCCCCCTTTCTTATATGGCAGACATTGGTCGCATGGCCCTCACTCGGGCCTTTTTAGGCCAACCTTTTTCAACACAACGCATTGTCCGTTTTCTTTCCCAGCTTGACTTTACGTTTACAGCAGGTAACTATTCAATGGTTGGCAGTATAATTACTTACAGTAGCTTTTGACAATCGTTGACACATTTTAAAATTTAAAATTTATGTGGTACTCGAGGAGGAGTACTCGGAGTCTCGGACTTCGAGGGTGTACACTGACTTTCAGGCAGCATGTTCTCCTGCTACGAACGTCAGCCACTAAGACTAAATTCCTACATCAGTCCCAAAGAATTTTTGAGCACGGGGAAAAGACTGGTAGTATGCTGGCATGGCTGGTGAGGGAAAGCTCCTCCTCGGTGACTATTTCCACCATTTATGACTTAGACGGGATGACCCTAACAGATCCTTCATCCATTAATGATAGATTTGCGTAATTTTATTGGGAGCTCTATGGTTCTCGAATGAATTGTACAGATGCAGTACTGGCGACATATCTTGACGGGGTGGAGCTCCCTTGCCTGACATCCACATTCAGAGAAGCTTTAGACGGTCCTATCCTATTAGAGGAAATACAGAAGGCAGTGGCCTCCTTACAAAACGACAAAACGCCAGGGCCGGATGGGATACCTGCCAAATTCTTTAAAACGTATGCAGAAGAAATACTGCCATCGTTCAAAAGAATGCTGCAAAATGCCATGGAAGGGAATTCATTGCCCCCGGCAATGGCTGAGGCAGTTATAGTAGTCATTCTTAAACAGGGCAAGCCTCCCAAACACTGCTGATCATATCGTCCTATATCTCTCCTTAATGTGGATGCCAAGCTGTTGGCCAAGCTGTTAGCTGGTCGCTTGAACACTGTGATTACGGCACTGGTGCATGTGGACCAGTCTGGATTTATACCGGGCAGAGGGACAGACATAAACATCCGGTGTCTCCTTACGCATCTGTCCAGGGCGAGCGGGGATGGCCCGGAGGTAGTCGCCTCTCTAGATGCCGAAAAGGCTTTTGATTCAGTTGAGTGGCGTTACCTCTGGGCGGTTCCCGCAAGTTCGGATTTGGCCCTCGTTTTATTAGTTGGGTCCGAATGCTATATTATAATCCCACGGCCCATATACGCACAAATAATTCACTGTCCCTGCCGTTTCCCCTGTCCAGGGGTACCAGACAGGGCTGTCCACTATCCCCTGGATTATTTGCGCTAGCCATGGAGCCCATGGCAGCTCGTATTAGATCCGCTTCCTCAGTAAAGGGAATCCAAGTCGGTGTAATAACAGATAAAATATCCATATACGCCGACGATACCCTCCTTTTCCTTAAAGATATTTCTTCCCTCCCACCTGCGCTACAAATAGTAGATGAATTCGGATCGTTCTCGAGCATTAAAATTAACTGGGGGAAATTCCTCCTTTTTTCACTAAATCCAGCGAGTCCCCACCCACCAACAGGCACCCCCTTAAACTGGACATCAGAGTTCAAATACCTGGGAGTAAGGATTGGGACTCCATTGTCCTCATATTATGAGCTGAATCTCCAACCACTTCTTAAAAATTTGGAGGATGGAGGACCCTTCCCCTATCCTTGGAAACCTTGGAGGCAGCTATAATGGGTTCATACTCTTCTCTCAGCAATGTGGTGTTTAGGGGGGTGAGGTCTCACCCCGGCATCACGGGCTTGATGCGTACAATCATTATTGTATGCCATAAGGCCAGGGCCCGCTTTGCCTCCCCTGAGATGTTTTCTCCCCTCATTCCTCTTTGGGGTAATCCCAACCTACCACACCTGAATACTGTTCCAGACCCCCAGGTTTAGGCAGGGAAGGGTATAGTAAAACTGAAACATATTGTTGTAGGGGGTAAACTGAGATCCTTTGCGGATCTCAAAAATGCCTACTCACTGCCGGGATGGATGCTGTTTAGGTACTATCAACTTCGACACGCGTATAGGAAACAGTTCCCAGGACAACTCATATTGAAATCAGACTCTTTGGAGGGACTACTCACTGCCAGGGTCATAGATAAACCCCTCTCCTCCCTATATTTTCATCTGTCCATAGCTCCATTGAAAAAACTTGAAAAAACTCATGATAGATGGAAAATGGATATCCCTGATCTGTCAGAGGAGGAATGGGAGTCCTGTGTATCATCCTTTGTCACCAATATGATCTCGGCCAGAGACCGTTTTATGCAGGTCAAGTTCCTCCAGCCTATTATACTCCAAAGCGGTTAACACTTATGAATCCTAACATTCCGGTGGCCTGTCCTAGGTGTGGTCAGAGTTCCGCTACTTTCTTTCATATGATATGGTCCTGTCCTCGCCTTAGGGATTACTGGCTAGAGATAGCTGACACCCTTAGTCGGGTTACCTGTCTAGAACTGGTTACAGACCCCAAATTGATGCTGCTCAATGTCCTTGACTCTAGGGTAAGGGGTAAATACACTACATTATTTTTGAATTATGCTACATTTTATGCTGGTAGAGAGATATTCCTTCACTGGAAGGATAATGCCCCACCCACAGTATCCTCATGGCGCCTTAAATTGAACTCGGTGCTACCATTGTATAAACGTACCTATGCTAACCGAAACTGTCCTGCCAAATTTGACAAGATATGGTCGGGTTGGATAGATGCATGGGGCACATTGGGGGAGGATGACAACCGAGATGATGCTGTTGGACCCGCCTGGTAATAGTTTACCATTGTTTTAATCTTCTGAATGCCTAATCACTGTTTGAGCTCTGTGAACCTAGCAAGATGGATGTGGTCCTTCTCTGGCCCTCTCTCCCTCTCCCCCCCTTTCCTCCTCCTCCCCCCCTTTCCCCACCTTTCCTCCCCCCCTCCTTTCCCTCCCAGTCCCACCCTTCTCCCCCCTCCCCCCCATCTCCAAGACCTTCTCAACTAATATTCCTGGAATCTATTATCTTTGATCTCCTAATGTGATGTAATTCGACACCTCGTCTTGTGACAACTCATGCGACAATATTTCTGTGTACAACTGTGTATGTATATGCATCGCTTGTATTGTAAAAATTAAATAAACATTTCTTTCTTGTTAAAAAAAATTAAAAAAAATAAAATTTATATATATACTGTATTTACCGGCGTATAACATGTGCCGGCGTATAACACGCACCCCAAGTTTAGGATGGAATTTTAAGGAAAAAAACTTTTAGGAGGGAAGTTTAAGTAAAAAAACTAAACTTACATTTAAATGCCCATCAAGGCAGCCTTGTCAGTGTCCATTTGTAGCCTTGTCCATTATTGCAGCCTTGTCAGTGTCAGTGTAGCATTGTCAGTGTCCATCATTGCAGCCTTGTCAGTGTCCATCTGTAGCCTTGTCCATTATATCAGCCTTGTCAGTGTTAGTGTAGCATTATCAGTGTCCATCATTGCAGCCTTTCAGTGTTAGTATAGCATTGTCAGTGTCCATCATTGCAGCCTTTCAGTGTTAGTGTAGCCTTGTGAGTGTCCATCTGTAGTATCATTGCAGCCTTGTGAGTTTCAGTCTGCAGCCTTCCCCCTGTGTTTGCAGTGCTGCCGTTTAAAAATGGCGCCAACTCTCGGCTATTCTCGGCCGCTCTTGGCGGCTTTTGGCGGCTTTCGGCGGCTTTCGGCCATTCTCGCCCGCTCTCGGCGGCTCTCGGCCGCTCTCGGCCATTCTCGGCGTGTCTTGGCCGCTCACGGTGGCTTTCGGCCATTCCCGACGGCTTTCAGCGGCTCACGTGGGACTGGGAGAGCCGCCGAAAGCCGGTGAGAATGGCCGAAAGCCGTCGAGAGTGGCCGAAAGTGGCTGAGGGTGGCTGAGAGCCGCTGAGAGTCGCGAAAAGGCTCACAATTGGTGGGGGATCGGCGTATAACACGCACCCACGATTTTCCACAATTTTTTCATAATTTTAAGGGGAAAAAAGTGTGTGTTATATGCCGATAAATACGGTATATTTTTTGCTTGTTATGGATGGCTCCTAATTGTACTTAATTCTATGCAGTAACATACTAATTTTGGTCCCTCAACAAACATCCCCTGAGGAAGCCCGAGCAGGCGAAACATGTCAGGATTTGAGTCTGAGTGACCTTTATCGATTATTCCATTTGATATGTACTGCTGTGTGTCCTATATTATGTATAGCCAGCATTATTTTCAACTTAGTTTGTGTTTAATAAAATGTGATTTATACTTTTTATTCTGATGTCTGTTTAAATCTGTTTGCCTGGCACCTACAAAGTCCCGCTAAATTATCCTCCTGATTCCACATGCTATTCAGGGATGGTGGTGCCCACTTTCTGACACTGTCACCTATCCATACCAAGCAGTAATTATTTCAGGTGCAATGAAAAATCTGGACAGCCGCACTCCGGATTGGGATAATAAAAGTAAAATCTTCTTTATTGAAAAAATGACATGGTTTAAAATCCGTACATTGCTCTGTTGGAGTGATGCAGCATAACCGCTAACGCGTTTCACGCTCCCATTGAGCGCTTACTCATAGCTGGTTTGTACAACAATGATGGCCACTTATATACACATTATACGTCTCACACATGACCCCAAGTTTTCCCCCTCACTGGCCAATATTTATATGGGCTGGTGGGAGAGGTCCCGCATCTTTGGACCAAATAGTCCCCGCCGTAAGGACACTGTCTTTTTCTGTCGCTTTATAGACGACTTATTGTTTATTACATCTGATGGAGAAGCAGATTTAGACAGCTGGCGTGCATACTTCAATGATAATTCACTTAATTTGAAGTTCACCGGAAATCTGCAGGTCAGTTCCATAAATGTTCTTGATGTGAAACTGACAGGGTCTGGAGATACCATCCAATCCAGCTTGTATAGAAAACCTCTTAGTGGCAACACTCTACTCAGAGCAGACTCTGCACACCCCAAACACACAATCACAGGTATACCATACAGCCAGTTCTTGAGGTTAAAGCGTCTATGTAGTTCTCCTGAAGTTTTTGAAGCAGAGGCCAAAAATATGGCGCATAGGTTTAAAGCCCGAGGTTATAAAGATACATCCATACTAAAAGCACTGAATACAGTACAATCTATCCCAAGGTCCACGCTTCTAAACAAGAAACCACATAGAAAAACCCAACATAAAAGAGAAATATCCCCTAGGACTCCGGTCTTTTCCACCTCATACAGTACAGAATTTAACATAATAAAGAAAATCATTGTGAAACATCTTCCGATACTGTATAATGACCCAATATACAACAACATCCTCTCCAAAGGGATTAAGGTTGTTTCTCGCAAAGCACCCACGCTAGGACGCTCATTGTCTCCCAGCTTATTTACAACCAAACGTACCAAATCTAATTGGCTCAATTTCACAGGTAATTTTAAAGGTGGAATAAAAACCTGCAACTATTGCGGGTATATCAAAACGGGTCAACATATAAAATCATGTAGTAGTCAAAAAGAGTTCTTGATCCCCGTTTTTATAAACTGCAATACCAAATTTGTGGTGTATGTTATTACATGCACCAGCTGCCAGGTACAATATGTTGGACGTACAACACGACGTCTCAGAGATAGGCTACATGACCACCTTTATAACATTGAGAAAGAGATTTTAACAAATGTATCAAAACATTGGATTCTCACACACCATAAAAATACCTCCAGTTTGGTTATTCAAGGGATTGAGAAAATCACAACACCGGTGAGGGGAGGAGACAGATTCCAGATATTGTGTAAACGAGAAGTCCTATGGATATTCTCATTAGACACTAGAATCCCACGGGGGTTAAACTTTGAGTGGGACGTTTCACATTTCTATGAATAGAACTTTTGAAGACATGTCTAGTAATACCCTCGTGCCTCTCTCCTCTTGCCTCTCCTTCTAGCCATGCATCCATACACTAATCCCAATTAAGAAATTGTACAGGAGCTCACATTGAAACAATCCAATAACTTGGTCTTGCATAATCTGATTTCAATTCTCCTTTTCCTTTTTACACAACCTTTGTAATAGACTTACTTGATGAGGTCATATATCCACTCCTTTATATGGATGAACAATTGGAGATACATCTATACATTCACACCAAGAGGATATTATGGGTCACATTTACCGACTTTTGGTTTGTCTGTTTGTTCATTCTTTATCTCCAATCAGACACTATTGTTTAATTGTAGCTGTACGTAAGCTACAACACCAGTTTTATAGGAATGGCCCTTATAATTATGAACGCATACGTTCATTTTTACTTTCATAAGGTATCTATATACATTATCCTATACTTGGGGTTGCAGCAAGCAAAGAGGTACACCGTCTACATGTTTATCCAGTCATTCATGCAATTGAAATGGTATCCAATAGACACAGGTATTTTAATGCCATACTTCAAATGGAAAAGAATGACGACAATATGATATATTTAGACGTTGCATTTTTTTTCCTTACCTCATATAGTTCTGCCCAAAAGACGGTACATCAAGAGATGTGATTGCTTCAAAACAAGATGCTTAGTAAACGTTATTCTTATTGTTTAATCAGAATTAACACAACCATGTTGAGGGATATATGTTTTCAAAGGTATATTTTTGTGAGTTGGAGCCACGGAATTATTAGTGTACGATATGTTTTATTGCTTTTTACTCCCGGTTCATGCGTTATAAGTCCAACATGCACATATGTGGAGATTGTATGGGGAACATACACCCACACATAGATCATTGAAACTTTTGACACAATCGATCGTGTTCTACAGTTAAGATACGAACACTTTGTCCAGTTTTCATTTTATTTATTTTATATATATTCCATATATATTTTTATGATGGCAGATATATATATCTTTCCACTATATATATGTATACACATGTATTTCCATTTTCACTTTTCATTTTTACTTTTTCTTTATTTTCACTTTCTCTCATTCACGCACATATATGAACGTATATATGCATATACATGCATTTATAAAATACCCAATTTTTTTTGTAGATTTTCAAAATATTAAAAAAGCACTTATACACTATATACACGCACACCATATTTACATCTCAAATTTGGTGGATTTCGCACGGGGTTGCGGGACTTGAGAGTCACATGGACACTATTGTAGGTCTTCATATGTTGGAATTTGTCCTTTAGGGGACACATCTGTTTTTTGTAATATTTTTTACAATATTTTTTATAGTATCTTTATTCATATAATAAATTTTTATAATGTTTGCGAACAGAGTAGATATATGACACCTTTCACACTAGTCCGTGGCTACCTAGCCACACAACTCACATATACCTATACCTGTATCCATCTACATGGTGATTCATACACTTACACGTCTAAACGTTTGTTTTAGCACCTATCTCAGTCTCGTGGAAAGAAAGGAGATTCGGTATTTCCCTAACTTTCCTTTTTTCAAAAGATTTTTAAAGCAATATAAACTTTTTATCCATAGATATCTTTGTATAGTTTATGTATTGTTTATATAAACACTTTGTTCACACATTTACGTCTTTAATAACAAAAAATTCCACCATAGAATACACACCCAATTAATTCCAAGTCAAGATCCCATACAATCCAACGATCAGCTGTTCAGAGTTACACAATCAATATGGGGTCATGTGTGAGACGTATAATGTGTATATAAGTGGCCATCATTGTTGTACAAACCAGCTATGAGTAAGCGCTCAATGGGAGCGTGAAACGCGTTAGCGGTTATGCTGCATCACTCCAACAGAGCAATATATGGATTTTAAACCATGTCATTTTTTCAATAAAGAAGATTTTACTTTTATTATCCCAATCTGGAGTGCGGCTTTCCAGATTTTTCATTGCACCTAAACTATTGGAATAGCAACTGCCAGCACCTGGAGCTCTCACAGTCATTCACCTAGCGGAGGACGGGAAACTTGAACCCAGTTACCTAGAGCGGTGATTACCAATCTGCCTATTTCAAGTATCTGGACTTTTGCTACAGTAATTATTTCAGGTGTTATATCACACCGCCAAATTTCTCCCTGGATTGGTGACACTGCCCATTGTTTTGTTTTGGATTTCTATCTTTAATAATTTTGCTATAACATATTCCCTTGTCAAATGATTAAATTCATGTTTTAACGTCATAATTGATATATCTCTTCTATAGATTGCATTAGTGTGTTTTCCCCTTTTCCTTTTTTCCTCTATTCCTCCCATTCCTCGGTTTGGGAACCTCCCTCCCCCTTCCCCACACGATGGCAGAATTTTGTGGTCAGGCGTGGGAAGGCTTGCTGACCAAAATAGAACTATCTCACCAAACATCTGGCATAAAGGAAGAAGATCTTGACAGGTCCTTTACTAGACTTCAATGCCTAGTAGAAAAAAAAGTATGGGTTTTTTGGCACAAAAAGTATTTTGAAAAATATTTGGAACACAACATCACACCTTGGGGGTTACGTCTTCAAATTTTTCCCAACCTTAAAAAAAAAAATTGATGACAATTTAAAACTCATGTGAGAATCCAACTTACAGACTTGCTCTTCCCGAATGATTTTCATCCTCTGCTATCAATATGAGCATGAAATCTCCTTGCTTGATGAGCAGATACAGAAGTGGGTTGCTGAACATACTTCGATAGCCACATCTCCGGTTTTTGCTCAAAAGGAAAAGGAAGCTAAATAAATAATTGAAAAATATACTGCCGAGATCATCAAAGGTAAAGAATCCAAATTTTTGAGGGATCAATTGGCACATGAGGGTGGCTATGCATACAAATGGAACTCTAATACACAATCTAAACACTTCCCTAGGAAGAGAACCTATGCACCTCCTAATGAGGATAATATCATTCCCAATATTTCCCCTACATCCTCAATCCCTTCTATATTCTATCTTACCGTGATTTGTCTGAAGACAGATTAACTAAAAAAAGAAAGAGCAATCCCGATAACCAAACCTTGGAGTCCTTTAAACGTATGTTTGGAACAGCACAAAATCACAGGCCTTCTGGTCGTCAAAGGAGTACACAATCATAATTGTCACAGCCCTCTCTATCCAATATTGCATCTGGCACTTTTGCACCAGTTTCAATCACAGATCCAACCCCAGCTTTATCCGCATGCCCAGGACCAAGTACTTCTAACAAGGTTAGCACCTTAAACACTATGTTTCCTTCTATGAATCCGTCACACCCTGATCCTAAATTGACTCCCATTTTTTTTGGGAAGGCACAGGAGGTGGACCAGTGCCCACCTCCGCATGCCGTGCCTCAACAGATGGCAGAACAACTCAATTTGAAATAATCAACTTGTCTTCGCACCGTTTGTCCGAGGCGGAAAGCCAAGTCCTTCAGCTGGGACTGACTTTCTGTCAGGACTCCGATGCAGATAGATTCACAATAATTAAAGACATTCACCTATTTGTACGTAGACTGATGTTTAAAACTATGTATGACAAACCCACTCAACTATCTGAACATCTTGGTACTTGTGGCCCAGATTTGGGCACTTACACTTTACAGGAACTTTGCGCATTAGACGACCTAATGGAACTTTGGGAGGAGGACTGCAATGTACCCGATACCGAGCCTGAGGATTCTTCCTTGGATGGTTTGAGGGGTGCAGCCTTCCCCCCTCCTTCCTCGTTCAAGTTAAAATCTCGCAATTTTCCATTACTGAATAACAACCCCAATATATGGGCCTTCGTACAACAAACCACACGGGAGATTGAAAAGATCCAATGGCATGAAACTAAATCCCAAAACCTTTCACTTTAACAAAAACGTGCATTATCCTCCTTACAAAGAAATTCATCAATAATAATAAAACCAGCCGACAAGGGCGGAAATTTGGTAATTATGGATGTTGAATTTTATAAAGCTATGTGCTTAGAGATTTTGCAAAATAAAGATTGGTACAGACCAATTACCAAAACTGTGATTGATCATTATAATGATAATTATTAGAGTATTATCGCAAAAGCCCACTGTCAAGGCATTAGTGATGCCAACACTTGGAACTTTCTCTATGTTAAAAACCTAAAAATTCCATCTTTCTATGCCCTCCCAAAAACTCATAAATCTTTAACATCACCACCGGGAAGACCCATTGTGTCCAGTTTTTGAAGGCCAACTAAGAGAAAGAGGTAAATTAGCTCATGATTACAACAAATTTGTCCTTGAACTTTTGAGATTCATTCTCACATGGAATGTATTTGTTTTTGGACTCTCCCACTACCTCCAGGTACAGGGGGTTGCGATGGGGACACAATGTGCCCCATCGTATGCCAACCTGTACCTGGGGGGTTGGGAGAAGGAACTATTGGGCACGTCACCACCTGGCATTGGTATATTGACGATATTTTGATGTTTTGGACTGGCACCAGGATTGAATTGAACTTATTTATGACTATCATTTGAATCAATCAGTATAATCTTAAGTTCACTATGAACTGTGATCTTACCAAAGTTTATTTTCTAGATCTCAAAATTTTTCTAAATGGTGATGCTTCCTTGGGTACCTCTCTTTTTCGAAAACTGGCAGCTGCAAACACCATCCTACACACAACTAGTTCTCATCCAATCCCATTAAAGAGAAGTATACCCTACAGCCAATACCTTCGTTTACAAAGAAATTGTTCTAACAACGAAGACTTCCGTAGGGAAGCCTATAATCTTTATTCTAGACTGCGTGATAGAGGATATGGTCATAGTTGTTTAAAAAAAGCTTTCAACAAAACTCTAAAGCAAAATAGACATTCTTTGATTTATTCCAGCTGAGATAGGGAAGCCAACGAATGCACTAGAATTATTACCCCGTATTGTAGGCAACACTAACAAATTCGTGCAATCTTACAAAAGTCTTGGCCTTTGCTTTCAGCAGATCCTGTGATTAATAAGTATATTAAATCATATCCGGTCATCACTTTTAAAAGAGCCAAATCTATAAAAGATCGGGTAGTTCACAGTCACCATAATACAGTACCCACCTCAGCTTCTACCATGACAAGAACCTTTTCTTGTGGTAGCTGTGATGTATGCAGTTTCCTCAGCAATAGTACTAGTATACTTCTTCTTCCAAATGGCACTACTCAATTTATTAGACACAAAGGGGCTTGCCAAACCCCCGGCGTGGTTTATATCATGCAATGCCTATGTGGTTGCTACTATATTGGCAAAACGAAATGCCCCTTTTTTAAGAGGATTCGTGACCATGTAGGCCCTATTGCCAAAAGAAAAATGATAACAGCCGTCAGCACATATGTAGGTCTATATCATAACTTTAACTCTCAAATGATTTCTTTTTCGGCCCTTGATCATTTGCCTCTAAATGCTAGAGGAGGCAGTTTGGATCGTGCTTTATTACAGCTAGAGGCCAGATGGATACATAGCCTCAAGGCTATGGTATACCCTGGCCTCAACAAAACAGTCAGTTTCAAGCCTTTTCTATAATCTGTGTGTTTGTCCCCCCTTTATGGTCAGATAATCCTCCCCCTCCCCTACCCCTCTGCCTCGTTCTCTCCCTTCTCCCCCCCCCCCCTTTCCTCTTCCCTTTTTTCTTTATTGCTTAGTGATTAAATTATGTTTTTTTAAATAATTTATCCATATTACTAATTAATTATGTATATTGACACATTCATTACAATATATTATGATTTTTTGTTTTCACAAGTAATCCTTAGTTGTTATTTACCAGCTGGTTAACTGGCACTGCGCTATACAAGTTCCAATTCACTTTGCACTTTTTATTTCCCATCAACCTTATGTTTCACTTCCTTGCTTTACATTCATGTCACCTCTTCTTTCTATTTCCACTTCCTCACAAATCTGTGAGAGGAGACAGAGCCCACTAATTGGGGCATGTCAGCTGCTCGAGCGTCCTCCCCTTCCTCTCCTCACACAGCCCGTGTTGCCTCATGGGTATCGTAGTTCCATACCCTTATTTTTCACCTGCTTCTGTGCTGCTTTCCTGATTCCACTACGTCATAGGTCACCGGCGAACATGTGACCAGCACGTACGTAAATATAAACACCCCTCATTACACAATAGTTTAGATGACGGACGAGCTGCCACTTCGATACATCTCTCTGCACAAGGTAATTCTCTGAATCTACCCAGTTCTCACTATCCTCCCTATGATATTTGGTTCTAAGTCTTTTTGCTCCATACTTAAATTTTTCAGTGCATTCCCGGCCAACGATGCTGAGTACGCTAATAATTCATTGATTATAAGTACCTGTTACTGTCCTCAAAATACTCTCCCACGTTTTGTTTTGAAAGTGGGTTTAGACGTTTTGTATATAGGTTTATGGTCCTCCTTTGTATGGATGACCTATACAAATGCTTCTTAACAGTATCTGTAGGTCTATTTTTCTTTACATTAATTTTATTATGGCAGATTGCCTTACCTTTCTTCTCTTCTACATATTCCTACTTATCTTTCTATATTTACTATTAATCCCAATTTATATTTATTTTTGGTTTTTATTATTATTTTTTCCAAATAGATAAATATCCTCAACTGGCAGCCCTTGCTTTTTCTTAAACCTAGCGCGTTCTTTGTAAGTAATTCCTTCATTGGCCCCTCCAAATCAGTTATCACATTCACCACCCATTTTCCTGCTACTGCATGTCTTCACTTTGTTCACCACTCCCTGGTAGCTCCCTATCTCCCTCCACCTCCCATCACTCCACCACTCCGGTGTTCTTTCCCCCCCTTCTTCCCCACCCCTCCTCCCTTTTTTCCTCTGCCTTTTTTCCCCTTCCCTCTCCACCATCCCCCTCCCTCTCCTTCCTTTCTCCCCCCCTTCCCTTTCCCCTCCCATTTTTTCCCCCTCCCCCCCCATTCCCCTCCCTTTCCTCCCCCTTCTCTCCACAATTATTCCAATCATGTTTTTCCCCTTTTCTTATATGGCAGAAATATGTCCCACGCCCTCACCCAGGCCTTTTTAGGCCAACCTTTTTCAACACAACGCATTGTCCGTTTTCTTTCCCAGCTTGGTTTTACGTTTACAGCAGGTAACTATTCAATGTTTGGCAGTGTAATTACTTAGCTTTTGACAATCGTTGACACATTTTAAAATTTAAAATTTATATATATTTTTTTTGCTTGTTATGGATGGCTCCTAATTGTACTTTATTCTATGCAGTGACATACTCATTTTGGTCCCTCAAGAAACATCCCCGAGGAAGCCCGAGCGGGCGAAACATGTCGGGATTTGAGTCTGAGTGACCTTTATCTATTATTCAATTTGATATGTACTGCTGTGTGTCCTATATTATGTATAGCCAGCATAACTTTTAACTTAGTTTGTGTTCAATAAAATGTGATTTATACTTTTTATTCTGATGTCTGTTTAAATCTGTTTGCCTGGCACCTACAAAGTTCTGCTAAATTATCCTCCTGATTCCACATTACCTATAGTTTAAATACCTATTATCCCTAAAGAATAACAGAGAAAAATAATTCATTCTTTTATTTACAAACTTGCAATATTTTGATTTCATGTTTGACATCATGAAAAATGATCATGATCATTTAGGGTACTAAATGGGAACAAGCTGTTCATGCTCATGCACCTGTGCATGCATCTTCTGTACATACAGTACAAATAATCCCGCTGTGCATAAGGCTATGGAATGACATGTGCTATCTGTTAGTAAGCATGCCATTGCTGACACATGCTGCTGAAAAGTCTTTATCTGAATCTCTATGATTATGGACTACACGTTTTTGACATGGCTTGTATCTTGATGTTTATCTACTAGCCCAACCTAAGGTGATATGTTTGAAGCCTACACCTTTGTTTATGCCTATTAGTTAATGAAGAACATTCACATCTCAAAATCTTATCACTATCATCAGGCATCTCTATATTGGTAAGAGATGCACATATTAACACTCTCCTCTTCAGCCATACATAACATCTTATAAAGTAATGTTTTTTTTTTTTTTTTTTTTTTTTTTTAAGTATCCAAGTAGAATAACACCTTAGTTCAAATGCCACTTTCATAAATGTCAGAATTTCATTACTATGTACAAACTAGCCAATGTTACCAATGTTCTGTCTACAACAGAAAAGCTGTTCTTATGACATCACTTCAGATTTATGGATATTTATGTAATCACTACATGCCATTTTAAGCTAATTTACGTATACAAAGTAAAGAAAACGAACACGTTATTATTTATCTTTAGGTGAACAGGATACTTGATAACTAGGAAAATGCACATTAAACTTTGATTGTCCAAGTTTTTTTATTTTATATACATGTACTCACCAATTAATATAATTATGTCGTTATCAGTAATTTCTCAGTCTCAAAATGGGATAGTGTATTAGTTTAGTATATTTTATCCTATTGCTGAACATTTTCTGTAAAAGCAACATAAATAATATCACAATCCGAGTATTCACATGTACTGTAGGTGGTAATAAAATGATCATTATACTTTAAAGGCAGTAAGAACAAGATATTTATTATGGTAATGCATATAAAGTGAACACCTTTGTGTTACCAGCAACATCGAAAGCAATATGTCTTCAATGATATGAAAATAGATCAGTTTGCATTATGCTATTTTTACGTACTGATAAGGTGTGAAATGACTAGGACAAAAAAATAATAAAAATAACAGTTTTCACATAACATGTATGACCTTGAACCAGTGTGTGAGCCAAAGAGACAGTACAAACACAGCTCCACTAGACAAGGGACTTTGATGCTGGGTAGCTAGGGGGTCAAGCGCGGAAAGGGGAAATAAGTGGTAAAATCACTGTCTCTAGACTCCTCAGATAAAATAGAAACAAGCACTTGGCATTTTCAGTGCTGACAACCTGGCTTGTTTGTTCACTCTAATGAGCACTCTGGCTCCATTAATGAGCAGACTGAATCCATTATCATCATCATTTCAAAAGGTAGCGTGCCACTAAATAGCTTCCCATATTAGCAGGCATTGCCCTTGTTGTTCCATTTGATCAGCTGTGGCAGCAGGAGGCTGCTGTACTCTCACTTTTTCTATGGGGAAATTAGCATGTGAAAATTAGTAAATATATATATATGTATGCGACCCTTAAAATAGGTGTAATAAAATATCGTGCAAGGTTATATGATCAAGGGTGTAGAAGTTGAAAAGGCAAGTAGAAAAAAAAGCCCTGTAAAAATATGTATTGATGTCGTGTTTTTCAACTGGACAAATATTATGGACGTGCTCATTTTCTTTCATGCTAGCTCCTTCTTGATAAATCAAAGCACCAATTAACTTTGCTTAAGAAAAAAGAAAAAATCTTGGTAGCGTGTTTACACTAAAAGGCTGCTGAGGGCAGCAAAGGCTCGCTGTGCATCCATCTGGCCTGCTATATACAGTAGATTGAATTTGTCTATTCTTCCTTTATATCTTGCTGCATCTTAGAACTGGCCTTTTTGTGTGCTTTCTATTGTTTCCACTCATAAAGGAATTCATGCATTGATTGAATCAATGCATGTTTGTCAACGCTGGAGATTTATATAAAAATGTACACTTATACTAAATGCATACGCATTTTTCTCCTAATTCATTAAAAAACTCTTAAAAGTTTTTGTACAGTCTTATATTGACACAGACAGTTTGTGAAAGTAGCCAGCTGAATTCTTTAGGGAGGATTTCCAAAATGAATAAAAAGTTACCAGGAATTTCCTGGGAATAGATGTATTACTAGAAGTAGGTGTGAATATCTTTTTTTTTTGTATTAATCAATGTAGATGTATTGCTACTCTGCATGTTATTTGTTATTGATTATATACACTCATTTAATTTTTATTTAATTTCATTAATTTAGGCTAACTAGTTTTTTTTATTTGCCTATGTAAAGTAAACTTGTGTGATCTTTGAATAATCATGCAACTGATGATTGTCAAATGCCTGAGTTCCAGAACTGCATGATTCTCTGTAGATTGAACAGATCTACATGCATTCACAAGGAAAGTAAAAATGTGCATATTACTCATTCCCTTCATCTAATCATAACTACACATTTTCACACTTAGTACATTTTTTATTGATAAGCATTTCCCTTGTGTGTTCCTTTACTGTTGCCATCAGGATACATAGGGCAGGAGCTGGAGATTAGTCTAATTTAACAACTTGCCCTCTGGAAGATTTACCCCCCTGCATGACCAGGCCATTTTGTACAATACAACACTGCATTATTTTAACTGACAATTGCGCAGTCATGCAACGCTGTACCAAAAATATATGCCTTTTTCCCCCACAAATAGAGCTTTCTTTTGGTGGTATTTGATCACCACTGCGGTTTTTATTTTTTATGCTATAAACAAAAAAAGACCAACAATTTTGAAAAAAAAAAAAACTATATTTTTTTACTTTCTGCTATTAAACATATCCAATAAAAAAAATGAAAACATTTAATTTAGGCCAATATGTATTCTGCTACATATTTTTAGTAAAAAAAAAGCCCAATAAGCGTATATTGATTTTTTTGATTGAAAATGTATACTTTATTTTGCAAGAAAATATACAAAAAACAAATACTTAAACAGGGTACATTCCAATCTGTACTGCGACGCAGCGCATAAATACACTACATAACAATACATTGCCAAGCATACAAATAAATTACATTCATCCTGCGGTATGATGCCTAATGTGTTGTGCAGAGTAGTAATACCCCGAAACATCACATCATGCATGACGCCGCATTACCCTGAAAGCAGTACTTAAAAAACATTTCACAAAAAGTCCAGTCATACAGTCAAATAACATTCAAATGGGCAACGGGTGTGATGGGGGGGGGGGGGTGGAGAAGGTGGGGCAGGGGAGGGAGTAAAGAGTTCACAGACCTGAAGCTTTATTTGAACTGCCAAAGGATACACGGGGGAGAGGGGGGGATGGGGAAATCTTCAGACCTCCTCTTCCTCCTTGAAGTCCATCAGGTGATAGTCTCTGAGCAGACTGTGAACCAGTCTGCGACAGTCCTCGATGGACATCCTCTCCCGCTGGTGGATGAGGCGCTTTCTGGCGCACCATAAAGCATCCTTAAAGCAACACAGCACCCGCCAGGCACCGTCAATGGCCTCCTGTGAATGAGTTCCACAGAAGAGTCTGTTCAACACACCAAAGTGTGTGATTGCAGTCTGTGGCACAAAGTCTTTGAGTTCAGGTTCCAAGGCCCTCAACAGGTCCTGTGCAAAGGGGCACTCCCAGAAAACATGCAGAGCAGTTTCCTCCTGGATGATGCAAAAGGGGCAGTGCCTGTATCTGCACAGGTTTCTGGCATGCATGAATGTCCTGAGTGGCAACCCCCCTTGGATTGCCATCCATGCCAGATCTTTGTGCCTGTTGGTGAGTCTCTTTGAAGAAACATTCCTCCAGACCACTTTACAAGTGGCTGAAGGGAGGCCTGGAACAGTCTCAACAATGTCCGATGCTCTGATCAACTTGTGGATAGTTTTTGGCTTCCACAAGTTGGGCTTTACTCCATGTAGCCCCAGCTCCTTAATAAACTTGAAGGTGTCCAAGTAGTACCAAGGGGTGTCCCAGTTGTAGGGGATGAAGCTGTCCCATTTGTCCCATCCAAGGGTCCTCCAAAGAGGCAGGAGGAAAAAACGGGACATGGAGTTACCGCCAGAGTCCACAGTTCTGTCAACCAATGTCCTGCGGATGCAGTTACAAGCAAAGCACACCCTCAACAGGGTAGCGATGTTGGGCACGCCCTTACCGCCCTTGAGGGGTTCCTTGAACATAACCGCTCGCTTCACTCTATCCATTTTGGAGTTCCAGATGAAGTGAAACACCGCCCTGGTGATGGCCTTACAGGTGTTAACCCGAGGGGACCAGGCCTGGGCGAGGTGCTGCAACACAGGGAGGATCTCGCTGCGGAGTACCAGTGTTTTTCCTTCGATGGTGAGTTCTCTGAGGCTCCAAAGTCCAAACTTCTGTTGCATCTTTGACAGTCTTTCCTCCCAGGACTTCAGGGCTGCGCCCTCAGCTCCAAACCAGACCCCAAGAATTTTGATGAAGTCCGTCTTGATGCTGAAAGGAATTGGTGCAGAAGAAGGCAGGAACCACTTTCCGAAGAGCATGACTTCTGACTTCTCGCAGTTGACCTTTGCCCCTGAAGCTTGGCCGAAGTCCTCACAGGTCTGGGCGAGTGTGTCCATGGAGCGCCGATCAGCACAGAACACCGTCATGTCGTCCATGTAGAGTGAGCACTTGACCTCCCGTCTGTCCGGTCCTGGTGCGGTGATCCCTCTGATCTCTGGGTTCCGTCTGATGCTTCGGGCGAAGAGCTCTATACAACAAACAAAAAGCAGAGGTGAGAGAGGGCAGCCTTGTCTGACCCCAGACAAAATTGGGTCAGTTTTCCAGTCATTTACCAGCACCAAACTAGAAATGTCAGTGTACATTACATTTACATACGAACAAAACATTTCCCCAAGACCAAACCTGCGCAGAGCTCTGCACATAAACTCATGGGAGACATGGTCAAAGGCCTTCTCCTGGTCAAGACGTGCACACGGCGGCCATGAATGTACTGGACCGTGTCCCGGACAAGCGCAAGGCTGTCCGCAATCCTGCGACCAGGAATGCCGCAAGTCTGATCCGGGTGGATGATCTGTCCGATGACAGACTTCAGCCTGTTGGCCAGTACCTTGGCGAGGATTTTGTAGTCCACGTTCAGAAGGGAGATCGGATGCTAATTTTTAAGATCCGATCTCTCCCCCCTCCGCTTATACAAAATCGTGATCACACGTGTTCCAGGAGTGGGGCAGGAAGTCCCCATGCCACTGCCAGAACACAGCACTGTATACTATATGTAGCTGACAGCCGCTACAGCCGCGCTGACAGCCGCTACATGTTTTATTGAAGGAAATACTTTGTTTGGCCCAGCTTGGTCCAGATGAAGTAATTAAAGTTCACTAAAACATGGAGTTAGGCTTTAAGCTGCCCATACATAGGAAGGCAACTGACTAAACACCTCTTGAATAGGGATGAGCCGAACACCCCCTGGTTCGGTTTGTAGCAGAAAATGCAAACAGGCAAAAAGTTTGTTTGAACACACAAACACCGTTAAAGTCTATGGGACACGAACGTGAAAAATCAAAAGTGCTCATTTTAAAGGGTTATATGCAAATTATTGCCATAGAAACTGTTTGGGGAGCCGGGTCTTGCCCCAGGGAATATGTATCAATGCAAAAAAAAGTTTTAAAAACAGACATTTTTTCGGGAGCAGTGATTTTAATAATGCTTAAAGTGAACCAATAAAAATGAAATATTCCTTTAATTATTGTGCCTGGGGGTGCCCTTAACATGCCTGTAAAGTAGCGCATCTTTCTCATGTTTATAACAGTGCGACAGCAAATTTACATTTCTCTAGGAAAAAAATTAATTTAATGTATTGTCGGATCCTGGCAATATAGATAAAAATACCAACAAACAAAATGGCGTGGATGTCCCCCCCCAAAATCCATACCAGGCCTTTCAGATCTGGTATGGATATTAAGGGGAACCTTGCACCAAATTAAAAAAAAAATGGCGTGGGGGTCCCCCAGGCACTATATATACAGCAGTATATATACTATACGGCCTGCCCGATATACTCTTCAGAAAATTGGGCCTTAGGTGCTGGTGGTACCAGAACACTGTAAGCCCTCACAGTTATGCCCCGTACACACGGTCGGACTTTGTTCGGACATTCGGACAACAAAATCCTCGGATTTTTTCCGACAGATGTTGGCTCAAACTTGTTTTGCATACACACGGTCGCACAAAGTTGTCGGAATTTCCGATCGCCAAGAACGCGGTGACGTATACCACGTACAACGAGACTAGAAAAGGCCGGTTCAGAACCAAGCGCGGCACCCTTTGGGCTCCTTTTGCTAATCTCGTGTTAGTAAAAGTTTGGTGAGAGACGATTCGCGCTTTTTCAGACTCGTGGCTTTCAGATCGTTTTCTGACGTTCAGTTTGTGCTTGTGGGTTTGTATCTGCTCTTCAGTGCGTGCAGTCAGTTCGTATTGGAGTTTTCTGTGCGATCTTGTCCGCTCGTTGCTGTTTTTCAGGTCGCTCTTCACAGGCCTTGCTGTTCTTCAGTGCGTTCTGTTACTTCGTTCTGAGCAGCCGACCATTTTCTAGCCATGTTTCGTATGCGTACTCCTCGTAGAGTTCGTGCTGTGTGGGGGCTTGGTGTTGGGGTCCTGACCTTGACACAAGTCCAGTCCATGAACAGGGTGGGGAGGAGTTCATGGACCAAGAATTGGTTGCTTCAGCGTGACCAGTTCTGTCATATGCCTTTGCTCCGTGAGATCCGTGAGAATAATCCTGATGATTTCAGGAACTTTCTCAGGATGACGGACCCCGTGTTTCACCGTTTGTTGGCTTCGCTGACCCCCTATATCAGCAGGCAGGATACCTGCATGAGGCAAGCCATCACTCCGGAGCAGAGGTTGGTCGCTACCTTGCGGTATTTGGCCACAGGGAGAAGCCTGCAGGACCTCAAGTTCTCGACAGGCATCTCCCCCCAGACTCTGGGGATCATTATCCCAGAGACCTGTTCTGCCATCATCCAGGTCCTGCAGAAGGAGTATATGAAGGTAAGATTTTTATCCTTTTATATCACATTTTATGGTATTGAATGTTTGCTAATATAGTGTATTTCTTTCCTCATTCCCTAATTACCATGATTGGAATATGCTGTGAATGTCCCCTTTGTTCTCATGCATGCTGGATTTTTCTGTAATTATTATTTTAGGTCCTTCATACATATTTGCCCTTCAATAACCTCCCCAGCATGGTGTTTCCTGCCCTATATTCACCTCATGTAGTCACTTAACAATGTATTTTATCTGCTCCATAGTAGTGCTTTAACCCAAACACCCCCTAAAATGTTTGGAAATGTTATTTTTGATTTAAATTCAGGCAGAGGGCCAGAGGCTTTTTTTTGTGGTGTCCCCAAATTTTTTGTAACCCTCCCTCCCCCAACTGCTAAGTCAGCTGATCCCAATTCTCTATCCTCAATCATCTATCTGCTGACTTTGCCAAACCCATACACACTATACCCACCTCTTTAGTGCTCAGATTTATGGATGAATTCCCCAAAGCATGTAGTGCAAGGGCCTGCCTGTATACTTTCCAATGGTACTGTTTAAAGTTCTTGTATCCTATTATGATCTTGATAGGTAATAGCAGAATGTCCAAATGTGCTCAAATGTGTACAGTGTGTATTTATATCTTTGTATTATGACACTTCTTACCTGTCCAGTGGGCTGCCAATAGTGTAACTAAGGAGGGGCTGTTCCAAGTAATACCCTGTATTTAGGCATTCATCTCTCAATGAAGTGAAGAAGTTTACCTGTCCAAGAGTTCCCCCCCCTATAATGTTAGAAATGGCCCATGAGAGGGGGGGAGGGGGAATATGATAGGTGTACCTTATACTTTGTTGTAAAATTCCCCTTAATAAATGCTATCTGGAGGTTGACCCATAATGTTTGTGTCTAATCTGCTTGCCATGTTTCTGTGAAAAAATAGTAATGTTTATTGTATTTTCCTCAACAGTTTCCTTCCACGCCACAGGAATGGCAGACTGTGGCCTCCCACTTTGCCCAGCGGTGGGACTTTCCTAACTGCGGAGGGGCAATTGATGGGAAACACGTCCACATCGTCCCACCACCCAACTCGGGGTCGTACTATTATAATTACAAGGGGTTTAATAGTATAGTGATGTTGGCGGTGGTGTCGGCTAATTACGAGTTCTTGTATGTGGACGTGGGGAAGAATGGCCGGATGTCCGATGGTGGAGTGATCACCCAGACGGAGTTCTACAGGCGTCTCCAGAATGGCAGCTTGGACTTGTCACCTCCAGAGGACAATGTTGAAGGTCTCCCATTTGTGTTCATTGCTGATGAAGCGTTTGCGCTGGGGGACCACCTGATGCGGCCATTCCCGATGAGGACCCTCACCCCGGAACAGAGAGTTTTTAATTACCGGCTGGCCAGAGCCCGAAGAGTGGTGGAGAACACATTTGGAATCCTGGCCAGCCGGTTCCGACTATTTCTGACCTCCATCCATATGGCGGAGTATAAACTGAATCATATTATACTGGCGTGCTGTGTTCTCCATAATTTTTTAAGAAAACATTCAGCCAACTATGCTGGCTCAGTTGGGCCTGAGGCCGGAATCCCAAATACATCAACAATGACGGCGCTTGAAAGCGGCCGTCCTGGCTTGCCCTCCCTGAGTGCCCGTGATGTCCGGTTACGATACCTGGAGTTCTTTGCGGGTAGGGGGCTGTCAATATGCCAGACAATCTGTGACACCTTTTTCAAATAAAAAACAACCAAAAGCAATTCTTGGTGGACATTTACTGCTTATGTTTGTTTGAGCTGACCCTGACAGAAATGTGTTGAGTGCAGAAAATGTCGTGATTGGGTAACCTTATAAAGAATAGCGTTGGCTGGTACTTCCTAAATGCAAAAACACATTTCACTACAAGTGCACTTGCAACTGCACTGAACCTGCACTTGTAGTGCAAAGTGTATTTGCCCTTAGGAAATAACCCCCATTTTTGCATAAAACAGCTATTACATC
The DNA here is from genome assembly GCA_037952925.1 of Lithobates clamitans. Taxonomy (NCBI): domain Eukaryota; kingdom Metazoa; phylum Chordata; class Amphibia; order Anura; family Ranidae; genus Lithobates; species Lithobates clamitans. The sequence continues at coordinate 2,341,082 of JBBGZY010000758.1, read as the reverse complement.
ACCCCAAAAGTGTTGTAGTGTTGAGACAATAATCCACACATTCTTGAGTAAGGCACTTTTTTATACCTGCACAATCACATGTGCATTTACCAAAGGTTTTTAAAACAAAACAACATGTTTGTTGTATAACAATTTTTGGGGGGGCATTATCAAAAATCGAAATATCCATTTCAGATAAAACAGGCCTGTGTAAAACCAACAAGAAAGCCAAAAAACTTGAACTTACAAAGTTCACATTAGGTAAAACCTGAAGGCTATATCAGACATCAGTATTTAGGAACTGGGTTTGATATAGCGTTCAGATGGGGGGAAATCACCCCTGGAAAAGCCAAATATGTGCTATCTGCCATCAGGGGGGATCAAGGGACGTGTTTTGGGGGAGCAAGCCCTTCCTCAACGCTACTCTATAATTGAGTAAGGGGTTGCACCCCCAAAACGTGTCCATTGATCTCCCGTGATGGCAGATAGCACATGTTGGCACACTGTGTGCATCCTCCAAATTTGGCTTTTCTAAACATTGTAAAAATTTTAGTAAGATAAAACAGGTGATTTTGTGGGGTTTAAATTCGCCCCAAAACATCAATGATGTTATTATTTTTTTTAATAACATCACTGATTTGTTGCTGGATGTTTTGCAATTGGAGATTACACCCCATGATCTCCCCGATCAGTATCTGGGCACTTTCAGATGTAAAGCGTTCTGGATCACGATCACCTAAAAAGAGATAAAGAACAAAAAAAACAGGTCTCAAAAATCTGCCAACATCCATCTCTTTTACCTGAGCCTGTGGTTGCAGACACTCACCTGTTGTGGTGCCAATCTCCACCACATCTTCTTCTTCCTCCTGCTCAGCTTCTTGGGTTGGTATTTCCCCTTCTTCTAGAGGGGGGGGGGGTCTCTGGTCTCCTGGGATGAGGGGTGTCCGAGTCTTTTCTCCCCTATGTAAAACAAAAATGGTATAATTAGCACACAGATATTTGATGACAGAACTAGAAATAGGAAACATTGCTTGGAAGTGGGGTACAATTGTCTATTTTAGCCGAGTTCCAAGATGTATATTTTTTATTGTCCTTTGTCAAGCTGCAATACTTTACCTGTTTGGTACAAGCTTCACAGATGTAGCCCCCCTATAGTATACACTGGAGCACCTGTGTGCCCCCCCTAATAAAAATGGTGTTCTTGTGTCCCACACTAGTGCTCCAGTGTCCAGATGTGAAAACAGCTGCTCAGTGTCCTCTCCTTACACACAATCTAGTTGGCACCCATCTACACAAACAAATATTTGGCATCCAAGTAGGCCCAAAAAAATGTGGGAAAATGCATATGGCCTAAACAATGGTGTTCTAGAGGCCGAAAGAAAAATGTTTGATACGAAGGAATAATGGGCCCATGAACATTAAAGTTGACCTTTTTAAACGTTACAATTACTAAAAGCATATGGAGCAGAACGAACGGAATAAAGACAGAAAGAATAGGAACACAGCACAACTACTTACTTTTTTGCAGCACTCTCCGGATCTTTCGGTACTGCTCTGGCTCTCTCAACTTCAGGTCCGACCACCGCTTCCTGAGCTGATCTTTAGATCATCGTACCCCGAAATTCCTCTCCAGACTCCGGATCACTTTACCAATGATTTTGGCCTTTCTGATGTTGGGGTGGGGGTAAGGCCCATATTTTCAGTCATAGTCAGACTTCTTCATGATGTCTAGCATCTCCAACATCTCCCCAAACGACATATTTGTGGCCTTAAAACGTCTCCTTCTGGATCGGGACGTGCCTGCATCCGGGCTTTCCTCCTCCTCCTCCTCGTTGTTAGAATTATCACGCACCTGTTGTAACTCCGCCATCATGCTCTTCCCCCACTGCGCCGAACGAAAGGGGGCAAGGAATAGACTAGAAAGAACGTCAGGGGCGGGCGGAGTTACACGCATGCGCAGTGTGTATAAAGCGTAACACGCGTGCGTATTACATACGATCTGTGAGCGGAGGAAGGAGCATTGGACGCGCCGATCGTAAGAACGAAGGTAAGAGACAAACTTGGGCCTATACTGCTTCTAGATTGAGGCCTATATTGTAACAAAATTAGGAGAGTTTGGTCTGACATTAGGCTTTGTCTTGTGTTGTGTCTTGCAGTGAACATGGATATCTTAATGAGAGATACTGACTTCATGTCACTATTCATTGATATGCTAAGTGAGCTGCCCTGTCTGTGGGAGATTACCCACCCCCATTTCAAGAACCAAGCAAAGAGGAAGGCAGCACTGGAGCAATTGTGTGAAATTGTGAAGCAGGTGATCCCCACGGCAGACATCACTTATTTAAAGATATTAATTGGTTGCCTGAGGAGCACATATCTGAGGGAGCGCAAGAAAGTCCTGGATTCACAGAGATCCGGAGCAGCAGATGTTGTACTTCGACAGGCTGCACTTTCTGGCAGGCCAGACTGAACCCAGGCCATCCCTCTCCAGTCTTCCTTCCAGGCTTCCTTCCCCCCCGGCTGAGGCTTCTGACGCCCAACCTGGGCCTTCCAGGCCATATGTGGAGGAGCCCAGATTGAGCCAGGTATGGCATTCCTCTAAATATTTCTGCTTGTCCAATCAATGATGTTACCTAGATGTTAGTTGGGAGTACTAATTTAGGATTGTGATTGATGATGCAAAAACTAAAACCATGTCCCTTTTTCATACACAGGGAAGTCTCAGCCAGGAGGTGGCCGGGCCGAGCCGGCTGGCTGATATCAAGGTCCCTCCACCACACCTGAAAACAGAAAGTGGCAGTAGGACAAGTGCCCTAGAGGAGGCGGCTATCAGATTCTTTTGGAGGGCTACAGAGGTCCTGGGAGCACCCCACACCAGGCAGGAGAACATTGCTGCATTCATTGCCTATAAAATGCAGAGGATGGAGGAGGACCAAAAAGCCATGTGTCAGGCCCTCATATCAGAGGCTCTGGAGAAAGGTGTGAGAGGCCAAATTACACCTCACACACAGCTTTGGGATGGTCCTCCTGCTCCTCCTGCAGGTCCTCCTCCTCCTCCTCCCTCTCCTCCAGGTCCTCCCAGTCCTCCTCCAGGTCCTCCCAGTCCTCCTCCTCCTCCTCCTCCAGGTCCTACTCCTCCTCCTGCCACATCTCCAACTGCACAGCCACAGCCCGGAAGGAAGCGTGAAAGGAAGACCAGAGAGTGATTGCCCTGGATCCAGTCTGGTCGGCCAAAAGATGCAGCCTCTTGTGGTACCACAGCCTGGGGACACAGATGTCATCTGCTGCTATCCGAGTCTCTGAGAATCCCGGACCAGACTGCCCTCCCTTACATATGGACTCCTCAGGCCACCAATTTTGAGGTTTAAGAATTGATGTCTGCTGTGGGGGTCCCAGGCTTCACTAATTTCTGCTGTTGATCCAGTGTTGCCTTCCTCTTTGTTTGGTTCTGATCCCTTAATAAAGGATTTTTGTTTTGAATTATACTCTCCTATGTGTTTTACTTCAAAAATGACAGTTGGTTTGTGAGGGTTCAGGTACATTTCTAATATACAATGTGAAATGAACAAGGGACACCAACAACAAAAAATCTCCTTGAGATTAAATAATAAAAGATATCAATGGTGTTGGGGTAACTTGACACACAAAACACACACAAAAATATTCTGGAGTAAAAATAAAAATAACATTGAACAAAGATCAGCCTTGGAAAAAATCCAAACATTAAAGAAAAAAAAAGGCTTAAAATAAAAAAAAAAAAACATAAAAAATATAAAACTGTCAGATGTGACAACTAATAACAATATATTCAGGGAATCCCACTAAAAAAACACAAATAAAACTTTTCGAGAAGTGTGTGTGAATATGAGCAGCAAAACTACTTCATTCTTGTCACATTATAAAGAAGAAGAGAGTGCGCTGTATTAAACCATTTTTTACATTGCAGCGTGATGAAAGTGCTGTATCCATTGCGAACGCTAAGTTTACCAGAACGAGCTGTCCCGTGTCGGAATTTCTTCTGAGCATGCGTGGCACTTTGTGCGTCGGAACAGGCCACACACGGTCGGAATTGACGCGATCGGATTTTGTTGTCGGAAAATTTTATCTCCTGCTGTCCAACTTTGTGTGTCGGAAAATCCGATGGAAAATGTCCTAAGGCGCCCACGCACGGTCGGAATTTCCGACAACACGCTCCGATCGGACATTGTCCATCGGAAAATCCGACCGTGTGTACGGGGCATTACTCCTGTTGGGCACAGGAATGGGCCCTGCTGTGAAATATTATATCAAGAGTTGTAATTACATGCCCCTGTTAAACAGGGACAGAAAAATTGGGCCTTAGGTAGTGGTGGTGGTGGTGGTGGTGGTGCCACAACACTGTAACACCTGAAAAGGACGAGAAAGGCAGCTTGCAAATGGATTAGCCAAATTTCATATTCTATAGGATATCTAGGATATTGTGATCTGCTGATATTTTTCCACGTAATCAAATAATCAAATAGTTCTCTACTGACTTGATTTTATATTTTCCACTCGATTGATTTGTAATTTTTTTTTGGTTTTATTCATATGTTATGTCAATTTTGGTGAATAATATATATTTAAGGGGATACTGTAGGCCTGGACCTTGACACATTTCCACTACCTACCATGTGTATGCATACATTTTGATCTTTTATGAAACCTAAATCAGGTATTGTGTGTAACTTTAACATGCCATGCACAAAGCAATGTCATGTATCATTTTGTTATATTGGAATTCCTGTAAAGAATTAGTTTTTTTTTTTTTGTTTGTTTTTTTAATTACCTGTACCTATTTTAAGCTTGCTTAATACATAGTTACCATAAATATGGTACCTTTTTAGAGAAATATTTTGAGTCTTTTCCTTAACGTTGAAATAAACGTTTATGGGTACAAAAAATTTTTTTTAAATGTAATCCCTCACAGATATTTCAAATAAATACATGTGGCGCTACCCCGCCTAAAGAGCAGTAACTAGTAATCCTAAAAGTGGATGATAACTAAATACTACAGTAAACAAAAACACTGGCATATGCTCAAATATAAACATTAATAAGTGATGACGTGCAAAAAGGCAATGGAGTGCATTCAATCCTTAAAGTGCAATGTGCATACAAATAAGGGCCATAATAAACATAGCTAGAGATATAGCAAAAATATGTGAACTAATAAATATATAGGATAAAGTATCTGAAAAAATGTGTGAAAATCACAATGCTGTCCAAAAACATATACGGTGCGACTCCTAGTGGCGACATCCAAATCTTCTCAAAATAATGGATAAAGTGCAATAAAAAAGCAGTGTGCAAAAAATGTGTGGACTGATACTATAATAACTAACAAATAAATGTCCAAACAAACAGTTCAAAGTTGCATATAGTGCGATTCCCGATAGCAACCCAGTGAATTCTTCCAAGAAAGATGCAAAAGTGCGGGTGCAATAAATAATGTGACGACCAGTGTCTAATTAAGTTGATCCGATCTTGTTCCGGAGTGCAGCAACAGTTTCCCCAGCCTCTCACCTGAAGTCGCGGCCCCCAAATGGGCCGAATTAAGCATATACCGGCAAGTGATGGAATTAAATCCCAGGTTCAACTTCCAATGGTTGTCAAAGCCCCCGGGGGACACAGGTACACCAGCCACAGCAGACACTCCCCCGTCCTCCCCTCACAGATACTCGTGTTGGGTGCAGGAATGGGCCCTGCTGTGAAATATGACTGCCAGTTTCTTGTCCTTCTGTGGCACCCCTTCTCTCTATGCTCACGTTACTCCCTTCCTCAACCTGGGAACCAACATCGGACCCTTCAAATCGCCATGCATCATCCAGCAGCATATAACAGACACTGTGGTCGAATCATTCTGGGGACTCCTCCGTGCATGATGGTGGGGCTACGGAAGGAGTGACTGTGGACAAGTAGCCGGTGGAATAGGCCGCTTTGTCAGCTGCATTGGAAGCCAAACTACTCTGAGCCTGTGTGACAGAGGACGAGGACAGCTTCGTTTTCCACTCTACCAACTCTTCTGCATGTTGTGGCTCAATAAAACAGCCAGCAGCAGCAAAGAAGGACAAGCGTGCCCCACGGCCTCCTGCAGAGGATGCACCATGTCCACGACCACCACTGTTGACTGTAGACACAGAGGCTGCTTGCCCTCTTTTAGTGGCCTGTGAGTGTCTGCCTCTCCTTGGTGGCCTTCTGGACATGATGTATTTTTTTGTTTTGCAATGCCACACTACACTGTATTAGATACTGTGTACACCGCCTGAAGTGTATTATAAAGTGTACAACTGTTGCACTGTATTGTATACTGTGTACACCACCAGAAGTGTAGTAGAAACTGTACACACTATATTAGATACTGTGTACACTGCCTGAAGTGTATTAGAAAGTGTACAACGGCTGCACTGTATTGTATACTGTGTGTGATGTACAGAAGTGTAGTAGAAACTGTACACACTGTATTAGATACTGTGTACACTGCTTGAAGTGTATTAGAAACAGTACACCATAGAATGCACTGTAGATATAGGCTACACTGGATGCAGAGTGTATATATTTTTTATTAATACACTGCCTGCACTGACTGAATATAGAGGTAAACACTGAATATATAGTCTATGCTAAATGCACTGTATATATATATCAAATACACTGCCACTAACTGAATAACCTGCCTGCTTAATCTAACTCAAGCTATCTCTCTGTCCACACCAACAACACTACACACGGCCGTTATGTAAGTAGCCTTACAAAAGCATATGTAACAGAAAAAAAAAAAAACATATGGAGCACATCTCTGTAATATATGCACATTTCCCCATGTTTTATCCCTTTAAAGACCATGAAAGTACAGAAAAACACCTGATGTCTTTTCCTAAACTACTTAGGTGCTCCCACTAACAGGTGTCTACAACACATAGGCTTATTCTGGGGTGCAAGATAAGATTTAGGAAGGACACAAGACAGCTCTGATAAGATTAACATTTTTTTTTTCGTTTTTTTTAGTTCTTTTAAAACAGATATAACAAAATATTTCTAATGGTATATTAAACAAATAAGAGTGGTGTCAATAAGAAAAGATCATTGTAAGGGTTTACATACATTTTAAAGGACACTTGGCAGGGAAGAATTATGAGTCCCTGAACTGTTGTCTGAAGTGAACAGCTCTAACTTCCAATTTATGAGTGACTACTTAGTCTGTGACTAAGACGTATTGATTTCAGACACAGCCAGACACATTTTCAGAAGACGCTTTCTAGTTGCAGCCTTCATGTTTTTCTCTGGCTGGTATATTCATATATTTCATAAATTTATTGTGAGAGCTAACCATAATTATTTGGGTCCACTTCTGCAGTGTCAAGCACTGTCAAGTCACTGTGTAGAACTACATTTTAGGCTAATGCTGGCTTTTTTTGAGGGCTGCCTTATATCCACTAGACCTGAGATTGATACAAATCACCAGATTAGACAATGATGTAACTGTCATTTCTGATTACCAATTAAAACAGTTCACATGTCTGACAATTTGTAAACTATTAAAAAGGCTTGAACAAAATGTTACCTGTAACATTGTCAGTAGCAACTTATCCCCTCTAGTAACATCTTCCTTTTCGTACTTAGGGTATGTTCACACCAGGTGTGTTATGCTGCATTGATCTGCATTGATTTACAAAGGCTCAAACGCAATGGCACATAATAAAACAATTGCAATTTATTTGCCTTATCAACATCAAACACACTGGTGTTTGTTGTGTAAGGCTTCATGTACACTAGCCTAAACTAGCGGCTCCTAATCTTGAGTTTAGGAGCTTTTGCCGTTTTTTTGCCAAAGCTCCTAAACTCCATAAAAGTCTATATGTCAATTTACACATAAGCTTTTAGCAGAGTTTAGGAGCTGCGGCGGTTAGGTGAGCTTCAACCACCCTCTCCTGAACGCGAAGAATCTCATTCAGGATAAGAACATTTTGACCGCCGGCCGTGAAAAAAATGCAAAATGCAGCCAAAACACGAAAAAAAGTGGCAAAAACGATCCACGATTTTGCCACAATTTGCGTTTTCCCACAGCCGCAGATAAATGTAAGCCAGTGTACATGAAGCCTAAAAATGCAGCATGTTTGCATTTTTCGCAGAGTAACACATGTCAATGAACCGCAACACATCACAACATGCTGCAGTTCATACATCTTAATTTTTTATAACTATGAATAGAGTTGAAAAAAAGGTGAATAGTATTATAAAACTCATTCATGCAACTGTTAATGGGCCCTTAATATCTTAGAATCTTAATACTCCCTGCCCAAAAAATGCTGTCATTCCACCATACCATTGAAATTCACAGAATTGCATTTTATTTGTTACTTTTCATTTGATTTCTTATGGGCTTAAAAAAATCATTAAATTCTCAATGTGTAAAACCAAGAACCCCATTGCTGATTTCTCCAAACTAAAAATCTTTAGAACCTTGCTAAGACCTTTTGAAACATTGTACTCGCTCACCCCAGCCCCCCTAATACTCACCTGAGCCCCCTCTCGATCCAGCCACGAGAGTCTTGAGATTCCGGGGACTTGCACTCCTAATTGGCTTTTGGCAGCAGTGGGAGCAATTGGCAATCATAGCCAGTGAGCCAATCAGGGAATGGAGGGGGCAGGGCCGAGTCACAGCTCTGTGTGTGAATGGACACACAGAGCCACAGGTCGGGAGTGTGCCTGCTTGAGTGCCCCCACAGCAAGCTGCTTGCTGTGGGGGAACCCAGCAGGAGGGAGGAGTCAGGAGCGTCGGCGTGGGACCCGAGAAAAGGAGGATCTGGACTGCTCTGTACAAAACCATTGCACAGAGCAGGTAAATATGACATGTTTGTTATTTTTAAAAAAAGGCTTTGCTATTTATTAACAAATGACTTGCCTAGGACCTCTATCTTTTTTAATAGCAGAAAAGTCATATGCCACCTCTTGTAGGTAGGGGTCTTATAGTGACCAAGGATGGAAAGGGGAGGCTCTACTTTTGCAGACTCTTAAACCAGCCCATATTATCATCTACACCACCTTTTATACACAATGGGAATGCTCCTAATTTAAAATCACAGAAGAATGAAGAATTATTCCAAACATTTTCAATTGGCTTATCTTTTTTTCAGCCAATTTTGGCAATCCAAGAATATATCTATGAAATTAGCACAGATGCTGTCTCATTGTTTGACAAACATATTTGCAATGGGTGGGATTCACTCTATGTGGCTGTTTTATTTATGTGTAATAGATTTGAAGTTGAAATGAAAACACTTTGAAAATGTGTTATTAAAATGTATTGCAATGTGAATTTAGACCTTTTATATATCCTTATTACAGTATATTCCCTCTGATGTGCAATGCTGTGTTATAAATGTTGTAGGGTGTACAGTAGCTTATACTGTACAATAAGTGAACCGTTAGCACCAAAATTTTACCATACTGATTGCAATAAATTAAATGTAATTGGTTGCTGTTGGTAACTGCATTTCACCTATCATCATTTCTGGTCTAAATATGCCCTTTATCAGCAATTGTGTGTTTCTAAACACAGAATATAATGCAAAACATATAGTAACATTACATTTAGATGCCTATAACACTAATGCTTGCCCTCAAGATGTTGGTATTATGAACTATAACTGGCTGTTTGGATACCTTTGTATGTAGTGTCACTTACAGACATCAAAAATACAAAGTAGTCTCCTAAAAGTAATGATCTGCTGTTTGGCTTGTAAAGATTTTTAATTTACCCACATGTTTTTTTAGTTTTTTTTTTTGCATAAAGCTGGCTTGCTACTGCTGTTCTTGTGTGTTCTTTGCCTTTGGTGACACCCTCTGATTTGAACTTGGAATCACAAGAAAGCTATTCTAACACTGTCACTGTGTTGCCAGGAGATTATTTCTTTTGTTAATATTTTACCATTATATTTGACAGGATTTCACATTTTCTGTAGTCTGCCTTTAGTACATTGAACTGCCAGACAGAGAAATTAATACCCTGAGTGACTGTATTTTAATTAAGCAATTTCATGCAAATTACAAATTTTAGATTGCCAAATAATATATTACACAAAAATTGTAGGCTGGCTGATCTGATATGCATGGAGTATTACTCTTCCAGGCACTGTGCATACATGGGAAAATGAACAAAAATGCTAATTTCCAATCTACTATGCAAACGGTACAAGATGCCTATTTAGATACATATACTTTTCCTGGAATAGGTAAACAGTTCTTGAATGGAATATAGCTGACACCTAAACACGATGTGTGTATATCTCTGTTTGTGTATCTGCCTATGTGCATGTATGTGTTGGGTTAAAGTTATTATGTTTTAAGAATAATATTTATTTATTGACACTATGTATACACAATATAAATGAACTGTCATTATAAGTAAATTAAAAAATAGTCAGCTAGCAACATCACTGGCGTGAATAGCTAGTGGGATATGCTCTGATTCTGATGAAACATACATTTTGCACAGTTTTTGCTTAAGGGTTAGATTTAGGGATATCTTTACTTTTTTGCAGGTAAAAAAGTACATTTAGAGATTAGGTTAGCGTTCAGGGTGAGACTTGGAGGTTAAGCTTCTTTTAAGGGTTTTACGTATAGGGGTTTAACTAAGGTTTAACCACTTGCCTGCTGGGCACTTTTGTCCCTTCCTTCCTTGCGCGGTCATGCAACACTGTACCCATATGAAATGTTTTGAATTTTTTTTCACACAAATAGAGCTTTCATTCAGTGGTATTTATTCACCATTGAGTTTTTTATTTGTTTGCTAAACAAATGAAAAAAGACTAAACCAGTCAGAACATCTGGGAGACGGTGGATGATGGGGAGATGGGAGGTGAGGACGTGAGAACGTAACGTCCATCACAGAAGGAGGGGCATAAGTGTGCCAGCTGGATGCCGACTCGAGGATCGCTGTGGAAGCCGCCGGCGGACCCCGGCGAAAGCGACGAGGAGAGAGACACCGCATCCCTGCAGAGGGAATGACAGCTAGGCTGGAATGCAACTACAGCCTAAAGGAAACCCGCCAAGAGGAACACCCAGGGACATCGGAGAGCGGCAGAAACAGAGTAGTGGAGCGTGAGTAAGAGAGCAAAACAGCAGCGAGCCCCCAGACCCTCCCCCCCCGCTCCTCCGGCCAGACGGAACCGTTATGTTAGTAGACACTTAGCTTCTCACACTAGAGCCCATGTGGATCACCTGGAGACACAGGAATGATAAGAGGTGGAGAGAGTGAAGAGCGGGTGGAACTGAGCTGCACAGATCAACAGTAATAGAAGCAAAAGCATTGAAGGGCAGAAACAGAAGGTACTCTGTAAAGACTTGGTGTAAAATTTTATTGGTGGTTATATCCCTGCTGTAGGTAAATATCCCGTGAGACTCTCCTAAAGGGGATGACAGTAACCCAAGGGTGCATAGCAGAGCATATAGACCTATGAGGGGGCCTAGATGTTAAAATTATTTAGAGGACTGAACGACAATGAGAAAGCAGGTAAAAGTTACATAAAGTGAAGAATAACAAGATACTGATCTAAAGGTCTTGTGAAATATAGGTGAATATAGGTGAATATTGGAACGGAGAATTAATATGTGAACTCTGGGGGAGCATATGTATGGTCAAACGACATTTGGTTAAACCTATTTCAGAGCTGAATCCGGGGAGGTATGGGGGAGAGGGGAAGGACTATGAATATATGAGCTAAACATACTAGAGGCATAACATTGGAAATTATCACCAGATCCTACAAGTAATCAATAATTATACAGCTCAGTGGGACTGACAAGTGGGGAGTCCAGACATCTGAACTACCCCCGTACAAGGGAGGATCTTCGCATAGCCCCCTGTACCCCCCCACTCCCCCCTCCCCAACTCCATCTCCCCCCTGAAACGGGGGAGAATAAGGATCTAAGGCTGGGGAAGCGGATAAGAGGGATAAAAAAGAAAGACAAGATGAGCAAAAATACAACTAGTCCCCGAAAGACAAACCAGCAGTCAGTACGCCTAAACAATATTTGACACAAGGAGCCAGCCCAAGGAATACGGATTCAGAGAGACAGGGACAAACTAAAGTGGAAAAAAAAAAGGGGGCCGATAAGACAACAGGAGAGACCCCAGACCACTCCAGGGAGGATTTTGCAACAGAGGGGGAACTGGAATTTAGTGGAGTGGAAGGAAGAACAGCTGAAGCTTTCCCCCCTACAAAAGGAGAGATGAGCGAGATGCTTCAGAGGCTGGAAAACTCAATAAAGACAGATATAAGCATGCTGAGAGGGGATGAGAATCAAAGAGCTGGAAGACCTCAAACAGCAAATTAAAACAACACAACAAAACCAGAAAAAAATCCTATATAGACTGGAAGACCAGGAGAACAGGAGTAGAAGACAGAACATCAGGCTACGGTCAGTCCCAGAAAAAGAGGGAGAAGACCTGAGGAAAATGATCTCTTTGGTACTGGGCCCCCTTAGGATAAAGGGGTGGAGGAACCCCTAAGAATAGAGAGAGTACACCGAGTAGGTTACCTTCGGAATTCAGAAGCAGAGAGACCATGGGAAACATAGATTTAGATTTTACGAAGACAAATTGGAAATTTGGAAGAAACTAAGAGGAAAACCACCTTTGGTATATGAAGGAGCCGAGCTCCAGGTGTATGCTGATCTGGCTCAAGAAACCCTAGCAAGAAGGCGACTACTTAAACCTCTACTGGAAAGGATGAGACTGCAAAACATCAGATACAGTTGGGGGTTTCCAGCTTGTTTGATTGGATATAAGGGAGGGAGGTCTGTGAGAATGCGCTTCAAAGATCTAGAAGAGTTCTGCAAAAAACTTGACTTACAGGCACCAGATATGCCAGGCTGGACGAGGGAAGACTAGGGCTTCCCTAGAAAGGGGACATCACCTATAAGTTTCTATAGTAATATGGTCCTTGGTCGGGGGGGTGGTGGGGGGGTAAATATAGAAGAACCAATAGAGGCTACTTAGATTATGATATTGGAGGCTGGCTGGCCCACCCCATCCTTAAATTTCAATCTGAGGAAGGGGGTGGAGGGGCACACTCAGAATCCCACCTCAGGACAAAGAGACTCGGAGAGGGCTTTGATTTTCAAGGCCCTTAATGACCTAGGGGCCCGCATGGGGCCAAGCTGGGGGAGGGGGGGGGATGAGAGGAGGGAAGGGGAGAAGGGGGGAGGGGGGATATAATGTTCAAATGCTATGAAAGAACAGGAATAACCCGATATAGGCTAGAGGAACAGAGCAGGCAGGAACAGGAGGAAAATGACAACACTTAAATTTCTGACATATAATGTAAAGGGACTAAACTCACCTTCCAAAAGACACAAAATCCTAAAATAGCTCAAGGGATACGGGGCAGAAGTGGTGTCCCTACAGGAGACTCATTTGACACATGACTCAAATATTAGACTATGGTCGAGAGAGTTCCCAAATTGGTATTACGGGGATACGATATCAAGGAGATAAAGGGGAGTGGCGATAGGGCTGGTGAAAGATATAGACTTTAAACTAGGGGGTATGATTCAAGACCCAGAAGGGAGATTTCTGTTTCTTAAAGGAACACTTGGGGAAACAGAATGTACCTTAGCGAATATATACGCCCCTAATAAAAACCCAACAAAATTCCTGATAGACACACTGGAGAAACTAATGGACTTTAGGAGTGGGGGATTGGTAGTAATGGGAGATCTCAATGTATGTTTAGACCCAGAGGTAGATAGTACGTCCGGGGCACAGGGGACGAATAACGGTCAGCTGAGAAGGGTAAAACAGAAAATCTATAAGAGCCAACTAGTAGATATATGGAGGATTATGAATGGTAAAGCACGAGATTATGCGTTTTACTCCCCTGTGCACCGGACGTATTCTAGGATTGATTATATATTGGTAGACCATGGATTCTTGGATAGGATAGTAGACTCAAAAATAGGAATCATCACACTGTCAGATCACGCCCCTATAGAGATGGAAATGCGAATATCCAAAATTCAGAGACAACCTTCCTTATGGAGATTAAATGAAGACCTCCTGCAAAATGAAGATACCTCAAAGAGGGTAGAGAGAGAGAGCTAAAACACTATTTTTCAACAAACGAAACAGGAGATATCTCGGGGTCGGTGGTATGAGAGGCCCATAAAGCCTATATAAGGGGAATAATAATACAAGAGGGAGCAAGAAAAAAAAAGATAGGAAAAATAAAATGGGAAACCTTGTGACAGAAATATTTAATATAGAACAAGAACACCAAAAATATAGAGGACGCCACCAAGCGACGTATCTAATGTTGGTAAATAAACTAGATTAATTAAAAAAGCTCATGGAACAAGAAACAAAGGAAACATTTTTTAAAATAGCTAAAGAAAGATACCAGTGGGGGAATAAGGCGGGACAACATCTAGCTAGAATGCTCAGAAGGAAAAAATCCCTAAACTTCATAGGAAAGATACAAACCAAACAGGGAACGATGGTCTATGAAACTAAAGAGATAGGTTAAACATTTAAAAACTATTATAGTGAATTGTATGCGGGGGAGCAGAATGGGGGTCAGACAAGTGAAAAAAGCAGGAAGATAATTGAATTCTTAAAGAACACCAAGCTACCTAAGATCATGGAGAGCTCCAGAAAGTCCCTAGAGAAACCAGATACGGAGGAGGAGATAAAGGGAGCATTAGCAGATACAGTGCAGGGGAAAAGCCCAGGCCCAGATGGGTTTACTACATACTACTACAAAAAATACAAAGATATATTGGTGCCTAAGATGTGTCAGTACATGAACGGGTTGGGAAGAGACTTTGAACTGAGTAGCGAGGCGCGGTTTGCCACAATTACTGTAATCCCAAAGGAGGCAAAAGATGAGACCCTATGTTCTAGCTATAGACCGATATCGTTACTAAACGCAGACACAAAAATATATGCGAAGGTACTAGCTATAAGGATGAAATAATTAATGAACACTCTGGTCCACCCGGACCAAGTGGGCTTTATAACAGGAAGGGAAGTGAGAGATAATGGGGTGAGAACCCTACTCCTGCTCTAGCAGATAAAGGAGGAGGGACCCCCTGGGTTTACTTCTGTCGAGTGATGCCGAAAAGGCATTCAACAGAGTAGACTGGGGGTTTCTGTTTCAAACGCTAGACATAATGGGAATAGGCCCAAAGATGATGCGACGCATTAAAACGCTGTATAGACAACCAAAGGCAGCTATCATGATCAATGGATCCCTGTCAGCATCTTTTGAGATGAAGAGGGTGACCAGACAGGGGTGCCCCCTGTCCCCCTTGCTCTTTGTTTTAGCCCTAGAGCCATTCCTCGCAACAATTAGAAATAACCCTGACATCAAGGGGTTTAAGGTCGGAGAAGAAGAACACAAATTGTCCGCATTTGCGGATGACGTGCTCTTCTATATAAGTAACCCTGGGAGTACAATGCCAAAACTGATTAAAACACTAAAACAATACGGTGAGATAACAAACTTCAAAATTAACATGGGGAAATCTGAAATTTTGAATATAAACGTGAGTAAACTAGAAGAGGAAAAGCTGAAGAGGGATTTTCAATTTCTGTGGAAGAGAGAGATAAAGTACTTGGGAATAAGACTAGCCAACTCCCTGGAGAAGATATAAAAAAGAAATTACCGGAACATCCCCCTATTAGATGAAATAAAGAGGGAGGGAAAAAAGCTTCAGACTAGACCGCTATCCTGGATGGGGCGTATTAATGCCATAAAAATGATCCTTCTTCCAAAGATTACATATAAATTCCAAATGTTACCAATTAGATTACCACAGGTTTACATTAGAAAGCTAAAATCAATAATATCTAACACCATATGGAAAAATAAAAAGTTGAGAATTTCTTTAAAGACCTTAAAACAAGATAAAGAAAGAGGGGGTCTGGTGGTTCCTGATATTCAAAAATACTACAAAGCAATAGTTTTATCAAGAGCGAGAAAAAAGATGGGTAAATATAGAAAAATGTTATAGTAAGGCACACTTAGGACCTATTATTTGGAACCCTCCTGATCACAGAATGATTGATGAGAACACACATTTTTTGACATGGGTGGTCTTAAGGACATGGGATGCAATATATAAGCAACTAAATAGAGCATATAATTCACCCTTAATAGAATTAAAAAACAATGAATATTTTGCACCAGGGAAAACAAGTATAGGAGGGAATTGGATAAAAAAAGATAAGGTACAACTTAGAGAGATATTAAAAAAAGGAAAAATAGTCACATTTCAAGAGTTAAAGCAAAACACAGATGTTTGGGTGATTGATGCATGGAGGTACGTGCAATTAGATCTTTTCATGAAGAAACTACCTCAACCGATAAGATCAGGAGATGAATTGACAGCTCTAGAAAAGTTGCGTATCTCAGAAAACACAAAAAATACTATATCAAAGTTATACAAATTGTTAATGACAGAGGAAGAAGCAGAAGTACCTACATTCATCAAAAAATGGGAAAGGGAATTGGGGACACAGAAAGATTTAAGCACTATTAGAAAAATGTTGGACCTTGCCCATAGCTCAGCAGTGGATATAAAAACAGCTGAGATGAATTATAAATGCTTAGCGAGGTGGTATGCAACACCAGATAAGACTTGTAAATTTCAAGAAGGGAAGTTGGCAGATTGCTGGCAGGGATGCAAAGACGTGGGCACAATGGCCCACTTATGGTGGAATTGTCCGATTATCAGAAAGTTTTGGGAAAAGATTTTAGCAATTATTAAAGAAATTACAGCAAAAAGGTTAATTCCTAAAAATTGGCTGGTAAAAGAAAGCCCCCAGGTATGGGATTGGATAAATGCCGTGGAGGAGACTTATATCATGGACCGGACGTATTATAACAAGGAAGAAAAGAGGGAGGTGGAAAAGGATAAATGGAAGTGTTGGAAGAAGTTTAAAAAATCATGGAGTTATGCAGAAAAAAATCAGGATTTAGTCTAGCTATTGAGGGAAACATGGGTATTGCACAAGGGCTGGGGAGGGGGGAGAGAGGGAGGGGGATTTATACTCATATACATGGGTAGTAAAATTGAGAGATATTATAATAAAGAAAGGATTTTATAGTTTTGTAGGGGGGGAGAAATAAGGCTTGGTTCGGTTGGGTTGATAGAGTGTTTTTTTTTTCTCCTATTGTACCCCTTTTTTTGAAACAATGAGTAGCCACGGTGATGTAAAGACGAGAAGAGACATGTATGAACAGCTAAGCTGATTTAGGTCTCTCCAAAACTTTTGGCAAAAAAAAGAAAGAAAAAAAAAAAAGACTGAAAATTTTGAAAAAAGCAAAACATTTTTCATAGTTTGTTATAAAATTTTGCAAACAGGTAATTTTTCTCCTTCACTGATGAGCGCTGATGAGGCTGCACTGATATGCTGCACTTATGGGCACTGATAAGGCGACACTGATGGGCACTTATAGGTGGCACTGATAGGCAGCACTAATAAATTGCCCTGATGGGCACTGATAGGTGGCACTGATGGCCACTGATTGGCAGCACTGATGGGAACTGATAGGTGACACTGATGGGTACTGATGAGGCGGCACTAGTGTGCACTGATAAGGAGTCACTGGTGAGGCTGCACTGATAGGCGGTACTGATGGGGCGGCACTGATTAGGCAGTACTGATGGACACTAATAGGAGAAGAAAGAAAGAAGACGCCAACGCCGCAGAGGAAGATGCCGGATGAGAACACCGGAGGAAGAACCAGAAGAAGATGGAGGAAGAAACCGAAGGAAGATAGAAGATAGAAGATAGAAGAAAGAAGATAGAAGAAAGAAGAAGCATTTAAATAAAGGAATTGTCAAAAACTGTCTCTTGTCATTTTTAACATTTTTGACAGTTTTTTTGTGAAATGGTACCCCCTTACCATTTCACACAGGGGGGAGGGCTGGGATCTGGGGGTCCCCTTGTTAAAGGGGGCTTCCAGATTCTGATAAGCCCCCCACCCGCAAACCCCCACAACCACCAGGCAAGGGTTGTGGGGATGAGGCCTTTGTCCCCATCAACATGGGGACAGGGTATTTTGGGGGCTACCCCAAAGCACCCTCCCAATGTTGAAGGCATGTGGCCTGGTATGGTTCAGGAGGGGGGGCACTCTCTCGTTCCCCCTCTTTTCCTGCGGCCTGCCAGGTTGCGTGCTCGGATAAGGGTCTGGTATGGATTTTTGGGAGGACCTCACACCATTTTTTTTTAATTTTGGCGCAGGGTTCCCCTTAAAATCCATACCAGACCTAAAGGGTCTGGTATAGATTTTGAGGGGGACCCCACGCCATTTTTTAAAAAAAATTTGGCCGGGGTTCCCCTTAATATCCATACCAGACCTGAAGGGCCTGGTATGGAATTTAGGGGGACCCCCCACGTAATTTTTTTTTAAAATTTTGGTTCGGGGTTCCCCTGTGGGGAATTCCCATGCCGTTTTTATCAATAAACTTTTATGTGTATTGTCGGACCGGCATTTCATTAATAGCCGCGAGTAGTTTTAAATGACTTATTTTCCTTTGAAATGTCATTTTGCTGTCAGACTGTTCTAAACACGGGAAACATGCGCCCCTTTACAGGCATACTATAGACAACCCCCTAGGTACGAAATTTAAAGGGATATTACACTTTTATGCCCCGTACACACGGTCGGACATTGATCGGAAATTCTGACGACAAAATCCTAGGATTTTTTCCGACGGATGTTGGCTCAAACTTGTCTTGCATACACACGGTCACACAAAGTTGTCGGAAAATCCGATCGTTCTGAACGCGGTGACGTAAAACACGTACGTCGGGACTATAAACGGGGCAGTAGCCAATAGCTTTCATCTCTTTATTTATTCTGAGCATGCCTGGCACTTTGTGTGTCGGATTTGTGTACACACGATCGGAAATTCCGACAATGGATTTTGTTGTCGGAAAATTTTATAGCCTGCTCTCAAACTTTGTGTGTCGGAAAATCCGATGGAAAATGTGTGATGGAGCCTACACACGGTCGGAATTTCCGACAACAAGGTCCTATCACACATTGTCCGTCGGAAAATCCGACCGTGTGTACGGGGCATTATTGTTTCACTTTAAGCATTATTGAAATCACTGCTCCCCAAAAAAACGGCCGTTTTTAAAACTTTTTTTTGCATTGATCCATGTCCCCTGGGGCAGGACCCAGGTTCCCAAACACTTTTTATGACAATAACTTGCATATAAGCCTTTAAAATTAGCACTTTTGATTATTCATGTTCGTGTCCCATGGACTTTAACGGTGTTCGTGTGTTCGAACAAAGTTTTTGCCTGTTCGCAAGTTCTGGTGCGAACCGAACAGGGGGGTGTTCGGCTCATCCCTAATAGCCATCTTTCAGCTATAACACGGGTGGGAAGGGTTAATGATAGGGGTTTGATTCAGTACTGGTAAATATTATACTTTTAGGTGTAGAATGTATTTTCAAGTTTACTAACTAGGTATTTTAATTTTGGAGTGAAATATTTCATCCAGAAAAAAATCGAATTGTATTGTGCCTAAAATTAGTGTATTGGAGTTGATCTAAATACAAGAATAAAACAAACAACCACAGGGTAAACAAAGTGTAAATGGCATTTTATCCAAAATTTGAAAAGCATAGTAGCTGAATTTACATTTAGATAGACAGACAGAGATATAATCTGTCAAACTCAGGAAAGATGTTGGATCTCCAAGTTAATCCCTAAGCCAAATCACACATTCCTAATAAATGTTACAGACACTCAATGGTAACTAAATTGGGTAGGACAAAATAGGATAGGACAAAGATCTAATCACCAGTATTGCCTGTTGGCTCCCTACTGTTGAGATGGAGGCAGCCATCTTATTAGAATATCAGGGCTTTGTTCCTCATGCCAGACCCCCTGATGACTAAAAAAGGGAAATAGTCTAGAAGCAGCAGAAGAGTTGAAGAAAACAGGGGGATCCTTGTACTGCTGGTTTTGAGGGGTACAGATTCCTCTCCAACAAGGACAGTTGGCAGCACAGTAGTGTTTGCAGATCTTAAGCTGGTCCTTCACAGAGTTATTGATAAACTGCATTCAATTTGCTTAGTGGGTGGCCTCTTGCCTGACATTCTTTGATTGAAAAAAGGTGGGCAGACAATTGTCGGCTGAACAGTTCCTGAATTTAATCAAATGTAGACACTTTTGAGTATTTTGACAGCTGTGGTTAGCTGTCAGAATACAATAGTCCTAGTGAGAGATTTGTGGTGTGGATGAAGGAATCTGTTTGCTCTTATGAGACTAGCGGTCAGATGCACAGTGCCTTAACTGATCTCACACTGCAGAGCTATATAGCTATAAGTCTCAAGGCAAAGGAATGCCTAGGCACAGTTTCAAGTCAGAAAATACATTGCTATTTTTCAGGAGAAATTCCTGGTAAAAAAAGTAGATTTCTTGGGTTACTATTTAGGTACAATTAACTCTTTTAATATATGTTCAGTTTGAATGTCCCATATTTATGCTAGGTTTGCTCTATAAAGTGTCCTTAGAAAGTTGACATAAGGTTGCTCAAAAACATTTCTAAAGATAAAATTTGCATTAGAATACTTCTTTTTTTATGATTCATTACATGTCTGGTCCTTTTTTTGCATTTGAGCAACAGGACCAGGCAAAAGAAAAAGTTTTTGCACATGAAAATCTGAAAAGAACAAAATTCTATTTTTATGCAAGTTGTTGAACCAATAGGAAGTAGCATTTCTTGTGTCATGTCATAAATACCCAAATAGCATATGATTAACAAACGTACTCTGGTCTCCTTAAAGTTACCCTGTCTTTTGTCTATGTAGGGCAAAGCAACATGTTCTTTTAACTTTACCAAGCCCCTTGCAGCAAATACTTACCTTTCCACCCTGCTTAATTCAGCCAGCAGGAAAACTAAATATCCAGTGTTTCTGGAAATGGAGAGGCATAGAACCTACTTCTCCAAAGTGACAGCACTTGTGACCGATGACAGGTTATCCAGGCACCTGACACTGTCACATGGGTGGGGAGAGAGACCTAAGAGAGCTAAGCACAAGATCACTTTAAGCGATGTTTAGGAAAACATTACAAGGAATGCCAACACTTTCCTTCAGATGAGAATTCAAAATAGCAGCTCAGCTAATGTTAGTGCTACTAGCATGATTAGCAGAATCAGACTCCACACTTCTTGAAGAAATAATAATAAAAATAACAGAGAATAAGTATGCTATTGAACTATGCTCTGTGCCATCCAGTACCAGTGCCAGTGCCAAGTTGCCAACATAGCCAGTAAAAGTGCCAGCATAGCAGGTACCATTGCCATCCAGTTTCAGTCAGAACCAGTGCCAGTGCAGCCAGTGCCATCTAGTACCAGCACATGTACATCTAGTACCAGTGCCAACACAGCCAGTACCAGTGCCATCAAGTACCAGTGCCTGTACTGCATAGTATGACTGATGAGAGCAGATGACAGTCAGATTCATATTTGGAGTGTCAAAATAAAATGAAAAAGGTGTGGCGCTAGGTGTTGTCTGTTATTGCACAAACACCTAACCAGAATGGAATCCTGGGGGTAAGCTATGCAATAAAAGTTTTAATCAAACACTCAGACTAAAGAGTGTAAAGTAACTGTGTGGGACAGAAACAAAGGAATACATAAATAAGTGTGTACACTTATATGGCATAAACCATCAAATGTGTTCTGAACCCACGTGTGTTGATGTGAATAGGTGTGTTCAACACATATCTAGTAGTGTGTGTCACTGGATACAAAAAATAAATAAATAGATTACTGATACCCAATCAACCAAAAAATAAGTAAGATATGAGTACAGTAATGTACGTGAATAAAAGTGTGTAAAAAAAGTTTGGATATCGTATATAAAAGTCACAGGTATGACAATGACTATATAACCAAACTATAGATATAATACTGTACATAAGCTGGAATACATATGAGATATTAATATATCATATATGAAAACAGTTGCAGGCATGACCACAACTGCAAGACATGCAGATCAAGTCAGAAAAACAAAAATCAAAAAATAGGTAAGACTTTAAAGTCTAGTATCACAAATTAAGTCGTAATTATCTCCTATGAAGGTATACAGACTGAGTATGGTAGCTAGTATAAAATAAATTAAATACTATATAAAAATGTGAAATATATACATGGATATATGAGTTAATGGTGATAATATACACATGTGAATAAGTGTTAACAAAAATCCAGCATGATCTATACACAGTATCAATATAAAAGCTGATGTAGCTGTAAAGGATCAGTAAATACTACCCCTAGAAGGGGAAAGGATTGAGTCTGCATGAACGTGTGTCAGACGCTCATATGAATGGCTTCAATGCCTACTACATAATTTTATTTGATCAGTGTATTCAGTGTTGGAAGTAGGCACTCAAACAATACTAATAATAAAAGCAAAGCGGTGCAGCGCTCAGAAGCAGTATGAATAAAGTCCCAAAGCCTGTAATTCCCAGAGAAAAAGGTAGATGTCACATCAACAGACAGAGAGGAGGCTCCCTAAAGGTGAATAGGGTGCTGTAATGGAACAATGGTAACAATCGTGCATCCAAATCAGTGTATTCCACCACCAGAAGTGCAGGCCGCTCACCTTCATAAATGGACCCACTGAGCTAACAGATAGGTCACTAATGCAGTCCCTTCATAAGGGTAATAATAAAGATGAGTAGGCTGTCTTCATATATGTCCCCCCCTCGGTCATGCGATATCCAAATAGCATATTCATCAGCATACACAGGTCATGTTAAAACAAAATAAAAAACATAGTGCTCTACATACAATAAAAGTCACTTCTTTATTGAATAAAAGTTACTCACAAGAGTGGCACTGAGTCCCAGTGCTGGAGTACACAGCATATACATAAAAACCAGGTAGGTGGCTGTACTGACGTCACAAAGCCCCTCGCACACGTATCGTCCGTGGGTAAGGACTTCCTCAGCGAATCTGATTAGGGGCCCATGCATCAGTTCTTTTATTTCATCCTGGTTCATCAAACAGTCAATCTCAAACCACCCCGTCCTTCCTGCAATCATAGATTAAATGCGTTCTAGTATTTCATTGGTGAATGGGATAGGAGTAGCGAAAAAGTAAAAGGTGACCTCATAGGCCAGTGGAATAGACACAAACCACCATATTCTCCTAAAACACCCACCATAACTAGCTGAATCAGCAACACGTCTATAATTTGACACTTCCGGATGGGAGGCCAGCATACATCCACCGATCCCAGCCTAAGCAAGCATAACATCTAAGCCTATCACTTCCGGGTGAGAGGCCAGTATACATCCCCCAATCCTTGCCAGCGCTGGACCTCGCACTGTCATGCGTTCGGTCCCACCCCCGGCTTATGCATTACCACATATACAGGGATGAGTGATATGTGAATTCCAGCATTCACATATCACTCATCCCTGAATATGTGGTGACGCATAAGCCAGGGGCGGGACCGAACGCATGACAGTGCTGGCAGGGATTGGGGGATGTATGCTGGCTTCTCACCCGGAAGCTATAGGCTTAGATGTTATGCTTGCTTAGGCTGGGATCGGTGGATGTATGCTCGCCTCCCATCCAGAAGTGACAAATTATAGACGTGTTGCTGGTTCAGCTGGTTATGGTGGGTGTTTCAGGAGAATATGGGGGTGTGTGTTTTTATTCCACTGGCCTATGAGGTCACCCTTTACTTTTTTGCTACTCCTATCCCATTCACCAATGAAATACTAGCACATATTTAATCTATGATTGCAGGAAGGACGGAGTGGTTTGAGATTGACTGTTTGATGGACCAGGATGAAATAAAAGAACTGACGCATGGGCCCCTAATCAGATTTGCTGAGGAAGTCCTTACCCACAGACGATACGCGTGCGAGGGGCTTTGTGACGTCAGTACAGCCACCTACCTGGTTTTTATGTATATGCTGTGTACTCCAGCACTGGGACTCAGTGCCACTCTTGTGAGTAACTTTTATTCAATAAAGAAGTGACTTTTATTGTATGGAGAGCATTATGTTTTTTATTTTGTTTTAACATGACCTGTGTATGCTGATGAATATGCTATTTGGATATCGCATGACCGAGGGGAGGACATATATGAAGCCAGCCTACTCATCTTTATTATTACCCTTATGAAGGGACTGCATTAGTGACCTATCTGTTAGCTCAGTGGGTCCATTTATGAAGGCGAACGGCATGCACTTCTGGTGGTGGAATACACTAATTTGGATGCACAATTGTTACCATCGCTCCATTACAGCACCCTATTCACCTTTAGGGAGCCTCCTCTCTGTCTGTTGATGTGACATCTACTTATTTCTATGGGAATTACAGGCTTTGGGACTTTATTCATACTGCTTCTGAGCGCTGCACCGCTTTTCTTTTATTGTTCACTTAAGGATTTTTTATATTGACCTTCAGTATCCAGCTGCTGTGTGTTAGGACTGGTTTTGCACTGTCTGACCTTTTCTTTATACTCAAACAATACTGCTCAAAACTTCAAAGTAGTGGAAGAGAAGCTGGGGTACCCTTACCGGAACAGATGGACTCACAAGCCAAGGGCGTTGAGTCAAACGAGCTTGTACCGGAATTCGGTAGGTGGAGAGGTTAGCCCAAAAATTGTAGATATGGAACTGTATCCAAGGGGAGGTTTGTGGAAGACCTTGGCTATTACTCACCGACCATCAGGTGTAGATGTTACTGGCTTGAATCCTCCATAGTTGTAAAGCTGTAATGGGATTGCCAGCCCTGATCTCCAATCCTCTTATAGGTGGTAGAAATTCCCAAAAGAAAAGAAGAAAAATTACCTCCACATAGTATAAATCCGCAAAGGGAAATTTATTTTAAAAAAATAATTCCTGACTCCCAAACAAACTGGGGCAGAGTATGGATCAGACAGGATAAAAAGCGCTATATAAATTTGTGGCTCAGCAAGCATATCCAACCCGACGCATTTTGTCTGCAAAGACTTCAACTGTGGTATATTTGGAGTGTGAACATGCAGAAAGCAGCAGTTCATTACAGCCACCTCTGATTCAGAGGATTAAGAGGCCCCTGTTATAAGAGTTAGGCATACTATATCACTAAGTATTAAACATCCAACCAATGCACAAGGCAAGCACAAACTGTGCAGTACATTCTGGTGAAGTGCATGAGGCAAGCATTATCAGTGGAGGTGTTGCAACATCAGTCACAAAGAATTGAGGCAACACAGTCCTAGAAAGCTAATATGTGTCACAGAGGCACTTTCAAATTATTTTTGGCTACCCTCTAATTCAGTAAATAGTCTGTGCTTAGTGGTAAACCCAGACTAGCAAATGAAATGAAATTTTTTATTTCCAACAAGATTTATGTAAATGCTTGCCTGCCCCCTTTCCATTTAGAGTCCAAGCAGATATTAAAATGGTAGCTAAAAATGTTACACTTATTAATTTTTTTTCAGTTTGTCACCAAAGAACTATTCCGTATAATTCAGGAATAGAGTAAGATTTATTCTCAATAGCTAATTGCCAGTGATCCAGATTCCTTTTATGCTAGACCATTTCCGTCAGACCCCTATCACTGTTTCAGAATTTAAAGCATTTGTTGAGGGAACTTCCGGTCCGGCCTACTGCCTATATTTTCTATGTACATGTGCGTGCAACTGATTTGAGTTATACTTTTTTACAATAAGCAGAATTACGTTATGTGGATTTCCTCTATCATCTCTTTCATACATGCATTATGAGATAAATCAATATCGGTATGCTACACTGCTGCTGGATATAGGACACAGTCACAAAGGAGGACTACAAGCCCCAGCATAACCATTATTATTATTCAAGCACATAAGACTCTTACCTAAATCTAAGAGTCCATACCTGCTGGAAAGTGAGTGGGAGCACTGGATGGTAAGTGCAATATTTGCACCATATAAAGGGATAGAACACATCACTGTTCAAAGTCTGCACGGCCGTTTGACACATTATGAATAAATGAAGAAACACAAGTATATGGACTAACTAAATTCTTTTCATTGTTTTTCATTTTCCATTTTTCATCTTTTTTATGTATTTTTTATTCAATATTTAATCATGTATCCAATGTGTATGGGATGGTATATTCAATAGACTAAATTAGTATACTTACAGAAACATGTTATATAGATTTTATGGACTTATGCTATTTTATCATTCATATGAGATAATTACAGTTTGTTTTACTTTTCACAGTTTTCTTTATAAATTAGCCATGATGAAGTGGGGGTTGACATTTTTCTCTAAAACACGTTAGCTGTATCTGATGCTCTTAACCGTTAAAAGTTTCCAAAAGTCTATTAAATGAGATGAACATTTTTACCAAGCACACCTTCATACACATTCAAGAATGTACTCTGATGAGTGCTTCCTTGTGTCCCTATCAGGGAGATAATAGCCTAGGGCCAGAACAAGGTCCACCCATACAAGACTTTAATCATGGAAAAATCACTTTATGGCAGATTCATCAAAACCAATTTTTATTTATCTATCTACTAATCTTTACTATCAGTCCAGCACTATTACACACACATCTGAAAATGCCTAAGAAGAGAACACTGCTCAAGATGATAGAAGATATAGATAAGTAAGCTACCCCTTACCAAACCCCCTAATGTGTGATTCTGTATTCTAAATGATCAAACGCAAATGCAGTGTTGTAGATAATACAAATATATCGAGAAAGATTATGCACATCTTTAGTGATGAACTTTGTCTG
The DNA here is from genome assembly GCA_037952925.1 of Lithobates clamitans. Classification (NCBI taxonomy): domain Eukaryota; kingdom Metazoa; phylum Chordata; class Amphibia; order Anura; family Ranidae; genus Lithobates; species Lithobates clamitans. The sequence goes on along the minus strand of JBBGZY010000758.1, from coordinate 2,314,308 downwards.
AACCCAAATTCGGCCAAACCAGAAAGTAAGCTGTTATTGGAGCCTTCCCACCCCACAGCTGCACATACATGAAGATGTTTTTGACATCATTGAGCTTATATAGCCTCTTATTAAAATATTTTCATCAACTACACATTCAGATTTCTTGTTCTCTATAGATATAATCTATCTCTTCCCACTACAAGCTCTGAAAAAGGGGACAAGGCCTAGACCTGAAAACATGTTGACCTGTCATATAGTTTCATTTTGACAGTATATTGGGATAAATTTGTTTTGAACCTTGACACTACAGAATGGTGTTTCAGCTTCCCACTCTCATCCTTTTGTCATCAAAATTCAAGTGATCTTAAAAAGAATACAAAAAATCTAAAAATCTAGGAAATACACCACCATCCATTGGATCCTTCAAATGAAAAGCCTATGAATGAAAGAAACTGGACTGGAAACCTGTTTAGCAGTCCATGAAATTTTCTAGTGAAAAATGCAGCATATCCATTATTTGTTCTGTTTATGAGCATTGGCAGGCCAAAATGGATGGGCTACCTCAAGGCATTGCACATTAATGCTTGACACATAACACATTAATATAACATGAAGAAGTTTGAATGGGTCTGAAAAAAAAATTAGGAACCAGATATTTAGAGGCTAGTATCATTTATTAGCCATGGTTAAAATGATCACTTTTTTTAAATACAATACATAGACTATCCAGCTATTTAGGAACTACTAGCCCCAGTATTTTGGAGGTTGTGACCAACTGTAAGTTTACTGACCTCAACCTACACATTTTCTGGCACTGCTTATCTAAACCTTTCATCTCACACACTATCTGCCCTATATTATCTTACTTCTTTCCCATTTAGCTGAATGAACAAATCTCACATTTAACAGATGGGAAGAGACTAAATTTGTACCCTCTCTGCTCTTTCTTCCATTAAAAACACTGTTCAGTGCACAATGCAGATGCAGAAAAAGTCTAGTTCGAGGAAGACCTCCTCTGGCAAACTACAGGCAGCAGCATGTTTAAAGTTAACTTACCACCACATTGTCATGAGCACCTATGCGCTATAGTCACTTTCCATCTCTGCTGGGCAAAAGAAATGGTGACATGAGGTAGAGGCAATGATCAGTCACACCTAGCACACCAACCATATGGAAAATATAGTGAGTGTCTGAGTAAACCGTGGCTAATTTTTGAGACAGGAGCAGGCTAGCTGCTACTATTGGTCAGTGCAACCATCAGAAATCGTGGGGCCGCTTATACAGCTTTAGGCCTGGTCCCCCCCTGAGCCTGACCACCAACATTCCCCAGGGTCGTCCCACCAAATTTGCCCACTAGCCATCCCACTAATTCCCCCCTCACACCTGTACGCTCTCAGCCCCCCTCACACCTGTACACTCTCAGCCCCCTCACACCTGTACGCTCTCAGCCCCCACACACCTGTACACTCTCATCCCCACACACACTTGTACACTCTCAACCCCCCTCACACCTGTATGCTCTCAGCCCCCCTTACACCTGTACGCTCTCAGCCCCCTCACACCTGTACGCTCTCAGCCCCCCTCACACCTGTACACTCTCAGCCCCCCTTACACCTGTACGTTCTCAGCCCCCTCACACCTGTACGCTCTCAGCCCCCACACACCTGTACACTCTCAGCCCCCCACATACCTGTATGCTCTCAGCCCCCTCACACCTGTATGCTCTCATCTTCTCTCACCCCTGTATGCTCTCATCCCCCATCACACCTGTATGCTCTCAGCCCCCCTCACACCTGTATGCTCTCATCCCCCCTTACACCTGTATGCTCTCAGCACCACTCACATATGTATATATGACATGCACATACAAGACATGTACACATACAGAGACATGTACATATATAGGCATGTGCACAAATAGGCATGTATACACACAGGCATGTATACACACAGAGACATGTACACACTCACAGGCATGTACACACACACAGGCATGTATACACACAGGCATGTACACACACAAGACATGTACACACACAGAATCATGTACACACACAGAGACATACACACACAGGCATGAACACACACAAGACATGTACACACAAGACATACACACTGACAGGCATGTACACACAAGACATGTACACACTCACAGACATGTACACACTCACAGGCATGTGCACACTCACAGGCATGTACACACTCAGGCATGTACACACACAGAGACATGTACACACACAGAGATGTACACACACAGGCACATACACACACCAGACATGAACACACAGAGAGATGTACACACAGATACATGTACACAGGCATGTACACACACAAGACAGGTACACACTCACAGACATGTACACACTCAGGCATGTACACACACACAGACATGTACACACAGAGAAATGTACACACACAGGCATGTACACAGTCACACACACAGCCCCCCCTGCACAACAGTCCTTACTTGTAAGGTGGTCCTAGTACCAGCTCTTGTTTCCACATGCAGAGGGGTGCACATGCAGGAAATGGCGAGAGGTGGCAGCAAAGAGCCCGATGTCAGCTCATGACAGAGCAGGAGCCTGCCGACTCACACACATACAGGAGCATTCATGGAGCTCCTCTGCACCCGCCCCTGCCTTCTCACATCCCTGCCAGTCAGCTGGGCCCCTTACAAGTGTATGGGCTGTACGCCCTTGATGGTGGCCCTGCTATTGGTTGAAAGGATTCAGAGTGTCTAAAACATTTACTGATATTTTGTTTAACAGCTTGTGTTTCTTATGTAACTTTACCAACCAGGTGGAGACATTAGACAACGCAGAGGAAGATTGTCTATGGTTGTAACCTTAGACAATTATTGTTGCTTGGTGCATTGCAATGAAATTACTGTTAACCTATCTTACCACTACTATCATGGTGAGAAGTGAGACAAGTTCTTTTCTCGTAAAATACTGATGTATTGAAACTCTACAATGTAAAAATGTTTATAACAGACAATGTGAAAATATTTATAACAGACCTAGTCATTTTTTTTGCCACACTTACTGGAAGGAACTAGTTTGAAAACATCTAGGGCAGTTACAACCAAAGGAGCCATACGATGACCATTGAAGCCAGAGTCATGGCTAAAAATTACAGAAATCACATGCATGCATTTTCAGGTTTTAAAGTGGTAGTAAAATCGTTTTATTTATTTTTACCTACAGGTAAGCTTATAATAAAGCTTACCTGTAGGTAAAATTAATATCTCCTAAATGTGCACCGTTTAGGAGATATTTGGTGTCTCTGCAGCCGGTGCCACCACCGGTGTATGCGCTCTGAAGGAACAGCATACTCGTGTTGTTCCTCCAGAACTGTGTGCCACGGCTGAAACTCCTGTTCCCAGTCAAGTGGCTGCAGCGCGTGAACCAGGGAAGACCGTGTGAAGATGGAAACCTCTGCAGAGGTGACAGCATGCCGCTGGAGGGTTTCAAGTTAAGTCTTTCATAACGTGCTAGTATGTGGTGTATACTAGCACATTATAATATTACTTTGCAGGAGAGACCTTTTTTTTGTTAATGTTAATTGTTAATGTTAATGCCTTAGCACAATTTTGCAACTTTGACGTGTTAGTAAAACTGTACAGATTGTCACAACTACTTTCTTTATCCAGGTGGATTATAGCTTTTTTTTTCCAGGACAAATAGGGCTTTCTTTTGGTGCTAAATGGTAACAGATATCTTCTGATTTTTTATTCTTTCAAGGAAATCTGGGCCCAAATAATAATAAAAAAAAATAGTAAATTCAATTTTGGTGTTTATTGTTTGCTATTACCATAATTTACCACCAAAGAACCACCCAAAATAAATTTTCTTGCTCCTGATGATCGCAGTGATACCACATATGTGTATGTTAGTAAAAAAGTGAAAAAACTGTGCTATTGAATAACTTCATAAACATTCAAATTAAGCAGCAATTCTCCTGTGGGACATAAACACAGTTGAAATGCATATAAAAATATAGAGTTGTACTAAATGATGAAAATTGTGAGAACAAAATATAGAAAACCAAAACCAGAATAAACAAAATATCCAGAAAGTCCTCAGATATTGTGATAATATGTCTTATATAATCCTGGCGTCGATCGCCACCATCCACCACCTTATATAGTGATCGTGTGCATCAGTGCCTCCACCAAAAGCTGAAAAGCTCGCTTATCAGCTCCTGAAGACCCCTCATTACAAGGGGTCACTTGTACTTATGGCTTAAAACCCAGCCAAGGCCTTTTACCGGATCGCATATCTCTCCTGCACCAAGGCACCACTTGTCACCTTATGGTAGGTATAAAATGCTCCAAAAAAACAAAAATGCTCCACATAGTATAAAAATCCTTTAAACGTTTATTCAAATATAAGGTATTGCACTAACAGCAAAAGATGAACAAATGCGCCTTGAGTTTGGTACGTTGGCTGGCACACAATCAAACAAACCCGTCCTTCAGGGACACGTGGGGATTGATGACATCAGCGCGTCGCCTCGCCCTATGTGTTTCATCATAGGTTGACGTCGTCCAGGGGCATATGTGTTTGTTAGTGGTTGTTTTTTACCCGTAGTAGGGCCCAGAAACAATGGTGCACATTTTGCATTTTTTTATCCTGTCTAAACACACACTGACACTAATACTAATTTCAACCATGACCTTGACCCTAACACTAACCCTGACAAACATTGATCTTGTTATTTTTTTCTTTCTTTTTTTTTTAGATTTTATTCCTTATTTTTAATTTTTTTGATTATTTACAGCTTCATCTCCTGCAAGTATAGGAAGAACAACATCTCTTCCTCGCCATTCAGAAGAGGAAGTAAACAAAGTATCTGGCTCAGAGTGACTGATCACTGTGATACTCAATCAGAAGCTATCACAGTAATCAGGTGACCCCGAGGCAGGGGTCCTGATCATTAGTTCTCAGTGAGAATCCAGTTTCCGTGCACAAGAGAGATACACATATGGGAAAAAGACAGACTTCCGTAACGCTGCATATATGCGTATGATTGGCGGCAAGGGGTTAAACATCAAAATTACCTAAATCTCTTTTTCTATTGTGAACCATAGAAAGACCCTAAATGGGGTTGTCAGTGGAAAAGCCCAGTGTATGTTGGTGTTCATTTGAAATGCTTATTTTATATTTGTGTTCAGCATAACTCCCCTTCCCTTTACACTGGAAGAGTCCATTTATATTAGTGTTCATCTGTTTTCAAATGTAAAAGTAAATGCCACTTTTACATTTGTGGCCAGTGTAAATGCCTCCTTCATATAAATGGTAAATGTAAATGCTTACTTTTATTTGGTCAGCATAGAAGGGTCCCTCACATTGATGGTCAATGGAGGAGGGCCCCTTACTTGATAGTCATGGTGGTCAGCTTCAAAGCTGAAATAATTATTGATGTCAGTAATAACACAATACCAGAACTTAGGCAGGCCATACATGGAGCAAAGTTCTTTCCTGCAACCACACTGCATTGAGTTTTGGAAGCCCTGTGTCACATATCTTGGTAGAGGCTAAAGTGGTAAATGTGGGAAAGGGTGTTTAAGGCTCAGGGTAGCCTGGGTGCTGGGACCTTTATGTCAGGTGGTAATCAGTAGAGATGGTCTGCAGGGATGGTGGTTGATGCAGGTAAGATGTAGGTAAATCCCTCACGATCAGCAGTAGTAGACAGTCTGTGCACTGATTGTGTGGTAAAGCCAGACAGGGCCTGGAAGACAGATCTGGTAACTAGGTTGTGAAGGAGCAGCACAGATGAGCAGAGTTAGAAGGAGCTGAGTCTGGAAACAAACCGGGACAAGCACAAGAGATAAAGCAAGAGTGAAGTCAAGCAACAAGCCAGAATAATTTCAGGGGAGAGTCAGAGGGAAATCCAGGAACAGACTGAGTCAGGAACTGGAAGTCAGGCAGCAGGGTAACCAGGAAGCACAGGAATAAGTATCACAGAGAGTTGAAGAACATCCAACAATCTAGCTGCATGAGTACTGGTTCCCTGACACCCTGACTGAAAGCTTTGCCAGTATAGCTTTCCCTCTCCATGGGGGGCAGGTTGGACAAGTAAAGGGAGCTAGCTGCTATGACTCATCCAGGCCCCCTTTGCCTGGCCCCAAAGCAATTGCTCCTGCCTTTCTGAAAAATAATTGCTTGATTATATTAGTGTATCAGGAATAACTCATATTAAAAACTCAAATATACCTACAGAAATATGAATATGGCACAAACCAGTGACAAAAATAGTAATGCATACTTTGAGATGAGACCAGAGACAGTGGTAGTTTCAGCTTCTATCAATGGTGCATCTGAGCAAAAAAGGTGGAGAATAGTCAGGCACTCTTGATGAGTGCCTGTCACAGTGCCTTCTGTTTTATAAACCCTGCTGCTCATGGAGATTACGGCAGCAAGGGTGGGGTGGGTTAAGAGGGGTTAAGCGGATAAAGATTGCAAGGAATCCATGAGCCAGCTGCACAAGGGACATAACAAATTAATAGTAGGTCATGTCCCTTGTGCTTTTTTTTTTTCTTTTTTTTTTTAATTTTGTCTAATCTTAGGCTTTAGGAAGTCTGCTTACTGCAATCTGAGAAATGGGCTATCAATGAATTCTGTGTCACTTGTATACTATTAAAAAATATATATTGTATACTTTGTATACTATGTAAAAAAACAGCTTAAGAACTATCTCAGAAAGAACTTTTTTTCAGCTTGGTTTTATGTGACACACTTAGAAGTCAGAAAAAAACATTCTACAGTATATAAAGATTATTGTAGTGTTTATACAACACAGCTAGTGTTCAGGTAAGAGAAGATCTACACATGCCCTACAAGCCACTGGTTAAGGGCTATTGTTCAAGACAATGAGTTAAACATTACTTTTTATGTCAGACAGCTACAATAAAATCAGTCTACTTTTGTTTTAGTCATAAGATAAGGAAGAAAACAAGTAAAAAACAAGACTGTAATATAACCTTGATAATCTATAAGGTTTTCAAATACAATGTTCAATTTGTTGAGCATTGGTTTTACTCCAACACATCAGAGCAGTCCTATCCTTTAAACCCAAGTCTGTCTTTATGATCTTTAAGAAAAATGTGAAACATAATTAAGAAAGATTCACTATAATTGAAGCATCATGTATAATAATCCTCATGAAGTATTACCTTTTGCATGATGTACAGTACATAACATTTAAAGAAAAGAAGTTATTAGAAGTGCAATTTGCATTATAAGTTACATTTTCAAGATCATTGTTTAAAGGAAATTGTTCTTTTTTAATTTTTATTATTTCTTTTAGAAGTATAGGTCTGAATTTATTTGCAATCCTCAGACACACATCTAAGAATAATGATTAAGTGAGTGACACATTAATGTAATATACAATGTAATTTGACAAAAAAACTTGCAAAGACTGAATACTTTAAAATTAGTTGGAATTTTGCAAGGACCATTGAATACGGTACTTTACTTGAAAAGACCCATTACTAATAATTCTTTGTAGCAACTGGTCTACTGGATTGCCTTGTCAGAATTTTCTCTGACACTGCATTATGTTTTGAAGCTAAACTTCAGGCAGACATACAAAAAACACAATTTATTCTGGTTGTAATATTTTAAATTGAGCTAGTATAAGCATCTGAATCCCTAATTATATCAAACGTGTTGTACATCAGAGCTTTTACTGATAAAGGGATATTAGCCAAAAAGTTTTTTACATTTTTACAAAGTGCTATCGATATACAGCCAAGTGAAAAAGTAATTACTCCCCATGAAAATTGTTGACTTTTTCAACATATTTGCACAGTCAAACTTTAGATCTTCAAACAAACCGTTCCAATAGATAAAGGTGATATACAAAAACAAATTACACATAAAACTGACATGGTGTATTCTGGTATGTTCATTCTCCTAATTTAAATGCAGACTTGTCATTTGTGTGGTGTCATCATGCCACAATGAAAAGAGCTCCCTAAGGCCCTCAGAAAGAAGGTTGTGGATGCCTTTGAATCTGAAAAGTGATTTAAAACCAACCTTTTTCAAATGAATCATTCTACTGAAAGAAACATAATCTCCAAGTGCCATAGATTTCAAATAACCACTAATTTGTCCAGTACTGTCTGCCTTAAAAAAAGTTAGCAGAGAAGCTGACTCATGCTTAACTGCTTCAGCCCTGGAAGATTTTACCCCCTTCCTGACCAGAGAACTCTTTGTGATTCGGCACTGCGTCACTTTAACTGACAATTGTGCGGTCGTGCGACATTGCACCCAAACAAAATTGACGTCCTTTTTTCCCCACAAATAGAGCTTTCTTTTGGTGGTATTTGATCACCTCTGCGATTTTTATTTTTTGTGCTATAAACAAAAAAAGAGCGTCAATTTTGAAAAAAAATCAATATTTTTTACTTTTTGCTACAATAAACATCCCCCAAAAATATATAAAAAAATATTTTTTCCCTCAGTTTAGGCCGATATGTATTCTTCTACATATTTTTGGTAAAAAAAAATGCAATAAGCGTATATTGATTGGTTTGCGCAAAAGTTATAGTCTACAAAAGAGGGGATAGTTTTATGGCATTTTTATTATTAATTTTTTTTTTACTAGATCTGGGATTTTTATCAGGATCATTATGGCGGACATGATGGACAATTTTGACACACTGGCATTTATATAAAAAATAATTTCTATAAAAATGCATTGATTACTGTAAAAATGTCACTGGCAGGGAAGGGGTTAACACTAGGGAGCGATCAAGGGGTTATTGTGTTCCCTAGTGTGTGTTCTAACTGAAGGGGGGAGTGGACTGTGTAGGGGAAGAGATTGATCGCTGTTCATACTCTGTATGAACAGACGATCTTTCACTTCTCCCCTCAGAGAACCGGAAACTGTGTGTTTACTCACACAGATCCTGGTTCTCCATGTGCCCACGAGTGATCGTGGGAGCCTGGGGATGATCGTGACCACTGGGCACTTGCATTGGCTCCGGGGGCGCGCAGTGGTCACAGGGCGAATCGACGTTACATAACATTGTTTCATCCAGCCGTGCCATTCTGCTGCAGTACAGCTGCGGTGACTGGTCGGCAAGTGGTTAAAGTAGTCTCTAATAATCTCAAAATATCATCATTGGATCTGCTTGTAACTCTTGCAACAGATGGTGTCAAAATGCATGCAACTACTATCAGAAAAATATTGCACCAATTTAACCTGTAAGAATTGACAGGGTCTGGTGTCAGAATGGACTGAAAGGGCTTAATGATTTGAGCCCGTCAGCATGGGCATGTGGCTGCCCCCCCCTGTGAAGTTTTAATAAAAAAAAGAAAAAAAGAGGCATGGTCCCTTTAAATTAAAAAAATTGAGAGTTAAAACGGGGTCATGTGACACTGTAGCACTGCAGGTCCATCACATGACCACTAGGAATGTTCTAGAGGGTCACATGACCCATTAGAACATTCCAGAAAGGGGGTCATTATATAAAGCTGGCCCCATGGGAATTTCTTCACCAGTTGATCAGAATCAGCAACAAGCTCAGAGGGGCTGTGTCACCAGAGCTGCTGCTGATATGGCCATGTGCTGGAGCAGGCTGGGAACAACAGTGGAGAGGAATGGCTGCGGTGGTGCCTACAGATGGGAGGAATGGAAGAAAAACCGCGAGGGCAAGTACAAGAAGAGGACGGATGGGAGGAATTAGAGGTACCCAGCAGCCGTCCAAGCAGAGGCAGGCCAGTGACTCGCAGCCCTCAAATCTGCCGGCAGAACCAGCGTGGCCCACCGACACGGCCGCATACCTCTCTGGGAGAAGGAGAAGCCAGTATGGCGCCAAGGTATGGCACTGAGGTTAATAGAAGAACCAGCCTTAGGGAAAAAAAGAGGAGTAGAACATTATTCCCATCACCGCCCAGGAGCAGAGGTAGGCGAGCAACTAGACCAGCATCCACTAGGATGGCTGAGGAGGAGGAAACAGCAGAAATATTTACTCAACATATCCCGCTCAGTGCTAGTCTGGGTAGGCAAGTAATTCCAGTCAGACAAAGTGAACAAGAAATACCTCTTGTGTCCACCGGAGGCTTTAGTGAGCAACACATGACTAACTCAGCAATGGCTAACACACCAGCGACATCTAGCGAGTTAACATAATGGAATCCATTAAAAGGTTAGCTGATAGCATTAATACACCAATTAATCAGAATAGAAATTATGCAAATGTATGGTCTAATGATTCAATGATTAGATTTGAAAATGTGACAAATGCTAACAGCGCTACACCTTACTCAGCGGCTAATGTCATTTCTACTATTTATTGCCAGCTGAAGTTAACATTACTAATTCTTCAGTTCCAGAGTCATGTTTGAAATAAACATTACTGTGTGAAATCTCGCCATTGGGATACCACCTTTCTACTAAGGATAAGATATGGAAAGGTCAGTTTGTAGACATTTTTTCGGTACTTCCCTCTGCAAAAGAATTTATTAACAGAGCAGACAAAAAATATGATGATAAGCCCGAGGAAGAAAGACGTAGGCCTGTGGCGAGGTCATTTCAAAATTGGTTGCAGGCTTTTACTATTTATGCTAACGTTCTAGGGGTAAAACCTCCAGAATACTGTACTGGTCTTTTCTAACACCTGGAGCATTTACTGGAAGCCTACAGAAGCTTTGGTGGATTAGGCTAGTACCAGTATGATAAAACTTTTAGGCAAAAATGATCTATTTACCCTTCATTAAAGTGGGTTAATAAGGATATTGGTCTATGGTTGAACTTCATTTTGCAGCAGAAATCCTTTTATCCTAAACAGCAGTCTTCAGCTACAGTTTCCCCTTACAAAAGGGGTTACTGTTTCGCACACAATGAAAATCAGTGTAAGTGGGGGGTTCATGCAAATATAAGAATGAATGCTCTCACTGCTCAGGACCTCACCCCTGACTTAAATGTTTTAAAAGGAGCACCAATTTGCATGTTTAAAGTGAGGTCAAAGAGAACCTGTCCAAAAGCTTACACTCCGGTGAGTCTGCCAAGCATGCAGCATGGCTGGTAGTGTACCTAGATCAGGAGACAGCCACGTTTTTAACTGATGGCTTTTCTAGGGGTTTCCCTTTACCTGTATTTAAAGGCAAGGGATATGTATTAGTGAACAATTTAAATTCAGTTATGTACTTTTCTCACGTTGTTAGGGAAAAATTGCATGGAGAAATTAGGGTAGGGAGAATAGCTGGGCAATTTAGTACCCCACCATTTCAAAATTTCAGAATATACCCCTTGGGGATTGTTCCCAAATAGGAGCCAAACTCGTTTCGTTTGATCCATCATCTCTCATTCCCTAATGGCTCATCTTTGAATGATGAGATTGATGAATGTCTATCATCTGTCACTTATTGCACTTTTGAGGATGCCATCCATCATATTAGGAAATTTAGTAAAGCTGTATTACTTGCTAAAGCAGATATTAAATCAGCATTTAGACTTCTGCCAATTAACCCAGCTTCATATAATTCACTAGGTATTTTTTTTTGAGAATCATTATGACATGTGTCTACCTATGGGGTGTTCAGTCTCATGTGCGTACTTCGAGAAATTTGCTTAATTTTTGCAATGGGTGGTCTCTTTTGAATCAGGTCATGAAGGTATATTGCACTACCTTGATGACTTTTTGTTCATCGGTCCTGCTCGTTCCCCTATTTGCTTCCTTATGCTGAAAATTTTTGGGGCTATCACAAAAAAAATTGGGGTCCTCTAGCTGCGGAAAAAAAACGTGTTCCCATCTACATCTATTAAATTTTTAGGGCTAAAAAAAGATACAGAATTATTAGAATTTCAATTGCCTTTGGATAAAATTGAAAAAATCAAACCCACGATTTCCTGGTTTCTAATGCCCTGTACACATGACCGGTTTTGCCGTCGGAATAAACTCTGAAGGTTTTTACGACGGAGTTCTGACGGAATTCCGCTCAAGCTGTCTTGCTCAAGCTGCATACACACGGTCACACCAAATTCCGACCGTCCAGAACGCGGTGACGTACAACATGCACGACGGGACTAGAAAACAGGAAGTTCAATAGCCGGTAGCCAATAGCTTCCGTCTTGTACTTGCTTCAGAGCATGCGTCATTTTTGGTGCGTCGGAACAGCATACAGATGAGCGTTTTTTTCTATAGTAATTTGTTCCATCAGAAAAATATAGAACATGTTCTCTATCTAAGTCCGTCTGAATTTTCAACAGAAAAAGTCCGATGGGGCATACACACGGTCGGAATATACGATGAGAAGCTCCCATCGGACTCTTTCTGTTGGAAATTCCGCTCGTGTGTATGCAGCATAAGACGTAAGAAAATATTATTAAAAGAACTTCAGTCATTATTAGGAATCTTAGCATTTGTGATCAGAGTCATGCCAGTGGGCAGGATATTCTCCCGTTGCTTATATTTATCCATGTCCGCATAGAAATTTCCATTTTCCCACATCAGATTATTATTAGAGTTTAAGGAAGACCTGCTAGATTGGATGAAATTCTTTGACATTTACAATGGACATTCATTTTTCAAGGAGGAATTTGTATTTGAATTTGGATACAACTTAAAGCCGCTAAGAGCATAGTTCTATTAGAATTATTCCCATTAGTAGGGATGGGCGAACGGTTCGGCCTAAGCATAAGTTCGGGCCGAACTTTGGTTGTTCGGATGTTCTGTGAACACCGAACAATATGCAGTGTTTAGGGCAAATTCGAAAGCCACTGGAACACCGTTAAAGTCTATGGGACACTAACATGAAAAATCAAAAGTGCTCATTTTAAAGGCTTATATGCAAGTTATTGTCATAAAAAGTGTTTGGGGACCTAGGTCCTGCCCCAGGGGACATGTATCAATGCAAAAATGTTTTTTAAAAACGGTCGTTTTTTCGGGCGCAGTGATTTTTTTTAATGCTGAAAGTGAAACAATAAAAACGAAATATTCCTTTAAATATTGTGCCTGGGGTGTATCTATAGTATGCCTGTAAAGTGGCGCAGGGTTCCTGTCAGAGAACTCACAGTGCTAATGCCCGTCTTCATGCAGCAGTGGCTAATCCCCATTCCGCTAATGCCAATGGACATTGTCAGAGAACTCACAGTGCTAATGCCCATCTCTGTGCAGCAGTGGCTAATTCCCATTCCACTAATGCCAATGGCCATGCACAGTGTCCCCGACACAGGCGAACGAGTTCTGGAATGAATGTGCGCACTCGCGCACCCATATGAACGTGTGCGTGCACTCGCACACCCATGCTAACGTGTGCGCACTCGCGCACGCACATTCACGTCTACCGATCCTGGCGCATGGCGCCCTATATAAACAGAGTCTCTGCCTGATACCAGTGCTGGATCGTCTTCAGCTTGTTCCTGAATTCCTGATTGCTGTTTGACCTGTTACCTTGCTCCTGACAAACCCGGCTTCCTTGACCATTCTCCTGGATCACCCCTGCCTGTTATCTACCTTTACTGATTATACAGACCTTGGCTTGGGTTCTCTACTACGGCTCTGCTTCCTGATTCTGTACCTCGCTGCCAGCCTGTTGCCAACCTCTGCCTGTCCTTGACTACGAACTTGCCTTCCATTTATGTACCTTGTTGCCAGCCAGTTGCCAACCTTTGCCTGTTTCTGATGTTGCAGTTGTTCCTGAATCCATACTTACCTGCCTGGCTTCTGCTGAACAGTTCTGGTGATCAGTCTTCATGCCTTCCTCCGAGAGGACCGTGTATCTCCAAGCTCCAGCCTTCAGCCTGCAGGCACCTGCACCCTTTTGTTGCCCCAGCACTCCCTGTCCTCACTACCAGGGGTGTTGGGACCGGAACCGTGCAAGAGGCCACCCTCAGCATTTCGGACTCCGCTGTAAGGTACGTGACAGTTCCCCTTAATTTCCATATCAGACCCCAAGGGCCTAGTATGGATTTTAGGGGGAACCCCCACGCAATTTTTTAAAAAATTTTGGTTCGGGGTTACCCTTAATATTCATACCAGACCCAAAGGGCCTGGTAATGGACTGGGGGATCCCATGCTCTTTTTTTTCAATGAGTTTTATCTATATTGACGAGACCTGACAATTCATTGCAGCCGTGATCAGTTTTAAATGACAATTTTTTTTCCTTTAGAAATGTGCCACTTTATAGGCATACTATAGACACCCCTCAGGCACGATATTTAAAGGAATATTTCATTTTTATTGTTTCACTTTAAAAATTAAAAAAATCACTGCTCTCTAAAAAACGTCTGTTTAAAAAAAAAAAAAATTGCATTGATACATGTCCCCTGGGGCAAGACCCCAGGTCCCCAAACACTTTTTATGGCAATACCTTGCATATAAGCCTTTAAAATGAGCAATTTTGATTATTCATGTTCGTGTCCCATAGACTTTAACGGTGTTTGTGTGTTCTGCCAATTTATGTTAATTTATTTATTATTACACCAATAAATGTGCCGCTGCCAATTATATGCCAAACAAATTTGTTGAGTGTCTTTAATTAATTAAGTGTTATTGTTGAGGTATTCGAGGGGGAGAGGTGCGTCCTATATTCCCATGTAGCCATCATCCCAACATAAGATACAAAGAATACCCTTTAAATGGAATAGGGGAGGGATGCGGACGTGACGTGTGACGCTCCGAACGGGAGAGACGCCGAGCGGGGTGAGAGCCTGCAGCGTACCCAGGAGGAATTCTGACTGGGATATATGAGCTCCCGTGGGGCTGCATCACCTCCCGTGCCCCGCAGCCACAAACAGCAGCTCAACATAGAGGCGGACTTACCTCTCTGCATCTTTTCCGGGTAATGGCGGATCATTAATAGCACCGGACGCACAGGAATTAAGGAGCCAGAAAGGGAGAGGACTCGGCGGGTCTAACAGCCTTGGAGTCGGTGTAATGTCCTAGAGTGATCAGTTACCACGTAATTGCTGGATATCCTGCTGCCTGCCCTGTTCCACCTTCCACCTCCATCCCCCCTCCACCAGCACCAGGAACCCAGGTTCATGTATGTCGCAATAGTTGCAGAGTAACAGAAATGGAGCAGCGCTGTTGGTGATGAATCAGAAGACAAAAGGTATGAAAGCCTTCTTTACTATAGTTAAATGCTGATGAACTATAAGGCTCAGCGCTTAGTCTCCTTATCAAGCTCTGGAGAGCAGAGATATATGATCTTTTATGTTCTGGACTGCTGGGGGATCCTTTTTTGATTACTGATTAACTGTCGATTAATCTTTATTTGCCGATTAATGCTTGGAGTCTTGTTTTCTTATCTGCCTCTTTTCCCTGCCCCGCTCAAATGGTGGGGTATATGAGCTAAATAAGCGATACCCCAGGAATTGGGTAGATCTGATGCAACTTATGAAAGTCCCCTCGTTTATAGGGGGTATGAAATAAAGGAGAGTAAAAGGAAAGGAGGAGGGTGGAGGGGAAGGCAAGGACTTTTCTGCTATAAATAATTACAACAGTGGAGACGCACCGGTGGGAGGGTGCGAGTAGACTGCGAGGTAACGGGGTCAGAGTTGGTAGGAGGAGGCCTGGGAATCGCAAACATAAATAGAAAAAATCAAGCTGTCTGCGCAAGAAAGCGGGCAGTAAACTGAAGTATGAGAGGACGGTCCCTAAAAACAACAGAGCCTAAAAATCCAAGGGAGAGCCTTAACTCTAGCTCTATACAAAAATATCTCAAAGAGGCCCCAGAATGGACATGAAACAGTCAGGAACAAAAGATAAGAAAAAAGACCAGCAGAAACAGAAGGTGGGACAGGGGGACAGGACCAAGGAGGAGCTCGAACTAGAAGGAGCAGTAGCTAGCTGCATCTTGGAAGACCAAAGAATCATGGAGCCCGGTCTGAATAAAACAGAAATGCTGGAAATGTTTGCTAAACTTGAAAACGTTATAAAAACCGAAATCATGAATGTGCGCACAGACATGGGTCAGCTACTGCATAGACTGGAAGAAGCCGAGGAGGCTACAGGCAATCAAGCAAAAGAGATCCTGGCTCTTAAAGAGCAGGTCAGGAAAATGCAGAATGAAAATCGCATGATGGTATATAGAATGGAAGAGCAGGAGAATCAGAGCAGGCGACAAAACCTGCGTATTAGATCAATTCCGGAGCAACTTAATGAGAACTTGGGGGAGAAGGTGAGAAAAATATTCAACCCTATCATGGGCAGAAAGGAGGAGGAGGTGCTAAGGATCGATCGAGTTCATAGGGTGAGGAAACCCCCCAATATTAAGCAAGATATTCTTAGAGACGTAATCGTGAAGTTTCATGAATACGAGGACAAAGAAAAAATTTGGAAGAATCTCAGGGGGGCCCCCCCAATTTGTTTTGAGAACAATAATATACAGATATTTGCGGATCTATCAGCTGGAACCTTGGCTTGGAGAAGACAGATGAGACCACTCTTAGAACAACTTCGGAAGGCCAATCTGAAGTACAGCTGGGGGTTCCCAACATCCCTGATAGTTGTTAAGGAAGGGAGATCTTTCAAGATGAGATTCCTGGAAGAGATGCAGGACTTTTGCGACAGCCTGGGTATTCCGATACCTGAAGACTCAAGAAGGGATTGATAAGGACACAAAGACCAGCGGCATGAGAGGGATTGGGAACTGTGGGTCATCTGAGGGGGGGGTGCAAAGTGTGCTGTCTTTCCGTGCGTTTTTTGTTTTTTGTTTTTTTCCATTTTTTTTCTCCTCCCAACCAGGTGACCCGGGGAGTTTATACGATGCCGGGACTCTGGACTTTTGATACTTGAACATGTGGTAAAGGAGCGAGCTGCTGGGGGGTGGAGGACATGGGAGGGGGTGACTCCCAATCGGGGTGCTGGCATCTCACCTTCCTTACCATACTCTGCATCATTGTTGGACGGAGGGGGTATCGGGAGCCGTCATTGGAGCATCACCCCTAGGTAGGAAGCGCGCAGTATGGGATCAGGAGTATCTCCTATGTGCGCGTTTGGGGCTGGGTTGCAGCCGGGAGGGGGGAGGGGGGGTTTGAGGGAGAGGTTGGGGTGGGCAGGGGGAGGGAGGGGGTGGGAGGGGGTGGGAGATCCTGCATAATTGGTCTAGGGGAGCATTTGGAAGGTGTAAAGGGAGAGAGCCAGTGGAATGTATGATCTCAAGTTTGTATCCTATAACGTAAAAGGTTTAAATTCGCCTATAAAAAGACACAAAATATTGAAGGAACTCCAACAGTACGGAGCCGATATAGTTTTCCTTCAGGAGACTCACTTAGCTTTAGACTCTAGGATTAGACTTTTTTCTCCAGGCCTGCCGCAATGGTTTTATAGCGATTCCCCTATTAGGAGATCGAAGGGAGTCGCAATAGGGCTCTCGAGGGCATCTAACTTCACCCTGGTAGACAGAATGACGGACCCAGATGGCCGGTATATTTTTTTGAAGGGTAAAATTGGGAATAAAACGTTGACTTTAGTGAACATTTATTGTCCTAATAAAAACCCAACTGTATTTCTGGGACAGGTGTTGACGAGGTTGATGAAGTTTAGGGAGGGGGAGGTGGTGCTGGCGGGGATCTCAACTTCTGCCTCGACCCCGGTCTCGATAGTACGTCCCAGACCCAGGGGATAAGGAAGGCTTCAATGAGCGCAATCGGACGACGGCTGTTTGGCTGCCGACTGATGGACGCATGGAGGCTGCAACATGCCAACGATAGAGATTACACCTTCTTTTCCTCTGTGCATGGGACGTATTCGAGACTGGACTATATCTTTGTGGACCATAGTCTCCTGGAATGGGTGGAGGAGACTAAAATAGAAATTCTGTCTCTGTCGGATCATTCGCCGGTCACGATGAGGATGAGGCTCCCGAATAGGGAGGAGCGGCCCTTCTCGTGGAAGCTGAATGAGTCTCTGTTAAGGGAACCAGAAATATTGGAAAAGGTACAGGAAGAGGTGGAGTTTTTCTTTAAATCTAATGACACAGGAGAGGTTTCCCCCTCGGTTGTATGGGAAGCGCACAAGGCGTACATTAGAGGGGTCTTCATTTCCATAGGAGCCGGAATAAAAAAAAAGAAAAAGGAAGAAAGGGAAAGGATGATAGAGGAAATTCATTTATTGGAAGAGACCCACAAGAAGTCTAAGGGGCCGAACCAGGAAGTCTTCCGACAACTAGCAGCCAAAAGGGAAGAGTTGAGGGACGCTATGGAACAGGAATCTAAGCGAGCTCTCAATAGGATAACAAAGGATAACTATCTATGGGCAAATAAGACTAGTAAGCATCTGGCCAATTTAGTGAGAAAGAAAAGAGACAGAAATTTCATTGAAAAAGTACAAAATAACAAAGGGGAATTAATAGCGACTAGTAAAGGCATAGCGAATGATTTCAAAAAGTTTTATGAGACACTATATTCTACTGGACAAGATAGAGTAGGCAACCCAACACAGATGGGCAGGGCCGAGGAATTTTTGAAGGGGGCAGGAGTTGCGGAGCTTACTGAGGAAGAGAGAACCACCCTTGATAGACCGATAGGTGAAGAAGAAATTTTGGCAGCGCTGAAAACTTCCCCAAAGGGCAAGAGTCCAGGGCCTGACGGCTTTATTACTCTGTACCTGGAAAAGTTGAAACATATTCTTGTCCCTAGACTCTGCCATTTCTGGAACGAGTTGGATGCCAATTGCGCAATGGGGAGAGAGGCCCTATCAGCCTCGATCACCCTGATATTAAAAGAAGGGAAAAATGCCCAGCTCTGTTCTAGTTATAGACTCATTTCGCTGCTGAATGCAGATGTAAAACTTTACGCGAAAGTGTTGGCTAGCAGACTGAAGGACAAAATGTCCACTCTTGTGCATGCCGATCAGGCCGGTTTTGTGCCCGGGCGACAGAGCAGGGATAATGGGGTACGAGCAGCGCTCCTGTTGGAAGCTAGCAAACGGGATGGACCCCCAGTTCTATCCCTGTCAATGGACGCGGAAAAAGCATTTGACAGGGTAGACTGGGGGTTCATGATGAAAACGTTGGAAGTAATGGGGGTGGGCCCGAGGTATATTTCATGGGTCAAGGCCCTATACAACAATCCCACGGCTTCAGTTAGGGTGAATGGGGCCCTCTCAAAACCCTTTAGCATGACAAATGGTACTAGGCAGGGGTGTCCTCTGTCCCCCCTGTTGTTTGTCCTTTCCCTGGAGCCTCTCCTAGCCACTATTCGTAATAATCCAGACTGTAGTGGGGTGAAGATAGGAGCAGAGGAACACAAATTGGCGGCTTTTGCTGACGATGTAATTTTTTTTATCACAAATCCCAGAATCACCCTCCCGAATGTGCTACGGACCCTAAGAAGATATGGGGAAACTTCAAATTTCAAAATAAATTTAAAGAAGTCGGAGATCCAGAACATTAGTGTGGGTAAACAAGAGGAAGTCCACCTTGCTCAGGTGTTCCCTTTCCCTTGGAAAAAGGAAATTAAGTATTTAGGGATAAAACTATCCAATACTTTCAAAAAACTGTACCTAAATAATTACATTCCACTTCTGGACGAGATTAGGCAGGAAGTTAGAAGAGTGGCAGCGAGGCCTCTTTCATGGCTTGGACGTGTGAACGCGGCTAAAATGATACTGGCCCCCAAAATATTGTTTAAATTTCAGATGTTGCCAATCCCTCTTCCTCAGTATTATCTTAGAGCGTTAAGGAGTTTGATATCAAGATTTGTCTGGGGTGGCAAAAAACCACGCATCTCATATGCAGTTTTGAGCAGGGGGAAAAAAAAAAGGGGGATTAGCCCTACCCGACTTTAATAAGTATTATTTAGCAGTTATTTTATCACGTGTGATTGAGTGGTCAAAAAAGGACTTGGAAAAAAGATGGGTTAATATAGAACACTATTTGAGTAACACAGATTTAGGACGGAGTATTTGGAACCCTCCAAAGTATAGAGCACTGGGCACAAGCACAGCAGAATTGACACGGAACACGCTCAAACTTTGGGATTTGCTACACGTTCAGAATAAATGGACACATAATTCACCTTTGATTTATATGAAAGATAATTTATTTTTTGAGCCAGGGATGAGGGAGGTGGGAGGGAATTGGTTAAAAGAGGAAGGAATCCAATTAAAAAACTTTTTAAATAAAGGGAGACTACGCACGTTTGCTGAGTTAAGGGCAGAACCAGGACAGTCGGTGCTTGATGTATGGAGGTATCTTCAGCTTTCGCATTTTGTTGAAAAATTACCGAAACCACTCAGAAGCGAGGAGGAC
The DNA here is from genome assembly GCA_037952925.1 of Lithobates clamitans. Taxonomy (NCBI): domain Eukaryota; kingdom Metazoa; phylum Chordata; class Amphibia; order Anura; family Ranidae; genus Lithobates; species Lithobates clamitans. Next base: position 2,294,112 of record JBBGZY010000758.1, on the reverse strand, counting down.
TATAGACCATTCGAGCGGTTCTATGTGAGGGAGCATGCGGGTGGCGCTATAGCACAAATTTATAGGATCCTGGGTGAGGTGTCGGAGCTGGAGGCGCCTCCTTACATCAAAAAGTGGGAGCGGGAATTGGGGTCACAATGCAGTAAATCCACGTTGGATAAGATATTGAAGCTGGTACACTTTGCAGCACTTGACACTAGGAGAATTGAAACTCATTACAAGTGTCTTGCAAGATGGTATGCCACTCCAGACAAGTTAAACAAAATCGATAGTACCAAATCCGATTCATGCTGGAGGGGGTGTATTAGTGTGGGAACAATGGCCCACATATGGTGGGAGTGTCTCCATATAAAAATCTTCTGGGAAAAAATCATAATATTGGTTAAGGAAATTACAGGGGAAGCCATCGCAGAAGATCCGTGGGTGTGTTTGTTCCACGGTACGGCAAAGTCGTTGAAGGGTTACCGATCCTCAATTGTTCCTATATTGCTGGATGCAGCCAAGAAGCAGATAGCAATGAAATGGCAGGACCTGGCTAGCCCAAACATCCGTGATTGGCTCTTCTGTATTAACGAGGTGTACAATGTGGAAAGTATGGACAGTGGGCGGGCAAATGGGCAGGATGGCAAAAGTATAAAAAGACCTGCAGCTATTTGGAGGAGGTCATAAACGTAGCATAAAGGATGGGCGAACTAGATAATAATGCGGGGATCAGAGGTGCAAGATGTCCCCTCTATAACCTTCTGCTGGATCGTGGTGGGTCGGGGGGGTTATCGGGGGGGGGGGGTGGGTTGAATGATAGTAATATGTTTGACTTGGTCAATGAACTTTGCAAGTTCTTGTTTTTTGTATTGGTTTGGTTTTGTATGGATAAAATATTAAATAAAGTATTTTAAAAAATAAATAAATAAATAAATGGAATAGGGGACTATTATGGGCTACCCGGATCATATGCAAAAACACTATTGTATAAAAAGTAATTACTTTATTAACCACTTCAATACCAGGCACTTTCCCCCCTTTCTGCCCAGGACCATTTTCAGCTTTCAGCGCTGTCACACTTTGAATGACAATTGCACAACCATAGAACACTGTACCCAAGCTAAATTTTTATAAATTTTTTCCCGAAATATAGCTTTCTTTTGGTGGTATTTGATTACCACTGAGTTTTTTATTTTCTGCTGAACAAACTAAGAAAGGCCAACATTTTTGAAAAAAAAAAAGATTTTCTTTGTTTCTGTTATAAAATTTTGTTTTCTCCTTCACTGACGGGCATTAATGAGGGTGCACTAACGGGCACTGATGAGGCTGAACTGATGGGCACTGATGAGGTGGCACTGATGAGGTGGCACTGATAAGGTGGCACTGGTGAGGAGGCACTAATATGTAGAATTGATGGGCACTGACAGATGGCACTGATTTGCAGCTCTGATGGGCACCGATAGGCTAAACTGATATGCAGCACCGATGGGCACTTATAGGTGGCACTGATGGGCACTGATAGGCGGCACTGATGGGTACTGATGGACACTGATAGGTGGCACTGATGGGCACTGATAGACGGCACTGATGTGCACTAATAGTTGGCACTGATAGGCGGCACTGATGGACACTAATAGATAGCACTGGATAGGCAGCACTGATGAGGTGGTAATGATAGGCATTGCTGATTGGCATCTGAAGGGCACTGACAGGAGCGTCAATGATGAGGCACTGATTGGCACTTGTGTGGGCACTGATTGGCACTTTTATGGGCATTGCCTGGCGTCAATGATGGGGCACTGACTGGCAGCTGATGGGCATCGATTGGCAGCTGATCTGCACCTCTCATGGGGGCTCTGCTGATAACCAATGTACTGATTATCAGCGCAGACCCCCCTCTGACAGGAAGAGCCACCAAATGGCTCTCCCTGTCAGCGTGAACTGAGGAAAGCCATTTACCGCACTTCATGGTTCATGCCGTGATCAGCTGGGATTGGTCACAGCTGATCACATGGTAAGAAGCCTCTGTCATAAACTCTATACCACAATCGGAGATGCGGTGTGACAGACTGACACACAGCTTTTCCGATCGCCGTGCTGCTCACCCCTGTGGGCGTGCGCTGGCATGTTATCCTGAAAGACATCATATGACGTCCAGTCAGGATACCGAAAAACCACCGCCCGGCCATCATTCTGCTATAGGTCAGATGGGAAGTGGTTAAAAATTGGACAAAAAAACAGATGCTGCTGAAGTATACAGATAAATTTCAAGAACCACAGCATTATGGTTCTAGTTGCTTATATAGAAGCATACAGACATCTGATGCATTTCGAAGCCCACTTCTTCCACTAATTCTTGCCGCATGCAAACTGGTAGAGCGAATCATAATAGAATTAATTAATACACAATAATTAATTTAGATGTAATACACAATAGTCTTTGATATACGCATGATACAATCAATGCCATACATTATATTCACTACTAACCTAGAGTGCATTTAGAATGTACATATGCAGTCTCTGGGTAAAAGGGTTTAAACCAAGATTGATGACATTCCAAGTATTCACATACACAGGGGATATGAGAGGATCGCCCCAAAGCCTGCATCCCCCTCTCCTCCACTACTAGGGCAGCAAGGAATGGCAGCCCCGATGGAAGGATGTGACTGTTATCATATATAAAAAAAGCCTCTATGCTTGTAAGTGGTCAGTACATATGCAGTAAATCAAAAAATGAAAGTAAAATTACCCAATACTCATGTATTAAAAAATGTGTGTTATGCAGGGCAATCAGTTGGTATAAAATAAACCCTTAACCGAGCAAGCAGGTCAGGAAAAGGGGGAGACGAGCGAGCACACCCCCTAGTGAACCATACCAGGCAACATGCCCTTGACGTGGGGGGTGGGTTCTTTGGGGCAGGGGTGCTTTGGAGTGCCTCCCCCATCTCAAAGCACCTTGTCCCCATGTTGATGGGCATGTCGATTAATCATCAAACACGACGCCCGCCGCACCGCCGGACTCGGGAAAATAAATAAAAAGCTCCACACTCATTAAAGGCAAACCATGGAATGCCTCCTCCACCATCTGATGGCTCTTAAAAAGGTAAGGGGTGGGGCCACCTGGTGATGTCACCTGCCTGTAACCCCGCCCATTGTGACATCACTGACCTAGCATGAATTGGTCAGTGATGTCACGAAGCGGGCAGGGCCACCACGTGACATCACCACACCCCTTACCTATTTAAGAACTGTCAGACGACAGAGGAGACATTAGGTCTGCCTTCAACGAGTGCGGAGTGTTTTTTTTTTTTTCATGTCCAGCGGTGCGGTGGTGGCATTGTGATTTAAGATGGACCTACATCAGGGGACATTTTTTTTTTTTTCTTAAATATTTTTAATAAAGAACTTGTCAGAAACCTTCGTAGTGTTTTTAATTTATTTTTGAGAGTTTTTTGGTGAATGAGTAAGGGTACATTTTTACATAGTGAGGGGGCCGGGATCTGGGGGCCCCTTGTTAAAGGGGCTTGCAGATTCCGATAAGCCTCCTGCCCGCAGACTCCCACAACTGCTGCAAACTGAACAGGGGGGTGTTCGGCCCATCTCTAATGAGGAGGTAAGTAAAACCTTTGACATCGTACACTTGGATTTTGCAAAAGCATTTGACACAGTTCCCCAAACACGTCTAATGTCTAAAGGAGTTGTAAAGGCAGAAGGCTTTTTATCTTAATGCATTCTATGCATTAAGATAAAAAGCCTTCTGTGTGTGGCAGCCTCCCCAGAACCCCCCTAATACTTTGTAAAGAAAAGTGCAGCGCTAAAAAATGAGTGGTAAATAACACTGATTCATATCATCCGATGTAAGTACATATATCCGAAAAGTGTGCATTAGCATGATTGATAAGTATACATTGTGATCATAGTTCACAAATATTCCTAAGTGACACACTGTTGAAAAATGAGTACGTGAAAAAATCCTTTGAGGTGTATATATATCTGGCACCAAAAAGTGTGGAAAGGCAATATAGTGTTGATAGAAGATCCACCACCGTTTTTAAAAAGGGGGGGCTTACCGGAACGATTGGACACAGATGGGTGTACACCCACTGTGTCAATCAGGCTTGTAAAGGTGAAGATCCCTGAAGATGTTACAAAGGTGACCAGGATACTTGTAGATAATGTATATGACAAGGAAGGGCAAATCCAATCAGATATCCAAAGAATATGTGGAAAAAATGTGAGCGCACATAGCGTAATACTGCTTAAAAGGCTTTAAAGCATGTTTAGTAAAGGTAAAAAACTCACATTTATGAAGATTAAAAACAGCTCTGAGTATTTGTAAAATATGGCAGTGTCAGTGGTGTCAGCAATCCGTCCCGACGCGTTTTGTCCTACCGGACATCATCTGGGGTGCCTCACCACTCTGTACACTGCCCCTTATATATAGTAAGTGACCCCCTTGTTAAAATGTGGCTCCAATCAGTAGCGCCGTTAATGGGAGGCTACGTCCGGGTATGTGGAAGATGGCGCCGACCGCATGTGTTGCACGCCTCTCTTGGGTGAAAGTGTTGGAACTCACGCGTGCGCATCGCCATAGCAACATCCCACGCTCACTTCAAGAGCATACGTCCGAAGCTGTCAACGCAGAATGATAGCGTGGCGCCCGACAAAAGACGTAATGACATCACGGCGCTGTGTATCAAGCCTCGCTCTGGGTAGTTGATGGAACACACCAAAGGAGGAAGTGGGAGTATACCACAATAGTTATATGTATAATTGCGGAGTCTAGCCTAGGTGCATAACAAAAAACACCAAAAAAATGGAAAATGATCATCTATTAAAAATGAACTATATACAATCAAATAAAATTTCACCCGTGAATACAGATACATGACGTAAATCTGTACATAAGCTTAACCATTTGTAGCCAGACTGCGAGATATATAAATTTGATGTACAAAAAGCGGTACCCAAAAAAAGGTTAAATCAACCAATATGGTTCATAAAAAAGGAAAAAATAAATCAGGAAAAATAAATCCGTAAGGAGCCACAGTCCCACATGGGAGTCTAAAGCCACAAAAGTCAATTAAGTAGATGACTAATACATATCTCAATCTAACAGAAATTGAATCGCTTGTATAAATGTCTAATACATATCTCAATCTAATAGATATCATATCTCAAAAAAACATAGGAATTCTTTTGTAGTAGAGAAAGGAGGGACAGACAAGAGAAGGCATAGCAATTTAGGATTGATTAATAAAGGCATTAAAGCCCCTCCTTTGGCGTGGAGGGGCTTTAACCCGTGGTGTATCCCAACTAGAGACGTATTGGATATACGAAATCCAGTCCCACACGCCATTGGGGCTCAATGTCGAGTGGGACATTAATGCCTTTATTAATCAATCCTAAATTGCTATGCCTTCTCTTGTCTGTCCCTCCTTTCTCTATTACAAAAGAATTCCTATGTTTTGTTGAGATATGATATCTATTAGATTGAGATATGTATTAGCCATTTATACAAGCTATTCAATTTCTGTTAGATTGAGATATGTATTAGTCATCTACTTAAATGACTTTTGTGGCATTAGACTCCCATGTGGGACTGTGGCTCCTTACCGATTTATTTTTTCTGATTTATTTTTTCCTTATTTATGAACCATATTGGTTAATTTAACCTTTTTTTGGGTACCGCTTTTTGCACATCAAATTTATATATCTCGCGGTCTGGCTACAAATGGTTAAGCTTATGTACAGATTTACGTCATGTATCTGTATTCACGGGTGAAATTTTATTTGATTGTATATAGTTCATTTTTAATAGATGATCATTTTCCGTTTTTTTGGTGTTTTTTGTTATGCACCTAGGCTAGACTCCACAATTATACATATAACTAACGTGGTATACTCCCACTTCCTCCTTTGGTGCATTCCATCATCTACCCAGAGCGAGGCTTGATACACAGTGCCATGACGTCATTATGTCTTTTGTCGGGCACCACGCTATCGTTCTGCGTTGACGGCTTCAGATGTATGCTCTTGAAGTGAGCGTGGGATGTTGCTATGGTGACGCGCATGCGTGCGTTCCAACACATTCACTCAAGAGAGGCGTGCAATGCACACGGTCGGCGCCATCTTCCACACACCCGGAAGTAGCCTCCCATTAACGGCGCTACCGATTAGAGCCACATTTTAACAAGGGGGTCACTTACTATATATAAGGGGCAGTGTGCAGAGTGGTGAGGCACCCCAGATGATGTCCGGTAGGACAAAACGCGTCGGGACGGATTGCTGACACCACTGACACTGCCATATTTTACAAATACTCAGCGCTGTTTTTAATCTTCATAAATGTGAGTTTTTTACCTTTAATAAACATGCTTTAAAGCCTTTTATGCAGTATCACGCTATGTGCTCTCACATTTTTTCCACATATTCTTTGGATATCTGATTGGATTTGCCCTTCCTTGTCATATACATTATCTACAAGTATCCTGGTCACCTTTGTAACATCTTCAGGGATCTTCACCTTTACAAGCCTGATTGACACAGTGGGTGTACACCCATCTGTGTCCAATCGTTCCGGTAAGCCCCCCGTTTTTAAAAACGATGGTGGATCTTCTATCAACACTATATTGCCTTTCCACACTTTTTGGTGCCAGATATATATACACCTCAAAGGATTTTTTCACGGACTAATTTTTCAACAGTGTGTCACTTAGGAATATTTGAGAACTATGATCACAATGTATACTTATCAATCATGGTAATGCACACTTTTCGGATATATGTACTTACATTGTATGATATGAATCAGTGTTATTTACCACTCATTTTTTAGTGCTGCACTTTTCTTTACACTATATTATTTACAGGTTTAGATCACGTGTTTGTGTTAGCTGCTTACGTTCCTTTGACAGCGCGATATTCACATTTACTTTTTACATACCCCCCTAATACTTACCAGAGTCCAGCAATGGTCACAAGTCCCTCAGCCTTCTGGAACCTCCTGATTGGCTGAGACACTCCCGCGGCTGTCAATCAAAGTCAGTTAGCCAATCGGGAGAGAGAGGGGGTGGGGCCGAATGGCAGCTCCGTGTCTGAATGGACAAACGAAGCTGCAGCTCAGGTGCCCCCATAGCAAGCTGTTGCTGTGGGGGCACTCGACAGGAGGGAGGGGCCAGGAGCAGCTATGAGAGATCTGAGAAGAGGCTCCAGGCTGCCCTGTGCAAAACCAACTGCACAGAGCAGGCAAGTAAAACATGTTTGTTATTTATTTTTATTTTTTTTAACAAGAGTGGTGGTGGATGCAGTCTTCTGGGACCTGTCAGTGACTCCCTGAAGAGCTGGTTCTGTCCAGCTCAGTAGATTGCTTTAAAAAAGGCCTGAATTCTTTCTGAAATGTAGATAATATAACTGGATTCTAACATTTATAGGTAAAGTTAATCCAGGGAATATCTGATTGCCTCTTGGGGGATCAAGAAGGATTTTTTTCCCCTGCTGGAGCAAATTCAATCATGCTTGGCTGGGGTTTTTTGCCTTCTGTCAACTGTGGGTCATCTGTGGGTATAGGATTGTGTATATAGGATTGTATATTTTTTTTTCCCTTTTATTGATTGAACTAGATGGATTTGTGTCTTTTTTAAACCAGACTATATAAAATGAAAATAGATTAATGTGCTGCTGATGTCTGTAATTCCTCAGCCAAAAGTATGCTGTCAAAGCACATTGTCTCTCTTTAAAACATGTTGGTTCATAAATACAATTAATAGCTTTAAAGCATCCCTCTAGCCTGTTATTTCTTCCAAAATGTTTTTATTGATGTTTTTTAAAAGTTTATTACATATATAATATTAGAACTCCAAAAATCACATTGTAGTGATACACAGTAGAAAATAGAAAAGCTTCATTACCCAACAAAAAGAAAGAAAGATAAACAATCACACAAAATCAGCTCTGTAGGGCTCTACAATAAATAGTGAACAAAAGGAAAAAATGAAAAAGTATCCAAAACAATGGACAAGCATGCAGCTAAGTGTAGCTTATCGGTCTGATCCGTTAAGGGTAATATTTTCTCATATGAGCTGCACACCATAGCTGTGGCAATCTAACCCTTTGATATTTCTGAATGAAGCCCTAAGTAAAAGAAAAACACCATTAAATTTGTGTAATTTTTATGTCACCCTCAAAGCCACATGAACAGGCCCCATCCCCACTGAAACATTTTTTTTTTATTGTCAGCGTTGACACAAGTCCCCACAACAGTGTCCAGATTCATATGCTTTTTTTTTACAATAGATTGCCTATTAACCTAAAGCTGGCCATAGTCAGTTTGAATCTTGACCGATTCAGCAGGACCCAGCCAAGATTCGAACCATGCATGGCCAGGCTGAATGTGCCCAAGTTGATTGATCGATCGATTTGGGTACAACCAGCCTGCTGGATTTTACATGCAATTATTGCTATAGCCGCTGGCAATAATCACTGTGTTATCCCGATGGGAACGGCAACCTGCGGTTCAAGGAACAAAATCGCTGAGTCTATGGCTCGCTTTAGGTAGTATTGGGTTTCTCGACCCATAAACTTCAATTGTATTCGCTGCTAAGATTGGGCAGATTTGTCCATCCCTGATGAAAAAAGGTTTTAAATACTTATAGGCAACTTTGTTCAGCAGGGCTGTCTATGTTTAGTGTACATATAGTATGTCATTAAATATCTGAATAAAGCCATGCAATATATACACTGTATATTATAAAAGGCTTGATTCTTTAAAATATTATATGCCCATGTACTAGCATATTTTCCATGAGAAATGCTCACAATTAAATACCAGCACAATAGAATAATTTTGCAAGTCTAATGTAAGAAAATATGAAATGTAACACCTAGAAGGTTTAAATGAGAATTTTTTTGTTAAGGGTGGAAAGTGTTATTAAGGACATAATTTTGTCATTAAACCACTGTGCTAAAGTATGCATATATCAATACCCGCTAGTAAAGGATGTTTTAGATAGGGAACAAATGATAAAATATAGTCAGAACTTAATTTTAAAATGCATAATTCATGATTCAAAGCTGATTAATTAATATGTTTAAATGTTCTGGTACAGAATATAACATCTGTATTTAAATTTTGAGCAAGGCCAGATTACTTATTTATACCTGAAAAATGACTGTTGAAATGTTATTATGCCATTTGTTTTTAAGACTATGAGACCAAAGATTGACTACAGAAATGTAGAAATCATATGCAACATCATTCAACACACACAATGAAATGGGTGAATATGCTATTCTTCTTACTGCTGTTTAATATTTGATTCAGTGTTGCCTGTTTTGCAGAGCATTTGGTTAAATCTTGAGGTTTTTTTTTAGGAGAATATTTTCTGTAAATTAATTTTTTAGATAATCGTATATTTTAAAGTTATTGATTTTTTTCCAACATAGTATTAATGAACATTTTTCTTTTGAAATAAAAGTGACTGATATTCAAAGTCTATTGTAAAATCTCAGAGCAATATGGAATAAAATCCTCTGATATTAGGGTTTTGCATCAGATGGCAGTAATCTAACCCTTGCTCAACAACTCATGTGCTATCATACTTTTGCATTTGTTAGAGAACTATATTTATATTATTTTAAAACTTGTCCATGCCATTTATTTCTTTTATCTCTACTTTCAATGGAATATAGGGGGACAGACTGAAGACAGAGTAGACCACAAGTATCATGAAATCCGTCCTTTATGCCTAACTCTATGGACAAAATAGATATCAGGAAGGGTGGGATTTTAGTTGACCTACTTTTATACATCACATCAATTTACATTGTGATCATGGCTTCTGAGCAGAGAATAAATATTCTTTACGTGTACCCTATCAACCCTATCTGCCTTTTTCTATGTCTTGTCTGCATTTTTGAATAGATTTGGAAATAAGGATAGGTAGGGGAAAAAAGCACAGGTCTAAAGCACCTGCATTAACTGACTACTTTTTTAAAATATTATGGTAAGGCCATGGGTTTGTAATTAGCAAGGCAAATGTCCCTATTGTTGTCTCCCTCTGCCATTTTCACCATCAAGCCAGACATGTTCTACCTGGGTGTGGGATAGCTCTCTCTGACATCACTAAGTGAACTTAGTGGCTAGGTTAAATCTGCACAGTTTGCTGGTTGCAAATGGTTATTGAACTATTACATATTTGTTTCGCCAGTTTACCTTTTCTGCTTTAAGTAGATCCCAACACTATGTTGACATCTATCTCCTACACAGACCTTCCCCTGAATTTAGCCTATCCCTATTATCTACAGTCAAGTCCATAAATATTGGGACATTGACACAATTCTAATCTTTTTGACTCCATACACCACCACAATGGATTTGAACTGAAACAAACAAGATGTGCTTTAACTGCAAACTTACAACTTTAATTTGAGGGTATTTACATACAAATCAGGTGAACAGTGTAGGAATTACAACCGTTTGTATATGTGCCTCCCACTTTTTAAGGGACCAAAAGTAATGGGACAATTGGCTGCTCAGCTGTTCCATGGCCAGGTGTGTGTTATTCCCTCATTATCCCATTTACAAGGAGCAGATAAAAGGCCCAGAGTTAATTTAAAGTGTGCTATTTGCATTTGGAATCTGTTTCTGTCAACTCTCAATATGAGATCCAAAGAGCTGTCACTATCAGTGAAGCAAGCCATCATTAGGCTGAAAAAACAAAACAAACCCATCAAAGAGATAGCAAAAACAATAGGTGTGGCCAAATCAACTGTTTGGAACATCCTTAAAAAGAAAGAACGCACCGGTGATCTCAGCAACACGAAAAGACTCGGAAGACCACGGAAAACAATTGTGGTGGATGACCGAAGAATTCTTTCCCTGGTGAAGAAAACACCCTTCACAACAGTTGGCCAGATCAAGAACACTCTCCAGGTGGTAGGTGTATGTGTGCCAAAGCCAATAATCAAGACAAGACTTCACCAGAGGGAAAACAGAGGGTTCACCACAAGATGTAAACCATTGGTGAGCCTCAAAAACAGGAAGGCCAGATTAGAGTTTGCCAAACAACATCTAAAAAAGCCTTCACAGTTCTGGAACAACATCCTATGGACAGATGAGACCAATATCAACTTGTACCAGAGTGATGGGAAGAGAAGAGTATGGAGAAGGAAAGGAACTTATCATGATCCAAAGCATACCACCTCATCAGTGAAGCATGGTGGTGGTAGTATCTTGGCGTGGGCATGTATGGCTGCCAATGGAACTGGTTCTCTTGTATTTATTGATGATGTGACTGCTGACAAAAGCAGCAGGATGAATTCTGTGTTTCGGGCAATATTATCTACTCATATTCAGCAAAATGCTTCAGAACTCATTGGACGGCGCTTCACAGTGCAGATGGACAATGACCCGAAGCATACTGCGAAAGCAACTAAAGAGTTTTTTAAGGGAAAGAAGTGGAATGTTATGCAATGGCCAAGTCAATCACCTGACCCAAATCTGATTGAGCATGCATTTCACTTGCTGAAGACAAAACTGAAGGGAAAATACCCCAAGAACAATCAGGAACTGAAGACAGTTGCAGTAGAGGCCTGGCAGAGCATCACCAGGGATGAAACCCAGCGTCTGTAGATGTGTATGCATTCCAGACTTCAGGCTGTAATTGACTGCAAGGGATTTGCAACCAAGTATTAAAAAGTGAAAGTTTGATGGATGATTGGTAATCTGTCCCATTACTTTTGGTCACTTAAAAAGTGGGAGGCACATGTACAAACTGTTGTAATTCCTACACCGTTCACCTGATTTGTATGTACATACCCTCAAATTAAAGCTGAAAGTCTGCAGTTAAAGCACATCTCGTTTCATTTCAAATCCATTGTGGTGGTGTATAGAGCCAAAAAGAATAGAATTGTGTCGATGTCCCAATATTTATGGACCTGACTGTATCTGCTGCTTCTAGTCATGCTCATTCGGATCAGTACTTGTTCTCAATGATGATATCAAGCAGAATGAGTTCAATCAGTACTTCGTCTTATACATACTGTATATTTTTGAACCTATGACATACTGTAGGGAAATTATAGTTACTTATCACTATGTTGGGGCATAAAGGGGCTTCTACTCATTCTCTTTCTGATCAGTACTTGTTCTCACTGATGATATCCAACAGAAAAAAGCCCAAACAATGAATACTATGTCCACTATTGTTTTTTAACCAATGACATAGGAATTACTTATCACTATGTTGGGACATAAAGGAATGATTTGCATGACTCTGTCAAGTGTTACACAATGAGGAATAATCCTCTTATTTCTGAGATATGTGATGGAATGGGACAAGTGAATACCTTCTGTTTTAGAAAGGATTTATCATGCTATATACTGTATCAAAATGGTAATTTCATGCCACGAAAATGTAACACCCATATGTTTTTGTTGGTCAGAAGGATGAGGCAAATACCCGCCTGTTCAGTTCACAGAAGAACTCCCAAACAGGGGAGTTGTTCTAACCCGAACAGCGAATCCCATTTAAGTTTTTGGGAGCCGAACAGGAGAAATTTAAAGTATTTGGCTATAAAAGGGGTATGGGGGGTCTGGGTACTGCCTTGGGGGATATTTATTTTACAATAGTTTTTTCAGGAAGTGCTTAAAGTGCAACAATAAAAATTAAAAATTCCTTTAAATATAGTGCCTGGGGGTCCCCTTAATGTGCCTGTAAAATGGCACATCTGTAGCATGCATAAAACATGCTGTAGAAAAAATGACATGTCTAAAGAAAAAGAAAAAGAAATCAAATCCCATTTAAAATGACTTGTGGTTACAATTGCCAGCACCTGGCTTTTGAAAAATATATAGAAAAAGAAAAAACTGCATGGGGACCCCCCCAGTCTATACCAGACCCTTATCTAGGCATGGAGCCCGGCAAGTCAGGAAAGGGGGGGAGACGAGCGAGCACCCCTCCTGAACCATACCAGGCCACATGCCCTCAACATGGGGGGTGGGAGCTTTGGGGCAGGTGGGCTCTCATGACTCATCTGATGACTTATCAGTTGTTAAGGATGCCGTGGCCAGCTTCCCAGCCCTGCTCCATAACAAACAGCATACACTGCAAATTTGCCGAACGGGCAAATGTTCAGCCCGAACTGATGCTTGGGCCGAACCGCTCATCCATCCCTACTGGTCAGGCAGTGTGGGAGACTTTTAGTACAGTGGAGTTTCTGAGGGTTAGCAAAAATGTCAAATGTCAAAAATGTCAAACAACCTGAAGTTAAAATAAAGTCATGCAAGCCAAGACAACAATACAAAGAAAACAAGACAAAGACACGTACTATTGATAAGTCTCTTATAAAAAAAAATGGAAAAATTGTTCCACAATGTAAATTCATTGTCATTTATGTCTTTCAGTGAATGACAGCTCCCAAGCCCCACTGCTATTTGTAAACAAAAGGGCAGGGTTGTCGACCAAATATCTCTATGCAGTACCACCTTCTCTGACTGCAGTGGAGACACCCAAATATACAGCAAATGTATTTTTACCAGTTCCAATATTTCCAACAATGTATTAGACATCTCAGTTCATTCCATGTTTAAATACATGACCTTTTCAGGGACTTTACCCTTGTCAGAGGTGTAAAGGGGCTCATTCACCACAGCTTGAAAAGTGAGTCATTTAACCGCTTGCTGATGCCGATATACGTCGGCAGAAGGGCACGTACAGGCAGATTAACGTACCTGTATGTTGCCCTTTAAGAGGGGGTTTGCGGGCACTGCAACCTCCATGAGTGTGATCAGGGGTCCCGCAGACTCGATGTCCGCAGGGATACCTGCGATCATCTCACAGAGAGGAAGAACGGGGAAATGTTAATGTAAACAAGCATTTCCCCGTTCTGCCTAGTGACAGGACACTGATCACCGCTCCCTGTAAGCGGGAGCGGTGATCAGTGTTGTGTCACACATAGCCCCTCCCCCCATACTTATAATCACTCCCTAGGACACACTTAACCCCTACAGCGCCACCTAGTGGTTAACCCCTTCACTGCCAGTCACATTTACACAGTAATCAATGCATTTTTAATTGCACTGTTCGCTGTATAAATGTGAATTGTCCCCAAATCACGCAAAAGTGTCCGATCTGTCCGCCATAATGTCGCAGTCATGATAAAAATTGCTGACCGCTGCCATTACTAGTAAAAAAAAATTGTTAATAAAAATGCCATTAAACTATCACCTATTTTGTAGACACTATAACTTTTGCGCAAACCAATCAATAAACGCTTATTGCGATTTTTTTACCAAAAATATGTAGAAGAATACGTATCGGCCTAAACTGAGGAAAAAAAATGTTTTTTTATATATTTTTTGGGGATATTTATTATAGCAAAGAGTAAAGAAATAATGTGTTTTTTTCCAAATTGTCGCTATTTTTTTGTTTATAGCGCAAAAAATAAAAAACGCAGAGGTGATCAAATACCACCAAAAGAAAGCTCTATTTGTGGGGAAAGAGGACGTCAACTTTGTTTGGGAGCCACGATGCATGACCGCGCAATTGTCAGTTAAAGCGAAACAGTGCAGATTCGCAAAAAGTGCTCTGGTCTTTGGGCAGCCAAATGGTCCGGGTCTTAAGTGGCTTCCACTTCTCTGATGGTATTCACCATGACAGCCTGGTGCTCCCCCAAAGTGCTGTCAGATGTATGTCTCAAACTCATCCCCTCTGCCTCAGCATCAGGAAACCACTGCAGGTCATAACCAGCCATACTGACATTTTTGCACTAAACACTCTTCAGCTTTTGGGCTGTGGGTAACAAATCTGCTATGCACCCTTAACCAGTCCTTCAGACTGGAGGCGATCAACCTTGGCAGGGGCCAATGTTCCCTCAATCACCAGCCACTCGGTAATCCCTCAGTTGGGCATACCAGGTGTTATGTCCACCACTATTTTATACAACATAGCCTTGAAACCCATGGTTACTTGGTTAAGAACCAATATCTCAATGGTCAATTGTCAGGTGTGCGCGCAAGCACATGGTTATCCAGAGACACGTCAAGAAGAGCCACCTAGTGTGAAGTACACGTGACCATCAGGGTAAACCCGCTGTAGGCAGTCAAACATAGTCAGTGTGAGAGATAGGATCACAGTGCATTGGAACAAAGAGTGAACATCAAGTTTTGAAACGGTTGCTACAACGCATCCACCGTGTTTGGTCAAAGTTGCACAGTACTGGACAGTGGATGTTGCTGCACGGATAACATGCCTGCGTACTGTGCAATCCATGTGTGCCAATTCTTGACTCAGCGCGGCGTACCTGTTCTTGATCATCCAATGAACACCCCTGATCTGGCACCTGCAGTCTTCTTTCTGTTTCCCCGCCTGAAGTGGCGGCAATCCAAGAATGTGTGACAAGGGTTCTGCAATCGATTCCTAAAGAGTCCTTTGCTGACAGCTTTATGAATGTTGCCAATAGTGTGTTTTGAAGTGTGGCAATTATTTTGAAGGCCATTAAAGGTAATTCGTTTGTATCTTCTGTTTTGTTTGTTTTCTCATACCATTCACCAAACTTTTTAGACACACCTCTCATTACAAGTATTTTTCTGCACTTACCATCCCAGTCCATGGGCACTCTGCAGCACCATATCACCTGCTCTAGGAGGCACCTGGGACTTAACAGCAAATACAGTACATTTATCATTATACTCATTATTTTGTGATAATACCTTTTCAACCACAGTTGGCTGTAATACCTTACTTTTAGCCTCCAGCTCTGGTGGCTCTACTGATGCACACAACTTTATACTTTCACCTTTGACACACTTACTTAATCCCTTACCAACCTGGTTACACCTAGGGCGAGTGGACTGCTCCCACACACTCTCACAGCATGGTATAGACCCCCTCTGTTCCAGCAGAACAGTATCAGTACTGTCCTGGACAATCTCTGGCTCCAACAAATGAAGCCCCGGTGAGTTTTCCAGGAGCAACCCTGTGGCTCTGCCTCTGGTTATCATGGGAGTTATCCCATCATCTTCATCATTAATGCTTTGCCACCATAATTCTCAGACATAACATTACCAGAAATACGTTTTTCAATGCCATCACTATCAATATAATTACATTTACCACCAGCAATACTTTACAGGGTGACATTGCAGCCTTTCCAGACTCTCTGGCAGTGTTTCCGAACCTTGAGCAAATAAAGATCCCATGCCCCACTTGACCACACTCCAAGCATGGTACTGGACACTTAGCTTCAGATTTTCGACAACTACTCAATGACTGACTTTCTACCATTGCCGCTGGATACCGCTCTTGAGGATACCACTGGTTACGACCCTGGGCAGACAGATGCCTTGAACTTCAGACATCCTGGCTGGTCTGGATGTTGCTGCTATGGATAAAAATACTCCTCCTTGCCACACGCTGTTGTACACCTGTATTCATGTTGCTAGGGACAACATCCTTCACTTCCCCTTTAACTGTGGGTGGCATGACCAGTTTACACCAGTCTACTGCTAATTCACACAGCTGAATTTTCTGGCCTGACTGGTGCATGAAACGAAGTACGCTCTAGCCACAGTATTCTTTCCCTTGCCTCAGCAAGGATTGCAGCCTTTTTCTGCTTCGACTGCTTCATTTTGCAGTCAAGGACATGGCCACTTGTTACACAGTTCACAGCAGAAATGTTTGACTTTCCCTTTGCAGGTTCACCACTTGCAGACAATTCTTATTACCTGGCTGAACCACACAGACGCAAACAGTTTCTATCATTCAAACTCACTGTGGAGCACGGTCCCAGATTCCACCATCTTCTGCCCGCATTCTCCACCACTTGTGACATGGTGGTTGGTTAGCTCTAGTGGTAGAAGCATTTTCAAGTGAGTTCACATCAGTCAGCACTTCAGTTTTAGTGAATGACAGCCCAGTTTTATTCAAAGGAAAAACAGAAAGTCCATATAACATAAGGTTTCCCACACAGGGGTTCTTCCCCAGCAAAATACACATGAAAATGCTAGCCTACCTGGCTACTCTTCAGCAGTTCTGCTGCTATAGTTACTGGTCTCTCAGACCATCAGCTCTTCCTTGCACACAGCTTTGAACTTCTTCGGCGCACACAGCCATGAGCATTTCAACGCACACAGCAACTGTCTCCACACAGAGACTCTGTCAGGAATCAGCAGCTGGGAGACCAGATATCTATAGTTACACCAAGAAACTGACCAGACCATGTATATATATCTTAAAAGTGAGGTTTATTTACAGTGAATGAAACATAATCACATACCACCAGACAAACATGTGAATGCATGAAAAGCAAATCTAAATAACAAACATCTAACCAGCAATCCTAACCACACTATGAAGATACTAATGTACACATGAGAAACACATAAGGCAGGGGGGTGCAGATAGGAAGGGGGAAAACAAAACTGGGATGGGAACAAGGCAGCAGGATACTGGATGCAGGGCAAGGGAAAGAGCAAGATCAAGAGAAAATGGCTACACAATCAGGTAGCACGACAAACTGGGTAAAGCAGGAGCAGCCAAAATACTGAGGCAAGGCAAACTCGGGGCTAACAGCAGGCAAACTCGATCTTAAAGCGGGGGTCCACCTATCTATCATTTTTTTTTTTTTTAGTTCATTCACAAACTTTTCTTCTCAGCATTACATACTCACATATTGTGTGTAATATGTCCACCTGTGTCAGATTTCGTCTGAAAGAATAACTTATATTATTCACTGCAGACGGTTTCCATCTTCATTGTGGGCATTTGAAGCCCACAAGCATTTTTTTCCTGGATGTGATGAATGCTGTGCTCCCAGCATTCACCGCTTGTTCCCGCACATGCTCAGTGGCATCCTGGGAAGCCTGAGACTAGCTCCCAGGAGTCTGGGAGAGGCTAGAAACATGCCTACTCCCATGGGAGGAGAACCAGGAAGTGCAAAGAAGAATAGAAAAATAAAAGGTAATTACGGCGATTTAAGTTTTTTTTAAACGGCATGTCAGCATCTAGGCAAGGAAGAGAATACATACAGATATTGTTCAAAATTTGGGTGGAACTCCGCTTTAACAGATTTTTTTTTTGTTAAATGAGAAATACATTTCTTGATTGTTCCTGGCCTTTATGTCCCAAGATTCCAGTTTACAATGTCTTAAAATCAGTTGTTGAAGATAATGCTTTCATCTAGCAATACTAGTTAGGGTTTTTTGGGGTTTATTTTCTGTTCATTTGGATCAGCAGTCCTTTTAGCAAATTTATTTTCAATAATTATTATTGGCTTTTTTTTTTTTTTTTTTTCGCTATATCCGATCGGTATGCTTACATGAGGAGGCCAAGAATATAGAATATGAAAAACTGTTAAAATGGTTATCTAATACTTACTGTAATCTTATTTTCTAGCTCCTAGCCTCTTCTATTGACAGAATATTACTGTCCTATGTGTGTGGGAAAGGAAAATGACAGTTATGCCACGTACACACGAGCGGACTTTCCGGCAGACTAGGTCCGACGGGATTAGTCCGGCGGACAATCCGATAGTGTGTAGGCTTTTCGGGGTAAAAATCCGACAGACCTAGATATAGAACACGTTTCAAATCTGTCCGATGTACTCAAAGTCCGACGGACTAAAATTGGGAAAACTGTTCGTCTGTGTGCTGGTCCGATGGACCAAATATGATGCAAGGGAAGCTATTGGCTACTGGCTATTGAACTTCCTTTTTTAGTCCTGTTTACGTCATCACGTTCAAACCGAACGGACTTATGAACGGACTTAGTCCTATCGTGTGTGGCCAAGTCCGTTGGTTTGGAAAGTCCGTCGGACCTAGTCAGAAAGTCCGTTGGAAAAACCATCGGACCTAGTCCGCCAGAAAGTCCACTCTTGTGTACGGGGCATATGTTTTAATGTACAAAACCTACAATACATAACATGTAATACCATTGACAGCGCACAGATCATGTCATACAAAGGCTACCCATAAAAAGATGTTGGGCTAGCTGCCATGCTTAGTTGCGTGAACACCTAACATGTTTTGGACTGATTGTGAGTCCTTCTTCAGAGGTTTTTTGTCAAATGGATATACATTCTAGAATATAGAAGTATTTTTTTAGTATGGAGTAGTATAATGTATAACATATTTTTCAATAAGAATAAAAAGGGAATTTAGTACAGACAGATGTATTGAAAAGTAGGGTTGTCCCGATACGTATCTGGACCGATACCGAGTATTTGCGTGAGTCACAAAAATGCTCCAGATGCCTTATCCAAAACCTGGTCAGAGGCTCCGCGCAACTGAAAGTTGGGGGGCAGAGCGGAGAGCAAATCCTCACGTGCAGATGAACTAGCTAGGTAAGCTAACAGAGGTGCAGGGCCCAGCCGCATCAGGATCGGTGACCGGAGCCGTCACATTCGGTCAGCAGTTGAACATTCCGACACCTTTCTTGGTATACCCTGCACTCGGCAGCAGTAAGTCAGCAGCGGATATCTTGTTACACCCAGCCCATATAGTTCCGGCTGGGTGTAATAAGATGTCTGCTGCTGCTTACTGCGGCCGAGTGCAGGGTGTACCAAGATGGGCATTGCAGCATAGCATTTCAAAATAAATCTTTTCCTCATGTCATTTATTGCTGCATTTCAGTGCCTGCCCGTAAGTGCCACCTATCAATGCCAGCCATCAGTGCCAGCCACATGTCAGTGCCCATAAGTGCTGCCTATCTGTGCCATCTATCAGCACCATCTATCGGTGCCAGACACCTATCAGTGCCCACAAGTGCTGCCTATCAGTGCCAGTCATCAGTACCAGCCACCTGTCAGTGCCTTCTATCAGTGCCTTCTATCAGTGCCCATAAGTGCCGCCTATCAGTGCCAGCCATCAGTCCCCATCAGTCAGTGCCATCTATCAGTGCCAGCCATCAGTCAGTGTCACCTATCAGTGCTCATCAGTCAAAGTCACATGACATTAAAAAAAGTATCGGTAATCGGTATCGGTGAGTACTTAAAAAAAGTATCGGTACTTGTACTCGGTCTTGAAAAAGTGGTATCGGGACAACCCCATTGAAAAGTATTATTATCTATATATCACATACGCTACAGGTTATACTTCCAAAATTCAAATGAACATGGTGCATATGGTTACTGCGTGAGGTGTGTTGATCTCTGCTGGATGGGGCAATGTGCCAAGAAAACCCAGGCAAAGAAAGCCGGGGGGTGTGCAGAGCGAGGGCAAAGCTGCACACACAAGGACCCCAAAAAATTATCTTTCAGGATACTTCTAGAGTACTAATCTGTTTAAATAAGTAGGCATGAATATTAAAGAGTATATATATTTGAAAGAGTGTATATATTTAAAAGTGCAAATCTACAAAAGTAGAAGTATGACAGAGGAGATTTGGATGGTACAAACAAATCACCAAAACTGCTGCCATGTAATGACTTTAAGAAGGTAAAAACAGATTGATGGTATACATCTATGCAAGTAATACCTGTATTGTTTAGCATTGCTATTCGTCCAACAGATTTCCAGCTCCATGCAGTGCTGATTGCTAAATGGCCACATGGAGTGGGGCTTAAATACCTTGTGTGTTGGTAAGATATCCAATCATCGGAATCGGCGATTGGAATCAGCTGGATGAAGGTTGCGATGTGCTGACGCCTGGTGAGTGGTGAGCAGCATCCATCCAGGGTCCCCCAGTATCATGGCGCATGGCGCCAGCACACCAAGAGGAGCAGGATCGCGTCCCATGTCATCTCGCTGCTGGCACACATGCAGCTGTCCCTCTGAGCTCCAGGCTGAAGTGCAAAAAGGAAGAGGACCAGCATAGGTTCCTACCCCCACACAGCATCAATCCATCCAAGGCTGGGTGGCGAATGCCCGAACCGCAGAGATCTGCAAAAACAGAAATACATGAGATGCATGAAGATCAAGATACAAAAATGCAATAAATGTGAACAAATATAAACCAAATAAATAACAGTGGATAATAGCAAACAATGGGTGAGGAATGCAGAGAATAGCAAAATGGATGTAGGGAGGAAAGTATCAAGGGAACAGGGGAAAAATAGGATTTTTAAATACAGCTTACCTGTAAAATCCTTTTCTTGAGAGTACATCACGGGACACAGAGTATTCATTACATAGTGGGTTAGATAGGCACCATCAGTGATTGGACACTGGTTAACCCCAATTAAGGAGAATTCCTCCCTTATATAACCCCTCCCATATGGGGAGGACCTCAGTTTTGTAGCAAAGCAATAGGTAACCACGTAAAACCCATAGAAGGGCGGGAGCTCTGTGTCACGTGATGTACTCTCAAGAAAAGGATTGTAGAGGTAAGCTGTATTTAAAAATCCTATTTTCTTGATCATACATCACGGGACACAGAGTATTCATTACATAGTGGGATGTTCCAAAGCAATGCTCATTTGAGGGGAAGGAGAAACAGATCAGAAAATATAGACCGCAAAAGGACCAGAGGAACTAAACTGCAGCCTGCAGTACACTGCGCCCGAAGGTGGTATCCTCTTGCCCTCTTACATCCACCTGATAGAATCTGGTGAATGTATGGACTGAAGACCAAGTCGCAGCCTTACAGATCTGAGCCATGGAGGCCTGGTGATGCACTGCCCAAGAAGCACTAACAGCCCTAGTTGAGTGCGCTTTCACATGAAAAGGAGGAGTCTTCCTCTTTATATCATAGGCCTGAAAAATAACCTGTCTAATCCATCTAGAAAGAGTGGATTTCAACGCTGCTTGGCCTTTCTTATGGCCATCCGGCAGAATAAACAAACAATCAGTTTTCCGTATCTGAGCGGTTGTCTGCAGATAGACACTGACTGCTCTAACCACATCAAGAGTGTGCAAAGATTCTTCCTCCGCGGACTGCGGATCTGGAAAAAGGATGTTAGGATTACATATTGATTCAAATGGAATCCTGAAACCACCTTAGGTAAGAAGGAACGATTAGGACGCATAACAATCCTGTCCTTGTGAATAATTAAATATGGCTCTTTACAAGAAAAAGCTGCCAATTCTGATACTCTCTTAGCAGAGGATATGGCTATCAAGAAGACTAATTTTTTTACTCAAAAGCGCTAAAGGCGCCAGGTGCAGTGGCTCAAAGGGTTGTCCCTGTAAAGCCGACAACACCAAATTCAAATCCCATGGGCATACTGGAGGTTTGACTGGTGGATTCAACCACAGTGCCCCCTGAATAAAGGCCCGGACCAGGGAATGTGAAGCAATTGATTTCTGAAAAAATACAGACAAAGCCGAAATTTGGACTTTGATTGAGTGCTCAAAGCCAATCTCATTTCTAGGCCTGACTGAAGAAAGGTCAAGATTCTGCTAATCATATACCTTCTAGGATGCCATCCCCTAGGTTCACACCAGAAAACATACGCCTTCCAGATTTTGTAGTAAATAAGCCTGGAGGCCGGCTTTCTGGCATTGACCAGAGCGGAAAGGACTGACTCCGAGAGCCCACGGTCTTTTAAAATGTGGGTCTCAGCAGCCAAGCCCTCAATTTTAGACTTCGTAAAGCAGGGTGGCAAATCGGATCCTGTGTGAGCAGATCTGGACGGAATGGGAGGACCCAAGGCCTGCCCACTGCCATATTTACGATCTCTGCATACCAAGGTCATCTGGGCCAAGCCGGGGCTACTAAAAAGGACCGACTTTGCTTCCCTTTTGACCCTTCCCAGAACCCGCGGAAGAAGTGGGTTCGGAGGGAAGGCATACATTAGATTGTATTGATCCCATGGGATTGTCAGATGGTGACCCCCGAGCAAGTACACCCTTGTTCTGGACACAAATTTGTCCAGCTTCCTGTTGAATCTAGACGCGAATAGATCCACATCTCGTGTTCCCCACCTTTGATTTGGAATATGTCGGGGTGTAGGAACCATTCTCCTGGGCATAATTGCCGGCGGCTTAAGAAATGCGCTTGACAATTTTCCACTCCTGGGATGAATACCGCAGACAGGCAGGGAACATGGCTTTCTGCCCATGCAAGAATGCGATTCACCTCCCTTTGGGCATCCAGACTTCTGGTGCCTCCTTGGTGATTGATGTAAGCCACAGCTGTGGCATTGTCGGATTGTATCCGAATAGGATGACCCTGTAGCCTGTAAGACCAGTCAATGAGGGCCAAGTAAATTGCCTGAATTTCTATAATATTGATGGGCAAGTGTCTCTCGGTTGCAGACCATCTTCCCTGCGTGCATTTTTCTTCCAGAACTCCTCCCCAGCCTGTCAGACTGGCATCTGTGGTTACGATCTTCCATTGTAGTGGAAGAAAGGCTTTGCCTTTCAAAAGATTTTCTGTTCGTAACCACCAATTGAGGCTTTTGCGTATCCTTGGGGATAGGCACATCGGAAGATCCAAGGCATGAGTCTTCTTGTTCCAAGCTGCGAGAATGCTTCTCTGCAGGGGCCTTGAGTGAAACTGGGCAAATGAAACAGCCTCGAAAGTGGCAACCATCTTTCCTAACAGTCTTATACATATCCAAATGGATGGACTCTTTTTTTTCTTAATACTAAGCAGACTAGATCTCTTATGGTCTTGACCTTTGGCTCTGGTAGAAACACCCTGCCTTGAGCGGTGTCTATGATCATGCCTAGATATTCCAACCTTGTTGAAGGTTGCAAAGAAGACTTTTCTAGGTTGATTATCCAGCCTAATCTTTCCAAATGTCTTACTGTCTTGAAGACAGCGCGGTTCAGGTGTGCAAATCGTCTAGATAAGCTACCACAGTTATGCCCTGAGCTCTTAGATTTGCTAAGAGAGGGTCTAGAATTTTTGTAAAAATTCGAGGAGCTGTAGCGAGACCAAAAGGAAGGGCCACAAACTGGAAATGGCGCTGGTCTACCACGAACCTTAGATATCTTTGGTGAGCGGGAAAAATCGGCACATGAAGATATGAATCCTTGATATCTATTGATGCCATAAATTCTCCCCCCTGCAGGGTGGAGACCACCGAACGAATTGATTGCATTCGGAAGGATCGAATGTGTAGAAACTGATTCAGATCCTTTAGATCTAGGATGTTTCTGACATCTCCATTTGGCTTTGGAATGGTGAAGAGATTCGAGTAGAACCTTGAACCCTGATCTTTTGGGTTCATTTCTACTATCACTCCCTGGGATAGTAAGCGATCTAAGGCCAGTAGTAGCGGTTCTCGCTTTACTGGATATTTGGGAACTCTTGACCTTAGGAAACAGCTGGTGGAAGCTCTAGGAACTCTATTGTGTAACCTAGAGATACTGAAGAGACCACCCACTTGTCTTGAACCTCTTCCCGCCAGGCTCCTGAAAACTGTAGGAGTCTTCCCCCCACTCGGCCGAGTGGAGGCGCCCCTTCACAGGGATGTTTTGGGGCTCTGCTTGGCAGGCTTTCGTCCCCAAGCCTTTTTCTGCCCTTGGGTGTGACCCTGGGCCTTTCCTCTGAAAGTAGATTGGGAAGGCCGTCGCCACTGCTTAGAGTCTGATGTTCCAGGGGGAGGGGAAAGAGACCATTTAAATGGTGGACATTTACTCCTCTTAACTGGTAGGAGTGTAGATTTACCACCTCTAATTTTTTGGATAAAAAGATCTAGGTCATCCCCAAATAGGCGTTCCCCTTTGAATGGGAAGCCAGCTAAATATCTTTTGCATGAAAGCTCTGCTGCCCAACTTTTAAGCCAAAGGGACCTGCACATGTGTACCAACAGGAGAGACAAACGAGATGCTTGCTGGGCAGAATCCAGAATGGCATCAATCATAAAACACAGCACCTGTGGAAGGTCTGCATAGTTCTCCACTTCCTCACTGGAAAGAAGGCCAAGCATCTGCTTAACCTGTTCCTTGAGGAATTGACACAAACCCACAGTTGCGACTGTAGGTTGGACTACAGCGCCAGCCATGGAGAAGGAGGCTTTTAATAAAGTTTCCAGCTTTTTATCAGTTGGATCTTTAAACACCTGAGCATTGTCCAAGGGACAGGTCAGGTTTTTATTCACACAAGAGACAGCCGCATCCATGGATGGGACCTTCCACTTCTTGGTGAAGTTCTCCTCCAGAGGATAAAGCATAGAAAACCTTTTAGGAGAAGTAAACAGTTTATCTGGATGTCCCCAGTCCTCATACAACAATTTATCCATTAAAGGATGAATTGGAAAGGAAAAGGCATTCTGTGGGATCCTTCTGACCCCCAGGGAAGAAACAGAGGATGTAGCGGCCTCAGCAGAGGGCATTTTAAATGGGGAACGCACTAGTTCAGTATAATACTGGACCTGCTTCTTGAGTGCCTGAGAGGAAGAAGCTCTCTCCTCTTCCTCTGAATCCTCAGACTGCTCGTGATCCCTATCTCTGGATAGGGATCTCTCCTCATTGTCAGAAGAATCATCTGAAAGAGAAAGTGCAGCAGAGGGAGGGGGATCTACACCTTTTTCTGCTATCTATTAAGGAAGCTGAAATAAAATTCATAATTCTTCCCTCAAAACACTCCAATATAGCCCTAAGGGAATCCTCTGTGACATATGCTGGGGCTGTAACATTAGGAGAGGCTGCAAAACCTGACAGGGGCACTGACTCATCCTTTGAGGCTGTCTCCAGTCTTGCAGGCAGGGATGGTAATCTGCAGGCATCTTTAGGACCCCTAGACACAGGCAGGGACTTTCTTGTGCCTTTGTTACCTCCCCCCTGGACCCTCTTACGAGGAGACATAGTGCCAAGCTACAAAGCAGAGGTACTAGTGCATATGCAATCACTGTTGTGCTAAAATATCACAATATACATATATGCTTAATACTGCAGAACCTGATGCCGAGTAGGTGTCTTAGGTTAGCCTGGATCCGACCACTTTAAGATGCTCACTGCCCAAACTCTGTGTCCATCTGTTTACAGAGCTCTGAACGCTCTGGGCTTTTAAATTAGCCACCTGGCGTCTTCACACCTGCAGTGGAGGAAGGGAACGATTGGACACCAGCTTCACTGAGTGTGTCTGAAAAGCACGTAAGTTTGCTCTTTACTCCCTCTAGTGGTGGAAATCAGGTAAGACATGAACTCCTCATTGAAGAAAATCCACTTGTAATATAAATATATATATAGGATTAACTTCTCTTACCTATCCCCGCTGCAAGAACTGCTGAGAACAGACAGTTTCCAGCCTTCACCCATCCCGGCGGGTAGCGTTGTGCCAACCTTTAGGGTTTTTTGGGTTCCTACTCAGAGAAACCTCTTTACCTGGACCTGTAAAAGACTCTGCCAGAAACTTTCGTGCCACTGTTTTAATAGTGCACCAAGCCTGGTTTTCTCAGAGCCCAGTCCTCCAAAGAGAGACTTACATGCAAAACCTCGCTTCTTCGGATGACGAGGCCCGGGTACCATACCATTTTGGGAGTCAAAATATCAGTTCGAGATATGGATCCGGTCAGCATAGCCCTTTAAGCCCCCGCAGGGAACAAACTGGAGCTTTCTTCACAGCACATGTTTTACGTGACCAACCACCTTAGACACTGGTGAAAAAACTGAGGTCCTCCCCATATGGGAGGGGTTATATAGGGGAGGAATTCTCCTTAATTGGGGTAACCAGTGTCCAATCACAGATGGTGCCCATCTAACCCACTATGTAATGAATATTCTGTGTCCCGTGATGTATGATCAAGAAAAAGGGATAGAAAAAAGGGATAGAAAAAAAAACATACACATAGGGGTCAATGGTTATTGTATAGGGAGGTGAAAATAAGTTGGACCCTAGGAGAGGGTATGGATGGGATCCCAGGGGGGACAAGATATTGTTAGATATGGGTATATAGGGGAGCTAGAGATCAAGTTCACATACCCCAGATTGAAAGTCTGTCAGATATGGCTTAATGTTAAAGGCTTCATTAAGGCCTGGTGGTGATGTTGCTTTGAGCAGGAAAATCAATCTTAGCTCACTTTGTAACAAAAGTTTGTTAAAGTCATCCCCCCTCTCTATGAACCATGTCTATCAAGGGGTAAATCCGGGCCTTTTTTGTTAATGCTTAGCACATGTCGGTAAATCCTCTTCCGAAATTCTAATAGCAGCATACACTACACCGGACGTTTTGCAATTAACATAGTGCTTTGAAATCATTAGCATTAGGTAGGATAATGTGTTTCCTTATATCCATAAATTGGCAATAGCCACAATTTTCACACGGGTATGTGCCCATTATCTTACCTATCCTGCCTATTTTTTTGAAACTCACCATGGACTAACCTATCTCGCAGAGATGGAGCCCTTCTGTAAGTAATCAAGGGATGCTCAGATACAAATAGGGCCAGAGTAGGATCCATGCTGAGAAGTTGCCAATATTTTTTGAAAGATGTGTCTAACTTGTTCATGCTGTCTACAATATTTTGTTATGATTCTCGTGCCCTTGTCATTTTAAGTTTTTTTTTTTGAGAAAAGGGAAGGCCATTGCATGATCTGCTCTTGTTTTTTTTGTTGGCCTTTTTGAGAACGTTTTTAGAATACCATGTTTGTATAATCTGATTTTAAGCATTTGAGCCTCCTTCTCAAAAAGAGCGTCATTGGAGCAATTGCGTCTTACTCAAATGTACTGTCCATAGGGGATAAATGCTGAAAGAGGTTTTGGATGAAAACTAGAGGCTTCTAATATAGCATTTCCTGCAGTGGATTTCCTAAATAATTTGCTTTATAGGTGGCCATCAAGGTGTTTATGTATAACTACATCTAGGAATGTGATAGTGAATCGGCTATAAGGCATGGTAAATTTTAAATTGAAGGTGTTGCTCTGATTGATGTAATTGAGAAAGTCGATGAATAATGTTTCAGGTCCATCCAACAACTAAAAAATCATTGATGTATCGGTAAAGTTACCACCTCATCCCTTTAAAACCGAACACATATTAATGACACAGGTTCCGTGGCTGATTAAGGTGGTAATTAAACTCACTTGGTGCATTATCTGCATTAAATTAGCCTTAGAACCTGTGTAATTCATATGTGTTTGGGTTTAAAGGGATGAGATGGCAACCCTATGTATCGGTACCACACTGTGGCATAGTCCGTGTTCATCAATGCCATTTCATCAGAAAAAAGAAAATGTTCCCACTCCCCCAGGTACAGGTTTGCATAAGAGGGGGTGCAACATTTTCCCATGGCTAAAAAAAATGGTAAAAAAATTATGTTTGAGAATAAACTCCTAGGGAAGTAAAGTGAACTTGTTAAGTTTCATGGTGGCTCTTAGAAACAGTGTGCATTGAATAGCAGATAGGCCTCTATCAATGGGGATAGAGTTATATAGGGCCTCCATGTCAACAGCCACCAAAAAGATTTGGTTGCTGACATGGAGGCCCTCCAGATTTTGGAGG
This sequence comes from Lithobates clamitans, assembly GCA_037952925.1. NCBI lineage: Eukaryota > Metazoa > Chordata > Amphibia > Anura > Ranidae > Lithobates > Lithobates clamitans. Next base: position 2,265,797 of record JBBGZY010000758.1, on the reverse strand, counting down.
AGGTTGATGGTGTCTCTGGTATTTGATGGCAGCCCATCAACAAAGGGTCTAAGCTGATTGTCAATGAAGCAACTGAGATTTTCAGTCAGGCTGCCCCTTCCTGATATTATTGGCCTTCCTGGAGGGTCTGATGGATTTTTGTATACCTTTTGGGAGGGCATATAAAGTAGCTTCCCTTGGGTGGCTCATCCTGATAAATTCCCATGTTTTTTAAATGATATTGCAATAGCAGGTATTATCAACAAGAAGGTAAAATAATTTGGTATATTTTTAAATTAGGGATTTCGGTATTGGACGATACTGTCTGAGTTCATTAGAATGGTTTAAGACATTTGAATATATTTGGCATTGTCTTGAATAACAATATTGCCGCCCTTGTCAGAGGGTTTTATTATTATAGATTGATTATGAGTGAGAGATATTAATTCCTTCATTTTATTGGAGTCAGATTTCCTTTAAGTTTTAAGAAGGCCACTGCGTTGGAATTAGAACTAGGTGCAGGATAAAGGGTGGATATCTTTTTAATGTCAGTTGTGGAGTGGTTAGTTGGCAGGGGAGAGAAAATGACCCTATCCACCTCTGCCAAGATGGTTTCCAGATCCAGAGTCAATCAGATCCTCTGGTTCATTTTCTTCAAGAAGTGCTGTTAAATTGTCTATGGCTTCTAGATCTTTCTGAGTATATGTGGGACCTGTGTCTACCCATTTTTTGGAGAAGAGAGATTTCAACAGTAAGTTTTAGGTAACAATTTTAGGGAAAATTTTCCAGGTGCAGCTATAAATAATACATTTGATGTATAAACTTTAATAGGTTATGTCTGGAAAGATAAATTATTTAAACTCCTTACAGAATGACAGAATTTCTACATTTGGTGGTATTACAGTTGAAAGACAATTAGAAGAACCTCAAGGAATAATTATGTAAAAATTTCCCAAAAATATATTTGACTATTTGTTCTCATATAGCCACTGAGGGCCCATTCACACTTAAAGCAGTTCTTAAAAATGTAAAGTCAGCAGCTACAAATATTGTAACAGCAGACTTTTAGACTCCATTCACATTTGGCTCTTTGGGATCTTGGGCAGAATCTCTGCAAATCTGCCCTGATCTCAAATCGCACTGCAGTCTCAAAATGCATGTTTGGGTGCCATTCATTTTCGATGGCACCTAAAACACGGTGCAGTTTTACCACGGTTATTACAGGTTAAAAAAATGGAAAATGGAAACATGGAAAGGCAAATCTCCCAGAATCAAATTCACTAGACTAAATCTACCCAAAAATAAGGAGGGAATTGCATTACCTGACCTAAAGAAATATCACCAGGCTGCCCTCTTAGCTCGAATAGTAGACTGGAACATCCATAACACAGTGAAAGACTGGGTATCTTTAGAAAAAAAACAACTCTCCCAACAGCTTAAATCTCTTCCATGGATTCATCCAAAAAATCATTCAAAAGATATCAAAACTCACCCCCTAATAGGCCCCACATTAGAAACCTTTAGAAACACCTTTAAAAGAATAAATCCCTCTCCTTGGCTTAGCCCCCTCACACCGCTTAGAAACAACCCAGACTTCCCCCCCGGGGCTAGAACAAAATTTCCTTGCAAATTCATGGCCGCATAAGGAAATCCTGGTCAGTGGCTTTTTTCAAAGTAAGAGACTTCTGTCCAGAGAAGAACTAAACAAAAACATCAACCCTAACCAAATTTCACAATGGAACTATTTACAAATCAGACATTTTTTGACCAGAAATGAGACAGCCCAATCATGGACAAGACAACTCACGACGTTAGAGGAACTTTGCACAAGAAAAACCCCACAAAGACACATTATATCTATTCTCTACAATTCACTTTTTGAGGACAAAACTGAGTTCTCCAGTGCGTCATGCCAAGCGTGGGAACAAGAGCTTGATTTATCTCTTTCTGAAGAAGACTGGGAAACAATATACATGCATGCTCATGAAGGATCTCTTAATGTAGCCACCCAGGAGTGTGGCTTCAAAATAATTACCAGGTGGTACAGAACTCCCACCCTACTACACAAATTCTCTCCATGTATTTCAGACAGATGCTGGAGATGCAAACAAGAAGAAGGCTCTATGCTCCATATCTGGTGGTCATGCCCTCTTTTACAAAACTTTTGGAAAATGGTTCATGAAACCATTACCTCACTCACCTCAGAGAACATAAGTTTTAATCCAGCACAATACTCCTACACTACAATTCAATCCCCAAAAAACAATATTTCAAATCTTTACCCATGTTCATGATAAATGCAGCGAGACACTGTATCCCATGCCACTGGCGCTCAAACTCTATTCCATCGAAAAAAGAATGGTTCCGGAGAATAAACAATATAGAAAAGATAGAAGAACTCATAAGCATTTCTCAGGAGAAGATTTTGAAATTTACATCAGCATGGTTCAACTGGTTTGAGTTCAAAAATTCACAGTCTTACAAAGCTATTATTAATTAATTAATAATAAGATTCCTTCACCAAAACAAATCATACAGAAAAACCAAAGAGAGCACTAGACTACTATAATAAATAAATAGTCTTTATTCACCCCCCCCATTTTTTTTCACCCCTCCATACTCATATAATGAGTTAATTCACCTTAATATTCATTAAGCAACTAAGTATAAATATATATTATGTATATGCTCTAAATATAGTTATTAAAACTGTCCAAATCATCTTGACATTACTATTGATTGTGAAATCCACTTTAACCCAAATGTTACTCAGATGACTATGTGACTATGCTATATTTCATTTATATGACAAAGTTGTATTACATTTATTTGTTCAATCAATAAAAACGTTATGAAACAAAAAAAAAATGGGGCTTGCTGTGTAAGGTAACCACCAAAATTCAATGGTCATAGTAAGAAAAGAAGGTGTAATGTCCTGTCGATATGTCACATGCTGATGTCTCTTTACATTAGATACCACCCAGGAATGTTTCCTATGGCTACCAGCAGGTTTCTATGAAATATTAATTTCCACTGCTGGAAGACTTTATATCACCACTTTTACCTCAAGAAGACATTTTCAGTTTGCATGCAGACAGGCTTTTAATGAAGAAGAGATACTGTATGATATGTATCTTCTGCAATAAAATCTGCTTACATTCATGCTCACAGACTCAGTGTGCCTCAATGCTGGGATGAATTTACTCCCATGCATGCGTGGGAGATAACTATCCAATCCAGCCAATCAAGATGGTCAAAGATGCTGAACCTGGAAATAAGATCAGATGAAGATGTTGCTGCTGGCAAGGCAGCTCACAGACTTTGCATCTATGATGAGTAGGTAAATATTGATGGTTTTAATTCTGCTTTCAATGTTGATCAAGCAGCTTTTGTTTTTCCTGTTCATTTTAATAAATGCACACAAAAATCAATTTCCCATTTATCACACAAAATTAAATCTTACATTTATATCAGCCTCCCACCCTATAGATATAGCCATAGACAAACATCCAATCAAAATGTTATCACTACACTTAAGCACAACACTATTTTTTTTTTTTCAAGGAATAAGCGAGGAATATACATTCTGAACAATAGAATATTTACCTATTATCTATCGTGTGAACTGAAGGGTAAGAAGATAATAATGATAACATTAATAATAATAAATACCAAGCATAAAATTGTTCTCATAAATAGTATTTCCATCAGCAGTTATTATTGCAATTTGGGGAGATATAAAGTAGGGAACTGTAGAAAATAACTAGGTTTTATTGATTAGTTCATCCACTTCAGTAGAAAATAAACTGTTCAGGATTAAGAACTAACTGTATTGTTCAGATGTATGGGAATGTAAAGTAAATGAAAATAAAAAGCTCCATTAATAAAAAGTAATTACTGTATAAAACATTATGTACACCTAATCATTGCTTGCTTATGTTGGTATACATTTATACTCTATTAAAATTACACATTTGTTTACGCAAACTTAACAGTTATGAGCTTAATTTTTGTTGCTGTGTTTTATAAGGTATTTTTTATGTAAAAACATGTCATATATTTTAAACTGTCATTGGCTTTTAAATGTAGCACATGTGAATGATTATAGAACATAACTATAAATGACATAAACATACATTATATAAAATAAAATAAATATGTTTTGTGGAGTTTTAACCTCAATACAAGCTAGTGTGCAATACACTAAAGTGAAAATAAATGAATAAAAAATTGTAAACCATTGTCATACAGCAGCCTAGCTCCTGCTTCCTGAATCACTATTGACACTAACATTCTCAAAATATTTTTTTAATATCTAGACTAGGTATGAGTAAATCAGCTCTGTTTTGATTTATGGGGATCCTGCATGAAGTCCGTGTGAAATGTGAACTTGTGAACTTAGAATTGAACCCCTTTTTAAGTCAATGGGGAGGCAAATCTTGATAAACAAATTTGGCCATTTTCAAGATTAGGTATTGTCAAAAAGAGCACTTGTGGTTGAAGTTCATGAAACCTGAACTTGGCATCAAATTTCTATAAATTCTATGATGGGTAAATCATGATGATAATGCATTTTGGCCATTTTCAAAATTAGGTAAAAAGGGCATGGAGGCTGGAAGATTACTTTTTCATGTGGCTTTGAGGGCAACATTAAAAAATATACAAATACTTTAAATAAACATATTTGGAGATGCTTTAACAGGTTGCGGTTTCAGGCCATTTAATGGAGAGCCGTAGTGACAGTGCACAAACTATTTTATTTTATTTGACTTTACATTTAACTTGACTTAGATACAGCAGCAGCACCCAGTATGATAAATTAAAACTTGAAAAAGGATCTTTAGGTAGCTTTGGCTTCAACACTAATTTTTGCATCCAACAGTAATAGACCTGAACTGAGTCTGGCTAGTGAAAGTAGCAGTCACATAAGATCATTATCAGATTATTATTACATAATCAGTTTTTAAGTTATTTTTTCACAGTACCACACTGCATGTTTAATAATATGTCAAAAAAGAGTGCAGAAAAACACTTCAAAGGCACACATTCCCCAAACCCCCACCCATCCCTATATTCCCAAACTAAAATTAAAGACTTCAGGTACTGTATGTAAATGATTAGGTCAGTAGAAATCGGCCTGTGCCAGGACAGTATGCAAGCACTTGAATAGGCAGCAAATAGAAAAAGACAAGGCAGGTTTTATCCTGCAATATGAATTTAAATATATTTTCTGAGAGAATGAAGCCACAACAAATATTGTATAGGTGTGAACAGAAAAGATATTCTCCTGCGCTCGTGCTGGCAGTCTTGGTGCAAAATGGTAGTATTTTCAGATGATAGATGTGTAAAGAGACCATGCATGTCCTGCTGCCTAAACTGACAGAGGAAGTCCAAATAGGCTAAGTAAGAAAGAAGAAAAAGGCACGTGATCTAAGCATGAATCAAAATAGTAGAGTTTATTCTAGACAAATAGATGAATACAAAGAAAAATACTACGTGTTCATAAAAATTTAGGTTACAATGTTTTCATTTAAAAATTGTTTGCTCATGCAAGGGTAAAAGCTGGATAGTTGGCTAATGCGCTTTCGAGGGGTTTCCTCTTCATCAGAGCCTTGGAAGACGAAAAATGGTCTGTATAATGTGGTAGGTTTATATAGAGAGGAGTGACTGAATGGGAGATGTATTATATGATAGATGATATATTTCTGCCCCAGCATCTAGATGGGCCTGGCCGACTGGCAGGGATGTGAGAAGGCAGGGGCGGGTGCAGAGGAGCTCTGTGGATGCTTCTGTATGTGTGTGAGTTGGCAGGCTCCTGCTCTGTCATGAGCTGCCATCGGGCTCTTTGCTGCCACCTCTGGCAATTTCCTGCATGTGCACCCCTCTGCATGTGGAAACAAGAGCTGGAACTAGGACCACCTTACAAGTAAGGGCTGTTGTGCAGGGGGGGCTGTGTGTGTGACTGTGTACATGCCTGTGTGTGTACATTTCTCTGTGTGTACATGCCTGAGTGTGTACATGTCTGTGAGTGTGTACATGTCTTGTGTGTGTACATGCCTGTGTGTACATGTATCTGTGTGTACATGTCTCTGTGTGTTCATGTCTTGTGTGTGTACATGCCTGTGTGTGTACATGCCTGTGAGTGTGTACATGTCTCTGTGCGTATAAATGCCTGTTTGTGTACATGCCTATGTGTGTACATGTTTCTGTATGTGTACATGTCTTGTGTGTGTATACATGCCTGTGTTTGTGTACATGCACGTCATATATACATATGCAAGTGGAGCTGGGAGTGTACAGGTGTGAGGGGGGCTGAGAGCGTACAGGTGTGAGGGGGGCTGAGAGTGTACAGGTGTGGGGGCTGAGAGCATACAGGTGTGAGGGGGGATGAGAGCATACAGGTGTATGGGGGCTGAGAGAATACAGGTGTGAGGGGGCTGAGAGCGTACAGGTGTGAGGGGGGCTGAGAGCATACAGGTGTGTGGGGGGATGAGAGTGTACAGGTGGGAGGGGGCTGAGAGCATACAGGTGTGAGGGGGGCTGAGAGAGCATACAGGTGTGAGGGGGCTGAGAGTGTACAGGTGTGAGGGGGGCTGAGAGAGTACAGGTGTGAGGGGGGCTGAGAGCATACAGGTGTGAGGGGGGCTAAGAGTGTACAGGTGTGAGGGGGGCTGAGAGCATACAGGTGTGAGGGGGAGCTGAGAGCGTACAGGTGTGAGGGGGGCTGAGAACATACAGGTGTGTGGGAGGATGAGAGCGTACAGGTGTGAGGGGGCTGAGAGTGTACAGGTGTGAGGGGGCTGAGAGCGTACAGGTGTGAGGGGGCTGAGAGTGTACAGGTGTGTGGGGGCTGAGGCACTGAAGGACTTGATGGGATGGCTAGTGGGCAGAATTGGTGGGACGGCCAGTGGGCAGGACCCCGGGGAATGTTGGTTGTCAGGCTTGGTGGGGCCCAGGTCTAAAGCTGTATAAGGGGCCCCACGATTTCTGATGGCTGCCCTGTGTGTGGATGTGCAGAATGATTTGAATTATATGATTATGCAGGCAGTCTCATGCAATGAGAAAGGGTGAATGAGCTGGATTAATAGTGCAAATCAAAATGGTGATGTGAAAGGCAGTACAAGGTTGACTAATTGCACGGTGCCAAGAAGTAAAGTTGTGACAGAATGTAATTGTTTACTAGATGGAGTGTACCAGTTTCGGGTGGACCAGGATATCAAACTAATTAGTAGCGTAAAGGAGGTAAATCTGAATGTCACCTACCTAAGCGCGGTAAAGTATATATAGAGAGGTTGTAGTTCATTTATTGGTGGTCATCTGGACCTACAAAAATAGCAATGACACAGATGGATGGAACCATATGGAGTGGCCAGATGTACTAATACATTGCAATCTCGACAATGTTAGTGGGCAAAAAAGAGGATGGGATGAGCCAACCATATTAGTGACCTGTGTTCTGTCTGGTTAGAGCACTACAGCCCATAGTCAGTGGCTGTCAGCTCGAGTCAATCATTGGATGGGCTCACGAGCCTTCTGCAAAAGTGCTGTGCTGCACCGCATGGAATCCTGCAGCAGTCTGCAACCATGTAGCACCAAAGCAGCATTTATATTTAAGTGCTGGTGTATGTGGGGCAGGAATGGGTGGCTCCATGTGACTTGTATGCAGGAAACCAGGAAGTGACCTGGTCGCTCCCTGGAACGCACGCTGTCATTCGTGTAGGCGTGGCTATGCATTTCATGGGCCGCACTTACATCCAATAGCCAGCCCAATCTCCAGTACACAGCCCAGGGGTTGGGCTGTCTGAACGGTGACCTACAGGAGGCCAAACAACTGATGGCTGTAAAAGACAGTGCAAGGAGAGAGGAAATAAAAATAGGATGATTTTAAATCAGAACTACAGTAAATGTAAAGACAATACAGAAGAGCCTAATTGTATATAGTGTCTAACGCTGGACTATTGTTATTTAGGTATGTTAGTTGCATTAGTGCTAGTACAAATCGCACCATCACTAATGCTAATGATGATGGTGATTGCTATCAGCGACACTACAAGATATATGTATATTTAAGATATATGTATATATGGAAAAGTCCTGTATGCACAGTTTTTTGCATTATACTACCCCATGGACCTCAAAGTCTTTGTTCATTCCAACAGGAGCCAAGGAACCAAGGGAGAAGATCCAGAATGTCTCTCTCTTACACAGCCTCTGGAATATTCTTCTCGCATCAGAGTCTTTTTTAATGGCTTCTATGCCAAACACTTGTAGGCCTGTTAGGTGTCCATTATGGCAGTCCTTAAAATGCAGTGGAACTGAGAAGTGGCAAATTAGAAGCAAGTGCTGCCCATGAAGTGCACAGCCACGCCTACACGAATGACAGCATGCGTTCCAGGGAGCGACCAAGTTACTTCCTGGTTTCGGCATACAAGTCACATGGCCACTTCATGGAGCCGCCCATTCCTGCCCCACATACACCAGCACTTAAATATAAATGCCGCTGAGGTGCTACATGGCTGTAGACTGCTGTAGGGTTCCATTCAGTGCAGCACAGCACATTTGCAGAAGGATCATGAGCCCATCCAACAATCGACTCAAGCTTGCAGCCATTGACTATGGGCTGTAGCTCTCTAACCAGCCAGAATGCAGGTCAGTAATATGGATGGCTCATCCCATTCTCATTTATGCCCACTAACGATGTCAAGATTGCAATGTATTAGTACATCTGGCCACTCCATATGGTTCCATCCATCTGTGTCATTGCTATTTTTGTAGGTCCAGATTACACAGACCATTTTTCCTCTTCCAAGGCTCTGATGAAGACGAAACCCCTTGAAAAACGTTAGTCAACTTTCCAGCTTTTACCCTTGCATGGACAAACCATTTTTAAATGAGAACATTGTATCCTAACTTTTTATGAACACGTAGGGGATTATGTACGAAAGGCAAATCCACTTTGCTCTACAAGTGCACTGCAAATACACTTGGAAGTGCAGTCGCTGTAAATCCGAGGGGGACATGCAAGGAAAAAAAAAACAGCATTTTAGCTTGCACATGATTGGATGATAAAATCAGCAGAGCTTCCCCTCATTTCAGATCTACCCCTCAGATTTACAGCGACTGCACTTCCAAGGGAACTTGCAGTGCACTTGTAGTGCAAAATGGATTTGCCTTTCGTAAATAACCCCCGTAGTGTTTTTCTTTGTATTCATCTATTTGTCTAGAATAAACTCCACTATTTTGATTCATGCGTTAGATCACTTTTTCTTCTTTCTTACAACAAATATTGTTCAGTGGCTGTAAGCTGCTCCAGTCACGCCCACATTTGGTGGTCTGAGCATACATTTCATCCAAGCTCTTTGCATTGCAGTCTCTCCCATTTAGTCTAGTAGAAATATTATAGCCTGGATTGCTCCAGTGTGGCAGTGATTGGGCTACACACAGCAAAACTCTGGCAAGTTATCAGCTTTTCCAGGGATACGGGAAGGCAGCAACAAAAATTAATTGTTGAATTAAGCCTACAGCCATAAGCTGGGAGCCTTACCCCAAATAAAAGAATAGTAGGGGACAAAAATGATTGATGTGACCTTCTACCTCCATTTTCTCCTCCTCACAATTACTTCCCTTGCTCCAACTCTTCCACCTGCCCAGGCCCTGGGCAGCTGCAGGGGTTAGTGAGGTATCCGGCAAAGCTTTTCTCTTTTTACTTCTCCCAGGCATAAAGCAGCAACTTGCATGCAAATTCTTTTAATGCAATTTTTTCCTTCTTTTTCTCCTTAAGGGCAGAGAGCAGCTACATGCCTGCAAGTGCTCCTAATGTACCTCCCCCTATGCACTCCTCCTGCTCTCTCCAAAGAGAGTAAAGCTGCCTGCAATCACGTGGTTCAGGAGCTACCTGTAAGTCCTACCTACAGCTAATGCCTGGTACACACGTTAAGGTTTTTTTTTTTTTCATTCATAACTGAGGAGGTTGCTGTACTAACTATATCTACTGTAACGGCTGATTTTGGCTGATATTCAGCCCATGTGAATGGGGCTTAAGACTGGGCACATTTTGGGCTCTGTCAGAAACCATGAAATCAGACCGAGACAGAAGTGCAGTTAAATCACACTTGTTTAACCACTTCAATAGAGGGCACTTATACACTTTCCTGCCCAGACCAATTTTCATTTTTCAGCGCTGTCGCACTTTGAATGACAATTGCGCGGTCATACAACACTGTACCCAAACTAAATTTTCATCATTTTTTACCACAAATAGGGCTTTCTTTTGGTGGTATTTGATCACCTCTGGGATTTTTATTTTCTGCTAAACAAATAAAAGAATACCCAAAATTTTGAAAAAATAATCTTTTTTTTTGCTTCTGTTACAAAACTTTGTAAATAAGTAAGTCTTCTCCTTCACTGATGGGCACTGATAGGGCTGCACTGACAGGCACTGATAAGGTGGCACTGATGGGCACCGATGAGGTGGCACCAATGAATTGTTATGGTGTGTCAGATTGACACACCGCAACAACGATCGCCGCAATGTGAGCCCCCGAGTCATACAACGTCTGGTCTGGATATTGAAACCATTTTGCCTCGGTCATTTTGCTATATGGCGGGCGGCAAGTGGGTAATAATAAAAGTAAAAAGAACAAACATAGTCGAAACATAGCCAAAGTTCAGTAACCGGAATGGATAGTCAGCCAAGCCAGAAATCAGGGATCAATGTAGTGGAACAGCAAGCAGGATCTGGAGCCAGAAGGGATGTCAGCAAAGCAAGTCTTGAACAAGATCGCAGGAGATCATTTCTTTGATGTTGACCAAGACGAAAGCAGAGATCCACTGGGCTGAACAGCTTAAGTAGGCAGGAGTGATGAGCAGGATATCATCAACAGCTGAGTAACTGTGGAGAGATAGGAGCTGGCAATTAGCCGACAGCTGAGAAGGAAGGGCTGAGCCCAGCCCTGACAGGCTCCCTCTGAGATGGTGGCATTCCACTCAAATCTCACTTTACCTATGTGCAAAACCCAAAGTTTAGGAGGGGTAAAATGTCCCCTTTTAAGCCTGCCCCTTTTCTCTCACAACCAGCACCTCAACCCTCCTACTTACCACCAACCTAACCCTCCACCACCTCTTCAACACCAGCACTCATAACCTCCTCCCCCTTCTCACCACCAGCATCCCAACCCTCTTTCTACTACTATTTCACATCTGCCTCCTGCTGCATATCTCCACATGCTGATGGTAAGTATGTGCTCTTTTTAATAGATTTTATTGAAAGAATTAACAACACAAAGGCATGGTAAAAGTGACAGGACAATGTCACATGTCGCCTGAAACATTGAAAAGTCAGTTGTTCTCTCAATTGTATGTTTACAATTGAGAGAACAACTGACTTTTCTGCCATTGTGCAAAAACACACTAGGGGAGTACAGGGTAGATTACAGTGTAGGAGTAGTGAAATATACTGAGAGAATTTGTTGTGCCCTGATCTCCCATAACTGAGGGCAGGGGGGGGTACAAAGAAATATACAAAAAGCATAAAACATAAGTCATATCATACAGAAATAAATCATGAACAGTTGAGAACTCCTTCCAAGAATATCATACATTTGGGGGGGGGGGGGGTCAAGAGTACACCGGTTTCCTTGAGATAGGACACCTTGGGGTTGATTTACTAAAGGCAAATCCACTTTGCACTACAAGTAGATCTGAGGGGAAGCTCTGAAATTAGGTGAAGCTCTACTGATTTTATCATCCAATCATGTGCAAGCAAAAATGCTGTTTTTTTATTTTCCTTGCATGTCCCCCTCAGATCTACAATTACTGCACTTCCAAGTGCACTTGCAGTGCACTTGTAGTGCAAAGTGGATTTACCTTTGGTAAATAACCCCCCTTGACCTGTAATACAGATCAAGAAAAGAGTGATACCATCTAATTTAATGAGATTGGGGGTGTCCACCTTGTCGTAAAGCAAATGGAGACCCTTGTAGTATTAGAATGAACTAACAAGAGTCTTAAATTCCTCCAGAGACAGTGTTGAGCACATGAAGGCATACCATCTTATGTAGAAGCGATTCCTAGAAGTATTATGGTTCAGATCTGTGTGGATTTTTTTCCTTCTAAAGTAGCAGCAGTAATTCCTGTTTGACGTTTGAAATTTTTGGGTGAGAGGAAGATGTCCAGTTTTTTAAAATGGCTCTCCTGGCCATTAAGAGGCAAATTAGGATCTAGTCCTTGTGTGGGGTATAGCCATTTAGGGACAACATTAGGAGTTGTTTGTCCCAATAGCCAAAAGGGTGGTGTACACAGTATATAATACAGTGTGTACAGTATATAATACAGTGCAGGTGGTGTACAGTATATAATACAATGCAGGCTGTGTACACAGTATATATTACAGTATGTACAGTATATAATACACTTCTGGCGGTGTATGGAATATATAATACAGTGCTGCCGGTGTACAGTATATAATACAGCGCAATCGATGTACAGTGTAAAATACAGTGCAGGCAGTGAACACAGTATATAATACAGTGTGTACAGTGTGTACAGTATATAATACATTGCATTCAGTGTACAGTAGATAATACAGTGCAGTGAGTGTACAGTTTATAATACACTTCAGGCGATGTACAGTATATAATGCAGTGCAGTCGGTGTACAGTATATAACACAGTGCAGGTGGTGTACATTATATAATACAGTGCATTCAGTGTACAGTATATAGTGCAGAGTAAATAGTGCAGTGTATATACTACAGTGCAGTGCAAAGTGAATAATACAGTGTAGCGCGGTGTGAAAAAAAATCCACATCATGTCCGGAAGGCAACCGAGGAGAGGCAGAGGCTCACAGGCCACTAAAAGAGGGCAAGCAGCCGCTGTGTCTACAGTGAAAAGTGGTGGTCGCGGACATGGTGCATCCTCTGCAGGTGTATGCAACATGCATGTCCTTTTTTTCTGCTGCTGGCCGTGTTTTTGAGCCATAACCTGCAGAAGAGTTGGTGAAGTGGATAACTATCCTCATCCTCCTCATCCTCTGTCACCCAGGCTCATACAAGTTTGCCTTCCAATGCAGCTGCCTAAGTGGCCTATTCCACTGGCTCCTCATCCACAGTTACTCCCTCCGTAGCCCCACCATAATGTCACCAGAATTATTCGACCATAGTGTCGGTTACATGCTGCTGGAGGATGCGCAGCAATGAATGCTCCGATGTTGGTTCCCAGGTTGAGGAAGGGAGTAACATGAGCCTAGAGAGAGGGGGTGTCACAGAAGGACAAGAAACTAGCAGTGATATTCCCCCAGCTGCAGCATACTGCCAAGTTTGCTCCAGTGATGAAGAGAGAGGGGATGATGAGGTCACTGAATGTATTTGGGTGCCTGAGAGAACATAGGAGGAAAGTGAGGAGATGGCACAACTCTAATGAGGTAGGATGTCCTCCAGGGGCTGGCTTAAGGGCAGCCACCCTATTGCATCACAACACAGAGCTCCACAGGTGCAGGGCACTGCTGACTTCCAAAAGTTCATTGGTGTGGGCTTTTTTCAACACATTTGCAGTAGATCGCACCATTGCTGCTTGAAATCTCTGTTTGAAGCGGATCAAGCATGGCCAGAACACCAGCCGCTTGGGCACATATGCTTGACAAGCCATGCAGTCCGTTGGCAACATCACCTGAAAGATCCACATCATAAAAAAGCAGACTTCTCCTTGCTCCTTATCTGGAATCTCAACCCCTACTATACCTTAAGACCACTAAAAAAATGGCACTGGGAGGCGCATGCGCACGATCGCGGGATATGGCTGCCTAGTCCCTGCGTTCCGCGCCGCCGGCCGTTGTTTACTCGGCTAACAAGGCACTATTCGCTCATAGACACAGACAACAGGGCTCCCGGAATAGCGGACACCGCCGAGCACCCGCGGGTATGTACCGCTTGCAAAGGAAAGCAACAAAACACCCCTAACAGCACAAGATGAGTTCTACCATGGGGAAGGGCAAGATGGCGCCCGAACCTCCCGAGCCTGACGACTCCACGAGGCTCTCCACAGCAGATCCAGCATCACCATCAAGCAGCCTGCAGCAGTTCCCTACGGATCTGGTAAGCCCTGAACAGCAAGCTTCAGAGGATATGCTGACTAAATTCCACTCCATAGTGCAGGATGAGATTTCTACAGCATCACGTAAGCTCTCCTCTGACCTCATGAGAGGCCTTAAAGAACTAGGCCACGCACAAATCAACTAGAACAGAGAATGGACTTAACCACTACTGTGCTTAAGGGTCATGAAGAGGAAGTTGATAAATTTAATGCTGAATTGGAAGCCCTGAGGGACAAGTTGGAGGACTCTGAGAATAGGGCCCGCAGGTACAACCTCAGAATCCGTGGTATTCCTGAGGCTATAACTGACCTGCAGGGTACAGCCACGGCCTTCTTCCAGGAGCTGGCCCCTGAAATCCCCCGTTTGGAGTTCGATCGTATTCACAGGTCCCTTGCTCCTAAACCCACAGAGGGCCCACCACGGGATGTTATCTTAAAGCTTCATTTTTTTCGCACCAAAGAAAGACTTCTGCAAGCGGCAAGAGATTGCCCGGATCTCTCCTTTCAAAACCATTCTCTCCAGCTGTTTGCGGATCTATCACCGGTCACGATCGTGAAAAGGAGGAACTTAAAACCCTATCTTCAGATCCTGCAAACCCACGGTATTAAATACAGGTGGGGGTTCCCCTTTAAACTGTCATTTTCCTACCGGGATCGTCAAGTCCATGCATCCTCTGTGCACGACATGAGACGCCATTTTCAAGACCTGCAGTTGGACCTTTCCCCTTCTCAAGGGGAACCTTCTTCATTGTCTTCTCATTTGTCGACAGTACAGTTTCCCCGCAAATCCACACAGGCTTCCCAGCTGGGCTCCCAGGCCCTTCGTTCACTCCAAGCTCAACGCTATCAAGATGTCCCCACCGGATGAGGAACTGAACTTGCTCACAACCAGGATTCACGCTTTCCCGGAGGGCTGAGCTAAGCCTTAGGCTTTTTCCGCAAATGTGGACTACCTAATCCAGGACTGTGGGGAGTGGTTCCGTCTCTTCGTGATTTGGGATCGGCTTCCTGCATCTGTGTTATTAGTATCAAACCTCTTTTTTTTTTTTTAAATTGTTTTGTTCTCTTGGCTTGTGTTTTATGTTTATTTTTATAATTTAAATTCCCTGCCCTGGTGGGTGGAGGCCCGCTGCCCTAGGCCGCCCGAATAGTTTGATGGTGGTCGGGGTGGGGGGGCCCTACGGCTGCAGGGTGGGTGGCTATCTTAGAACCATTCCAGACTGATGATTACCTGCTTGGTTTGGGGACCTCCCTGGTGCCCATTTGAGGTGGCCGGGAACGCCCCTATCTCCAATGACTTTCTGGGACGGTCCTTGACGATCTTGATAATATACACTAAAATTTTTGAATAATTTGGTTTGATATGCCTAGTCCTCAATCTGGAGGTGGACTCCAGTACCGGAATTGTTGTTGTTTTATGTCAGGTTCCTCTCCCGGGTTCTTCCTGAGTTTTTCAGGGGGGGACTCGTGGGGGGACTTTTTTCTCCCTTTTTCAAGCTTTTTTTTTACAAAAGTTAATAGTTGATACCACATCTTTGATTGTTCGTGTCGTATAAGATGGTTAAGTCTAGATTATATTCAGTGCTTATAGTTAGGCATTTTTGTGCTTATTTCTCCAATAGTTAAAGTAAGCCGAGTGGGCCAGGCGGACCACTGCGCCCCCATAGAGTCGGTATTTGGCTAAGATTATGGTCCTGGCTAGGGATGAGCCGAACACCCCCCGGTTCGGTTCGCACCAGAACCCGCGAACGGACCGCAAGTTCGCACGAACGTTAGAACCCCATTGACGTCTATGGGACTCGAACGTTCGAAATCAAAAGTGCTCATTTTAAAGGCTAATTTGCATGGTATTGTCCTAAAAAGGGTTTGGGGACCCGGGTCCTACCCCAGGGGACATGTATCAATGCAAAAAAAACTTTTAAAAACGGCCGTTTTTTCGGGAGCAGTGATTTTAATGATGCTTAAAGTAAAAAAAAAAAGTGAAATATTCCTTTAAATATCGTACCTGGGGGGTGTCTATAGTATGCCTGTAAAGTGACGCGTGTTTCCCATGTTTAGAACAGTCCCTGCACCAAATGTCATTTTTAAAGGAAAAAATCTCATTTAAAACTGCTTGCGGGTTTAATGTCATGTCGGGTCATGGCAATATGGATGAAAATCAGTGAGACAAACGGCATGGGTACCCCCCAGTCCATTACCAGGCCCTTTGGGTCTTGTATGGATATTAAGGGGAACCCCGCACCCAAATTAAAATAAGGAAAGGTCCCTATATACTCTGAACAGCAGTATACAGGCGGTGCAAACAAGACAGGGACTGTAGGTTTGTTGTTAAGTAGAATCTGTTTGTAATTTTGAACATTTTTAATGTGTTTAGCTCCAGCCAAAAAATCTTTTCTAAGCTTTTTGGAAAACATAGGGAAGGGTTATCACCCCTGTGACATTTGTTTTGCGTCTTTCCTCCTCTTCAGAAGATTTCACCTCACTTTTTTGTCCCAATGAAAAATGTTTTTTGAAAATTTGTGTTTTTTTGTGGAACAAGGATTGGAAAGCATCAGTGGAAAGGAAAAATTGTTTTCCCATATTAACTCTTACAGGAGAGAATTTCCCTTCCTTAGGGGTAGATTTCATCTCACTTCCTGTTGTCTCCTTCCGTTTGCAAGTAGGAGTCGTTTGTAAGTTAGATGTTTGAAAGTAGGGTCCTGCCCTATATACTCAGCAGAAATTTGGGCCTTAGGTGTTGCTGTGGCCAAAACACTGTAAGCCCTCACAGGGCCCTGCTGTGAAATATTAGATCAAGAATTGTAATTACATGCCCCTGTTGAACAGGAGCTGAAAAATTAGGCCTTAGGCACTGGTGCTGGTGCCACAACACTGCAACCCCTCACAGACACTCTAGTTGGAACGCAGAAATGAGCCCTGCTGCAAAGTATTGCATCAAAAATTGTAATTACACGCCCCTGTTAGACAGGGGCAGAAAAATTGGGTCTTAGGCACTGGTGCTGGTGCCACAACACTGCAACCCCTCACAGACACTCTAGTTGAAACGCAGGAACAAGCCCTGCTGCAAAGTATTGCATCAAAAATTGTAATTACACGCCCCTGTTAGACAGGGGCTGAAAAATTGGGTCTTAGGCACTGGTGCTGGTGCCACAACACTGCAACCCCTCACAGACACTCTAGTTGGAATGCAGGAACGAGCCCTGCTGCAAAGTATTACATCAAAAATTGTAATTACACGCCCCTGTTAAACAGGGGCTGAAAAATTGTGCCTTAGGCACTGGTGGTGGCGCCCAGAACCAAAAATGTTCTTACAAGCTATCAGCGTGATGATTGAGGAGGAAGAGGATAATTACTCAGGGATAGTCACTCAGCATCAGCATAGGCAGTCTTTGAAGGGATCTGAGATTTCAAAAAAAATTATTCGGTTACATCTGCATCAGGTGCTTGGTAGCTGGTGGTGATCCAAGACTGATTCATTTTTATGAAGGTCAGCCGATCGACCGAGTCGGTGGACAGACGCACCCTGTGATCGGTTACCACGCCTCCAGCAGCACTGAATGTGCGTTCCGAAAGAACGCTGGATGCAGGACAGGCCAGTAGCTCAATTGCATACTGTGCAAGCTCTGGCCAGTGATCCATCCTCAAGACCCAGTAACCCAGAGGATTTTCGGTGGGAAAGGTGTCCAAGTCTGATCTTGCCCCTAGGTATTCCTGCACCATGTAAAACAGACGCTGGCGATGGTTGCTGGAACCGATCATACCTTGGGGCTGCGGACCAAAAAATTGTCTGAACGCATCGGTCAGACGGCCACCTTCTCCACCGCTCCTTCTTTGACTGACCGAAGCCTCAGCAACACGTTGTCCAGAAACAGGAGTTTGTAACCTCCCAGTCTCTGGGAACGCGTTGCACAGACCTTTCTGCAAGGCCTCCCGAAGATGTTTCATCCTCTGCTCCCTCTGCGATGGCAAGATAAGGTCCGCAACCTTACCCTTGTAACGTGGATCAAGGAGGGTTGCCAGCCAGTATTGGTCCTTCTCCTTGATACCACGAATACGAGGATCCTTACGCAGGCTTTGCAGGATCAGGGAGGCCATGCAGCGTAGGTTTGCTGAGGCATTCGGTCCGGAGTCCTCTGGGTCACTAAGGACAACAACGTCCGCAGCCACCTCCTCCCAGCCACGTACAAGTCCATGTGTTCCTTGGGACTGATCCCTTAAAGACTGCTGATGCTGAGTGCCAGGCTCCACCTCCATACTGACACAATCTTCCTCCTCCTCCTCCTCCTCCTCCTCGTCCTCTTCCTGTGTGATCGGCGGGCACGCAGGAACACTGTCTGGATAAAGGGGGCCTTGAGAGCTAAGGAAGTCCTCCTCTTCCTGCCTCTGTTCTGCCTCAAGTGCCCTGTCCATTATTCCACGCAGCGTGTGCTCCAACAGGTGGACAAGGGGGACAGTGTCACTGATGCATGCACTGTCAGTGCTCACCATCCTCGTGGCCTCCTCGAATGGTGACAGGACAGTGCATGCATCCCTGATCATGGCCCACTGGCGTGGGGAAAAAAAACCAAGGTCCCCTGACCCTGTCCTGGTGCCATAGTCGCACAGGTACTCATTGATGGCCCTCTGCTGCGTGTGCAGCCGCTGCAGCATGGCCAACGTCGAGTTCCACCTGGTGGGCATGTCACAGATTAGGCGGTTCTTGGGCAGGTTAAACTCCTTTTGGAGGTCCGTCAGCCGAGCACTGGCATTATATGACCGGCGGAAATGCACACAGACTTTCCTGGCCTGCCTCAGGACATCCTGTAAGCCCGGGTACCTGCCCAAGAACCGCTGCACCACCAAGTTAAGGACGTGAGCCAAACAGGGCACATGGGTCAGTTGTCCCTGTCGGAGGGCAGAGAGGAGGTTGGTGCCATTGTCGCAAACCACCATTCCTGCCTTAAGTTGGCGTGGCGTCAACCACCTCTGAACCTGCCCCTGCAGAGCTGACAGAACCTCTGCCCCAGTGTGGCTCCTGTCCCCCAAGCACACCAGCTCAAGCACCGCATGGCATCTTTTGGCCTGCGTACTTGCGTAGCCCCTTGAACGCCTACGGAGCACCGCTGGTTCCGAGGAAGAGGCCATGGAGGAAGAAGAAGAGGAGGGGGTGGAGGAGAGAGGTGTGTCACAATCAGCATTTTGGAGGCGTGGTGGCGGAACAACCTCCAACACTACTGCACCTTGTCCTGCATCCTTCCCAGCTGCCAGCAGAGTCACCCAATGCGCCGTGAAACTTAAGTAACGTCCCTGTCCATGCCTGCTGGACCATGAGTCAGCGGTAATATGCACCTTACCGCTGACCGCCCTGTCCAGCGAGGCATGGACATTGCCTTCCACATGCCGGTAGAGAGCCGGAATCGCCTTCCGTGAGAAAAAGTGGCGTTTGGGTACCTGCCACTGAGGAACCGCACATTCCACAAACTCACGGAAGGGGGCAGAGTCTACCAACTGAAAAGGCAGCAGTTGAAGTGCTAGCAATTTTGCCAAGCTAGCATTCAACCGCTGGGCATGTGGATGGCTGGGAGCAAACTTCTTTCGGCGGTGCAGCAGCTGGGGCAGGGAAATTTGCCTGGTACAATCTGACGTCGGTGTACCAAAAGCAGATTGCCCATAAGTACTTGGCTGTGACACACCTAATTCTACACCTTCATTCCTCTCACTGCAGGTCGCAGAGAGGACTGAAGGTCTAGTGGGGTTGGAAATCTCAGCTGATGAGGAGCAAGGAGAGATCGTCTTTGTTCTTTGGTGTGGGTCTTTTAGATACGCTTGCCAACGAACTGCATGGCAGGTCAACATATGTCTGGTCAAGCATGTGGTACCCAAGCGGGAGATGTTTTGGCCACGCGAGATACGCTTGAGACATATATTGCAAATAGCAGCGGTGCGATCTGATGCACTCGTCTCAAAAAAGGCCCACACCAAAGAACTTTTTGAATAACGCGCAGAGACTGCAGCGCCCTGCACATGTGGAGCTTTGGGGTGTGATGCAGTCAATGTGCTGCCCTTAGGCTGGCCCCTGGAGGGCATCCTGCCTAGTTGGTGATGTGCCACCTCCTCCTCCTCCTCCTCCTCCTCCTCCTCCTCTCTCCTATCAGGCACCCACGTTGAGTCAGTGACCTCATCATCCCCTCCCTCCTCATCACTGGAGCAAACCTGGCAGTATGCTGCAGCAGGGGGAGCATGACTGCCAGATTGCTGTCCTTCTTGGGCACCCCCTCTGTCCGTGCTCATGTTACTGCCTTCATTGAGCTCAGTATCATCATCAGAGCCTTCCAAACGCTGGGCATCCTCCTGGAGCATGTACCCAACACTGTGGTCAAACAGTTCGAGGGAATCCTCAGGAGGACATGGTGGGGCTAGGGAAGGAGTCACTGATGACATTGAGCTGAGGGAAGAGGCCGCTGCTTTGCCAGACAAAGCACCCTGGGCATGGGTGAGAGAGGATGAGGAGGATGAGGACGGCTTGGTCATCCACTCGACCAAGTCTTCCGCATGTTGCGGCTCAACACGGCCAGCTGCCGAAAAAAAGGCCAAGCGTGTCCCATGGCCACGTGCTGATGAGGATGCACCGTCTCCACGACCAGCACTAGACACAGAGCCTGCTTGCCCTCTCTTATTGGCTTGTGACTGTCTGCCTCTCCTTCTTGGCCTTCCAGACATACTAATGGCCTGTAGCTGCACTAAGCTGGGATAGAACACCTGTAATTTTCTTCAGGTAGCTTTATATACTGTAACCAGACAAGCCTGCCTGTCAGTAGGAAGATAACAGGAACGGATCTAGCTGAACACTGTGAGCAGGACGTACTGCACTAAATGTATATAGCAGGAACGGATCTAGCTGAACACTGTGAGCAGGACGCACTGCACTGAATGTAAATAGCAGGAACGGATCTAGCTGAACACTGTGAGCAGGACGCACTGCACTGAATGTAAACAGCAGGAACGGATGTAGCTAAACACTGTGAGCAGGACGCACTGCACTGAATGTAAATAGCAGGAACGGATCTAGCTGAACACTGTGAGCAGGACGCACTGCACTGAATGTAAATAGCAGGAACGGATCTAGCTGAACACTGTGAGCAGCACGCACTGCACTGAATGTAAATAGCAGGAACGGATCTAGCTGAACACTGTGAGCAGGACGCACTGCACTGAATGTAAATAGCAGGAACGGATCTAGCTGAACACTGTGAGCAGGACGCACTGCACTGAATGTAAACAGCAGGAACGGATGTAGCTAAACACTGTGAGCAGGACGCACTGCACTGAATGTAAATAGCAGGAACGGATCTAGCTGAACACTGTGAGCAGGACGCACTGCACTGAATGTAAATAGCAGGAACGGATCTAGCTGAACACTGTGAGCAGCACGCACTGCACTGAATGTAAATAGCAGGAACGGATCTAGCTGAACACTGTGAGCAGGACGCACTGCACTGAATGTAAATAGCAGGAACGGATCTAGCTGAACACTGTGAGCAGGACGCACTGCACTGAATGTAAACAGCAGGAACGGATGTAGCTAAACACTGTGAGCAGGACGCACTGCACTGAATGTAAATAGCAGGAACGGATCTAGCTGAACACTGTGAGCAGGACGCACTGCACTGAATGTAAATAGCAGGAACGGATCTAGCTGAACACTGTGAGCAGGACGCACTGCACTGAATGTAAATAGCAGGAACGGATGTAGCTAAACACTGTGAGCAGGACGCACTGCACTGAATGTAAATAGCAGGAACGGATCTAGCTGAACACTGTGAGCAGGACGCACTGCACTGAATGTAAATAGCAGGAACGGATCTAGCTGAACACTGTGAGCAGCACGCACTGCACTGAATGTAAATAGCAGGAACGGATGTAGCTAAACACTGTGAGCAGGACGCACTGCACTGAATGTAAATAGCAGGAACGGATCTAGCTGAACACTGTGAGCAGGACGCACTGCACTGAATGTAAATAGCAGGAACGGATCTAGCTGAACACTGTGAGCAGCACGCACTGCACTGAATGTAAATAGCAGGAACGGATCTAGCTGAACACTGTGAGCAGGACGCACTGCACTGAATGTAAATAGCAGGAACGGATCTAGCTGAACACTGTGAGCAGCACGCACTGCACTGAATGTAAATAGCAGGAACGGATCTAGCTGAACACTGTGAGCAGGAAGCACTGTACTGAATGTAAATAGCAGGAACGGATCTAGCTGAACACTGTGAGCAGGACACACTGCACTGAATGTAAATAGTCTAGATAGAAGATAACAGGAACGGATCTAGCTAAACTGAATACAGTGTATATATATATATGCAACAC
This sequence comes from Lithobates clamitans, assembly GCA_037952925.1. Classification (NCBI taxonomy): domain Eukaryota; kingdom Metazoa; phylum Chordata; class Amphibia; order Anura; family Ranidae; genus Lithobates; species Lithobates clamitans. The sequence goes on along the minus strand of JBBGZY010000758.1, from coordinate 2,243,375 downwards.
CTGGGATGCATATATATACACAATACACTGTAAGTGCAGCTAACTGACTGACTGTTCTGCCTAATCTATCTAACTCAAATCAAATGACACTGTCTCTCTCTCTCTCTATCGCTCAGCACACCGGAACACACACTACACAGGGCCGCCGTGCAGGCGGCCTTATATAGTGTGGGGTGTGTACTAAATCCCCTGAGCCATAATTGGCCAAAGCCACCCTGGCTTTGGCCAATTACAGCTCTCTCTACTGACGGCGCTGTGATTGGCCAAGCATGCGGGTCATAGTGCATGCTTGGCCAATCATCAGCCAGCAATGCACTGCGATGCCGCAGTGAATTATGGGCCGTGACGCGCCACACGAATTTGGCGCGAACGGCCCATATCGTTCGCAATTCGACGGACGGTCGAACAGCCGATGTTCGAGTCGAACATGGGTTCGACTCGAACACGAAGCTCATCCCTAGTCCTGGCCAACCACCGACCTCTTGGTGGATCCACGGACCCACGCCAAGTTGCACTATTGCTTTATCTTGTATATTTCTTCTGAGATTTCCTTGGTTCTACAGTGCTTACCTCTTTTTCTCTCCTTTCTCTGTTTCGCTGCTGTTTTCCTTTCTTTCCATGTTACATGTTTTTATTTTTTTCCTCCCTTTCCCTTGAGTCCAGGGGGGTTGCATCCGGAGCCAAAAGTAAGCTATTAGCTGCTTTTCCACCATGACACTAAATTGGTTGTCGTTAAATGTTCAGGGAATGAATTCACCACAAAAAAGGTTTAAAGTGTTCAAATATCTTACAAAACAACATATCGACATTGCATGCTTACAGGAAACACATTTTTCCTCCACCTCCTGCCCTAAATATTTTGCCACCCAATACCCCCGAGTGTTTTTAGCCAATGGCCCGACCAAACAAAAGGGGGATTTAATAGCATTCCGCAAGTCGGTCCCCTTTCGGTGTGATAGACAGATAGCTGACCCTGAGGGTAGATACCTCCTGCTTGTAGGTAGTATTCAAGATGCAGAGGTAACCATACTAATCTATTATGCTCCCAATTCTAATCCGGGACCCCTTTTGTCACACGTTTGCTCTCTGTTGACATCGCACCAAAAGGGGACCCAGTTGTTGGCAGTCTATTCAAATGTGGCCCTAGATCCTGCATTGGATAAATACCCCTCTGAAAAAGTAGCCGCATCCTCAGCTGCAACTCCCTGCATTGTCATGATCTGGTAGATCTTTGGCGGGAATTACACCCGTTAACTAAATACTATACATATTACTCTCACCCCCATCACTCACACTCTAGAATTGACCATGTGATAATGCTTAGGAAACATCTTCCTTTAATAGAATCAGTATCCATCTTAGCAGCCCCCTGGACGGACCACGACCCCCTTCTGGTAGTCTGCCGGTCACTAGTGCATAACCCTCAACATAGCTCCTGGATCATGAATGATTTGCTGTTATCTCTACAGGATATACACAAGGACTTATTGAACACTTCTGTTGAATATTTTTGTATTAACTCCACCTCTGTCCCATCACCAGTAACCTTGTGGGGGGCCTATAAAGCCGTGCTCAGAGGACATATCATTCAGATAGCATCAAAACGCAAAAAAGAAAGGCAGATTACAGACGACATTAGAATCCCGACTGGACTCTATTTCAGCAGCTTTCAAACAATCCCCTACACCAGCTAATCGTAGGCTTTTGGACCAGGCTCGCACAGAGTTGGACTTATGTCTTACAGACCAGGCTGAACACACTTTGCGTTGGTCTCGTCAGCATTGGTACAGTAAAGCAAACAAACCAAACGTGATGCTAGCCAAGAAACTACGTACATTTAATCCCAAACCCACCCCCATTACATTGCGCACTCGACACAATGTACTGACTGGTAACCCGATCCATATCTTAGACGAGTTCAGTCATAGACTCACTACTTTATACTCAGCCCAAGATCATGCGACAGAGAGGGATAGGGTGGATTTCCTCCAACACATTTCCCTACCTACCACATCTGAGACACAGGTGGACCTTATGGACCGTGATATTCAGGAGGCAGAAGTTCGTCAATGTATTAAAGAACTAAAAGTAGGGAAAAGGCCGGGTCCAGACGGCTTCACAGCACTTTACTACAGAAAACTGGTGGACGTAATAGTCACCCCCTTGATGGCTATGTATAATTCCGTCAAAAACGGCCAGAATTTTTCGTCAGATCTTTTAACAGCTAATATTGTGATGTTGCCTAAACCTGACCGCGATCATACTTCATGGGCCAACTTCCGGCCCATATCTTTAATTAATGTTGACATGAAGATTCTTACAAAAATTCTGGCCAATCGATTAAATTTGTTCCTTCCCCGCTTAATCAAGAAGGACCAAGTGGGCTTTGTGCCGACGAGACAGGCAGGGGACGCTGTTAGGAGAATTATTCAGTTGCAGCATATCGCCCATAAGCGGTCCCTAGAAACTATGCTTTTGTCGCTGGATGTGAAAAAGGCCTTTGATACCTTGTCTTGGCCATACCTCATGACAGTACTTCGCCATTTTGGCTTTGGTGCATCGTTTTTGCGTTGGTTGGCAGCATTGTACGACACCCCTCAAGCTAAAATTAAATACTATGGGTTTGAATCCTCTATCTTTCCTATTTGTAGGGGCACCCAACAAGGTTGCCCACTTTCGCCACTCTTGTTCGTCCTGGCGATGGAACCGTTGGCTGAGGCAATTCGTTCACATCCAGATATAAAAGGTATTGAGGTGGCGGGCTCTACTCACAAAATCTCCTTATTTGCAGACGACATCCTATTGACCATGACATCTTCTAGAATTTCACTAACTAACCTGTTGGCCCTACTGGAGACCTTTGCGTCTCTTTTGGGCTTGCGGGTTAACCCCACAAAATCTAAGGCAATGTCTGTAAACCTTTCCCCTTTAGAATTGACCTCTTTAAAAGAAAATTTCCCATTTCAATGGCTTCCTTCATTACCTTATTTAGGCATACGTCTCACTCCCAAATATGATGGTCTGTATCAGTCCAATTTTCCCCCTCTCTTTTGGAAACTCGATACAATGTTGTCCTCCTGGTCCCACTTCCCTTTATCTTGGTTTGGTAGGATCTCAGCGGTCCGTATGACTTATCTCCCTAAACTGTTATATTTCTTTCGAGTATTACCTGTCCCTATCCCCTCTTATATATTAAGAACCCATCAACGCAAAATTCTGAAATTCATATGGGGCTCTATTCGCCCCCGAATCAATAAACGGATTATGTACGCCCGGAGGATCAATGGGGGTCTTTCGGTCCTCGATCTTTGGGCATACTATACGGCAGCGGGTATTGCTCCATTAACCCGTCTCCATAACACTTATCAAATGCCTTTGTGGGCTACTATTGATTTGGTCGAATCACACCCTACACCCATATCTTCTGTATCCTGGCTCCCACCTTCGAAATGCCCTCATGGGTTCCGGCCATGTATGGCTCACTCTCTGCGCCTATGAGATTCGGTTAAGTACTCAGCAGGCCTATTATCTCCCCACTTACCTCTATTACGTCTTGCTCGATGCCCGCTGTTCCCCCCTAGCTGTGATAACCCTAAACAATTCTCGTGGTGGGCGAATAATGGATACACAGATGTCCATTCTTTGTTCACCCCAGTGAGGATAATTACCTTTGAAATGCTTAGATCCTCTCACAATATACCCCTACGTGAACATTATAGTTACATTCAAATCAAACATTTCCTTCAGCAACTTATACGGGCTCATCCCACCCCATACACCTTGACTCCCTTTGAAAAGATTTGTAGGGCAACCCCTCACTCCCCGGGGGTCATATCTCTACTTTACTCTTTCATTATCTCTAATAGGAAACCCCCAGTGAGATCATATCACCTTCAATGGGAGGAAGATCTTGGCAAAAAATTGAACTCGGAGGACTGGCAGATTATGACGATATCTCTTACAAAAATCTCGAGAAATGTTCTGATCCTAGAAAATGCATACAAGGTCTACTACAGATGGTACTACACACCTGCTAGGCTAGCTCGTTTTATCCCCTCTTATCCTCCTTACTGTTTCCGGGGTTGCTTGCTGGAGGGCACTATGGCTCACATATGGTGGACGTGTCCCAAAGTTTGTAGACTGTGGGTCAGGGTTTACACCCTTTTGCGCAACATGTTCCACTCTAATCTAAAGAGAGATCCATATGAAGCCCTTCTATGCAAACCAATCCTGGAACTTCTTCGCCCAGAACGTCAGTTTGCCCTGCACCTTTTCAATGCAACTAAGTTGACCATTGCGCAGTCCTGGAAAACCCCTATACTTAGTTTTGAGGCAGTGAAGAATCGAATGAACTATATAATGATAAATGAGAAATTAACGTCCCTGGCTTCTGATACGCATAGTAAATTTCTTAGAGTTTGGCAACCATGGGTATCATACAAACAAACCTCCAGGTTTGATAATCTGCTTTTGTCAATCTAGTGGTCTCCGGATGCACCCCCCCCCCTGGAAACTGGACTCCTTCCTCTTTTCTGCCTTTTCTCTTTGTTTACTTTCTCTTTTTCTCTTTTGATTCCCCCTATCTCTTTCTATCAACTTACTCTTTACCATTTCTTTTGTCTTTTAACCCCTTCCTGACCAGAGCACTTTTTACAATTTGGCACTGCGTCGCTTTAACTGCTAATTGCGCGGTCATGCAATGCTGTTCCCAAACGAAATTTGCTTTCTTTTCTTCCCACAAATAGAGCTTTCTTTTAGAATTTAGAAAAAAATTATATTTTCTACTTTTTGTTATAAAAAAAAAATCTAATAAACTCAATTTTAGTCATACATTTAGGCCAAAATGTATTCGGCCACATGTCTTTGTTAAAAAAAATGTCAATAAGTGTATATTTATTGGTTTGTGCAAAAGTTATAGCGCCTACAAACTAGGGTACATTTTCTGGAATTTACACAGCCTTTAATTTATGACTGCCTATGTCAATTCTTGAGGTGCTAAAATGGCAGGGCAGTGCAAAACCCCCACAAATGACCCCATTTTGGAAAGTAGACACCCCAAGGAAATTGCGGAGAGGCATGTTGAGCCCATTGAATATTCATTTTTTTTGTCCCAAGTGATTGAATAATGACAAAAAAAAAAAAATTACAAAAAGTTGTCACTAAATGATATATTGCTCACACAGGCCATGGGCATATGTGGAATTGCACCCCAAAATATATTCAGCTGCTTCTCCTGAGTACGGGGATACCACGTGTGTGGGACTTTTTGGGAGCCTAGCCGCGTACGGGGCCCCGAAAAACAATCACTGCCTTCAGGATTTCTAAGAGCGTAAATTTTTTATTTTACTCCTCACTACCTATCACAGTTTTGAAGGCCATAAAATGCCCAGATGGCATAAAACCCCCCAAATGACCCCATTTTGGAAAGTAGACACTCCAAGCTATTTGTTTTGAGGCATGTTGAGTCCATGGAATATTTTATATTTTGACACAAGTTGCGGGAAGGTGACACATTTTTTTTTTTTGCACAAAGTTGTCACTAAATGATATATTGCTCACACAGGCCATTGGCATATGTGGAATTGCATCTCAAAATACATTTAGCTGCTTCTCCTGAGTATGGGGATACCACATGTGTGGGACTTTTTAGGAGCCTAGCCGCGTACGGGGCCCCGAAAACCAATCACTGCCTTCTGAGGGTGTAAATTTTTGAGTTCACTCTTCACTGCCTATCACAGTTTCGAAGGCCATGGAATACCCAGGTGGCACAACCCCCCCCAATGACCCCATTTTGGAAAGTAAACACCCCAAGCTATTTGCTGAAAGGCATGGTCAGTATTTTGAAGCTCTCATTTGTTTTTGAAAATGAAGAAAGACAAGAAATTTTTTTTTTTTCTTTTTTCAATTTTCAAAACTTTGTGACAAAAAGTGAGGTCTGCAAAATACTCACTATACCTCTCAGCAAATAGCTTGGGGTGTCTACTTTCCAAAATTGGGTCATGGGGGGGGGTTGCCACCTGGGCATTCCATGGCCTCCGAAACTGTGATAGGCAGTGAAGAGTGGAATCAAAAATTTACGCCCTTAGAAAGCCTGAAGGCGGTGCTTGGTTTTCAGGGTCCCGTGCACGGCTAGGCTCCCAAAAAGTCCCACACATGTGGTATCCCCATACTCAGGAGAAGCAACAGAATGTATTTTGGGATGTAATTTCACATATTCCCATGGCATGTTTGAGCAATATATCATTTAGTGACAACTTTGTGCAAAAAAAAAAAAAATTTGTCTCTTTCCCGCAACTTGTGTCACAATATAAAATATTCCTTGGACTCGACATGCCTCGCAGCAAATAGCTTGGGGTGTCTACTTTCCAAAAATGGGGTCATTTGGGGGGGTTTTGAACTGTCCTGGAATTTTATGCACAACATTTAGAAGCTTATGTCACACATCACCCACTCTTCTAACCACTTGAAGACAAAGCCCTTTCTAAAACTTTTTGATTACATGAAAAAATTATTTTTTTTTTTGCAAGAAAATTACTTTGAACCCCCAAACATTATATATTTTTTTAAAACAAATGCCCTGCAGATTAAAATGGTGGGTGTTTCATTTTTTTTTTCCACACAGTATTTGCACAGCGATTTTTCAAACGCATTTTTTGGGAAAAAACACACTTTTTAAAATTTTAATGCACTAAAACACACTATATTGCCCAAATGTTTGATGAAATAAAAAAGATGATCTTAGGCCGAGTACATGGATACCAAACATGACATGCTTTAAAATTGCGCACAAACGTGCAGTGGCAACAAAATTAATACATTTTTAAAAGCCTTTAAAAGCCTTTACAGGTTACCACTTTAGATTTACAGAGGGGGGGGCGTGGCGACCGAGCTCCAGCATGGAAGCTTAACTAGAGAGCTCCGCTCGGCCGCCGGAGAGAATCTATTCACATCCACGTCCACCGGCCCCATTGCCACCGCAAACGGCATCCACAGACCCACCGGGACCCGCTGTGCAAGACGAGATGCCCAGGCACAGGAAAAACCCGCAGAATATACAAAAAATGCAGGATTTCTTCAAAGGGCGCGAGCCTCAACAAAATGGCGCCAGCGCCTCAGGAAGACGGACGGAGCCGCAGGCCATAACTAACAACGGCCGCTCCGGCTCCTCAAAACAACAGCACGGCTCACATCCACACAGCGGATCCTCCTCTGGAACCTCAAGCCCCTCCACCAGGAGTCCAGCCAAACAAAAACAGCAGATATCATCCCCGGATCGGCCGCTCAAGGACCCTGAGATGGAGGTAAGCAGGCCTCAAAACGCTGCAGACACAGCAGTGCATGTCTCACAGGACCCCATAGCAGCATTCCCTACATCTGACAGGCCAGTGTCAGACACAGTCCTCAAATAGATGTTGCTCTCTCTAAAAGCATCATTACATGCTGACATGACTGCTGGCATTAACCACTGCCAGAGGGAAGTTCAAGCTTTAGGGAACAGAGTGGATCATATAGAGCAGAGTATGAGTGACTTTACTTCCTCATTTAACATAATGGTAGATGCACACAGAAACCATGATGAAGAAATCGCATGGCTAAAAAATAAAGTCGCAGATTTGGAAGACCGTTCCAGACGGAACAATCTCAAAATCAGGGGGATCCCAGAAACCATACCTGCTACGCAACTACTGCCATACACACAGGCACTATTCTCAACTCTGCTACCATCCTTATCAGCGCAAGATCTGATAGTGGATCATATACATCGTATACCCAAACCTGCATTTCTTCCTGAAAACACTCCTAGAGATGTGTTACTTCGGGTCCACTACTATCATATAAAAGAACAAATCCTCACTACATCCTGCAGATCTGATGATCGACACCCGCAGTACGCGGAACTACAAATACTCCCGGACCAAAATTCAAATCTCTACGGACAACAGGAGATATATGATTAACATCCCTGTTTACCTCCAGTTATCCTTTGCAGCAGTTACGTCTGCCTTTGGATCAGTTCATAGATCCTTTTCTTATTGAACTTACACTCATTTCAATAACAATGCTCTTTTTTTCACAACTGTTATTTTTTTTTTACTACATGTTTGAAGCGCATCATCCAGCAGCAAACCTCTCTCAGAGCCTGGTTGAAGACAGCACACCCTTCCTCTACCGGATCTTCTATAAAGGTCACAGTGAGTACCTATACTTCATAACAAAGCAGACACCACACTCACCCCCACATGCCTATTAACTGCCTATCTATAAATGCCAGGGGCCTGAACCACCCCGCAAAAAGACTCTCCATGTGGAAGGAAGCCCAAAAACACAAAGCAGACATCTTATGTGTGCAGGAGACCCACTTCCAAGACACAAAAGCTCCTAACTGTACACACAAAGACTACCCACACGTATTTATGGCATGTACACCAGAGAAGAAAAAAGGAGGAGTGTTAATAGCACTGAGGAACACTGTGTCGTTTCAACAAAAGGATATTATCCTCGATCCAAATGGCCGATACATCATCCTGACAGGAGATATTAACTCCAAACCGTATACCTTAATATCCTTATATGCACCGAACTCACGTCAGACCCGCTTCATCAGCAGACTACTCAAGAAACTACAGAATCATTTATATGGCAATCTTATTGTCTGCGGTGACTTTAATCTTATAGTTGATCCCAAAATGGATACGTCTGCTCCAAAATCACACAGCTCCTCCTATCTGAGCAAAATAATACACCAGGTGGACCTATATGATGTATGGAGATGTTTAAACGCGAACGCAAGAGACTACACCTTTTTCTCCCACAGGCATTGCTCATATTCTCGCATTGATCTATTCTTGACAGACAAGTGGCTGTTACAGAATATCTCGAGTGCGAAAATACATGATATAACATGGTCTGACCATGCTGCTATTACCATAACCATCAATGACCAGGTTGTCTCCTCCTCCTCACCCATCTGGCGTAGTAATGTAAGATTAATACAAGACCCTCGAACTTCCACTAAGCTCTCCCAACATATCAAAGAATTCTTTCTAAACAATATTAACTCTGTTGAAAACCCTTTCACCTTATGGAACGCCCATAAGGCGTACATAAGAGGTATACTCATACAACTTGGAGCACAGGAAAAAAAACGGCATAATGCCCAAATTGATTCAATCCTAAAAGACATCCATACCATAGAAGCACAAAATAAACAAAATCCTAATACTAGCCTTACCCAAAAACTCTCAGCTTTAAGAGATAACCTCAGAAATAGGCTCTCACAACAATACGATTACCATCTTAGACGTCTGAAACTACAATCCTATGCCAATGCCAACAGAGCAGGGAAATACTTAGTCAATAGACTTAAAGCAGTGAAAACCAAAACAAGAATTGCCCACTTGCTCCACCCTACTCTCAAACATAAAGTCACAAACCCGCAAGACATAGCTAACCAGTTCGCAGACTACTATAGCAACCTATACAACATTAAAGACGACCCCTCTACATGCCAACCCACGCAAGACAGCATCCAAACCTTCCTCCAAAAGTTAAAATTACCAGTATTATCAGAATCCCAGATCCTTACTTTAAACTCCCCGTTTACCATAACTGAAATAGCCGCTGCTAAAGAAACTCTACCAAATGGCAAATCACCCGGGCCCGACGGGTTCTCAAATGAATATTTCAAAACATTCAGATCACATCTTGCTCCACACTTACAATCAGTTTTTACAAAAGCAGCAACCACAGCAACCTTTCCCCCAGAGATGCTGCAAGCTTATATTGTTACCATACCCAAACCAGGTAAAGAACCCACCACACCACCCAATTTTCGTCCAATCTCTCTTCTAAATTCTGATATAAAAATTTATGCCAAGCTAATAACCAAAAGAATAGCAACTTACATTCCATCACTGATTCAAAAAGATCAGATGGGCTTCGTGAGGGGGAGACAAACCTCTGATGCTACGAGGAGAATAATTAACATCATCCACCATGCCGAAATAACAAAAACGCCTTCTCTGCTGCTATCCATAGACGCAGAGAAGGCGTTTGATAGAGTGAACTGGATGTACATGTCAATGACTTTATCTAAATATGGCTTTAGTGGCCACATACTGAATGCGATTCTGGCCTTGTATTCCTGTCCCTCGGCCCGGGTGTACACGTCCAGCATGCTTTCCACTCCATTCCAAATAACGAATGGAACTCGTCAGGGTTGTCCCTTATCCCCAACGATCTTCAACCTCATGATCGAACCCCTAGCGGAGGCCATTAGATCACATGATGGCATAACTGGTTTCCAATTCGGAACCACCACTCACATTATCAATTTATTCGCTGACGATGTGATATTATTTTTGACAAATCCGAGCACAGCACTCCCTATAGCGCATGAAATACTAACTTCCTTTGGCAATATATCATACTACAGAGTGAACTGCTCCAAATCCCTTATTTTGGACCTAGGTGTGAACACCAAACAGCGTAACACATTACAACATTCACTCCCATACACATGGAGTCCCAAAGGTATACCATACCTAGGCATTACACTTACTAATCATACCAGCTCCCTATTTGATGCTAACTTGAAACCCCTTTTAACCAAACTAACGATTCAAACCAACAACATAGCCAAACACGAATTATCATGGCTAGGTAGGTTAGCAGCATTTAAAATGCTAATCCTCCCTCAAATCCTGTACATCTTTAGAGTACTCCCGATCACCATCCCGGAACATTATCTCCAATCCCTCTCTAGTCTCCAATGGAAACTCCTATGGAGTACAAAGAAAGCAAGATGCTCACAAACTACACTAATTCCCCATAAAAGAGTAGGAGGGGCGGGACTAACAGATGTTCATGATTACATGTGGGCAACTAGGTTAGACCAACTCAAATATTGGTTTTCACCTAAAGAAGTTCCACTATGGGTGGAGATTGAAAAAACCTTAGCTCCAATATCAGACCTACCATCGATCCCCATAAGTGACAGCTGGATACCCTGGAATCTTAAACACCTACCCCCCACTATCACTATATCACTCAAAGCATGGAGATTCCTCACATCTCGTCAAATTACTGACAGTAGAGAAATAGACTATACACTCCCTCTAAGTGTGGTTGAAGCCAAGATACCAATGATATCTTTGAAAAATTTCCCTTTCCATAAAATCAATAGTGTACAAGACCTATACCATAAAAATAGACCAAAATCAGCATCCTGCTTAATGAAGGACCACAACATACCACACAACATGCTTTTCACCTGCTTACGTGTAGCTCACCTCACACATAAGCACCCGCGAAATGGTGTCCACCTTCCAAACCTAGCATGGCTTCACCTAACCCGAAGGTCATTCCATAACAAAGGAATATCTTTATACTATAATCTACTCCAGGGGAAAACAAGTTCCTAAAATCAAGAGCACACACTAGTTGGGAAATGGACCTCAAAACTTCAATTACTGATATTCAATGGCAATTCGCGTTTAAGACCATACAAACGGTGTCACACTGCACCACACACTGGGAAACATCGCTCAAGATAATACACCGCTGGCAATATACCCCCTGTAGAATCTCAAAAATGTTCACTAACACCTCACCTTTATGCTGGAGAGAATGCGGACAAAAAGGCCATCTTCTCCATATGTTTTGGGAGTGCCCTAACGTTACCAGCTTCTGGAATAACATTTTTAAACTGATAAGGGAAATTACAGGCATCATAACACCCCTAGACCCAAAGCTAGCTATATTATTAATTGGATTAGAAAAATTTCCTTACTATGTAAGACATGTAGTAACACACATACTACTGGTTGCTAGGTCCCTAATTCTCAGTAACTGGAAAAGCGCTCCAACACTTAACATCACGGATGTCACTAGGAAGGTCCAGCAAAATTATACCTTTGAAAGACTCATAGCAATAAACTCGCTAAGATGTGCTAAATTTGACAAACTGTGGAAAACATGGACTGATAAATATCATTATACATAAACGACTGTAAACATAACCTGAAGATTTATCATACGGTTGCTCTAGATATGTGCTTCTTATTCTTATTATTATTCTTATTATATTTTCCTTTTTTTATTTTATTATCTTATCATTATCATTTGTGTATACTCTCTACTTCCAACATTTTCTGTAAAACTTTATAAACCTAATAAAATATTTGAATGAAAAAAAAAAAAAAAAAAAAAGATTTTGCAGAGGAGGTCTACTGCTAAAATTACTGCCCTTGATCTGACCTTCACGGTGATATCTCATATGCATGCTGCAATTGCTGTTTACATTTGACGCCAGACCGACGATTGCGTTCGCCTTGGTGCGAGAGCAGGGGGGACAGGGGTGCTTTTTATTTTTTTTATTATTTTTTTGCTTTTTTATCTTATTTTTAAACTGTTCCTTTAATTTTTTTTAAATAATTTTTATTGTTATCTCAGGGAAATATGTAAATATCCCCTATGATAGCAATAGGTAGTGACAGATACTCTTTTTTGAAAAAATTGGGGTCTATTAGACCCTAGATTTCTCCTCTGCCCTCAAAGTCATAAAATGCTCGTAGCTTCCAGTTTCTTAGGCCATAGAGATGTTTGGAGCCACTCTGGTCTCTGACCAGCTCTATGGTCAGCTGGCTGAATCACCGGCTGCATTCTCAGGTTCCCTGTTGAGACAGGAGAGCCAGAGAAAAACACGGAAGACTGTGGGGGGGCATTCCCTCCCACTGCTTGTAAAAGCAGTCTAGAGGCTAATTAGCCGCTAGGATTGCTTTTACATGAAAGCCGACCGCTGGCTGAAAAGAATGATACCAAGATGATACCTAAACCTGCAGGCATCATTCTGGTATAACCACTCAAAGTCGTGAATGGTGTACCTGAAGACAAAAAAATGGTTAACAATAAAGCACAGTAAACGGTAAAGTATAAAAAAATTGCATACCTGAAAAGCAAACATGATAAAACATAATAACAATAAAACATTGCAGAATAGAATACAGTAAAAAAAGAGCAGAACAATAGAGAGAGAATAGAGAGAGAGCAATAAAACGACAACTATTTTTTTTTTATTTTATATTTTTGTTTGTGTTTATTTTTTTACACTTTTTTTGTAACTGTAACTTTTATAACTGTAACCGGTTCCAGGTTCGGGTCTCTCAAAATGCGATGGCATCTTGGAAGACCCTGTGAAAGTGTGCCTAGTCTGTGCAATGCTGTACCCTACGCTAATAACTAGTGCATGGTAGCGTTCAAAACATTCACTGATGCAAAGACCAGGATTGTCAGAAAAGGAGGGACAATAATAGCGGGTGTCATGCCTATATCCGCGCTTGCTGCAGACACAACATCTTTTTTGGGGGGGTTCGTTGGGTAGGGGTACTCGGGAGGACATAAAGAAAATGCCTCTCATGCAGCCGACTGCATTTGGTTGGGGATGTGAATGGGGGAAGTACGGGCGCTGCAGAAGCGGTGGGTTCCCAATTAGGATTGGCGAATGCAGCAGGAAGGGCACTATGGGCACGAAAGGCCTGTGTTTGTCTTCTTCTTGGTGACAGCGGGACACTACTTCTGCTTGCCACCTCACCAGCTTGAACTGCACTTATGGGACTCGCCACATCACCAAGTGTTACTGCAGTGCTGGTTTGACTATGACCGGGGTGTACTAGGCCACTGGTGCTTGCCAGTTCACCAAAACGCTACCAAAATCAAATGTTAGTGATCACAGGGATCAGGCCTGACTCTGCGAATGCTGCAGTTATGCGTTTAGTGTTTTGTAAGTGACAGTGATCGATCGATACTGCACTTGGGGGGGCTGGGCTGGGCCGGGCGGAGGGGCAAAACGCAGGTGCTAGCAGGTATCTGGGCTGATCCCGCTAACACTGCGTTTTTGGGAACCCTAAACTGCTGGGGACGCCAGTATAGATCTGATCGGATCAGATATTGATCCGTTCAGATACTATACCACTAAGGGAGGCGTATGCTGCGTGCGTGGGTGTTAGCGGTACTGGCACTAATCTGACGCTGCCTGGGGCGATGCATATCACCGCTGGGCGATCAGGGGGCTAAACCTTTATTCGGTAATAAACGGCGGGTGCCCTGACACTATAAAAAATAAACAAACTAACAAGTGTCACCCGTAACAGTTATACGGTGATCAGTGGTGAAAGGGTTAACTAGGGGGCAATCAAGGGGTTAAAACATTTATTAGGTAGTATATGGGGGTCCCTGTCGCTATAAAACGCTGACGGCGAACCTAAATATTTACCTCCCTAACTAGCGTCACCAGCGACACTAATACAGCGATCAGAAAAATGATCGCTTAGCGACACTGGTGACGGTGGGTGATCAAGGGGTTAAAACTTTATTACGGGGGGTTAGGGAGGTATCCTAGACCTAAAGGGGGCTAACACTCACTGCCCTAACACACTAACTGTCACAAACTGACACCATGCAGTAATCAGAAAAAACTGCTTGGTGTCAGTGTGACAGGGGGGGAGGGATGATTGGGGGGTGATCGGGGGGCGATCGGGGGGATCGGGGTGTAAAGTATGCCTGGCATGTTCTACTGTTAGTGCAGTGTTGTGCAACTCACATTTCAGTCTTCTCTCCTCGGCGCCGGAACGGAAACTGCCGAGTCGAGGAGAGATGACATCACATCCTCTGCCTCTGTGTACTACACAGAGGCAGGGGACGATTCTCATTGGCTGGGAGCGATCGCGAGGGGGGGCCACGAATGGATGGCCTCCCCCTCATCTCTAATCGCTGCCAGACCAAAGCCGACCGCCTCGGCACCGGGGGGGTCCAATCGGACCCCCCGCCCGCGGGAAGGCAATCACGTACCAGGTACGTGATTTTGCCTTCCCGTGCCATTCTGCCGACGTATATCGTCGTTAGGCGGTCGGCAAGTGGTTAATGTAATCTCCTTTGTGATTTCTTTCACTAAGGAGTTAATTCACGTATGATGGTTTTCATGATATGAATCAACCAAAGGAAAAAAAGGAGAGAAGAGAAAGAAAGAAAAGGGAAAAAAAATAAGAAGAAGAATGTTTTCCTTTTTTTCTTTTTTTTTTTTTTATTATTGATCACTTAAAAACGTCTTACGGTTTATATAAGAGTGGATGCACCCTTTTATGTTGTTTCTTCTTTCTTTGTTATTTACTTTGAATATGCACCCAATGAACAACAAAACACTTTTAAGATATAGATTACATTTTTGTTATGATATACTGTAAATGCTCTTTGTCTTTATATATAATTTTTTATTTTCTATATTTTTGTTCTGACAAATACCGTAATTTACCACTAATCAACATCCCTCGGCAGGGATTCTCCCTTCATATTCTGTATGATGATACCATCCTATTGTTGTATAAGTCTGTTGTACTCATTTTTTCTATCAATAAAAACCTTTGTAAAAGAAAAAACCGGCACCGAGAGGAATTAAGGTATAGCAATAGGTGCCACAAGTGCTTGCACCCAATCTGCTAGTAATACACAACCTGTTGATTTCACCAGGCAAATTTCGCTACCCCAGTTGCTGAACCATAAAAAAAATACTGTCCCAGCCATCCACATCTAAATGTTAACTGGGCCGAATTGCTAACACTACTACTGCTTCCTTTTCATCTGGTAGACTCTGCCCCCTTTCGTGAATTTGTGGAATGTGCTGTACCACAGTAGCAGGTTCCAAAAAGAAATTTATTTTCACGTAGGACCATTCCAGCTCTGTCCTGTCATGTGGAAGGCAATGTGTTGGCCTCGTTGGACAAGGCGGTCAGCAGCAAGGTTCACATTACTGCTGATTCATGGTCCAGCAGGCATGGTCAGGGATGTTACATTTCCTTCACGACGCACTGGGTAACTCTGTTGGCAGCTGGGAAGGATGCAGGACAGATTTCAGTGTTGGAGCTTGTTCTGCCACCACGCCTCCAAAAAGCTGGTGGTGATTCTGCCACATCTGTCTGCTCTACCCCCTCCTCTTTTTCTTCCTCTATGGCCACTTTTGCTGAATTGTCCTTTGAACCAGCAGTGCTCCCTAAGTGTTCAAGGGGCTATGCAAGCAGTCAGGCTAAAAGATGCCATGCGGTGCTTCAGTTGGTCTGTCTAGGGGACAGGAGCCACACTGGGGCAAAGATTCTGTCAGCTCTACAGGGGCAGGCTCAGAGGTGGTTGACACCACTGCAGCTTGAGCCAGGAATGGTTGTATGCGACAATGGCACCAACCTTCTCTCTTGACATTTGTTCCATGCTTGGCACATGTCCAAAATTTGGTGGTGCAGCATTTCTTGACCAGGTACCCAGGTCCGGTGGTCATACAATGTCAGTGCTCGGCTGGCTGACATACAACGGGATTTTTTTAACCTGTCCACCAACCGCCTCATTTGTGAGATGCCCACCAGGTGGAATTCAAAATTGACAATGCTGCAAGGGCTGCACACACAGCAGAGGGCTATCGATGAGTACCTGTGTGAGTATGGCACCAGGACAGGCTCAGGGAAGCTTGGATTCTTTTTGCGATGCCAGTGGCTACTGATAACGGATGCATGCACTGTCCTGTCACCATTTCAGGAGGCCACAAGGATGGTGAGCAGTTACAATGCATGCATCAGTGACACTGTCCATCTAGTCTTCCTGCTGGATCACATGCTTCGTGGCATCATGGACAGTGCATTTGAGGCAGAACAGCGGGAGGAAGAGGAGGACTTCCTTTCCTCTCAAGGCCCCCTTTATGCAGATACCATTCCTGTGTTGCCGCCAAACACATAGGCGGAAGAGGAGAAGGATTGTGTCAGCATAAATGTGGAGGATAACATACAGCAGTCTTCAAGGGATGGTTTTTGGTCCCCACAAACCAAAGGAGTTGTACGTGGCTGGGAGGAGGTAGTTCCTGACTATGTCATCCTTAGTGACCCAGAGGGCTCAGAATCTCATGCCTCTTCAAAATTACGCTGCATGGGCTCCCTGATTTTGCAAAGCCTGCGAAAGGACACAAGGATTCGTGGTATCAAGGAGAGGGATCATTAGTGGTTGGCAGTACAAGGGTAACGTGGAAGGGAAGTGATGTGCAGGAGGAGAAATGGAGTGTATATACCTGAGTGTAAATACTTTTCCCAGTTCTGCAAAATTCCATTGGGCATCCCATACTTCCTATACCCCATCCAAGTTTAAATCCCTCAATAAAACATAAAAAACAAGCACATGGACTATTTTTTCTGTAGTGAAGTGTTTGAAAGGTGAATGCCAGGGCAGGCAGGGGGACAGGTGGGCCACAAAACTACGGGGGTACTGCTACATATATACAGTATAATACAGTGGAGAGTATATAGTGCAGTCAGTGTAGTATATAAAATACAGTACATTGCAGAGTATATAGTGCATTCCTTGTAGTATACAGTGGGGACGGAAATTTGCTAAAATCATTTAAGTTCATTTTTTTCCTCATTAATGTACACACAGCCTCCCATATTGATAGAAAAACACAGAATTGTTGACATTTTTGCAGATTTATTAAAAAAGAAAAACTGAAATATCACATGGTCCTAAGTATTCAGACCCTTTGCTCAGTATTTAGTAGAAGCACCCTTTTGATCTAACATAGCCATGAGTCTTTTTGGGAAAGATGCAACAAGTTTTTCACACCTCGATTTGGGGATCCTCTGTCATTCCTCCTTGCAGATCCTCTCCAGTTCTGTCAGGTTGGATGGTAATTGTTGGTGGACAACCCTTTTTTAGGTCTCTCCAGAGATGCCCAATTGGGTTTAAGTCAGAGCTCTGGCTGGGCCATTCAAGAACAGTCACAGAGTTGTGAAGCCACTCCTTCATTATTTTAGCTGTATGCTTAGGGTCATTGTCTTGTTGGAAGGTAAACCTTCGGCCCAGTCTGAGGTCCTGAGCACTCTGGAGAAAGTTTTCATCCAGGATATCCCTGTACTTGGCCGCATTCATCTTTCCCTCAATTGCAACCAGTTGTCCTGTCCCTGCAGCTGAAAAACACACCCACAGCCTGGTTTTCTCCACACATACCGCTTAGAATTAAGGCCAAAAAGTTCTATCTTGGTCTCATCAGAGCAGAGAAACTTATTTCTCACCATCTTGGAGTCCTTCAGGTTTTTTTTTTAGCAAACTCCATGCGGGCTTTCATGTGTCTTGCACTGAGGAGAGGCTACCGTTGGGCCACTCTGCAATAAAGCCCCGACTGGTGGAGGGCTGCAATGATGGTTGACTTTCTACAACTTTCTCCCATCTCCCGACTGCATCTCTGGAGCTCAGCGACAGTGATCTTTGGGTTCTTCTTTACCTCTCTCACCAAGGCTCTTCTCCACGATAGCTCAGTTTGGCCAGATGGCCAGCTCCAGGAAGGGTTCTGGTCATCCCAAACATCTTTCATTCAAGGATTATGGAAGCCACTGTGCTCTTAGGAACCTTAAGTGCAGCAAATTTTTTTTTGTAACCTAGGCCAGAACTGTGCCTTGCCACAATTCTGTCTCTGAGCTCTTCAGGCAGTTCCTTTGACCTCATGATTCTCATTTGCTCTGACATGCACTGTGAGCTGTAAGGTCTTATATAGACAGGCGTGTGGCTTTCCTAATCAAGTCCAATCAGTATAATCAAACACAGCTGGCCTCAAATTAAGGTGTAGAACCATCTCAAGGATGATCAGAAGAAATGGACAGGACCTAAGTTAAATATAGTGTCACAGCAAAGGGTCTGAATACTTAGGACCATGTGATATTTCAGATTTTTTTTTTTAATAAATCTGCAAAAATTATAACAATTCTGTGTTTTTCTGTCAATATGAGGTGCTGTGCGCACATTAATGAGGAAAAAAATTAACTTAAATGATTTTAACAAATGGCTGCGGATGGGG
Organism: Lithobates clamitans; assembly: GCA_037952925.1. NCBI lineage: Eukaryota > Metazoa > Chordata > Amphibia > Anura > Ranidae > Lithobates > Lithobates clamitans. Next base: position 2,224,501 of record JBBGZY010000758.1, on the reverse strand, counting down.
GCTTATCGGAATCTGGAAGCCCCCTTTAACAAGGGGGCCTCCAGATCCTAGCCCCTCCCATGTGAATGGGTATCGGGTAAATTGTACCCCTACCCATTCACCAAAAAAAGTGTCAAAAAGTACAAACCACAACAGACAGTTTTTGACAAACCCTTTATTTAAAAAAAAAAAGTGTCCCACAATGTCCATCCATCTTCAGGCTGCGTTCACACCTGAACGTTTCAAAGTCATGCGTTATACTGCGATTGTACCACGATTTTGCCACTTTTTTACTGTGATCTTGATGCAATTTTGTCTAGGTCACCAATGTAAAAGGCAAAAAAACGCCTGTTATCTGCCCCAAAGAAGCTCATGTTCTTTTTTGAGCTTAGGGTGTTTTTCAGGTATTTTGCTTCAGGTGACAAAACGATCAGATGTGAACAGGTGCCATTGAAATGAATAGGATTTTGCTTGTTGATAGTTTTTCAGGTGTTTTATTCAGGCTTTTTACAAGCGTTTTATGAGCTGAAAATGCTCAGGTATGAATGCAGCCTCAATAATGCCACCTGGTGGACCTGAAAAATAGAAAAAAATAAAAAAGCTCCGCCTACATGGGAGGTCTCTCGGCGACTGCTGTCTCTTGGCTTTGACAGCTGTTATACAGGCAAGGTGATGTAACCGAGTAACCCCCCTCTTCTGAAGTGTCATCTGACGGGTCATTCTCATCCCTCCCCTATCCTGACCTCCAGGCTGCATGCTCAGATAAGGGACTGGTATGGATTTTGGGGGAACCCCACGCCAATTTATTTCTAAATATTGGTTCCCCTTAAAATTCATACCAGACACGAAGGTATGGGGGGGAATGCCACGCTGTTTTTTTCACAGATTTTTCATCTATGTTGCCAGGGGCCGGTGTTCTGCCATATACTGTCCTCCTATCGGATAGTGTCCGCTCCGTACTGCGCAGGCGCAGCGCTTGCGCAGTACGGAGCAGAAGGAGATGCCGAAAATGTCCGAAGTTGATCAGCTGACCATCAGCTGTACACGGCGCTTCGGCAGTTCTTAGCGATGGCTGTGTAAGAGGGCCCCTCGCGGGCTCGCTTCGCTCGCCGCGCTTCGGGCACGGCCTCGCTGCACTCGGCAACTATTTATTCTCACTCTATGTCCACTTGGATAGTAGGGAATGAACCTGGACATAGGGTGAGAATAAAAGCGCAGGCGCCGTGTACAGCTGATGATCAGCTGTTAAACTTCGGAGACTTTCGGCGTCTCGTTTGTCCTCCGTACTGCGCCTGCGCAGTACAGGGAGGACACTATATGATAGGGGACTGCATTTGACAAGACACCTGCAATACATTACAGCCGCAAGCAAGTTTAAATTACATTTTTTCCTTTAGAAATTTCATTATTGCCATGGCACTGTTCTACACATCGCACAGATGTGCCACTTTACAGGCAGACTAAGGGGACCTCCCAAGCACGATATTTAAAGGAATATTTCATTTTTATTGTTTCACTTTGAGCATCATTAAAATCACTGCTTTTTTTGCATTGATACATGTCCCCTAGGGCAGTACCCGGGTCCCCATAAACTTTTTATGGCAATAGCTTGCATATAAGCCTTTAAAATGAGGATTCATGTTCATGTCACATAGACTTTAATAGGGTTCACATGTTCCCTAGAACTTTTTGCTGTACTAGGTGTTCTGCTGCGAACCAAACCAGGGGGTGTTCGGCCCGTCCCTAGTGAGGAGCCTAAGGGGAGAATTTCACTCTTGTTATAGTTGATGCGACGGCTGGAGTCTAAATTCAATTCATCAAAGGTTTCCCTAATGGTGGTCATGTCAGATGCAGGGTTTGCTGAAAATTTGAGCATGTCATCTGCGAATAAAGCAGTTCGCAATTCACAGTATCCCGTAATCTTATCCTGTTGCCCATACTGCATTGCACACTGTCCAGGTCAGTTGTAAACCCCCCCCCCCCCCACGAGCCTGGTTTTATCAGCTCCTGATTGAATAATTGTAAATCTTCCCCCGCACCATCCCAGTATAAATGTAGTTCAATTCTTGGGATAGCTGGCGAGGGCTTGAGCTGGCCACTCCTTGCGCAAAGTGTCTCTCTGGCGACAAATGCTTGGCACTTGTACACAGGCACACCTCTAACAAGACCACCTTGTCATCACCACTATCTCCTCACCATGCCTTCTCTGCTCTACTCCTTCAGGTAACTGCATAGACCTTCCCTGCAACACAAAAAGCCACTCTACCTGTCTGTGACTCCCCACCTGCCTCTTCATACCCTCTGGAAACTGCACAGACTTCACTCTTCTCTTAAACACTGGGCTACATTGCCTAACTGAACTATACCTTCTGCCTTGCTAAGAATTTGAAACTGCTAAACTGCTGTCTATACTTGCTTGTTTGTTTATTTTTGTGAAAGTGTCACTTACTTTGTATTACGCTGCCCTGGACAAGATCAAACATTTAACCTTATCCTGTTGCCCCCTCCTGCATTACACTCTGTCAAGGCCAGTTGTAACCCCCCCCACACGAGCCTGTTTTTTTAAGCTCTTAATTGAATAATTGTCGATCTTCCCCCCACACCATCCCAGTATAAATGTAGTTCAATTCTTGGGACAGCTAGCGAGGGCTTGGGCTAGTCACTCCTTACGCGACAAGTCTTTGGCACTTGTACACGAGCACACCTCTAACAAGACAACCTTGTCATCACCACCATCTCCTCACCATGCCTTTTCTTCTCTACTCCTTCAGGTAACTGCACAGACCTTCCCTGCAACACAAAAAGCCACTCTTTCCTTTTCTTTGAGTTTTCAATGGAATAGTCAGCAAAAATCAGGATCTTTATTCAGTCAATTTGTAAGGATCTGGATTGCCTGTATTTTTGCAAGATAGCGGATTTACCAGCATAATTCAGGTACTTAGCGATAATTGGACGGGGACATGGGTGGTCATCAGAGTATGCTCCCATGTCATGAGCCCGTTCCACTGTACAAGGGCCTGGTAGGCCTAGTGCTTCAGGAATGCACCAGGCACAGATTTCTGCAATGGCTGAACATTGCATAGATTGTGGGACCCCCACAAAGATTACTGCATCTTGATCTGTTCTTCAGGTCTTCCAGCTTCTGCCTTATATATTGCTTTGTTTTGTCCTGTGTCTGTTCCGTGGCTTGAGCCTGGTATAGCACTTTCTCCATAATAGAAATCATTTGCTCAGCTTAATTAAGCCGAGTAGCATTTTCCCCAAGTTCTTTTTTTACAAGAAACATCCCTACATTTACAGCCTTCTTCACTGTGGCTGTTATAATGGGGGTGAGAAGAGCAGCCACAGCCTGTGCTATGCACTCCCTGCTGATGTCCTCTTGTTGCTGGGAGGGAGGAGGTTGACACTAATTTCCATTGCAGGTGCTTCTGCCATGTTGGAGAGCAGGGCCAAATCTGTGATGTCGGGTGGGCGCTGGGCCATTTGCAATCACGGCCCACTTTTATCCAAAAAACGGTCCATGTTTGTGGGGAGGCTTCCCCGCTGGTCTGTGGGCAGCAGTGGTATTCCGGGCTGGCTTACTAGGCAGATTTACTCAGTAGACCGAACTGTGGGAGCTGTTGTGGAGTACAGCTACTCCATGTGGCACCAGAACTGGAAATATGTGTGTTTTAACCATGTGGATGTTTTATACATATTTATACTGGTGTTTTTAATAATAAATGATTGCATTATATACTCCATCTCTGGCTCCGTGGTGTAAGCTTTCTTAGTCCCGTGCCTTGAGGTTGGATTGCTAAGGAGAGTGCGTGGACACACAGGAGTGGCTATTATACATGGCTTTCTATTTTAACTGCCTGGTGAGTGCATAAGGGTGGAGGAGTTTTACACTTCTGGTGATAGAGTGGAGGTACTCTATTCTGCACTTTGGGACATTGCTCACTGATTTTGGAGAAGACCAGTTGGACATTTTATTTCACAATTACACCATTTGATATATTCTTTCATTTTTTATGTAATTGGACACTTCTTGTATACTATTATCTTCTTGAGCACTGTTACACCTTATGATTACTGTGTTAGTACACTTACGCTGCTATATTTGTTATGTTTATTGGTTTATGATTATTTTATATATTTGCGTCACCTTATATACTATATTTAGTTTAAGCACTGCTCTATTGTTTTTTTATTGTTGTCCTAGAAGTCATTTTTTTATAGTCAGGGTAAAAAAGTTTATCCGTGTGCAAAAACAAAAAAAAGGTTTCTTGCAAGATAAGGCCACCAGCTCAGACATTCACCTTGCAGATGTTATAGCTACTATAGAATGAATGTTGCCTTGTTGGTGAGAGTAGAAAGAGGAATGTCTCTAATGGCTTTAAAAATTCTATTTTTGAAGCACAGAGAGAACCAGATTAGGTTTTAAATATGGAGTGAGAGACCAGCGGTTTCTAAAACTATATAGAAAGGGCAGAAATCTGAACTTTGATAGTGCTGAGACAGGTGCTTGTCCACACCCAGCCATTTTCCCACTCACTGTCACTATTCAAAAAATTATTTATACATTAATTTTTTTTCCCATAAGGCCATTCTGATTAAGTAAACAAGGCAGGGACTATATACACTATAAACTAATGGAGGCAAGCTGACAAAAATAGGGCATGAGCAGGACTGGGACTGGGAATAAATGGAGCAGAGATGGGGATATCAGTATACAGGGTACTGGACACAGGGCTGGAGCAGAAGCAGGATCAGGCTGGAATTAGGATCAGGATAAGCAAGCAGGTATCTGGCTAGCAGGCAAAACACTGAAGCAAAATAGAATAACATGGCTAATTAAAACATGGCTTTAGTGGGGGGTCTCTGAGTTTAAAATGACTATAATGTCAGATGTAGTTTTTTTTAACTCTTTAATTTGAACACTGTTTAGGTAAAATAAAAATACAATTGGTGGCATGTTGGTGGGGAAGTGGGTACATTTCTGCAGAAATGCTGTGTAATAGAAACCCATTTTTTTCACTTTTGCTTTCTTTTAAAAGAAATCATTCTACGAGACTGCAATTTCAGACCTCTCCACCTAAAAAAATGTTACGTTTCTGGCTCTTATGCTGATTAAACAGCTTTAATATTTTCTATGTCAATAATCTGTGACAAATATGCCAATAACGAAATTCTGCCCTCTCTGGTTAATGTCGGTTCAAGGTGAGAGACTCAGAAAGCATTGCATTCAAAAGATCATGTATGTCTGCCAGGCAATTACCATTTTTAGAAGGATGTCAGTAATGCTTCTCTTGGCACAGAATACCATTAACAATGTAAATAAAAAAGCATTGTGTTCCCAAATTTCATTATTCTGACTAAAGAATGGTGGAATCTGATTCCCTTCATTCCTATGAGATAAAGCATACATTTAAATAGCCCAAAAATGAATAGTCTATATTTGACATGTATTTATCAGTTATTAAATACTGTATTTATTGGCGTATAACACTCACTTTTTCACTATGAAAATCGGGTGCAAATAGCGCGTGCGTGTTATACGCCAATACTTCAATGTTAGCTGCCTCAGAATTGACAGAGAGGGGGGCAAGACGAGCGCCTGATTACATACAGTGAGAATCTTCTATTTACTTGCCAGCCTCTGTAATGGGCTGCCATTGGACCACTGTTCTGTCTATGATAGGAGATTCTCACTGTATGTAATCTTTTGTTGCTTGTCCCGCCCCCCTCCCTGTCCCCTCTAGGCTGCAGATGGGCATCAATCAGGCTGCACTGATGGCAATGGTGAGGCTGCTGCATTGATGGCAATGCTGAGGTTGTTTCATTGATGGCAATGGTGAGGCTGCATTGATGGCACTTGTGAGGCTGCAAATAGGCATTGATCAGGCTGCATTGATGGCAATGGTGAGGCTGCAGATGGACACTGACCCTTATTTTGCTTCAAAGTTCCTTATTTAAAAGTTTTTTTCCTGACACTTCCCTCTTAAAATGAATGTGTGTGTTATACGCCTGTGCGTGTTATACGCCGATAAATACGGTAGTTAGATAACATTGACGAAAATTAAATGGTTTACGTGTTCAGGAAAACTGGTCATACATAGATCAAAATTATGCCAGTCCAGCAGGGACCAGGTGAATTTCGATTAATGTATGGGCTAGCTGGTTGTACACAAGTCGATCTATCAATCAAATTGTGTACAATCAACCTGTTGGGTTTTTCTCAAATGATAAGTACCACCAGCTATAGACAGCAAAACTGATCATTGCATTCTGCTGGCGGGGACGGCTTTTGCCTGAAGAACACAATAGTGGTGCGGGACTGATTCCCCCTCCCAGCAACTAGTGTGTTGATGTAGGAATCAGCAGATTCGCTCTTTGAACGAAAAAAACAAAAACGTATAATGTATGGTCAGCCTTACATTAGTCATGTGTGCATATTCATCTTTATTTCTCTGCAATGCCTCTGAGTTAGTTTTATATCAATATGTGAAAGAAAAACAATAGAACTATTGTATATAGTATTTTGGTACATTTATTCAACTGACATAGGGGGAGCTCTAGTACTAGTCATTTCTTGTGCTGTATTCATAAATCAGTACACTGAGAGACTGTCATAGGATCCATAATAAGGGTCATTTTTCAGGCAGAATGTCAAAACTAGTATCAAAGGACCATCTCTGAGTCACAATAATTTGGTTTCTTGTTAAATAAGCAATGTCTAGTACACAAACATGGCAAACAGATAACAGGTCAATTTATACAGTATGAGGGCATTAAGACCTCTAGAGTAATTTACCCTTTGGGATTTTTCTGACAGTTTGTAAGATTAATTATCTATATATTGTGAAATGATTAATGAAAATAAAATCTGTTGTATATCTACAACATTTTCCATTTGTATATAAGGAAAACAGGTTCTAAATATAAATGCTATTTCTGGAAAATTGAGTACATCCTTCAAGCTCAGTGCATACTATATGCAAAACCAAATATTTAGCACAGCAGCAAGATTGTCAATGTCATCCATGACCAATGAATCTTATTATGCTATTTTTTTCAGGAAAACAGGTGAGGAAATAAAATAACTGATTAACATTTAAACAATGAAGTAGGTTATTTCTGGCGTTCTGTAGCACGGAAAGCAAAGGAGGAGAATAACCTTTGCACATAAGCATATTGATTCTCATACCTTGGTATATCTATAGCAATTAAGGTGCTGCTGTTTGAATGAAATATAGTAGGTGGTGAAAGTGTATTGGATTCATTGTCAAGTTAATACTGAATTTGTAACTTACCTGTCTCTGGATAAATTAGCTGGAGCATGTGCTTTGTTCGTCTTCGTTGTTCTTGCAATGTTGTTGACACCTTTAAGTGAAGTATCATAAATTAAATATTTACCACTTACCCTTCTATATTTCACTGTAACAGTGATTGACAGGTCTTCACACCAGTGCTTTACCCTTTAGAAAAGTACCAATTTGACACTGCCTGAACATTTAAAAGGTCAGTTTAATGAATACAGAATTGTTACATACACTCCGAAGTCTACACACACACAGAACTGGTTCCAGGATGGAGCATCTCCCTAAGCAGGGTCTAGGGTTTTTTGTATAGGTCTTAATGAGCCCACTTACTTCAGCTGGGCTCATTAACTCTTCCCCTGCAGGACTCCCAGCACTCCCCCTAGTGGTATAAGTCAGCATAAAGCCTGAACCTAGGGCATACATATTTTCCATCCTGGATGCAACCAGGTGATTTTACCTGCCTGCTGTCACATACCCCCCCTTTTGTTTCAACCTTGGGGTTGGAACACACGCAGTCAGGCACGCATGTACTCGAGACAAAGCATCCACATTCCTCATTTTAACACCAGGGCGATGCTTTACTGTAAAGTTGAATTCCTGTAGGGCCAGGAACCACCTATTTATCCTTCTATTGGTCTCCTTGTTTTGAGCCATCCACTTTAAAGGAGCGTGATCAGTAACCAGGTCAAAGTGCCTACCTAGCAGATAGTACCGAAGGGAATCCACTTCACGGCTAAACACTCCTTCTCAATCTTGGTGTAATTTACCTCATGGGACTTCAATTTCCTGCTGAGGTAAATGACTGGGTGCTCTTTCCCGTTCCAGACCTGGAATAACACTGCTCCCAACCCAACGTCTGATGCATCAGTTTGTACAACAAAGTCTGATGAGTACAACACTGGCTGGCTACATAAGGCTGTTTTTAAGGACTGGAATGCTGATTCAGCCTCTGGGGACCATTTAACCATGACAGACTCTTTCCCTTTTGTCAGGTTGGGGAGGGGCACAGCCCTCTTGGGTGTCTCCCATAGAGTAACTCGAAGGGTGAGAAACCCGTAGAGGATTGGGGTACCTCCCTAATGGCAAACATCAAATAGGGTATTAGATAATCCCAATTCTTTCCATCTCTATCCACCACCTTCCTTAATATTTGTTTTAGGGTTTTGTTGAATCTTTCAACCAACCCATCTGTTTGGGGGTGATACACAGATGTACGTAATTGTGTCACTTTGAACAACTTGCATAGTTCTTTTATAACCCGGGACATAAAGGGTGTACCTTGGTCCGTAAGCAGTTCCTTACGAATACCCAATCTGCTAAAAACAAGAGATAGCTCTTTGGCTATGGTTTTGGCCTAGGTATTTCGAAGAGGAATCGCTTCTGGATAATGGGTGGCATGGTCCAATATAACCAAAATATACTGATGCCCCCTAGCGGACTTCATTATCGTACCTACCAAATCCATTGCGATCCTCTCAAAGGGGACCTCAAAGATAGGAAGAGGTACCAGCGGGTTATGGAAATGTGGCATAGGTGCCGACTTCTGACACACAGGGCAAGAGAAACAATAATTTTCTGTTTCCTTCATGACCCAAGGACAATAGAATCTCTGCAATACTCTCTCTTTTTTGTTTTCTCTGTCCCCAGATGACCTCCAAGAATGTGCCCATGGGCCAATTCTAACACCAACTTCCTGTAAGGTTTGGGCACCACAAGTTGCTCAATGGTTTCTTCTGCCCTTTGAGCCACTCGATACAGCAGGTCCCTTTCCACAGTGAAGTACGGGTAAGTGCAAGTCTTATCTGGGTTCACTAACTCGCCATCTATTTTCACCACATTTCCCCATGCCTTTATTAGGGTGGGGTCTTTTAACTGTTCTGTGGCAAAATTTTCCCTGTGAACCTCGAGATCCGAAAACTCCACAGAAGGCATGCTTTCATCTGAGGATGTTGGCTCCTCCCCAGTTTCTCGAGTTTCCCCCGCCAATACCGAGAAGGGAAATTCTGGAGAGTCCTCACCACTCTCAGAGGAATTCTAGTCATCATCTTTTTGGTCTATAGGGGCACCAGTGGGGGGCTCAGGACAATCCCAGAGTTCTCAGAACTTTGGAAAATCCCTTCCCACAATGGCATCATGTGGTAAATGAGACACTAACTCCACCTGATGAGAGAGGTTACCTTTGTGGGTGTCAAAAAACACTGAAGTTACAGGATATTCTCGGGTGTCCCCATGCACACAAATATCAGCCACCTTGTTATTCTCAGAGACCTCTGTAGTAACTAATTAAACTTTTATCAATGTCACCAGGTTACCTGAATCCAGCAATACATCAACATTTCTACCATTAATATACATTTTACATAAATGTTTCTCAGGTCCCCGAATGGCAGTGCATGCAACTGTTGCAAACAGCGACTGACGTCTGTCCCTTACAAAGTCACATTGCATAGGTTCATCCACAACTGGGCATTTGGCTGCAATATGTCCCTCCTGCCAGCAGCGGTAGCAAATAATCTTTTTCGCTGCCTCTTGCAGCCTGGGCTTCCCGGGCTGCTCCCGCCAGACATTAGGTTGAACCCCCACCCTCTCACTCTCTCCACCCTCACCCCTTGGAGTCATCTTACCCGCCACTGGGGATGGTCTGGTCTTAGGGTGGAAAGTCCGTGAGTCCCTGGAAGAGGTGGTCAGGTTCTCTGTAGCCAAGTACCTCTCAACCAGATCCACAAGCTTATCTGCAGTTTCTGGGTCTCCATGGCTTACCCACTTTTGGATGGCAGTAGGAAGAGCTCTCAGGAAACGATCTATAAAAACACGTTCCACAATGTTTGGTGCGGTCAAAGTCTCTGGCTGCAGCCACTTCCTGCTCAGGTGAATGAGATCATACATTTGAGACCTGGGGGGTTTTCCAAGCCGGAAAGTCCAGTTATGTACATGATGAGCCCGGACGGCCAGGGTGACACCCAGCCGTGCCAATATTTCCGTTTTTGCTTGGTCAGGCTCTAGGTCATAATAGGCTTTCTGCAATTCCCCCCTTAACAGGAGCTGGAATAAGTGGGAGTTAAAAAAACAGAGTTAGAGTGTACAATTCTTGCTGTTTGTTTGCTGTTTGTTTGCTGTTTGCTTGCTGTTTGTTTGCTGTTTGTTTGCTGTTTGCTGTTTGTTTGCTGTTTGTTTGCTGTTTGCTGTTTGTTTGCTGTTTGTTTACTGGGAAAAATCCCTTCCCACAATGGCATCATGTGGTAAATGAGACACTAACTCCACCTGATGAGAGAGGTTACCTTTGTGGGTGTCAAAAAACACTGAAGTTACGGGATATTCTCGGGTGTCCCCATGCACACAAATATCAGCCACCTTGTTATTCTCAGAGACCTCTGTAGTAACTAATTAAACTTTTATCAATGTCACCAGGTTACCTGAATCCAGCAATACATCAACATTTCTACCATTAATATACATTTTACATAAATGTTTCTCAGGTCCCCGAATGGCAGTGCATGCAACTGTTGCAAACAGCGACTGACGTCTGTCCCTTACAAAGTCACATTGCATAGGTTCATCCACAACTGGGCATTTGGCTGCAATATGTCCCTCCTGCCAGCAGCGGTAGCAAATAATCTTTTTCGCTGCCTCTTGCAGCCTGGGCTTCCCGGGCTGCTCCCGCCAGACATTAGGTTGAACCCCCACCCTCTCACTCTCTCCACCCTCACCCCTTGGAGTCATCTTACCCGCCACTGGGGATGGTCTGGTCTTAGGGTGGAAAGTCCGTGAGTCCCTGGAAGAGGTGGTCAGGTTCTCTGTAGCCAAGTACCTCTCAACCAGATCCACAAGCTTATCTGCAGTTTCTGGGTCTCCATGGCTTACCCACTTTTGGATGGCAGTAGGAAGAGCTCTCAGGAAACGATCTATAACAACACGTTCCACAATGTTTGGTGCGGTCAAAGTCTCTGGCTGCAGCCACTTCCTGCTCAGGTGAATGAGATCATACATTTGAGACCTGGGGGGTTTTCCAAGCCGGAAAGTCCAGTTATGTACATGATGAGCCCGGACGGCCAGGGTGACACCCAGCCGTGCCAATATTTCCGTTTTTGCTTGGTCAGGCTCTAGGTCATAATAGGCTTTCTGCGATTCCCCCCTTAACAGGAGCTGGAATAAGTGGGAGTTAAAAAAACAGAGTTAGAGTGTACAATTCTTGCTGTTTGTTTGCTGTTTGTTTGCTGTTTGCTTGCTGTTTGTTTGCTGTTTGCTTGCTGTTTGTTTGCTGTTTGCTGTTTGTTTGCTGTTTGTTTGCTGTTTGCTGTTTGTTTGCTGTTTGTTTACTGGGTTGCATTTTTGGGGCTTTTCCTTTTAGTTTTTAATTTGCCTTTTGCTGTCACTTTTTAAATAGCTTTTTTTTTTCCTCTGGTTCCATCAATTAGGGGTGTGGTTAATTGCTCACAGGTGCCTATTTAACTGGTTGTAGGACTCAGTCTGAGCGTGCTCAGTCTGAAGCTGTGGAACTTGGTGTAAGTGGAGCTGGAATAAGTGGGAGTTAAAAAAAGCTGAGTTAGACTTACCGGTAACTCCTTTTCTGAGAGTCTTCCAGAAAAGCCCATGAGACCTTGGGCTCCTCCTACCAGGACAGGAAACACGTCACCCCCACCAGATAAAAGGGCGTTCCTCCAGGCCCATGTCAGTATTCTCAAGAACCGTAGGACCCTGCAAAACATATGCATAATACACATAACTTCAGACAATACCGGGTGGGAATCCGGCTGTCCTGGAAGACTATCAGAAAAGGAGTTACCGGTAAGTCTAACTCAGCTTTTCTCCAAGCGTCTTCCAGGACAGCCCATGAGATGATGAGCCAGAACTTACCAGTCTAGGGAGGGACAACTGCCTGAAGGACCTCACGACCAAACGCCTGCTCCTGAGCTGATAGGAGATCCAGGCGATAATGTTTAATGAAGGTCGAGTAACTGGACCAAGTGGCAGCCCTGCAAATTTGTTCCGGTGAGGCACCAGCCCTCTCAGCCCAAGACGTAGACAAGGCTCTAGTTGAGTGCGCAGTAACAAAAGGTGTAGGGACCTCCTTAATTTTGTAAGCTTCCAAGATGGCTTGCTATCCATCTAGCCAATGTGGCTTTAGATGCACTATTCCCCTTGTGAACTCCAGAAAAGAGGACAAACAAGGCATCAGTTTTCCTAAAGGTCTTCGTGACCTCAAGATAGACCAAGAGAATCCTTCTTACATCTAGAAAACTACAATTTTCTTTCTAAGTCGCCCTGTGGCGAACTACAAAAGGTTGGCAATACGATGTTCTGAAATCGGTGGAATGTACTTGCCACCTTGGGCAAAAAACCTGGATCGGTTCGTAACACAACTCGATCCTCAAAAATCGTGAGGAAGGGCTCCCTAACTGATAGGGCCTGCAACTCACTTACCCTATGAGCTGAGGTAACAGCTATAAGGAACACAGTTTTTAAGGTAAGAAACTTAACTGACATACTTTCCAGAGGTTCAAACGGAAATTCTACCAGAGTTTGAAGTACTAGGGACAGATCCCACGTTGAACAACTTCTCACTACTACTGGTCTGGCCCTAGAGATAGATTTGAAAAATCTGGCTATAGTGGGATTTTCCAGGAGAGAAAACTGGAGGAACACAATAATAGCTGCCGCCTGTACCTTTAAGGTACTAACAGAAAGACCTTTGTCGACACCTTCTTGGAAAAATTCCAAAATAGACGGAATATCATGAGCTAATCTATCATTTTCAGATAACCATGAGTTAAACCTTTTCCAAACTTTGGAATATATGGCTCTAGTAACTGGCTTTCTGCAATTAACGAGAGTCCTGACTACTTTGTCAGAGAACCCTTGGGCGCTCAGTATCTTTTCTTCAGATACCAGGCCGTCAAGTTTAAGGAAACCACCTGAGGGTGTGATACTGGACCCTGCAATAATAGGTCTTCCCTTTTCGGAAGACTCCACGGAGGCTCTGAAACCAGAGACTGTAGCAGGGAAAACCATGGCCTCTTGGGCCAAAACGGGGCAATTAGAATCAGATCTGTCTCTTCCAGCCGAAACTTCCGGAGGACTTCTGGAATCAGCCTGATTGGCGGAAAGGCATAACATAGGCCTGGAGGCCACGGGTTCGCCAGAGCATCGATCCCCAAGGCTTGGTCTGCCGGGTTCATGGAAAAGAATATCTCCGTCTTGCGGTTGTTTCAGTTTGCGAACAAATCCGCTACCGGATAACCCCATCTCTTGGTGAGGTCTGCAAAGACTTCGGGATGAAGGGACCAGTTGTCTCGGTCTATCCTGTGACGGCTGAGATAATCTGCCAGGCAATTGTTTTTCCCCTTCAGGTGTACAGCAGAAATGGAGGCTAGATTCCCCTCTGCCCATGAAAGGATCTCCTGGGCAATGGACTGAAGCCTCCGGCTTCTCGTGCCTCCCTGCTTGTTGATATCCGCGACTGTCGCTATATTGTCTGACAGGATTTGGAGGCTGTGACCCCTGATCTCCATCTGAAAAGACTGGAGGGCTCTCTGGACTGCAAGCAGCTCTCTTTGATTGGATGAGGCCCTTGCCTCCTCTGGGGACCACTCTCCTTGTGCTACTGCATTGCTGAGGTGGGCCCCCCATCCCCAGGAACTTGCATCCGTGGTAATCCTTCGGGAAATGGGAAAGGACCATGGGAGACCTCCTGCTAAGTGCTGACCAGCTCTCCACCACCACAGGCTTCTTTTTATCCTGTCGGGCAGCCAGATCCTTGACTCCAGGGACCTTACGTCCCCGTCCCAGTTTCTTAAAAGAAACCTTTGTAACGGACGCTGACGGAGTCTCGCCCATGGTACTGCGGGAAAACATGAGGTCATAAGACCCACTGCCCTCGACACCTGTCTCAGAGAGACCGACTGGTTGGTCTGCAATGTTGACATAGTCTGGAACACTTTGGTAATCTTTTCCTGAGGAAGAAAAACTCTTTGGTTCACAGAGCAAAAATCGTAACCCAGATAAGTTACTTTCTGGGCCGGAATCAAGGATGATTTTTCTTTGTTTATTAGCCAGCCTAGGGACTGTAAGAAGTCCTGTACAGCCTGGAGATCTTCCAACAGCCTTTGGTATGATTTTGCCACTATCAGGAGGTCGTCTAAGTAAGGGATAACCGTTATTGCCTTTAATCTTAGAGGAGCCAGCACTTCCCCCAACACCTTCGTAAAGATGCGTGGGGCTGAGGAAAGACCGAAGGGGAGGGCCTGAAATTGAAAATGTCGGGTCCCCATACCCGTCTTCACTGCCAATCTCAAAAACTTTTGGAAGGCTGGATGGATAGGGATGTGAAGATAAGCATCCCTTAAGTCCAACGTGGCCATAAAGCAGTTTGGGTATAGTAGGTTTTTGATTGTAAAAACCGTCTCCATATGGAAATGCTTGTATCTGATGGATTTGTTTAAGGTCCGGAGATTCATGATAAGTCGAAACTTTCCTGCCGGCTTTCTGACCACAAATACATGGGAATAGAATCCCTTGCCCCGTTCCGATCGAGGAACAGGAATCAGGACTTTTTGATCTAATAAGTCTCCGATCTGGAGACCCAGAGCCCTCGCTTTCTCCCGATCTTGTGGAGGAAATGTGACCAACAAACGTTCTGGTGGTTGGTGAACAAACTCCAGCCTGTACCCGTTGGTCACTAGGTCCAGGACGAAGGGGCTCAGAGTGACTGCTGCCCACTGTGGGATGAAGGCCCTCAATCTCCCTCCCACCGGGGAACACAAGTCACTGCGGCTTGGCGGGCTGTTGAGGAGGGTTAAATAGCACTCCCCCTTTGCCTCTGCCTTTGTGCCCAGTCCAATGCTTTTTCGGCCTGCTGTCCTTTTCTCTAGGACTCTGTTGCCTGTTTTGGCCACGAAAAAATTTTCTGGCTGTCTGAACTCTCTTTTTCTCTGGAAACGCCTTTTTCTTATCAGCCGTGCGTTCCAGTGCCTCCTGTAGACCTGGGCCAAATAAATGATCGTCAGTTAAAGGAAGGCCACAAAGGTGCAACTTGGAGGCCGAGTCCCCTGACCAGGTCTTAAGCCAAAGGCTTCTCCTGGCCGAGTTCACTAGAGCCGAAGTCCTGGCTGACATTCTTACCGACTCAGCGGAAGAATCTGCCAAAAAACCCACTGCCTGAAATAGGAGAGGAAAAGACTTTAAAATTTGCTCTCTGGAGGTACCTGCTGACAGATGTGACTGAATCTGAGTCAACCAAACCTCCAGATTTCTGGCCACACAAGTGGAAGCCAAAGCTGGTTTCAGGTTTCCAACTGCTGAGTCCCAGGCTCTGTGGAGAAGGATATCCCCCCTCTTGTCCATCGGATCCTTAAGCTTACCCATATCATCAAACGCCAGGTCCGAGTTTTTTGAAACTTTTGAAAGAGGTGCGTCTAACTTGGGATTCTTATTCCATGGCTGCGCAGTGTCCTCATCAAAAGGAAACCTCCTTTTTAGGTTACTAGAGAAGAATGGTTTTCTCTCAGGATTATCCCATTCCAGTTTAATAGTATCAACCAAAGAACTATGAACTGGAAACACTCTTGATTTTCTCTTATGTAATCCTTTATACATAAGATCATGTTTGGATAACTGAACCTCTTCCTCTTTTAATTCAAGGGTAGTATAGATAGCCTTTAATAAGTCATCTACATCCTCAACAGATAACTTAAATCTTGAGCCTCGAGTGGATTCTCTATCTCTGGGCTCTGTATCTGACCCTGATTCTTCCAGAGAAGAACGGGTGGATCTGACCTCAGCCTCAGAGTCTTCACTCTCTGCCTGCTGCGGAGTGCTTACTGACGCCTTCAGTGAAGACGGACTGTCTGCTGGAGTCTGGAGCTTGTCAATAAGCGTTCTAAAGGAACTGAAGGTGGACGCAAGCTCATCCCTAACAGAAGTAAGCATCTTCTGGCAAGAGGCAACCGGGTCATCCTTTACTAGGCCTTCTATATAGGTGCGACAAACTGCTTTGCTCCATGAGGAGCTCAATTTGTTTGCGCAAACCGCACATTTCCTTTTAAGTGGCTGCGCTTGGGCCTTGTCCTGAGTCTTGGTCTGCAAGACAAAATAAAAGACCCACAATGTAATTAAAGCCACACAATCACTCCGTAACACCACGTGCAGGAGAGAGGAAATGTGTCCCCTTACACCCACTACTACAGAGGGGGGAGGGGGAGGGAACACTCACAGGGATAGTAAGGTGGTGACAGAACACCCCAGGCTTACCTGTGAGGTGCTGGTGTTGGGAACTGCATCCGCTTCCTGTGCAGGTACTGCAGGAGGATCCATTCTGCCCCTCTTGGTCATCCACAGCCTGGCTGCTTAACACCAAGAAACACCAGCAGCCAGCGTTCTCTGTTCGCGCCGTTTATGAAGACTGGAACCTCGTCTCCGGCGCCCGATGATGATGTCATATGCCCCGGAAGTAACCCTCTCCAGGCACTTCCTGTGGGCCAGCTTGGAGCGCAATAGCTCTGCCCCCTCAAACGCTGCGGCTTCCTCCATTCCTTGCTCAGATCAGCCAGGCTGTCGGCAGGGAAGGACAACCGAAGCTCAGCTGAGCTAGAGTGCAATGCACTGCGCTAGGGGCATGACCTCACACCGGTCCTGGCCCTCTCCAGGCACTGAGGACAGAGAACAGCAACACAGCCAACCTCCCCAGCGGTGTGCTGCTTCTGGCAGAGGAAGAGGTAAGTGATATGCCCCAGAAAAAGCCATACAAAGCCCCTGCTTATAAGGCCTATGGGAGCAGGTTCCATGAACATGTTACCCCCCGTCCGGAGGAAACACAAATAACTGACATGGGCCTGGAGGACCGCCCTTTTATCTGGTGGGGGTGACGTGTTTCCTGTCCTGGTAGGAGGAGCCCAAGGTCTCATGGGCTGTCCTGGAAGATGCTTGGAGAAAACAAAGTTTAAAACAGGAGGTTATAACAGGGGTCATAGTACCTGGGTAGTGTGAGTATCTGAGTGTTGTCTGAGTAGTGTGTGTGGATCGTTAGTACTTGTGTATTGTGTACTCTATACTTGTGTATTGCGAGTGCACGTTGGTCTGTGAGTACCTGTGTATTGTCTTGTTGTGTACCTGTGTATTGTCTTGTTGTGTACCTGTGTATTGTCTTGAGTATTAGTGCCAGGAAGCTAGCTGTTAGGTAATTTGGACAGTAGTGGAGTAAAATCCCCAAATCCTCACTATATTCAATAGGTACGATGCCCGGCGGGTGTGGAGAGGTGACTCTTTGTACATCTTGCCGCATTTATGCGTTCCTTGATGATCCGATCGAGGGCGAATACTGCTGTGCAAAATGTAAGCACATTGTTTCCCTGGAAGCCCAGGTTCTGAATCTGGGGAAGCAACTGTCAGCACTGAGAAGTCCCTCCATACTAAAGGTGAGCCAGGAACGTACACGGCAGGTGCCGGAAGGGGCCAGCACAGAGGCGGGTGGAGACAAAGAGGTGCAGGCACTAGCAAAGAGTAGATGGGTGACAGTCAGGAGGGGTAGAGGGGGAAGTGCCAGAGAGGCCGATCCAGGACTGGAGCATCCCAATAAGTACGCTCCATTGAGTGACATTGGTGAAACCAGTCAGGGACCAGCACTGCTGGAGATGAGGGACTCTCCTAGCTGCCAGGGAAAGAACTCCTCCAGTGAGAGTGGGGGGGCAGCAAAGGAAAAGGAAATACAGATTCTGGTGGTAGGGGACTCAATTCTTAGAAGGACAGAGAGGGCAATCTGTAACCAAGACCTGAAGCGCCGAACAGTATGTTGTCTACCGGGCGCTCGGGTTCCGCACATCATGGATCTTGTGGACAGATTACTGGGAGGGGCTGGGGAAGACCCGGCTGTCATGGTGCACGTTGGCACCAATGACAAAGTCAGAGGCAGATGGAGTGTCCTAAAGAACGATTTTAGGGATTTAGGTGCTAAATTGAGGAAAAGGACCTCCAAGGTAGTGTTCTCAGGAATACTACCGGTACATCGAGCCACACCAGAAAGGCAGAGGGAGATTAGGGAAGTAAACAAGTGGCTGAAGAGCTGGTGTTGTAAGAAGGGGTTTGGGTTCCTGGAGGACTGGGCCGACTTCTCAGTCGGTAACCGGTACTATAGAAGGGACGGACTGTACCTAAATGAGGAGGGTGCAGATCTGCTGGGAATGAAGATGGCCAAAAAGTTAGAGGTGTTTTTAAACTAGTCGATGGGGGGGAGGGTCCAGAGACAGTGATAGCCAGCGCGGAAGATATTCCAGAGGGTAGTATTGGGGGCATTAGTGGTAGGTTAACCAAAGCACAAAAACACAAGGTGAGTATAGTAGCAAGTCCTATTTGCAATCTTGAAACACCCAATACGAGGACAATATGCGACCGGTCTAAACTATGTGGCATGTTCACTAATGCCAGGAGCATGGCGGACAAGATGGGTGAACTAGAGATACTGTTGTACAAGGAGGATTTGGATTTTGTGGGAATTTCAGAGACATGGTTCAACAGCTCTCATGATTGGCTGGCAAACATTCAAGGGCATACCCTATACCGCAAGGATAGAGAGGGTAAAAAAGGGGGAGGGGTATGCCTATATATCAAGAATAATGTACAAGTGAATGTGAGAGATGACATCACTGAGGGAGCTAGGGAGGAGGTGGAATCTTTATGGGTAGAGCTCCAAAGGGATGAAGCTAAGGGGAAAATAATACTGGGAGTATGCTATAGGCCCCCTAACCTGAGGGAGGAAGTGGAGACGGATCTCCTATCACAAATTGGATTAGCAGCAAGGATGGGAAGTGTTATCATAATGGGGGATTTTAATTATCCAGACATAGACTGGGCGGAGGGAACCGCGCATTCATTTAAGGCTCGCCAGTTCCTTAATGTCTTGCAGGACAATTTTATGGGTCAGATGGTAGACGCACCAACTAGAAATAAAACATTACTGGATCTACTGATTACCAACAATACAGACCTGATCACAGATGTGGAAATACGGGGCAATTTAGGTAACAGCGATCACAGGTCAATTCGTTTCAGTATAAATCACACAAATAGGAAACATGAAGGGAACACAAAGACACTGAATTTCAAAAGAGCCAACTTCCCTAAACTACAAACCTTGCTAAAAGGCATAAATTGGGATAAAATATTAGGAACAAACAATACGGAGGAGAGATGGGTTTGCTTTAAGAGCATATTAAATAAGGGCATTAGCCAATGTATCCCATTGGGTAATAAATTTAAAAGAGCAAACAAAAATCCTGGATGGCTTAACTCTAATGTAAAAATGCATATAAAAACAAAGGAGAAGGCCTTCAAAAAATACAAGGTTGAGGGATCATCCTCAGCATTCAGACTTTATAAAGAATGCAATAAGAAATGTAAGGGTGCAATTAGGACGGCTAAGATAGAACATGAAAGACACATAGCGGAGGAGAGCAAAAAAAATCCCAAGAAATTCTTTAAGTATGTAAACAGTAAAAAAGGGAGGACAGACCATATTGGCCCCATAAAGAATGAGGAAGGACATCTGGTTACAAAGGATGGGGAGATGGCAAAGGTATTGAATTTATTCTTCTCCTCAGTCTTCACGAGTGAATCAGGGGGCTTCAGTAACCAAAACTGCAGTGTTTATCCTCATGACACAACACAGGAAGCACCTACATGGTTAACAGAGGACGGAATTAAAATTAGACTTGAGAAACTTAACATTAATAAATCACCGGGACCAGATGGCTTGCATCCGAGGGTACTTAGGGAACTCAGTCAGATGATTGCCAGACCGTTGTTCCTAATTTTTACAGACAGTCTATTGACTGGAATGGTACCAGCTGATTGGAGAAAAGCCAATGTAGCACCAATATTTAAAAAGGGCCCAAAAAACATCCCTGGGAATTAAAGACCAGTTAGCCTAACATCAATAGTATGTAAACTCTTGGAGGGGATGATAAGGGACTATATACAAGATTTTAGTAATAAGAATGATATCATTAGCAGTAATCAGCATGGATTCATGAAGAATCGTTCTTGCCAAACCAAACTATTAACCTTCTATGAGGGGGTGAGTTGCCATCTAGATAAAGGAAGGCCCGTAGACGTGGTGTATCTGGATTTTGCAAAAGCATTTGACACAGTTCTCCATAAACGTTTACTGTACAAAATAAGGTCCGTTGGCATGGACCATAGGGTGAGTACATGGATTGAAAACTGGCTACAAGGGCGTGTTCAGAGGGTGGTGATAAATGGGGAGTACTCAGAATGGTCAGGGGTGGGTAGTGGGGTTCCCCAGGGTTCTGTGCTGGGACCAATCCTATTTAATTTGTTCATAAACGACCTGGAGGATGGGATAAACAGTTCAATCTCTGTATTTGCAGACGATACTAAGCTAAGCAGGGCAATAACTTCTCCGCAGGATGTGGAAATCTTGCAAAAAGACCTGAACAAATTAATGGGGTGGGCGACTACATGGAAAATAAGGTTCAATGTAGAAAAATGCAAAATAATCCATTTGGGTGGCAAAAATATGAATGCAATCTATACACTGGGGGGAGAACCTCTGGGGGAATCTAGGATGGAAAAGGACCTGGGGGTCCTAGTAGATGATAGGCTCAGCAATGGCATGCAATGCCAAGCTGCTGCTAATAAAGCAAACAGAATATTGGCATGCATTAAAAGGGGGATCAACTCCAGAGATAAAACGATAATTCTCCCGCTCTACAAGACTCTGGTCCGGCCGCACCTGGAGTATGCTGTCCAGTTCTGGGCACCAGTCCTCAGGAGGGATGTACTGGAAATGGAGCGAGTACAAAGAAGGGCAACAAAGCTAAATAAAGGGTCTGGAGGATCTTAGTTATGAGGAAAGGTTGCGAGCACTGAACTTATTCTCTCTGGAGAAGAGACGCTTGAGAGGGGATATGATTTCAATTTACAAATACTGTACTGGTGACCCCACAATAGGGATAAAACTTTTTCGCAGAAGAGAGTTTAATAAGACTCGTGGCCACTCATTACAATTAGAAGAAAAGAGGTTTAACCTTAAACTACGTAGAGGGTTCTTTACTGTAAGAGCGGCAAGGATGTGGAATTCCCTTCCACGGGCGGTGGTCTCAGCAGGGAGCATTGATTCAAGAAACTATTAGATATTCACCTGAATGACCGCAACATACAGGGATATGTAATTTAATACTGACACATAATCACACACATAGGTTGGACTTGATGGACTTGAGTCTATTTTCAACCTCACCAACTATGTAACTATGTAACAGAGGGGCCACCAGTCCAGCCCACTGCTCTTTAGGCCACTTTTCCCTTTCAGCAGTCCTTTCAAATGTGGTCAAAAACACCTCTGGATCATCCGCTCCAGTTATTTTTGTCAGTAAAAGGCTTACACCAAAGGATGCGGTATTAGTGGAACCACTTGCCTCACTGGTCTGCGGACGTTGCTGCATTAATGTCTCCATTTGTTGTTGGAGTCTCTGCTCTTGCTTTTGTAACAGGTCTATGAGGCATGCCTCAGATTGCTGCGGGGCTTGTTGCTGAGCTTCCAGACTCTGCAGGTGAACTTGCTCCTGAGCCTCCAGACTCTGCTGCAAAGTTGCATTTGTCTGCGGCTGGGCTGCGAGGCTCTGTTGTTGAGCTGCAAGGCTCTTTTGCAAACCCCCATTTGTCTGCTGCTGATTTGCATTTGCTAGAGCCAGCTGTCTCAGTATCTCCTCCATGCTGGCCTTAAAAAAAAAAAAAACTGCCCCGATGTCTCCACCACCTGTGAGGGGGTTAGCTCGGCAGCGGGTGTGTGTGACCCCCTGGACGGGTTCATCACACAAAATCAGGCACAGCAGATAGCGTTGCAGGTAAAAAATAAACAGGTGCGGTTTATTTATGCTATATGCAGTGAAAAATATAACAGCAAAACAAAAAGAAACATGAAAAGAAATCCTGGTCAGTTTGACCGCTTACTACACACATAGATTCCCTATCTAACAACTGGGTGCAGCCTTGTGCTGCCCCAGTCCCTATCTCTCTTTTAGAAGTTTGCCACACAGGCGTTAACTCACCGCACAGGACAGATACCACACTCCCCAGTCTACACACACAGAACTGGTTCCAGGATGAAGAATCTCCCTAAGCACTCTAGGGTTTTCTGTATAGGTCTTAATGAGCCCACTTACTTCAGCTGGGCTCATTAACTCTTCCCCTGCAGGACTCCCAGCAATCCCCCTAGTAGTATAAGTCAGCATAAAGCCTGAACCTAAGGCATACATATTTTCCATCCTGGATGAAACCAGGTGATTTTACCTGCCTGCTGTCACTATATATATATATATATATATATATATATATATATATATATATATATATAATTTGATACAATTAGTTCTGTATTTAATGGAGTGAGGGTAATGGGATTGATAATATTAGTAAATCAGGGGCAAGATGCTCTGAATTTTCACTCATGGCTGATAGTCATTTATTACAGTATCATTTAATTAGAGATGTTGCTGTGATCTCAAGTTCCAGTGTGCAAGGTACACCATGGCAGTTTGTGAATACATAAATACAGTATTTGTGCAATTTGATTACATGGGTCAACAGAATCCGAGCTTCAAAGCCTGAATGCCATTTGTCATAGAGGAAAGAGAGGAAGAAGAATACCATCAATTACAGGGTAAAAACTAGCATGAAATGACAAACCAGAGAAGAAAAAATCTTTAAGGTGCATTATTATGTCTGTTAAAGGCTATCCATGCATTATTCTAATAAAAGAAACGTATGGCCAAATCTCTTTTTATCTCATAAATCTCATAATTATCTTCTGGGTCACAGGTGTGCACTTATTTGTGCTCTCCTGTTACCCAAAATCAAAAGTTAAAGCCAGTTGTCGGCTGACATCACAGAGCTGCTCTGGCTCTGTAAAAATCCAGACAATAATGTCAGGATCCACCCAGAAGCCTGATTGGCAGCTGACCCATCCTCTCAGTGCATCACTGAGTGCTTGAGGCAGCCGCTCCCACCGCACTCCAGCCTGGCACTCCATTGAGCACTAGAGGGGCAGAGCCCATGGCAGTGACTGACATTCACCACTTTCCACTCAAAGAGAGCTGAGAACTGAGCAACCGTCATGTTTTTTTTTTTTTTTTCACTGTCTTTTTTTTATTCCCTCACTTATCCTTTATCATTGAAACATTGTAAAATATTTAATTCCAAGCAAGTATTCAGCTGAAAAATCATGTAAGGAAGTGAAGCCTTTACCAACTGGATAATAGTTGGGGTCTTATTCAATATAAATACTTAAAACCAGGGCTTTTTTTTCAGCTGGAACTTGGTGGAACTTAGTTCCACCATCTCTGGCTCAGGCCCTCTGCTCCCTGCTCACCGTTATCACTTTCAAACACAAAAGTCCTGCTTCTGTGTTTACAAGTGACAGCTTGTCTCCCAACAGCTTCCACAGATCAGATCTGCTGAGCAGCTCCTACAGAGTTCAGGATGGGGACAAGAGAGATACAGGTTCCCGGGGTGCAATGTGGATGCTGACACCCTCACTGGATATTCTCCCTGCAAGTGAGAGAGGCGGAACCACCTACAGCATGCGGGGAGGTACTAGAGCCCGCTGGATGCTTCAGATTATTACAGCAATAAAGTAAGACATGTGGAAGATGGTGGAACTTTTAAGGGGGGTTAAATTGGGGGCAGTGAAGGTGGTTGCATGCAGAGGTCAGACCTTAAGAAGGATGGAAGTAAGATGTGGATGGGGGATGCAGACATAAGCAGCAGTGGAAGAAGACTAAACTATGTACTCAGTGTGTAGCACACCCCTGAACTAAATTCTGCATTTTGTATGCAGTGCACACCTGAACTCTGCACTTTATATGAAGTGCACACCTGAGCTCTGCACTCTGTATGCAGTGCCCACCTGAACTCTGCACTCTGTGTGTAACAACCCCCCCCCCAAATGCTACACTCTGTGCGTAATGCACTCCTGGTATTTAATGCCCCTTTAGGATCCTCTCACTGTTAGTGCAATTAAACTACACCCACTATTTGATGCGGTTTGGCTGGTGTGTGTGTGTGTGTGTGTGTGTGTGGGGGGGGGGGGGGTTAGGCAGTTATGGTAGAGTTCCTGCACCTATTTTCTGAGAAAAAAAGCCCTGCTTAAAACCTTTGTAGGCAGCAAATAAAGGGAGAAGGTTGCATGCGCCCAGAAACACAGGTTTGTATATCTGCCTTAAAAATCTCACAGGGAAAAGGGCACAAAAAGCCATCAATCAGATGGCAAAATCTGTACAAATTGTCATGAATCACAGGGGAAAAGCTACATGGAACTTTATCAGTCTAGCCACCAGTCACGCCAAGCAGAACACCATTAGGCATAATGGTCAAGACCCATGAAACACCGTAGGTTACAGGAGTAAAACAAGACTGCAAGAAACATAGAAAAAGCCATACACTATGAGTTACAGAAATAAAGCAACACGGAATGCTATAAGTCATCTTGGAAAATAGTAAAAAAATGCCATTAGGTATAGGAATAAATCCCTGCAGAAAGGACATTAAAAAAATGGGAAAACATCACAGAATTACAGAATTCTTATATTCAGAGGAGCAAAGCAATATTGAATGGCATTAGTCACAGAGGAAAATCCACACCGAACATCAGTCATACAAGGAATGCCCCACAAAATACTGGGGGGAAAGGTTGCACAAAACACCCATTATATAGCAGAAAGGCTGCACAATACACAATCAGTCACAGAGTAAAAAGTCACACAGAGTAAAATAACAAAGAGAAAAAGTGGCACAATGCACTATTACCACAGGGGAAATGCTACAGAGACCATCAGCAAAGTATGACATAAGTCATGGGGAAAAGGCCAAACAAAACATCAACTGTCACGTAAAAAGCTCCAAAGAACACAGACATTTGGCAAGGTCACACAAAATTGTATTAGTTTGAGGGGTAATGTTCTGCACTATGCTCTTATTCATGGGTTAAAGCTTTACAGAATGTGATTAGCTGTGGGAAAAAGTGACACTAAAATCGAGCCACAGGACCAAAGCTGCACAGAATTTCATTAGCCATGGTGTAAAGAGGCACAAAATGCCACACACAGTCACATGGGTAAAGAGAGTGACATCAGCCAGAGATAAGGCATCACGAAAAGCTCACAAAATAAAAGATATATAGGATGCCTTCGATCAGAAGGCTTAAAAGATACAGAATACCATTAGTCTTAAGGGTAAAGTGACACAGAATACCATTAGTCACAAGGGTAAAGTGACACAGAATACCAGTAGTCATGGGGTAAAGCCACAGACCTGCAAGTCAGGCAGAAAATATCGTGCAACACCCATAGTCACAATGGACTAGAGTAGTAATAGCACTAATAATTCCAACCCTCACAGGGAATGCCATAGAATATGTATTTCTCATTGATCAGGGAGAAGAAGTACACTGTTGGTATGTACTGTGTTTTTTTTCTATATGTACTTTCACACCAGTGTGGCCAAGGATCAGTGGTGCTGCAGGGGCAGATGAAGGCTCCAGATTTGAGGCAACAGAAAGGTAATATATGGCATGTGCCCCCATTGCCAAAATCTAGCAAAAAGCTTTGAAGTTAATCAATTCCAGCAAGTCTAATGAAATCACTCATATCAATGTGACACTGTCAAAATATCATGCAAATATTGAAATTACCAAATGAATGAAAATAGTATAGTCAAGCATGGGCCAACTTTAACTTGATTAGAATCAAATGCAATGATTGGGAAATGATCAAGCTGTGTTCTGCTTCCCTAGGGGGTAACAATATTGCACCGTACACACGGTCGGATTTTCCGATGGACAATGTCCGATCGGAGCGTGTTGTCGGAAATTCCGACCTTGTGTGGGCGCCATCGGACATTTTCCATCGGATTTTCCGACACACAAAGTTGGACAGCAGGAGATAAAATTTTCCGACAACAAAATCTGATCGCGTCAATTCCGACCGTGTGTGGCCTGTTCCGACGCACAAAGTGCCACGCATGCTCAGAAGAAATTCCGACACGGGACAGCTCGTTCTGGTAAACTTAGCGTTCGCAATGGATACAGCACTTTCGTCACGCTGCAATGTTCAAAATGGTTTAATACAGCGCACTCTCTTCTTCTTTATGATGTGCCAAGAATATATTAGTTTTGATGCTCATATTCACACACACTTCTCACAAACTTCTTTCGTTACTATTTATCGGGATTCCTTCAATATATTTTGATTTCTCACATCTGACAACATATTTTTTTTTTTTTTTTGACTTTAATGTAGAATCTTTTTTTGTGTTTCTCTTTTTTAATTTTTTTTTTTGGTGATTTTGATTTGTACTCCCGAAAATGTTTGTGTGTTTTTTGTGACAAGTTCCCACAACACCACTAATATGTTGTTCTATTTAATCTGTAGGCGATTGTTTGGTGTTGTTGTCCCTTGTTAATTTTTATTAAGGGGTCACAACCATAAACAAAGAGGGAGGCAACGCTGGAGAAACTGCAGAAGTGGGCGAAGCCTTGGACCCCCAGGGCAGACATCAATTATTTAAAAGCAAAATTGGTGGCCTGAGGAGTCCATATCTAAGGGAGGGCAGTCTGGTCCAGAAGTCCCAGAGATCCGGAAAGCAGCAGATGACATCTGTGTCCCCAGGCTGTGGTCATACGAGATACTGCATGTTCTGTCAGACCAGACTGAACCCAGGGTCATCACTCTTTGATCTTCCTTCCACGCTTCCTTCCAGCCTTTGGCTGTGGTGGTCTACTTGTGGCAGCAGGAGGAGGAGGAGGAGGAGTATCGTCCATCTCAATGACATCCGTCTTGTGTGTCAGTTCCCCACTCTCCCCCTTACGTAGGACTTTATAAATCAGGTCCTCAGAGATCTTGCGTTGGCCCTCCTGCATGCCCAGCAATTTGGTGGCAGCCATGCAGGCAAAGGCCTCTTCAGGACTGGGGAAGGCTCTGAGGGACGCCGAAGCCTCCTGGATCAGCCTGTATGCTGAATCCTGCACAGGACTGGGAGTGGCCTTCCTGGCCCTTTTGTATGGCAGGCGGAGGGGAGGAACCTGAGACTCAGTCAGGCTGCGACTTGTCCCAGGCTTCTCTTGGCTGACACTTAGCCCCGCCTCCTCCTGGCTGACACTAATCCCCGCCTCCTCCTGGCTGACACTAATAATCCCCGCCTCCTCCTGACTGCCACATTCCACAACCTCCTCCTGGCTGATTTCTTCCTGTGTATGAAAAAGGGACATAGTTTTAGTATTTTATTCATCAATCACACACAATTTTCACCTCCTGACTGCTGCAAATTGAATGTTAACAAATATAACAGACTATCCTTCTGAGCCCAGCATTTTTCATTCTTGTCCCAATTTTGGGTGCCCACTACTGTCTATTGATATGTAAAACACTTTTTTTAATCAGCAATTAATGATCAATAATAACATCTAGTAAACATAATTTATTTATTGCCCAGAAATCTGTAGAAGAATGCTATACCTGACTCCAGCTGGGCTCCTCCACTTCTTCCTGGCTGGAAGGCCCAGGTTGGACATCGGAAGCCTCAGCTGGTATGGAAGGAAGCGTGGAAGGAAGAGTGGAGAGGGATTCCCTGACTTCAGTGTGGTCTGACAGAAATCGCAGTCTCTCGTAGTACCACAGCCTGGGGACATAAACGTCATCTGCTGCAGCTCCGGACCTCAGGGAATCTGTGACCTTCTTGCGCTCCCTCAGATATGTGCTCCTCAGGCCACCAATTTTTGCTTTTAAATAAGGGATGGTTGCTGTGGGGACCACCGGCTTCACCAACTCCAGCAGTTTCTCCAGCGCTGCCTGCCTCCTCTGTTTGTGATTATAATGGGGGTGTCTCACTTGCCACAGACAGGGCTGCTCCCTGTACTTGTCAATAAACAGGGGCAGGAAATTGTGGTCGTTGAACCCATCCATTTTCTCTGCAAGACACAACACAAGACAAACCCTAATGTCAGGCCAAACTCCCCTAATCTTGTTACAATATAGGCTTCCATTTCGAAGCAGTATAGGCCCAAGTTTAGATCCTACCTTCGTTAGCACGATCGGCATCTCTGATGCCCCTTCCTCCGCTCACAGATCGTACGTAAGACGCGCACGCGTTGTGATTTATACACATTGCGCATGCGTATAACTCCTCCCGCCCCTGACGTTCTTTCTATTCTATTCCCCGCCCCTTTTCGTTCGGCGCAGTGGAGGAAGAGCACATGGCAGATAGACAGCAGGATCGTGCTAATTACAGCAACGAGGAGGAGGAGGAGGAGGAGGAAAGGCCAGAGCCTGAAACGCCCCGATCCAGAAGGAGATTAAAGGACTCAAATATGTCCTTTGGGGAGATGTTGGAGATGGTGGACATCCTGAAGAAGGCCGACTATGATGGAAAGTATGGGCCTTACCCCAACCACAATGTCCGAAAGGCCAAGATCATGGCAAAAGTGGTCAGGAGTCTGCACCGGAAATTCGGGGTACGCCGATCGAAAGATCAGCTCAGAAAGCGGTGGTCGGACCTGAAATTACGAGAACATGAGCAGTACAGAAAGATCTGGAGAGTGTTGCAAAAAAGTAAGTAGTTGTGCTGTGTTCCTATTGTTCTTGTGTTTATTACGTTCGTGCTGCTCCATGTGCTTTTAGGAACTGTTGTACAGTTTAAAATGGTAACTTTCATGTTCATGGGCACATTATTCGTTCGGATCACACATTTTTATTTCAGACGATAAAATACCATTGTTTAGGCCATATGCATTTGGCCACCATTTTGACGCCCTATACTTGTCTTCAAAGAATTGGGTTGTGTAGATGGCTTTGTTACTAGAATGAAATGCAAACTAGATTCTGTGTATAAGGAGAGGACACTGAGCAGCTTTTTTCACATCTGGACACTGGAGCACTAGTGTGGGACCCCAGAACACCATTTTTATTAGGGGGGCCACACAGGTGCTCCAGTGTATACTATAGGGGGGTCTCCATCTGTGAAGCTTGTACTAAACAGGTAAAGTTTTGCAGCTTGACAAAGGGCATTAAAAAAGCTACATCTTGGAACTCTGCTAAAATAGACAATTGTACCCCACTTCCAAGCAATGTTTCATCTTTATAGTTCTGCCATCAAATATCTGTGTGCTAATTATACCATTTTTGTTTTACATAGGGGAGAAAAGACTCGGAGGACACCCCTCATCCGAGGAGACCAGAGCCCCCCTCCTCTGGAAGAAGGGGAAATCCCCCCAACACAAGATGAGCAGGAGGAAGAAGACGTGGTGGAACTAGTCACCACAACAGGTGAGTGTCTGCAACCACAGGCTCAGATAAGAGATGGATGGCGGCATTTTTTTGAAACCTAATTTATTTTGGGTTTCCTCTCTTTTTAGGTGATCGTGAGGTTGTGGATGAAGATCCTTTCACATCCGAAAGTGCCCAGATCCTGATCGGGGAGATCATGGGGTGTAATTTACAATTGGAAAATATCAAACAAAACATCAATGATGTTATTCCAAAATATAAAAACATCATTGATGTTTTGGGGCGAGTTTAAAACCCCTCCAAATCACTTTCTTCTTTTGTGTGCTACAATGTGCGAAATGTTTTTGTGATTTTTCCCAAAGCCAAATTTGGAGAATGCACACAGTGTGTCAACATGTGCTATCTGCCATCACGATCAATGGATGTGTTTTGGGGGTGCAACCCCCTCCTCAATAATAAAGTAGCGGTGAGGAAGGGCTTTCTCCCCCAAAACACGTCCCTTGATCCCCCCTGATGGCAGATAGCACATGTTGACATTGTGAAATTTGTGTGCATCTTCCAAATTTGGCTTTTCCAGGGGTGATTTCCCCCCATCTGAACGCAATATCAAACACAGTTCCTAAATACTCATGTCTGATATTGCCTTCCAGTTCTACCAAATGTGAACTTTGTAAGATCAAGATTTGTGTCTTTCTTGTGGGTTTTACACAGGCCTGTTTTCTATAAAATGCACATTTTGATTTTGGATAATGACACCATAAAAATTGTTATACAACAAACATGTTGGTTTGTCAAAAAAACCTTGGGTAAATGCACATGTGATTGTGCTGGTATTAAAAAGATTGTTAATCAAGAATGTGTGGATTATTGTCTCAACACTACAACACTTTTGGTTTGATGTAATAGTTGTTTTATGAGAAAATGGGGGTTATTTCCTAAGGGCAAATCCTCTTTGCACTACTAAGTGCAGTTTCAGTGCAATTGCAAGTGCACTTGTAGTGAAAAGTGTCTTTGCATTTAGTAAATAACAGCCATCAGTGCTTTGTAAGGTTACACAATCACAACATTTTCTGCACTCCACACATTTCTGTCAGGGTCAGCTCAAACAAACACAAGCAGTAAATGTCCACAAAGAAGAGCCTGGGGGGAGATGCCTGTCGAGAACTTCAAGTCTTGCAGGCTTCTCCCTGTGGCCAAATACCGCAGGGTAGCGACCAACCTCTGCTCCGGAGTTATGGCTTGCCTCATGCAGGTATCCTGCCTGCTGATATAGGGGGTCAGCGAAGCCAACAAACGGTGTAATACGGGGTCCATCATCCGGAGAAAGTTCCTGAAATCATCAGGATATTTCTCACGGATCCCACGGAACAAAGGCATATGAGAGAACTGGTCACGCTGAAGCAACCAATTCTTGGTCCATGAACTCCTCCCCACCCTGTTCATGGACTGGACTTGTGTCAAGGTCAGGACCCCAACACCAAGCCCCCACACAGCACGAACTCTACGAGGAGTACGCATACGAAACATGGCTAGAAAACGGTCTGCTGCTCAGAACGAAGTAACAGAACGCACTGAAGAACAGCAAGGCCTGTGAAGAGTGACCTGAAAACCAGTAACGAACGAACAAGAATACAATGACTAAGTCACGCGGAACTTGCTTGCACGCACTGAAGAGCAGATACAAACCCACAAGCACAAACTGAATGGCAGAAAACGATCTGAAAGCCACGAGTCTGAAAAAGCGTGAATCGTCTCTCACCAAACTTTTACTAACACGAGATTAGCAAAAGGAGCCCAAAGGGTGCCGCGCTTGGTTCTGAACCGGCCTTTTCTAGTCTCGTCGTACGTGGTGTATGTGATTGCGTGGTTGTCGATCGGAAATTCCGACAACTTTGTGCGACCGTGTGTAGGCAAAACAAGTTTGAGCCAACATCCGTCGGAAAAAATCCTAGGATTTTGTTGTCGGAATGTCCGAACAAAGTCCGACCGTGTGTACGGGGCATATGTGTTTCTTATCTTCGGAAATGCATGTTATTACACACATATATTTTCACAACTTAGTAAAAATTATCTGCTTAACCATGAAAAGCCAACTCTTTACTATGAATAAAGAAAAGCTCAGTAGATTGTTTTAAGAAAGGCCTGGATTCTTTTCTAGATACACATAATATAACTGGATACTAATATTTATAGATAAAGTTGATCTAGGGAACATTCGATTTCCTCTTGGGGGATCGGGAAGGATTTTTTTTTCCTGCTGTAGCAAATTGCATCATGCTTTATTGGGGTTTTTTGCCTACTGTGGGTATAGGATTGTTTCTATAGGATTGTTTAAGTTTTTTTTCCTTCTATTGGTTGAACTAGATGTTTTTTTTTTTTCAATCAGACTAACTATGCAACTGTGAAACTTTGTAAAAGGAAGGATATAAGCATGTGTCTGCCTTTTAAGTTCATGGGCCTCTTTGCAAAGTACATCATTGCTTGACCCGGTGGACTCTAGTGAAGTGGGCAGTTTCAACTGTTAATATTCTATTACACTAGCGTATTCCAATTTATTTTCCAGTAATTTGCTTACATTGTCAGCACTCTAGAAGGCTTATTGAGTTTATTTAACAAGAAGAATGTTGTACATGATCTAAAGAAATGTTTATGTGTTTATAAGTGTTTGTAATAATCTGTTTATATAATTAGTGGCATTTGATTACAGCTCTGGTAAGAGCCATGGTGTCAGTTCAAATCTTATATTTTTCTCTTGTATTACTTTAGCACTCCTAGTAATGTTTTGACACCCATCCTGGTAGAATAGCATGGTATACAGTAGATCACCATAGCTGTGAAGTCCTTGCATTTTGCTAGGAGACTCCAGCTAAACAGTTTGATTACTGGATCTTCATTCTGCTAGAAGTTCCCTCTGGCTCACACTCAAATTGACTGACTGATATAATAACATAAACACCCCTACTCCATTCACTCAGCATCTGCAGCAGCTAAGGCAGTGAGCTAGAGCTGAAAAGAAGGAGAGAGCCAGATGGAGATGGGCTATGTGATCTTTCTTCTTCATCACCTCTTTCTAGCCACTGAAAGATGTGTGTGATAAGAAGGGATCCCTAAATGCAGCTGGAGCTGGGGATTGTGGGTAAGTAGAGGTATAAGCAAGAGTTTTCCCCTGTAATGTCTCTAGATTTTGTTAACAATTAATGAACATAATTGCCTGCTTGGTGCCCATGTTTATAATTTCCAGTTTATTCTCTCTGTACTGTAGACGAGGAGGCTTTAGACATTCTTTAGAGTTGCCATCATCCCTTTAATATTGCAAAATCTACTTACTAAGTTTCTCCAAAGACTTTAAGGGCAACAAATTTTATGTTACAATTCAAACATATTTCATGTCTGAGTTATATATATATATATATATATATATATATATATATATATATATATATATATAGCCGCTCAGCTGTCAGCTAATTGGCAGCTCCTATCTCTCCACAGTGACTTACCTGTTGATGATATCCTGCTCGTCAGTCCTGCCTACTTAAGCCATCTAGCCCAGATGCCTTTGCCTTGGTCACCATCACAGAGACTATCTCCTGTGTTCCTGTTAAAGACCTGCTTGGCTGACATTCATTCTGCCTCCAGATCCTGCTTGCTATTCCACTATGCTGTTCCCTGGCTTCCTGACTTTCTGGCTTGTCTGACTATCCGTTCCAGTTACCAAACTTTGGCTAGATTTTGACTATGTTTGTTCTATTTACTTTTATTATTAAACAAGTGTTATTTATCTGTACTTCTGTCTCAGTCTGATTCATGGTTTCTGACAATATTTCTGTCTTATTTCTTTATTTTAGTCCTCTGACTGGGTAACCACAGAGTGTTCGGCCCTATGTCTGCCTTCCCTGCCCTGTGGAAGGGGAGAAGTGGAGCAGCAACATCCCGGAAATGATGTCACCCTTAGTACAGGATGACGGTGTGACATTGTGTGACACATGCACCATGCGGGACACCAGGGATCACAATTGTGGCACCATATTTGCCCCCAAGGTAGAGACTTATGTTAGACCTACAGTGTCCCATATGAACATACAGGTTTATAAAAGGTTAATGCTACAAGGATAATTTCACCTTTTGCAGGTAAAAAAAAATTGCATTCATTTAATTTTTTTCATATTGCAACCTTTAAAGCATTGCACCGACTGTCAGCAGATTGCAGGTGCAACACGTGAATCCTGCAGACACTCAGCAAGCTGTCTGCCCATACCTCCAATATATGCAGGCAGTTACTGAATAGCAGGAAGAATTACTGAACTACGAGGATGCGCACCAGTGCCCTTGCAGTTCATTGAGAACTACAAGCCATTGGCTGCAGAAGCAGACGGTACTTGTAGTCTAATTCATTCACAGGAAACTGTGAATGAATGACGTGGTCGTGTGGGCAGAGCTCTGCATAGCTGCACTATTTTCAAATTGTAAAATATCGGTGTAACGTGTAACATGCTCCTAAAGGTGAACTTAGCCTATAATAGGATAATTACCCTTTTTCTTGTTATATGTACATAAAAACTCTTCTGGCGTACATTATGATCTGTGAGTACAAGCCATGGACAACATTGTAGCTGGATGTTGTAACTGAGGTTCTGAGAATTAAAGGGTAACTCCACTTTTGTGGGGAAAAATAGCAAAAATAGCAAATAAAAAAAATAGCATATACAATTGTGACACAAAT
This sequence comes from Lithobates clamitans, assembly GCA_037952925.1. Classification (NCBI taxonomy): domain Eukaryota; kingdom Metazoa; phylum Chordata; class Amphibia; order Anura; family Ranidae; genus Lithobates; species Lithobates clamitans. The sequence goes on along the minus strand of JBBGZY010000758.1, from coordinate 2,190,209 downwards.
CATATTGTAATTTAAATTCTTAACAAGTACACTCCAGCAACTCAACAGCTTCTCCATAGAAAACTTTATTGAAGCATCATAGCAGTAACATCATCATAAACTGACGCGTCTCGGCCTAAGCTCTCATCATAGCATGAATATATGACATTAAAAACAGGTATATAAAGAAAAAACCCTCATAAAGTGAGAGGGGCTGTATTTAGCTTAATTAAAAAATCATCACATTGATTGGTTACAAATGGAGATGCTCAAAACCTGGGTCAGATGATCAAATTTAATATTTATTTTGTACTGTGATTTAAAAGACAATTTTTCCACTGTTGCATCAGTGGGACTTTAATGGTTAACATCTTGTGTTTCCTGTTGAAACCCCCTGTCATTTGTGAACATCTGACCCAGGTTTTGATCATCTCCGTTTGTAACCAAACAATGCGGTGATTTTTTGATTAAGCTAAATATCACCCCTCTCACTTTAGGAGGGTTGTTTATATATACCAGTTTTTAATGTCATATATTCATGCTATGATGAAGGCTTAGGCCTACGCATGGTTGGTTTTCAAAAAAAGGTGCCTGCACTTCTTTGGTGCAACGTGGTGCAATTCAGCCCATTCAAAATGGGCTCAAATCACACCACACAGAATCGCATGTGAATTGCACAGGAATGCAGTGCAGTTTTTGTGCGATTTACATAGTTACATATAGTTACATAGTAGATGAGGTCGAAAAAAGAGACAAGTCCATTAAACATGCAAACTATAGTGTGAAACCAGGCTTACTGTGTTGATTGTGGTGCAATCAAGGCCCATTCATTATGAATGGGCTCAAATTGGACCAAAGTCATGCATGCACCAATTTTGGAACCGCACTGCAACCGGTTTGCATGGTCGTTTTGTGAATGCGAATGTATAGAAAAAAAACTGCGCTATACCATAGATTGAATGTGAATGTACATGAATAAATCATACATATCATGAAATAATAAAATATAAATCAAAAAGATTCCTCTTATAAAAACACAACACCAAAGAAATCCGAAAAAATGTGCAATAATCAAATAATGTCATAAAAAATCAGTGATAACCATTGCAAATAAAGTTGTGAGTCAATATATGCATATGATCTTGAAGAAAAACAGAGACCTGAAGATCTGAAGAAAAACAGAGACCTCGAGTGAAAAATGAGAAAAGTTCCAAAGGACAGCCCCTCAATGTTGCACAAAGAGGACTCCCTCGGTAGAGCACGTAACAAAAGGCCTGATGGTATACTCTTCGTGGGTGCTGGAAGACCTAAACCTAAGGGTTCTCCTATGTGTGCAGCCATTCAATGAACACACCCTACATCTCCTAAATTGGTAGAATCATGTGAGGTCATTAAAAAAGATCTTTCTGGTAGTAGGGGGGTCAATGATATTGTTGACGATGGTGCCCCTGAGCGAGGGGACACCTCTATAGACCACTTGAGGTTTAGCAGGGAGAAAAGTGTTAAGGGTGGCATCATTGGTAAGATCATTGTGCCAATGCTTTTTGATTATTTGCCTCACTGTCCTGTGTTGGATAGAATATGTCGTAATGAACGGAATGGAGGGCACCCTATTGTCATTAGGCGTTCTCTCCCTTAGTAAGTCATTTCTATCCATGGCCAATACTTCTTTCAGAGTGCTAGTGAGAAGTGTGTCTAAGTACCCCTTCTCCAAAAAACGTTTCGTCAGAATGTCCGCCTGCATGAGGAACTCCCCATTGTCTGAGCAATTCCACCTCAGGCGCACATACTGACTTTTGGGCACCGACCAGTTGCACTCCCGCAGTTACGCTGCACACAGACAAGTCATACTGCTGGATTTCCTGTTGCACGCCCGCAGTTACCCTGTACACAGACAAGTCATACTGCTGGATTTCCTGTTGATCTCCCGCAGTTACGCTGCACACAGACAAGTCATACTGCCAGCTGGACATCCCTGGTTTGGTCTGCATACAAGCTTTTATTGCTTGCTTTTTGGTAAGCGCAAAATCTATGTGGTGAAGGATCACTGTGAGCGGTGTGTTAATGCAATCTTCACAATAAAGTCCTCTTTGTGCAATATTGAGGGGCTTTCCTTTGGGACTTTTCTCATTTTTCACTCGAGGTCTCTGTTTTTCTTCAGTCAAGATCATATGCATATACTGACTCACAACTTTATTTGCAATGGTTATCACTGATTTTTTATGACATTATTTGATTATTGCACATTTTTTCAGATTTCTTTGGTGTTGTGTTTTTATAAGAGGAATCTTTTTGATTTATATTTTATTATTTCATGATATGTATGATTTATTCATGTACATTCACATTCAATTTATGGTATAGCGCAGTTTTTTTCTATACATTTGATATTTTTGGTGTGCATCTCACATTTAAACTGCTGCTTTTTGGGGGGTTTTATTTGTATAGTGGTAGCGCAGTATTTTTTCCATTTTTCTATGTTTACGTTTTGTGAATGCGATCTGTTTCAGGCAAACACACTGTGTTTTGCAACCTTTGGGGTGTCGTTAACATAGCACTGACACCCACTGTAGATGGCAAGGGGGGTGTGATTCGAATAAGGTGCATGAAACGTGCGTGGATTGAGGGTTTCCCACATTGTAGTATACCTCCACGTATCTTCTAAGCAGTAGTGTGTTTTTCCTCTGCCAGTGGAGGAAGGTGTGCAATTACACACCTTCTCGCACCCGCTTATATGTGAACCTATCTTAAAGAGAAGTCAGTGTATTCAAGGCTGATAATTTTTCAGTTGATTGTTTTTTTTATTTTTTATTCCGTGATTGATTGAAAATTAATCTAATGTTAACACAGTGAGTGTGCTGCCTTCCACAAGATGGTGCCCATTGTACCTACCCAGTAAGATTGGCTGTTACAGTGCACCATCCTGTGGTAGGCAGTGCATTCCCCTTTTTTTTATCTGTAAAAGTTAAAAAGGTCAATGAGTGCTCTGTCTGACACAACATGGTGCACTTTGCACCATAATAGCCAACCTTACTGAGGAGATGCAAAGGGCACCATCTCCTTGTAGGTAGGCAGCACACTTACTTTGCACCTATTCAGTTTGGACTCTAATACTGGACAATAGCCAACAGCATTCATAAAAACCAGAAGAAGGAAAAACTGAAATCAGGATGTGATTGCTTACTAGGGGCAACACATATTGTTTTTCCTTTTTCCAGTCTTTATAATTTTGGCACAATTTATTTTATTTAACAAGACTTTTACTTAGTACCTGCTGCTGAACCCACCAGCACAAAAAATTATCTACGGCCCTGCTTACTCTATGTACAGACACGCTTTAGCACTAACCATGCAACTCTTTTTATATTAAACACACATGTTGTGACATATTGTTAAACACATTTCTTTTTATTTTCAGTATTACAAAGTATAATTAAAACATACATGGTAATTATTCTTGCACACATAACAGCATTATTACAACCACTAATTAGTTATCTTACTCATCTAAGGCAAAGAAAGGTTATGCTCTTATGATTTATGAACTTTAGAAATGGCATTGGACATATTGAAAGGACATTTACAATGGATTAAATATTTGGTACCAACTACAAAAATTAAAAATGCTTTTTTTATGTGAGATATTCTGACTTGATGACCTGGGTCAGACCTAGTTGATATGATATGATTGCAGTTATTGAAATAAACTTAAATAGACTGTTGTACAGATGAATGTAAGGAAGGCAGCTAGTCTTGGATGTATAACATTATCAGCATGGGTTTGATTAATGTCTATCATAGAGGAAACTAAAAAACATTGTTAACACTGTACACTTTGAAACAGTATAATTGAATATTCAGCTTCTGTGATGATAATTATCGACACAAAAATATGTAATTACATACAATATTTATGAATTCTCCAAGTCTATGTTAGCATTTAGAATTGAATGTTTAAAATCCTAAAAGTTCACCAGGATAAAATTTACCATAATGATAAATACATAGATTTAATATTGCTGTTATGAACCTGCAGGAGATGTGCTAGCTAGCAGACACCTAAATGGATGTAACGCCACATTTAGGCCTCATGCACACAGGACGTTTTGGAAATTCTCCTAAAATCCCTTTCTCCTGGCAGCAACGTTTTGGCAGAAAACTGACGCTTGCAAAAGTGTTTAGTGCATTAGGGTGGATTTAGGCACATTTGCAGCAGTCAAGTGCTTGGGTGTTAATTCATTCAAGTGGCAATTGAATAATATAATAAGAATAATAATTTATTCTGGTCATTGAAATTATTTAATGCTCAAATGCTAAATGCGCCTAGCGTTAACGCACGTTAACAAGTGTCAAGCGTTTTTTCTCTCAATACACAGCTGCTCCTGGACACACTGGCAGTTGTTTTTTTTTTCAGCCTCTAAAAGCCCCTGCCACAAAATGCTGCTAAAAGCCTATGTGTGCATAGAAGAAAGAGCTGGGTGCTCACCGCTGAAAAAGCTGAACTGATTGGGATCTGTAGAAGCTGCTGAAAAAACCCTGGGTGCCTGCCTGGTCTGCAGTCAGAGAAATCCAAGTGAAACAATGAGAAATGGTGGCACATGTAAAAATAAAATCAAAGAAAATGATTGAGTGTCCATAAAATCCTAGGAACATGACATACATAAGATCCAAAGGTGCTCAGTGGACACGTTTCACATGAATGTGTTTACTCATCTCTAAATTACCCACAGATGTGTGTATAAATTTATAGCAAAAAAGTCCATGAGAGGAACCAATTGGAAGCCAGGAATCACGGAGCCTGCACCTGATCTGGCACTCCCAAATTGGCCCAAACCAGACCAATAGGCAAAAAATGTAAAACACAAAAGTGCACATAGAAAAACCCACAGAATTCAAATATACATATATAATGAATGGTGTTAGTGAAAAAAAGATAATTGAAAAAAAAGTGTATATGAATATGTATATATACTGTATATATTCAAATACATGGAGAATGAAAAATGAGGGTGCTTAAAAATAATAAACACTAAAGTATATAAATTGTGGTGCGACCATGTAATGTGAGCGCACGTGAATATAAAATTGAATAAATATGCATGTGTGTACAAAAAGAACAAAAGATGAACAATATTGAACAATATTATAAATAAAAAAACGAAATATAAATCTATATGAACATAAACAAAATATTATTGTTAAGGGGTTTTTTAACACCTGACACAAGGCTAAAATGTCATATGGGCCGGGAGGAACTGGTAAAAAAGACATCCGCTAAATACAATGACACTAAACCAATTTCTATGTATATGTATATAAAGGCAGTAAAAGTGCATTATTATTTAGACGGTCATGGTAAAAAAAAAACAACTATCAAAAAAAAACCCTATCCCAAACTTAGGCTATCATAGCAAAAACGCACAACCTAATTAGAAACACTGCACATGTGTGAAACAAGGAAGAATCCAACAACAAGAAACATATCCAAAGAAAACCATATTCTCACGAAAATAAATAGAGGAAAAGGCATGCAGAAATTGCAAGGTGCAACATCAATAAAGGTATATGAAAAAATACATAATGATCTGTGAACATACAAAAACATTAGTACTATAGTGTGGACATGTCCAGCATTACAAACCTTTTGGTCCAAAATCTTTAGACTAATCTCAAACATCGTAGTGACACAAGTCCTTCTCTCTGCAGGCATGGCGATCTTATCCTTAGGCATAGACCACATTCCAGCAGCTGCAAGAGCCATAGTAACCCATATTCTAATTAGCGCTAGAGTGTTAATAATGAGACACTAGAAGGACATAAGACCACCCTCAGTAAAGGAAGTAGTGGAGACAACTAATACACATGCCACCTATGAGCTAATGTTCACAGCAGCCCAGGGTAACTATCTTAGTATGAGTTCCAGATGGCAACATTGGACCGATTGGTACCAACCCAGTGATAAAGGTCAAAGCAAGCAATAAAATAATAATGACCACAATACATTTTGAACAAGTTGGACTGTGTAACTATACTATTTTCTTTTTCTTCTCCTCTATTTTCAAATTTTTTTTAAATTTAAGTCTGTTTAGAGCATAACTACGCTTTCCCATTACTCTCCATTTTAGTTTACGCTCAATAAAGTTATAAATATTCAGAACATCACAGAAGCATCCAGCTGATAACATACCATACTTTTTACATGTAATAATATATATATATATATATATATATGCTATACGTTGTAAATCTCATGTATTAAGAATACGCTATAGATGCTGTTTTATGATGTCATCTGTCAAATGTTTGTTTTCATAACCAATAAAAACTATTGAAAATAAAAACATAAGTACATCCATATATTAAAAGTATAAATACATACCCCAAAATGCGAATAAATTGCAAACTGCAAACCAAAAAATGAAAATCTTGGAACCTAATCAATATATTGAAGAACATCTCATTCATAATTTAGACCCAAAGGAATGCGGGTACCTAAATAAAAAATCCAATAAACTAAACTTCCCTTTTACCTAAAAGTTTAAATAAATCACCACCTCTAAAGGGAAGTTTAACCCTCTCTACAACTTGTACATGTACTAGAGAGATGTCGCCATGATGATGCCCATTGAAGTGAGTTGCGACAATAGTGGATTTACCAGTTCTAATATCGCTGAGGTGTTCCCGAAAATGATCTCGTAGCCTATGGGTGGTGCATCTCACATTTTGAATTTTGCAAGATTTGCATGTGATATAGACCACATATTTGGTATTACAATTGAAAAAATGTTTCATGGACGCATAGGCTAACATGTAGGGGAGTTTAAAGGCAGGAAAAAAACACCCGATGCCCCTAGAAGCATCTGGAAAATCGCCCAGTGTGCTTGAGGCCTTATGAAGCTTAATGACTGTCATTAATCCAACATAGCAGCTCAGTGCAGGAATTTCAGATTCTTGACAATAGTTGAGAGTGTGCCTGCAGCTTCTGAAGAAATACCAGCTATGTAGTGGTAATCTACTTTTTTAAATTAAGTTTGTACATGGACAGATTCGTTTTAAGGAGAAGATTGTCAGCTATGTAATTAGCAAGGTTGTATGCATCTTGATTATGCAAATTACAGTACTTTGCAGTCTGAAAAAATTATTAAAAGATCTTTTGACCAAAAGCAAAAGATTAAATAGTGACCATCAGGGCTTGTTTCTCAGCGAATAGGTACAGGAACTCTTCCCTTTTGAGCCACTTCTTGTCTCCCCTCCCCAGAGAACCATTCCTTGGTTCCACGCCCTACCCACCTCCCAGTAATGCTGCTTTTAGAGAATACATAACTAAATATAATGTTGTGGTGCTAAGCAGTGTGCATACAAATTTATGATTTTTTAAATAAAAACAAAAAAAAAACAGTTTTTTTTTCATTTCAATCAGATTTTTTTGGTTTATCAAATTTATTTTAATAAAATGCTTTTGGAGAAAAAGTCTAATCAAATATAGTTTTATATTTAAGATACAATATTAATTTTGTTTATTCAGCATGAAATGGAGCTTAGTTATGTAGCAGGAGGCTGTATATTCTGCAATATTTACATTTTTACATTTTTTTTTTCACAGTAACCATGAGATAAAACAAAGTTCAAGAATGTTCCTTTATGTCATTGTTTTGCAAATCTATGTACACTACAAACTGTATGATTGTTTGAAGAGAAATGCATCTGTACCAGGCACAAAGTGTGAGGAGGAAGGACAAGCAGAAAAATGAAAGTGAAACCTTCTAAGCAACTTATAAAGCTTGTGATCCTTCTGCACATAGCTTGAATTGCTTTATTCCTCCCTTGAGGAGCAAAACGGCAGCAGGCCGTAAAAGAGACCCAGTTTGGCAATATTTTAATGAAGTTCCTCTACCCATGGGTAAAGCAGGTATGTGTGCAAAATGCAAGCAATGCAACAAAGAGATGTAAGGCCTGGTGGCCCGAATAAAAACAACATCATGAGAAAACATGCCGCGATGAAAGGACTGTGTTTGAAGGTTTTTTTTATGTGGACCCAGCTGATATATTCAGTTTAGGTTCTTTTGTTTGTTTTTTTTTCAAATATATTTTGTTCATACACTTCAGCTACTAAACATTGATGTTTAAGCAAATACAATAATACGTAATATAATGTTATCGTTTTAAATAAATAAAATAATTTGTGTAGTTCTCCAACTATGTGTGATTAAAATGTTAACCTAAAATGAGGTTCTGATATCGCTGTTTTACTAACCTAACAGCCTATTATTCCACATAGGAAACCTTCCTTTTGTTTGCAATTATTAAAGATTCTAACTACCAGCAAGAATGAGTCCTTACATTTAAAGAGCACCTGTCATTTCAGATCCATCGTGGCAGCGCCTGTTAGCGGGCATCCATTCACCAGCTGCCACCACGTCCCTCACCTTACCATTGTCTCAGCTGTCCAATAAAAGACAAATTATCCCTTCCAGCCCAGCCCTCTTAATTACATATATACATATATGAAATACATGTGTTTATGGGTATAAGGTTTACCCACAATCCCATTCACACAGTTAAGAGGGAGAATGAGAATCTTCTGCTGCTGAAAAGGTACAGTTTTAATCAAGCTAAATCATATATTATTATGCTATATGTTATAACATAATAACTTATTACTGGTTGGAAGTTAAACCTTCAAACTTCAGTAATTTGTCTGTTAAGCGACCGCCTTGAGTACAGTTTTAGAAAATATAGTAAATTATCTAAAATATAATATATAATAATTATTTGTATATTACTTACTTATGGTAATTAACCCCTTGCCACCAAGGCCAATTCTGACACTTCTCTCCTACATGTAAAAATGATTGTTTTGCTAGAAAATTACTGAGAACCCTCAAACATTATATATATCGTTTTAGCAGACACCCTAGGGAATAAAATGGCGGTCGTTTTATATTACATGGTATTTGCGCAGCAATTTTTCAGACGTGTTTTTTTTTTAAAAGGAACTGTTTCATGAATAAAAAAAACCAAAAAAGAGTAGTTAGCCTGATTTTTTTTTTGTATACTATGAAAGGTGATGTAATGCCGAGTAAATAGATACCTAACATTTTACGCTTTAAAATTGCACACACTTGTGGAATGATGTGTAAAACTTTAGTACTTAAAAATCCTCATAGGCAATGCTTTACATTTTTCTACAGGTTACATGTTTAGAGTTACAGAGGAGGTCTAGTGCTATAATTATTGTTCTCTCTCTAACAATTGCAGCTTATGTAATCTATGTGTATTTGGTTCTGATACTAGCCAGTGCCTCACCAGCCACTGACCTCACTGCACGTCCCTGACCTAAATCTTTAAAATACATTTGGACAGGTCTCTGCTTAATTGGCTTAATTTCAATCCATATATGGCCAGCTTAACCACTACGCAGTCTCTAAACATCCTTCTACAAATCTTTCCATTTTTCCTTCCCAGATTCCTTCATCCTCCTCACCTGTATATAGTGCCCCCTGTCATACCCTCCACACTCCTCTCCTGTACATACTGCTCACTGCCGTACCCTCCACACTTTTCTCCTATACATAGTGCCCACTGTCATACACTTCTCTCCTGTACATCGTGCCCACTGTCATACCCTCCACACTCCTCTTCTGCACATACTGCTCATTGTCATACCCTCCACACTCCTCTCCTGTACATACTACCTGCTGTCATACATTCCATACTCCTCTCCTGTACATACTGCCCACTGTCTTACCCTCCACACTCGTCTCCTGTTCATACTGCTCAGTATCACACCCTCCACACTGCTCTGCTGTACATACTGCTCATTTTCATAAACTCCTCTACTGTACATAGTGCTGCCTGTCATACCCTCCACAGTCTTCTCCTGTGCACACTTCCCACTCTCATACTATCCACACTCCTCTCCTGTACATACCGCCCACTGTCATACCCATGACACTCCTCTCCTGTACATACTGCCCACTGTCATACCCTCCACACTCCTCTCCTGTAAATAGTGCCCACTGCCATACCCTCCACACTTCTCTCCTGTAGATAGTGCCCACTGTTATACCCTCCACACTCCTCTCCTGTACATACTGTTAACTGTCTTTCTCTCCAAACTCCTCTCCTGTACATACTGCCCCCATAATACCTTCCACACTCCTCTCCTGTACATGCTGCCCCCATTATACACTCCACACTACTCTGCTGTACATACTGCCCACTGTCATCCCATCCACACTCCTCACCTGTACATTGTGCCCACTGGCATACCCTCCACACTCCTCTGCTGTGCATACTGCCCACTGCGATACCCTCCACACTCCTCTCCTGTACATAGTGCCCACTGTTATACCCTCCACACTCCTCTCCTTTACACAGTGCCCACTGTTTTACCCCCACATTCCTCTCCCTCACCTGCACATACTTCACACTTTTACATCATCCATACTCCTTCCCTATGCCTCTTACCTACAAAAACAGTTCTTTAAAATTACATTGAATATCCTCAATGTTACCAGCTCTATAATGGGCACACTTTTGTTAGTTCAACTAAAGGATATCTTCCCAGTCCTCATATTTGTTCTGCCCATTATTAGTACTCATTTAGTTTTGTGACTACTATTGTGACGTATAGAGGAACATAGGGGTTGTTAGCTACTCAAAATATATATATTTTTTTTTAACAAAAATCCCCACCAAAATCCTCAGCACCAGGCCCATAGTGTTCTTAATCCGGCCCTGAGTGGAGTGCTTGGCTTGGCAACTCCAATAGCTGCTGGTCCTCCCCACACTGGGGCCCAACTCACAGAGTGCCTAGGGATCCAGCCTGGAGTCACGGAAGTGAATGCATAGAGAGGCCACTGGAGAAGAGAGCAAGCACAGAGGTTGGAGAGAGAGAAAGAGAGTGTTTCCTGTATCCCATAAGAACAAGTGATGTGTCACTGGGAGTGAGGTGACATGAGCTGCTGGATTGGAGGAGCCCAGTACAGTACTAGCCTAACAATGCTGCACACTTGGGAGTGGTGCCCTCTAAACCAAAGAGTGTTTGCAGCATACAAGTGTCATCAGTGTAACAGTATCAGCATAGGGAGCAAGGAGTTAACAGGAGTGTCATTGCAGCTCCCTTCTAAGTCCAAGAAACTTGTCCAGTTTGTTAACTGTCACATACTGTAACCACAGTTCCCTGCCTGAAGTTCAGACATTAGCTAGTGCAGTTCCATTTGTCCCCACATGGGTGCCTAAGCCCTGCCCACATCCACACTGCTGTCTGCTCTGCATCCCCTTCTTCACTCTCTACTGACTCTTTAAGACATGCCCATCCTTACCTGTCTCTACTCCACTACATGCTGCTTCCAGCTCTGCATGCCCCAGTTTACACTCTGTCCTGCCTCCTGTGCATACACCCACCCTTCTCTCATCACTGCTCCTGGACACACTACTGCTAGCTTTCCACTCTTTTCTCCCCTCTCCCATGCATTTCTGTTGTACTACCTATCCTTGGGACCCAGCTTTCTCCAAGACACTCACAAAGTGTGTACCATCACTTAAAAACCATATAATATAATGCACTCACAGTTTGTCAGTTAAAAAGCGCTTGTCACAGTATGCAGTATAGCCAGAAAATCTTTCTGGTATGATTATATAATACAGCCTAACAAATATCATCCCATCTCAAAACTAGACTGGGCTGTATGCTTGTCTCCATTAAATAGCTACCACACCACTTGGTTGCTGAGCACCCAGTAAAAAAACCCTCCACAGCACAGAGAGTTGCTAGCAAAGAAATCTGTAAGTAATTTGCAATCTGTAATAGGGAATTTATTATGGCAGTGTTTTTGGACCCATAACTGTGGCTGTCTGTTTAATATCATGTATTTTATGCCTGCCTTTTTCTTCCATTCCCTTCTAGTATTGTTGCACTATGAAGACTGCCAAATGAATCTTTATCTACTAATTTTAATTTGTTAAACTTTATATCATTGAAAGCCCTTAATATGTAGGATGGATCTTTGCCCAATTTAGATCTGTAAATTTGGATTGATTGCCCTTATTTCCACAACTAGGCGAGCTGTAGATCCGTGTACCACATCTAATGTCTTTAAATTAACATACAGTACTGGCAAGTTCTATCCATCTGCCAAAAGCAAGCCCAATTATTTAGCAAAAACAATGGAGGGAGACACCTAGTGGTGTATTAGTGAAATTCATTTTTTGGAAACCACGTAAATACAGGTACTGATCGACGCCCTCCTTACATCCTGATGAAGCCTGCAAGGGTATGGACAAAAAGCGTTGATATTGTGCTACAGCGCTCTCTGTTTCTGACAGCTCCACACGCCACAATATGGCTGAGTAACGGGAGACCACTGTGAGACTTGAATGTGCCTATGCAGAACCATAAGTGAAGCTGGCGACACCAGCAAAGCTACGAGAAGGAGCAGGGTAAATGAATAAACTGTGGAACACCATGAAAGACACAGTAAGCCTAACATAGGTTATTACTTCCCTGCAAGCATGCTTAATCAGCCTTATTAAATGCTTTATCATCCCACAGGAGCTTCAGCATTTGCAATCTTTTAACTTTCTGCCTTTACCCGCACTACTAATACTTTAAGATGGACATGAAGAGGTGATGAGCAGCTAAATCAACTACAGCTGAAATTGAGCCTACTGCTCACTCTAATAGGGTGTACACACGGTCGGACTTTGTTCGGACATTCCGACAACAAAATCCATGGATTTTTTCCGACGGATGTTGGCTCAAACTTGTCTTGCATACACACGGTCACACAAAGTTGTCGGAAAATCCGATCATTCTGAACGCGGTGACGTAAAACATATACGTCGGGACTATAAACGGGGCAGTGGCCAATAGCTTTCATCTCTTTATTTATTCTGAGCATGCGTGGCACTTTGTCCGTCGGATTTGGGTACACACGATCGGAATTTCCGACAACGGATTTTGTTGTCGGAAAATTTTATCTCCTGCTCTCCAACTTTGTGTGTCGGAAAATCCAATGGAAAATGTCCGATGGAGTCCACACATGGTCGGAATTTCCGACAACATGCTCCGATCGGACATTTTCCATTGAAAAATCTGACCGTGTGTACGGGGCATTAGCGGTACACTCTCAACTTTATCTTGCCCAACTTAAGACTGAATTAACTGCTGGCGGTACACTGTAAATATGAATGCTAATGCACATTGAAAGCATGTCTGCACAATTACATCTAGAAGCTATCTAGGTGCATTATTTCTTCTTTAGGACAAAGTAAAAATACCAAAGTGCCTGGCTACCGCAGGAATTAACCCATGTGGTGGACTCTGGGTACCTAATATGAAGTTAGGTTTGCTTGACACCAGGGTTCCATATTAAACTAGTCCCTGAAACAGATACCAAAACACTTGACCGCTCACCAAGTATATTCTAAATTTTGCTTTGCAGAGGCCTGCAGTGTTAGACATGAAATGCAGAGATATACATTGCTGGCCTGCCTAATTGCAAATTTTCCCTGCTATCAGGTACAGTATATCTATTTAATGTATTAGCACTTTTTTGTTCCTCTTTGTTAATCCTATGGGAAACTATTATTGATTGTTTTAATCGTCATTACAATGCATTAGTCAGGCTAATGACTGCAGTGTCTTGCCTAGACTTAGTGGAAAGACTTTAACTGATTTATATTACAATATTTGATCCTTGTTTAAGGACATGATCTAGGCAACACCTGCACTTTGGTGTGATGTGATTGTTGTTAGGAACTTCTTTTTAACACTATCATCTTCTTTTAATGATATAGGGTGGAGGTTATTTACTGTTTGCTAGGTATTTATTATATTGGTGGAGGCCGTAATGGGAATTGATGACATTTTGGACAATATTTATAAAGAGAATTTTTACTGTCACACTGTCTGCACCTAGAGATGTATCTACTTTTTTAAGAACTTTATTCCTGATCTTTTTGATAATTGTTTCTGTCTGGGTACTTGGTCCACACCCCCTCTAATTCTGTGAGTGATACAGTGGACATATATAATATTTCCTCCACATCTTCAGTAAAATAATATGACATTTTTTTTAAAGAGAGTACAAGACCTGACTGTGGCCCCTTAGGGCATATAATGGTTTAGACTCCATGCTCAAATCAAGGAGCTCTTCGATATAGCCAGTCCTGGCACCCAGGCATCAGGTCCAATCTGACAGAAACATCCAGTTCTCCTGACGGTGTCCTCTGCCAACAAAACACATTGGGCAGGGCTCGAATGAGGATGTCATCATGCCCACTGACTACCAGAGGCGTATCGCTTTCTATCTGCTTGTGTTTATGAATTTCTACCTGTCTTATGGAATAAACGTTTGCTTGTGGCGGTTTTACACTATGTTGGAATCTGTTCCATTTTAATGTTCGTTGGGATTTTATGGCTCATTTTATTAGGCTGCATTGATCTCTTTTCAATTTGAAGGATCAATATTTTCTGGTAAGAGGCTTTGGAGTGGTTGCAGAATGTGTACATTTATTCACAAGAAGGCATACATTGATTCACTGGCAGATAGCCAGATATCTTTTTGCAGGATGTTGAATTTATTTTATGTCACTTGGCACATTTATTTGGACACTTCTATGGTGTATGGTTTTATTTGTCACATAGTGATTGTGGACATTTATTTTATTTTGATTATGTTTGGATGTGCACTTCCTATTATATACCAAGAAGATTTTTCATGACTGCCCGCTGTTGCTGGAGCTGCTCAAAGAATGATCCCCTTAGGCATCAACATTCCCAATTGACACTCTACCATTGAAACATCAACACACCCTATGCATGACTCACAGGGAAGCTTAACACCACACAGTGGCCAGACAGAATATGAGCCCATTTCCTCTTGGTTCCCCTCCTTGACCTGATCTTCTGATGCTTAATTTACTGTGGATTATACTGCCTCTTCCATCTGTCCAGTTTCCAGATAAGTAACACCTTGCTTTGCTTAACAATGTTTTAGACACAATATCTAAATCTTTATTCTTATGGTTGGATGCTTCTTCTAACCAGTCCAGTTCTGACCTGTCCTATGCAGATGTGGCCATGAACACTGGACGTGCTTTGGTAGTGTTCTGCCTCCAGCAGGATTCTTTAAGTTGTTTGCCTGCAATATCAGCTTTGACCACAAGGTTGGGCTGGTGGAAAATGTACAGTTTTGCAGAAACTAGAAATTATTCAGCTTTAACACAAGTTCCCATCATTCTTTAGGCTAAGGAAAAGAAATACAGTAAATGCATCCTGGGAGTTCAGTCTCCATCTTAGAGACTGAAAGAAGGAATCAGCTATCAGAGCACGCATTGGACTAAAACTTGCATCAGTTTGCATCCCCTAAACACAGAATCGCTGGTGAGAATTACTTATTGCCATCTACAGCCTAGCTTATTCATTGTACTTTCTGCATATTTCATATACTGATTATATGTACTTTTATTTGTTTTTCGTAACAATTTAACCCCACCATGTTTTCATAATAAAGCTTCAAGATTGCATTCAGTCTGGTTTGTTGCAGAATAGGCGGGTTTAGCTGCATGTCAAGTTACACACAAGGAAATGTGAAGCGAGGACAGAACAGGTAGCTTAACTACCATCGATTAGTACTCAAGAAGGGATGTATGAGTCCCCTATGTGTATATTGTATATTGTATTGGAGGGTATCTTAAATGGCCTTTCACTTTTCATGTGCCAGCAATCACTATGCTAACATGATCTTTTTATCATGAACTCCCACTGTGCATTACTAACGTTTACTGAACTTACTATAAAATGTCTTGATGTCTATTTGGCCTCAAACTTCATGCACTGGGCATTCTGTAGGAGACCACATTGATATCACATTTGGTATTCAAAGGCCCATGCAGGATCACTGAATAAAATAGCTGTTTTCTCCCTTTAGTATGCTTATGCATTTTAATGTCAATCTTATGGGTTAACTTGCTGGGGTTGGCATTTTTCTATATTTCTTTCTTATACTCAAGATTCTTGAAACCAACTCTGGGCTCTATAATTTTTTTATTATGCTATTTCATGATTTCTCGTTTTAAGCTGTTATCAGTGTTATCAGCGTTGTTATGCCGCGTACACACGGTCGGACTTTTTATTTACAAAAGTCCGACGGACGCCGACGGACCAAAATCCGATCAATCCGATCATGTGTGGGCTTCCCCGGGCTTTCGACTGACTTTTCCATCCACAAATCTGACGGACTTTAGATTTGGAACATGCTTCAAATCTTTACGTCGTAACTCTGCCGGACCCAGAAATCCGCTCGTCTGTATGCTAGTCCGATGGACAAAAACCCACGCTAGGGCAGCTATTGGCTACTGGCTATCAACTTCCTTATTTTAGTCTGGTGTACGTCATCACGTACAAATCCGTCGGACTTTTGTGTGATCGTATGTACGCAAGTCCGTTCGTTAGAAAGTTTGCCGCAAGTCCGCCAAAAGTCAGTCGAAAGTCTGTCGGATGGGCTGTCGGACTTTTGTAGCCGAAAAGTCCGACTGTGTGTACGCGGCATTACTGTTTATCAATTCTACTGCCCTGCAAATGAAAGCAACTTTTAGGTGTAGTGGAGAGAACCAGGTGTGAGCTGCTTCCACTGCACCTGATGAATAATGCCATAGCCCCCCCATAGCATTTGCAGAGCAAATAGCATTAACAATGTAAAGCTGGGATACTATTGTGCTATGCAGGATTTTGTTTTCCTTTTGTCTGAATAAACATTATAAAACAGCTGTAGTGAATACCCACTACTTTTTATGCCTTGGTTGAGCTAATATATTTAATATGGAACACTCTCAACCCCTGGTCTAGTAAGTCCTTTTTAAACATACCTTATGCTTGTCAGGAGGAGATTAGTCTGAACTTACAACTTTATGATGCCATAGGCCTATATTTTATATATATTTATATTTTACTCCTCATGCAATCTCTTGCCCCTACATTTATTTTTCACCCTAAGCAGCCTTGTACCCTTTGGTCAATCCTGTGTTTGGGAAATTTGCATTAGGCCAATCAGTCTACAATATGTTGTATATTAAACTATATTTTCAGTAATTTAAGTACCTTCTGCTCGCATGTGGTCTGTCACTGTGACTCTGAACATGATTTAGTTTAGAAATTTAGAGCAGAAAATATAATTTTTGCTCCTATTCATCAATATCATAAAGGCCTTTGAGATAGTAACCTGGACATCTATGTATCTACTTTTTGAAAAAATTTGGATTTGGGCCAAATTTTTGCAAGTGGAGCTTTACGTTTTACGCTTCTTCATCTGTCCACATATGGTACTATGTTTTTTTTTTTTTCATTCTCATTCCCTAAAGAGTGTGGCATGAGAAAGGGTTGCCCTCTATCCCCTATTTTATTCTCATTGGCCATAGAACTGCTGATGCATCTGCTCAGAACTATTCTAGATATTCAAGATATTGATGTGGTGGGAAATTATTATAAGTTATTCCCTCATAATGCATTACTCTTGGATACTAATCCAATGCTGTCCATGTAGAACCTTTTTAGACTCTCAGAAATGTTGAACTTTTTTGCAGTTGGAGGTCAGTGAGAACCAATCAAATTGCTGTACTTGGGGATTTTTCTCACAGTCTCTTGTGGCTCATTATATTTGGCCATCTATCGTTCAATCTTCAAGAAAGCTAAAGATCTTTGGACAACCAAAGGAAAGGAACTCCCCATATGAAAGACTATGCTCTCAGACCACCCCTCAAAGACGTGTCATATCCATGGTGCACAATCTTCTGGGCGAAAACTCGGGGAAGGCCTGCATTGCATGGAAGAGAGACCTACAACTCAATCTATCGCTTGTGGATTGGCATATATCACAACATGCATCATCTGTGAATGTATTGGTCCAGGAAAACAACTACTGAATATTAAAAAGTGTATACTGCGCTGTAATTCCGCAACCCAGCAGCCAGTACGGCTGTAGACAAAAAAGCTGAGTATGTAAAGTATAATAAGTGCAGTGCTAAGGTTGCAAAAAAAGGAAGGTGATAAAGTTATATGTAATATAAACATATAAGTGACATAATAGCATAGAATTATATGTGATACAAACATGTAAGTGACATAATAGCACAAACTCCAATCATAATTAATGTGAATAAATTATATAGTGTGCTAATGTAGTGACTGCACTACACCCAAAAGTCCACATTGAGCAGAATGATGAAATACAGTCCAATTAGGTTTGTGATCCAATGCACATGGGAAGAATTCCTGACATTACTGGGAACCTTGAAATGAGGAAATAGAAGCAAACACGACCACCGTGAAAGAGGGAGGAGGCTTAACGGATGGTATTGACTTGGCGGGGCATATACCACCCAAGTCAACAAGACTTGTTGGGTTCAAACCACCCAATGGGGGACAGCAGATGACCCCAGATGACGACTGTGCAGTCGAAACGTGTCCCCACACTTCACTCTTCCTGAATATACAACATACAGTTTCTTTCTGGGGTGGTTTATGGCTTTCTTTACCCCTTCCACTTACTATGGTATTTCCCACTCATTATGAACCTACCGGACTGCAGGATGGGTGGAGCTCGGGAATCATACTGCCACCCAAGGGCCCCACGGAGGACTGATGTCTCCCCCCTCCTTCTTGGAACAACTCACTCAATTAGGAGTATTCCTTTGTCCTTAGTGTAACTTTTTGAAATTTCAGCTCTATAGATATCATGCCCTCCGCCACTATATCAGATATACTCCGGGAACAAGACTATGCCAGTCTATTCTCTCCTTACCCTGCATTACTTCCCTGCTTCAGTGATTGCTCATAATTGGTGTTTTGCTGATCTATAAGTTTTTGTGTTTTTTGATTTTTTTTATACATATGTCCCTATCAGAAAACCTAATCATAGTAGTACTTAACATAGCTTTGACATGAGGTTTACGTGTTAGATCCTTTTCTCAACACATTTACATTTCTGTATTAATAGATTACTGATTCAGGATTCTGCTTTTGTTCATTTTCATATGATTCCAATTCTGACAGATATGTGTATTTTGGATGTTATGATGTTGTATTTCCAACTGACAACACCTTAAATAAAAATTGTAAAAAAAAAAAAAAAACAGCTTCTGTCACCCTGGAAGTCTTAAATCTAGTCACCCAAACTTCTCTACCTTTACCTGGTTCTCACAATTACCTTACCTTTGTATATTCACCATATTATACAAAGGGAGATAAATAGTTTAATATGGAGATACAGTAGATCTAGACTGCCCAATCCACATTATATCTGCCAGATACATAGTTGGCACAATTGCTAAAATATCATGCGACCCAGAAAATCCTACGTTAGGTGAATCTGGAGTCAATGGACATCTATCCATTCTGGACCGACAACCTTCTTTGGCTCTTGCCCAGGGCCAACCCCTTTAATTCACATTCATTTAAAATGTGGGATGACCCTAAATACTGGGGAGCTCTTCTCTCTTCACATTTAACCCTTCAGTCAATATTACATAACCTGACTTTTTTCACAGCTTCACACTGTGGTTTGCTCAATATGTTACTCGCATTTTTAAATTGCAACAGGCCCAAAAACCTTTGCTACTCTGTAAAGTAAATTGAACCTTACTATATCTGAGAATTTTAGCTATTTTCAGGCAAAGAAGTACCTTTTAAGCTTGCATAATCCATCCTCGAACAACCTTTACAACCCCAGAATGTAAGTGTTTAGAGGATGCTCACTCCAAAGGAATGGTGTAACGAAACGTCCCACACTCCGCTTGAGTGCTTTCATCATATACCACTTCCTCCCAGTCTGAATATAGATATCACATATTCCCACCGCTCACAAGCACAAAACAAGATGATACTTGTTTAGTTGCTGTACATGGACTCTTTATTAGAACCAAAATACAATCTTATATACAGTAGAAGAGGAGGTCCCCCCTCCTGCTCATATTACTCTAACAATACACCTGTAACCAGAAACAGAATTAACATGAGCTAATTAACTAATCCCTCCCTGCCCTCCTGAGCATTGTTATGATTAATCAGGATTTCACTACAGTTCAGACTTGTTGTCATCGAGCTTCACACAGTAGATTATACATTATCATAAGCATAAACACAGAACACCTTCTCACAATAGCAGGAGCTCCAACACGAGTCGGCCTGTCTCCTATATTGTACAGAGGCCAATGTGATCAGCTCTCTCAACTAACATGTTGAGTTCAGAATCAAACAAACCAAGAATAGTCTTTACATATATCCTAGGAGATATTGTGGATAAATATTACTGTCCCATTTTAAGTAATGCAAGATATGTTTTCTCAGTCACCCTGTGCCAAGATGGCACAGGGTGACTTAGACGAAAAAGGTGCATGGGGAGCTGAAACATGGGTTTCCCAACTTTTCCAACTGATTCTTGGTTCCACGAGCCCTCCTGTCACATCTCTCCCGTTTCGGCAGAAGACTAACACAGAAGGAGACCACAGACGGGTTGACTCCGAAGTTAGTCCATAGTTCCAGTCCTCTAATGCCTGTACCCATACAGTACCCCAAACAAATTGTTCCAAAAAGAGCATTACTCACCCATTACTCACCCAGCCAACCTCTGCCTCTCTCATAGAACATACACGCTGCTGGGGGGAAGTGCAGACTGGTCCTTTGCCCTGGAGTCCCTTTAGCCGCAGGAGAGAAAACAGGGTGGCTGGGCTCAGCCCGTCATGCTGTTGGGCATCTGGGCCGACTGCCCAGCATCCCTGGAGTATACAGGTGGAGAATGAAGTCCCATCCACCTTTACATGAAATCTGTCCTCTGTTAGTTGAGGGCTGAGGCCAGCAGGCCGACTGCCCCGGCTCCCTGGAACTCTGTAGTTGTTGCTGGTGCTGGGCAGAGGTGTGTAGCACTTTGCCCGCTTGCCAACACTTCTGCTGGGTTTATGTTAGTGGAGACAGCAGGCGCATCCACTGACACCAGATCAAGCTGCAGTTGTGAGTGCCGATTGCATTCTCTCCTTGGGTCCTGATCTGCTGTTCGGGAGTTACCGCCACCTCCTCACCCTGGGCCTGCAGAACTGCTGCAGGTGTGGGCAGAGGTCTTGGACCCTCTTTCCGGTTGCCAGCACTTCAGCTGAGCTGGTGTCATCATTCTAGAGCGCCGTCTGCTATTGGAACTCCCTTTTACTGGTATTGTCTCCCAGATGCATGAACCCTTGTTGGGGAGGGGAAATGGCTGCTTCTCCTCCCAGCATCTCTGAAATCCACTGGGAAAGAGGAACCATCACCTTGTCACCTCAGGCCTCCGAATCTGCCACAGGTGTGGGGCAGAGGTCTTGGACCCTCTGTCTGGTGACCAGCACTTCAGCTGGGAAGTTCCTTGCAACTCCACAGATACTGCTGTCGGTGCTGGGCTGAGCACAGTGAAGTTTGCCCTGATACCAGCTCTTCTGCCGGAGGCTTATCAGGTTATTCTTCCTCAGCAGAAAAGTCAAATCCCCTGTCTCTGCAGCTGGTGTCTGGTGATAGTGGTTCACCATCTCCTGTCCGTGGAACCCAGAGGATGCTATCGGTGCTGGGCAGAGGTTAGCAGAGCTCTGCCCTGTTGTCAGCACTTCAGCTTTGGGGATGGCAATCTCCAGATTTTCCACTGCCGATTCTCTGGCATACTGCTGGACAGGCACATTCCTCCATCCAAGATCATCCCATGCAGAAACAGGATCATCAAGGCCAGTCAGCACTTGCTGCATCCGCCATAAGACCTCAGCATCCATAGCTGCGGGGGCAGGTTGGCAAAGCACACTGTAATGCCCTGTACATACGGTCGGATTTTCCGACAGAAAATGTTCGATAGGAGCTTGTTGTCGGAAATTCCGACCATGTGTAGGCTCCATCAGACATTTTGCATCGGAATTTCTGTCACACAAAATTTGAGATCTGGATCTCAAATTTTCCGACAACAAAATCCGTTGTCGTAAATTCCGATTGTGTGTACACAATTCCAAGGCACAAAGTTCCACGCATGCTTGGAATCAAGCAGAAAAGCCACACTGGCTATTGAACTTCATTTTTGTCGGCTCGTCGTACGTGTTGTATGGCACCGCATTCTTGACGTTTGGAATTTCCGAGATTTGTGTGACCGTGTGTATGCAAGACAAGTTTGAGCCAACATCCGTCTGAAAAAATCTATGGATTTTGTTGTCGGAATGTCCGATCGTGTGTACGCGGCATTACTCTGCCACATTGCTGACTCTTCAGCTAGGGTTTCAGAGTTGTCCACTGGTATTTTCTGATAGTTCCAGGCAAAGGAAGCCCAGCCCTGGCACTGAGCAGAGTCTAGCAGCCGTCTGTAGGCGATCTCCAGCTCCCATTCCTGAACGGACAGAAAATCTATATCTTCCAGTGCCCAGTGCACTTTAGAGACATTCAGCAGCCCTTCTCTGAAACCCATGATTTTGTCCAACCGCCACTCCAAATCACTCCCAAAGTTAGGGTCCCCTGTCAGCTTCACATACAACAGTCCCAGGCTGCCGGCATTGGACTCTGGCTGAATCTAAAGTTACCCCAAAGATCACAATTTACGCAGAAACTGCCTAATAGTTTTCAGAGTTCCTTTGTCAGAGGTTGCTGCTTTGGTTTAAATGAAAGTCAATGCAGATTCTTATCCAACTGTGGCTACAAAAGGAATGCTTATACTGCACTGGCTCACACCCAGCAATTTGTCGTTTTCTAAAAACATCTGCTACAACAGTCCAACCCAACCCGTGACACTACTATCAAAAGCCAAGATCCCTGTGAAGCTCTCAAGAAGGCTACCCTGGCTCGCTCACTACCCAAACATCAGGATGGCAGGTCTTCTGTGTGAAGGTTTTAAGGAAGGTTTTCTAGTACCTTATGGGTAAGGGCTGTTCTTTAATGAATAATTTACAATCAGTTCTTTTTTATCCAGATATCATTTAGGAAACAGTTAAGACGGAGCTCAAAGACGATCGAGTTGCTGGCCCTTTCTCTTCTTCTCCATTTCTGAATTTTAGACTTTCACTGTTAGGCCTTGTCCCTAAAAAAGAACCAGGCTCTATTCATTTAATTCACCCACTATCTTATCCACCAGGTAATTCCTTTAATGATGTGGTGTCCAATTTTAAGGCCCTTGTGTCTCATGCCTCCTTTGAAAAATTTCTTGTTTTACTAAGACCTTTTGGCAGATCTGCTTTATTATCCAAAGCTGACATTAAATCAGCTTTTCATTTATTACCTGTGCACCCTCAAGGGTTAAATTCTTTAGTTTTTGATTTTAATATTTTTTTTTCTTTTTGATAAATGTATGCCCATGGGGTTTTCCTCATCATGCTTCTATTTTGAAAGCCTTTTTCACTTTCCTTTGATGGGTTCTTTCTGGCATGTACCCGGAAGGTGTTTTTTTTGCATTATCTCTGGATGATTTTCTTTTTGCAGGCCCCCCTGATTCCTTTATCTTTTCTAATGTTTGTAAATCATCTGGAATTCCACTCACTGAAGAAAAAACTGTTTTCCCAACTACAGTACTCAAAATTCCTAGGTATTACTGTATATTTAGTCAATATGGAATTCAGATTACCTGCCAATAAATTAATTTGTATTAAATCATTGATTTCTTAATTTCTATCTAAAATGAAAGCATTGTTAAGAAAAGTTCAATCTCTTTTGGGCCTTTTTGCCTTTGCCTCTGGACATTAAGGGCCTTCAAATCCTTATTCATACATTAATATATCTAGACAGGTTAAGCAGGATTTAAAGATTTGGAACAAATTCTTAAAAAAAGTTCAGTGATTAAACTATATGGCAAATTACTAACCTTCAAAGGCACTTTTTGAATATACAGACACCAGCAGATAATATTGGTCACAGGGCTCTTCTCTCTCTCAATGCCAATAGGTAGGGATGAGCCGAACACCCCCGGTTCGGTTCACGACAGAACATGCCAACAGACCAAAAATTTTTGCGAACACGCAAACCCCGTTAAAGTCTATGGGACTCGAACGTGAAAAATCAAAAGTGCTAATTTTAAAGGCTAATATGCAAGTTATTGTCATAAATAGTGTTTGGGGACTCGGGTCCTGCCCCAGGGGACATGTATCAATGCAAAAAAAAGTTTTAAAAACGGCCGTTTTTTCGGGAGCAGTGATTTTAATAATGCTTAAAGTGAAACAATAAAAGTGTAATATTCCTTTAAATATTGTGCCGGGGGGGGGGGGTGTCTATAGTATGCCTGTAAAGTGGTGCATTTTTCCTGCGTTTAGAAAAGTCTCTGCACAAAATGACATTTCTAAAGGAAAAAAAGTCATTTAACCACAGGGCACTTACCGTATATACTCAAGTTTTTCCAGCACATTTTTTTGTGCTGAAAGTGCCCCCCTCGACTTATACTCGAGTCAAGCACTTTTCTGCAGCAAAAAATTTCATTTTCCGAAACGACTTTGGGGCCCCGTATCTCAGGGTCACTTTATGCTAGGAACCCCACATTTGGTGTGCAAACCCAGTGGAACTGGTACCACAACATATCCAAAGCTGGGGTTCTTAGCACTAAGTGGCCCCGAGATACGGGGCCACAAAATCTATTCGGAAAATGTCATTCTCTGCTGCAGAAAAGTGCTTGACATTTTCTGAACTGATTTTGGGGCCACATATCTCAGGGCCAATAGGTGCTAGGAACCCCAATTTTGGTGTGCGAACCCAGTGGAGCTGGTATCACAACATATCCATATATCCATTTTCCGAACCGATTTTTGGGGCCCTGTATCTCGGGGACACTTGGTGCTAGAAACCCCAGCTTTGGAAATTTTATGCTGCTAGTTCCACTGAGTTTGCACACCAAATTTGGGGTTCCTAGCACTAAGTGGCCCGAGATACGGGGCCCCAAAATCAGTCAACTGTGTCCATCTGCAGCAATGTCATTTCGGGACCATTTGGGTTCAGAGACCCCAAATTTTGGCTGCAGCTAGGGGGCATCTAGGAACCCTTAACTACCGAGTTTGAAGTTCAGGGGACCTATGGCTGCAAATGGGCACAGTGAGGCATGCAAATGGGCACAGTGAGGCGTGCAAATGGGCACAGTGAGGCTGCAAATGGGCATTGTTGACCCTCTTTTCCACTTACAGTAGCTGTGCATTTCTCACCCTCGTCTTATACTCGGGTCACTAAGTTTTTCCAATTTTTTTTGTGGTAAATTAGGGCCTCGACTTATACTCGGAACAACTTATACTCGAGTATATATGGTATACACCATCCTGCCCAGACCAATTTTCAGCTTTCAGCGCTGTCGCATTTTGAATGACAATTGCGTGGTCATGCTATGCTGTACCAAAACTAGATTTTTATCATTTTGTTCCCACAAATAGAGCTTTCTTTTGGTGGTATTTAATCACCTCTGTGGTTTTTATTTTTTGCTAAACAAATAGAAAAATGCCAAAAATTAAAAAAAATAAATAAAAGTTTTGCTTTTGTTTCTGTTATAAAATTTTGTAAATAAGTACATTTTCTCTTTCACTTATGGGCACTGACAGGCACTGATAAGGTGGCACCGATGAGGTGGGACCAATGAGCAGGAACTGACGGGCACTGAAGGGCACCGACGATGGGCACTGATATGCGGCACTGATGGGCACTGGTAGGCGGCACTGATGGGTGGCACTGATATGCATCACTGATGGGCACTCATGGGTGGCACTGGTGGGCACTGATGGGCAATGATGGGCGACACTGATGGGCACTGAAAGGCTGCAAAGATGGGTACTTATGGGTGGCACTGAGAGGTGGCACTGCTGGGCACTGATGGGCACGGATAGGCAGCACTGCTGGGCACTGATGGACATTGATATGTGGCACTGATGGGCACTGATACACAGAACTGATATGAGGCACTGATAGTCATCCCTGGTGGCACTGGCAGTAGTAGGCATTGTGAGTGGGCACTGATTGGCAGCTGCCTGGGCATTAATTGACAGCTGCCTGTGCACAGATTTGCATTTCCCTGGGGGTCTAGGGGGGCATACCTGGTGGTCCAGTGTGGATGGCCATCCTGGTGGTCCTGGGCGGCATGATGGTGGTCCTGGGTGGGATCCGAGGGGGGGCTGACGCGAGTGAGGAAAAGCCGATCACCGGCTCTTCCTGTTTACATCATGATCAGCCGTGATTGGACACGGCTGATCACGTGGTAAAGAGCCTCTGTCAGAGACTCTTTACCTAGATCGGAGTTGCGGTTTGTCAGATTGACACACCGCAGCAACGATCGCTGCGATGCGCGCCCCCGGGGGTGCGCAGTGGCTTAATATCCTAAGGATGTCATATGACGCCCAGTCAGGATATTGAAACCACTTTGCCAACGTCATTCTGCTATATGGCGGGTGGCAAGTGGTTAAAACTGCTTGCGGCTGTAATGTAATGTTGCCCCCCAGCCTATTACCAGGCCCTTTGGGTCTGGTATGGATATTAAGGTTAACCCCTCACCCAAATTTAAAAAAAAAAGGCGTGGGGCCCCCAGTCCCTATATACTCTGAACAGCAGCAGTATACAGGCGGTCCCCGGGTTACAGATAGGGACTGTAGGTTTGTTCTTAAGTTGAATCTGTTTGTAATTTGGAACAGGTACATTTTCTAAGTGTAGCTCCAGCCAAAAAATGTTTAAGCTTTTTGGATAGCATAGGGAAGGGTTATCATCACCCCTGTAACATTTGTTTTGCTATCTGTACCCCTGTTCATAAGATTTCACCTCACTTTATGTCCCAATGACAATTGGATTTTGAAAATTTTGGGTTATTAGGGAAACAAGGATTGGTAATAATGCACCAGTGGGGAGACACCTTTTTCCCATATTAACTCTAATGTCGCGTACACACGAGCAGAACTTCCGTCGGAAAAATCTTGGATGGTTTTTCCGACGGAAATCCGCTCAAGCTTGGCTTGCATACACACGGTCACACGAAAGTTCGCTGAACTTTTAACTGTCAAGAACACAGTGACGTACAACACTACGACGAGCCGAGAAAACGAAACTCAATGCTTCAGAGCATGCGTCGAATTGTGAACATGCTTTCAGTCTTTTGCTGGCTGGAATTCCACCAGTAAAAGTCCGATGGAGCATACACACGGTCGTATTTTCCGACCAAAACCTCTCATCGGTCTTTTGTTGGCCGAATTTCTGATCCTGTGTACGGGGCATTACAGGGGAGAATTTCCCTTCCTAGGGGTGGATTTCCTCTCACTTTCTGTTATCTCCCTCCATTTGTAAGTAGGAGTCATTTGTAAGTCGGATGTTTGAAAATAGGGGACCACCTGTATATACTATACGGCCTGCCCTATACACTCTGCGGAAAATTGGGCCTTAGGTGTTGGTGGTACCAGAACACTGTAAGCCCTCACAGTTACTCTTGGTGGGTGCTGGAACGGGCCCTGTTGTGAAATATTATATCAAGAATTGTAAGTACATGCCCCTGTTAAACTGAGGCAGAAAAATTGGGCCTTAGGCGGTGGTGGTGGTGGCACAACACTGTAAAGCCTCACAGATACTTTTGTTGAGTGCAGGAACAGGCCCTGCTGTGAAATATTAAATCAAAAGTTGTAATTACACGCCCTAGTAAACAGGGGTGGAAAAATTGGGCCTTAGGCAGTGGTGGTGGTGCCACAACACTGCAATCCCTTACAGAAACACTTGTTGAGCTCAGGAACGAGCCCTGCTGTTAAATATTTGATCAAAAATTGTATTTACACGCCCCTGTTAAACAGGGGCAGAAAAATTGGGCCTTAGGTAGTGATGGTGGTGCCACAACACTGCAACCCCTCACAGATACTTTTGTTGAGTGCAGGAATGAGCTCTGCTGTTACATATTTGATCAAAAATTGTAATTACGCACTCCTGTTAAACAGGGGCAGAAAAATAGGGCCTTAGGTAGTGGTGGTGGTGCCCTGAACTGAAAATATTCTTAGAAGCTATCATCATGAAAATTGAGGAGGAATAGGAAAGTCACTCAGCATAATAGGATAGTCACTCAGCATATGCAGTCTTCAAGGGATCCCACATCCATAGAAAAATCATTTGGTTACATCAGCATCAGGTGCTTGGTAGCTGCTAATCCGAAGCCTAATTCATTTTTATGAATGTGAGCCGATCAACAGAGTCTGTGGACAGGCGCACTCTGTGATTGGTTACAAAGCCTCCAGCAGCACTGAATGTGCGTTCAGAAAGAACATGTATTATAAACTCAAGTGTGCTACTAATATCCCAATATTTAAGGTTAAAAGTTAATCTTCCACCCAAACTTCATGGTATTTATGTATTACTTTGTAACAATCATGATAAATGAATAAATACACATATGTGAAATCCCAAACAAGTGAATCAAAAATTGTCAAAACAATGTGTCAAAAAGGAAAAGAACGAAAAATATGTGTTGCTGTAAAATAGTCCTTCTTTTTGCTAGTGAGATTGCTGATCCTTTAGTGTCTAATCATGCTGACAAAGCGGTGTGCTGACACAGCGGTAACATAGGGGGATATTAGTAGCGCACTTGAGTTTATTATACATGTCACAGAACTAGATATTCGAGTACACTTTGGTTGCAGCACTTTTTGTCCCTAGTTGCCTGTTCACATTTATTGAGTTATATTATCACTGTAGCAGAGCGGGGATAGTGCAGATTGTGTCGGGCGTTCAGAAAGAACGCTGGATGCAGGACAGGCCAGTAGCTCAATTGCATATTAAGCAAGCTCTGGCCAGTGGGCCATCCTCAAGACCCAGTAACCCAGTGGATGTTCTGGTGGAAAGATCTCCAAGTCTGATCTTTCCCCTAGATATTCCTGCACCATGTAATTCAGACGCTGGCAATGGTTGCTGGAACCGATCAGACCTGGGCGCTGAGGACTGGAGAATTGCCTGAATGCATCGGTCAGCCAGTCACCTTCTCCACCGCTCTTTCTGTGACTGAACGAAGCCTCAGCAACACGTTGTCCAGCACCAGGAAATTGTAACCTCCCAGGCTCTGGAAACGCATTGCACAAACCTTTCTGCAAGGCTTACCGAAGATGTTTCATCCTCTGTTCCCTCTGCGAAGGCTGGATAAGTTCTGCAACCTTTCCCTTGTAACATGGAACAAGAAGGGTTGCCAGCCAGTAATGATCCCTCTCCTTGATACCACGGATCCTAGGGTCCTTTCGCAGGCTTTGCAGGATCAGGGAGGCCATGCAGCATAGGTTTGCAGAGGCATTTGATCCTGAGTCCTCTGGGTCACTAAAGATCATATGATCCTCAACCACCTCCTCCCAGCCATGTACAACTCCATGGGTTTCTGGGGACTGAAAATGATCCCTTGAAGACTGCTGCTGATGCTGAGTGTTATCCTCCACCTCCATGCTGACACAATCCTCCTTCTCCTCTTCTTCTTCCTGTGTGATCGGCGGGCTTGCAGGAATACTAGTATCTGGATAAAGGGGGCCTTGAGAGGTAAGGAAGTCCTCCTCTTCCTCCTGCTGTTCTGCCTCAAGTGCCCTGTCCATTATTCCACGAAGCGTGTTCTCCAAAAGGAAGACAAGAGGGACAGTATCATTGATGCATGCACTGTCACTGCTCACCATCTTTGTGGCCTCCTCAAATGGTGACAGGACAGTGCATGCATCCTTGATCAGTAGCCACTGGGGTGGCGAAAAAAAACCAAGCTCTCCTGACCCTGTCATGGTGACATACTTACACAGGTAGTCATTGATGACCCTCTGCTGCGTGTGCAGCCGCTGCAGCATTGCCAACATTGAGTTCCACCTGGTGGGCATGTCACAAATGAGACGGTTATTTGGCAGGTTGCATTCTCTTTGAATGTCAGCCAGCCGAGCACTGGCATTATATGACAGGCGGAAATGACCACAGACTTTCCTGGCCTGTCTCAGGAGATCCTGTAAGCCCAGGTCCCTTTCTTTCAACGGTTTAGAAACTGGGGTAGGAAAATTTGCCTGCTAAAATCAATTGGAGGTGTACTGATAGCAGATTGGCTGCAAGTACTTGGGACACCTATTGCTATACCTCCATTCCCCTCAGTGCAGGTTTCTGAGAGGACTGGAGGTATAGTGGGGGTGGGGAACCCAGCTGCTGAGGAGCAAGGAGAGGTCCGCCTTGTTTTTTGATGTGGGTCTTTTAAGTGCTGTTGCCAACGGACTACATGGGAGGACGTCACATGTCTGGTCAAGCATGTGGTGCCCAAGCGGCTGCTGTTTTGGACACGCTTGATACGCTTCAGACATATGTTGCACACAGCAACGGTGCGATCTGCTGCACACATGTCAAGAAAGGCTCACACCAAAGAACTTTTCAAAATATGTGGGGAGTCAGCAGCGCCCTGCACCTGCTTAGCTCTGCAGTGTGATGCAATAGGCTGGCTGCCCTTAAGCTGCCCCCTGGAGGGCATCCTACCTCATTGGAGATGTGCCTCCTCCTCTCTTCTATTAGGCACCCAAGTTGAGTCAGTGACCTCATCATCCCCTCCCTCCTTGTCATTGGAGCAAACTTGGCAGTATGTTGCAGCTGGAGGAACATGAATGCCAGTTTCTTGTCCTTCTTGGGCACCCCCTCTCTCTAGGCTGAGGTTACTCCCTTCCTCAACCTGGGTACCATTATCAGAGCCTTCAAATCGGTGCGCATCCTCCTGCAGCATGTACCCGACACTGTGGTTGAATAGTTCGGGGGATTCCTCCGTGCATAATGGTGAGGTTAGGGAAGGAGTGACTGTTGACATGGAGCCAATGGAATAGGCCACTTTGGCAGCTGCATTGGCAGGCAAACTACTCTGAGCCTGGGTGACAGAGAATGAGGAGGATGAGGGTGGCTTTTTTATCCATACCACCAACTCTTCTGCATGTTGTGGCTCCATAACACGGACAGCTAAAAGAAAAAAGGACAAGCGTGCCCCACAGCCACATGCTGAGGATGCACTGTGTCCACGACCAGCAGTGTCGACTGTAGACACAGAGCCTGCTTGCCCTCTTTTAGTGGCCTGGGAGAGTCTGCCTCTCCTTGGTGGCCTTCCGGACATGCTGTAAATTTTGTTTAGCAAAAAAAACTACACTGTATTGTGTACTGTGTACACCACCAGGAAAGTAATAGCAACTAGGGATAATCTTCGAGTTTGAGTCGAACTCATGTTCAACTCGAACATTGGCTGTTCGACAGTTCGCCGAACAGCGAACAATTTGGGGTGTTCGCGACAAATTCGAAAGCCGCGGAACACCCTTTAAAAGTCTATAGGAGAAATCAAAAGTGCTAATCTTAAAGGCTTATATGTATAGTATTGTCATAGAAAGTGTTTGGGGACCTGTGTCCTGTCCTAGGGGACATGTATCAATGCAAAATAAAATTATAAAAACGGCCGTTTTTTTGGGAGCAGTAATTTTAATAATGCTGTAAAGGGGCGCATGTTTCCCGTGTTTAGAACAGTCTGACAGCAAAATGACATTTCAAAGGAAAAAAAGTCATTTAAAACTACTCAAGGCTATTAACGAATTGTCGGTCCGACAATACACATAAAAGTTCATTGATAAAAACAGCATGGGATTTCCCCACAGGGGAATTCCGAACCAAAATTTAAAAAAAAATGGCGTGGGGGTCCCCCTCAAAATCCATACCAGACCCTTCAGGTCTGGTATGGATTTTAAGGGGAACCTCGTGCCAAAATGAAAAAAAAAATAGTGTGGGGTCCCCCCAAAAATCCATACCAGACCCTTATCCGAGGGTATGGTTCAGGAGGGGGGCGCGCTCTCTCGTCCCCCCCTCTTTTCCTGCGGCCTACCAGGTTGCATGCTCGGATAAGGGTCTGGTATGGATTTTTAGGGGACCCCACGCCATTTTTTAAAAAAAATTTGGCGCAGAGTTCCCCTTAAAATCCATACCATACCAGAAGGGCCTGGTATGGAATTTAGAGGGACTCCCAAATTTTGGTTCGGGGTTCCCCTGTGGGGAAATCCCATGCCGTTTTTATCAATGAACATTTATGTGTATTGTCGGACCAACAATTCATTAATAGCCTCGAGTAGTTTTAAATGACTTTTTTTTCCTTTAAAATGTCATTTTGCTGTCAGACTGTTCTAAACACGGGAAACATGCGCCCCTTTACAGGCATACTATAGACACCCCCCAGGTACAAAATTTAAAGGAATATTATACTTTTATTGTTTCACTTTAAGCATTATTAAAATCACTGCTCTCGAAAAAATGGCCGTTTTTAAAACTTTTTTTTGGATTGATACATGTCCCCTGGGGCAGGACCCAGGTCCCCAAACACTTTTTATGACAATAACTTGCATATAAGCCTTTAAAATTATCACTTTTGATTATTCATGTTCGAGTCCCATAGACTTTTTTTTGCCTGTTTGCATGTTCTGGTGCAAACCGAACAGGGGGGGTGTTCGGCTCATCCCTGGTAGCAACTGCACTAGGGGTGCACGGTACTGTGTACACCAACAGAAGTGTAATAACAACTATGGGTGCACTGTATGTATTGTGTACTGTGTACACCACCAGAAAAGTAGTAGCACTAGCAACTGCACTACGGGTGCATGGTACTGTGTACACCAACACTATGGGTGCACTGTATGTATTGTGTACACCACCAGGAAAGTAGTAGCAACTGCACTAGGGGTGCATGGTACTCTGTACACCAAAGAAGTTTAATAACAACTATGGGTGCACTGTATGTATTGTGTACACCACCAGGAAAGTAGTAGCAACTGCATAGGGGTGTGCCGTACTGTATACACCAACAGAAGTGTAATAACAACTATGGGTGCACTGTATGTATTGTGTACACCACCAGGAAAGTAGTAGCAACTACACTAGGGTTGCACGGTACTGTGTACATCAACAGAAGTTTAATAACAACTTTGGGTACACTGTATGTATTGTGTACACCACCAGGAAAGTAGTAGCAACTGCATTAGGGGTCTACGGTACTGTGTACACCAACAGAAGTGTAATAACAACTATGGGTGCACTGTATGTATTGTATACACCACCAGGAAAGTAGTAGCAACTCCCCTAGGGGTGCACGGTACTATGTACCCCAAAAGAAGTGTAATAACAACTATGGGTGTACTGTATTGACCACCAGAAAAGTATGAGCAGCTGCACTATGGGTGCACAGCACTGTATACTGTGTACACCGCCTGAAGTATATTAGAAAGTATATTAGAAACAGTACACCAGGAACGGTCTGCAGTAAGATATAGCTAAACTGTATGCAGTGGATATATATATATATATATATATATATATATATATATATGAGACTATCTGTATATACAGTATCTCACATAAATAAGTACACCCCTCACATTTTTGTAAATATTTTAATCTATCTTTTTCATGTGACAACACTGAAGAAATGACACTTTGCTACAAGTAGTGAGTGTACAGCTTGTATAACAGTTTAAATTTGCTGTCCCCTCAAAATAACTCAACACACAACCATTAATGTCTAAACCGCTGGCAACAAAAGTGAGTACACCCCTAAGTGAAAATGTCCAAATTGGGCCTAAAGTGTCAATATTTTGTGTGGCCACCATTTTTTTTCCAGCACCGCCTTAACCCTCTTGGCCATGGAGTTCACCAGAACTTCACCTGTTGCTACTGGAGTCCTCTTCCACTCCTCCATGAAGACATCACGGAGCTGGTGGATGTTAGAGACCTTGCACTGCTCCACCTTCCGTTTGAGGATGCCCCACAGATGCTCAATAGGGTTTAGGTCTGGAGACATGCTTGGCCAATCCATCACCTTATCGTCAGCTTCTTTAGCAAGGCAGTGGTCATCTTGGAGGTGTGTTTGAGGTCGTTATCATGTTGGAATGCTGCCCAGTCTCTGAAGGGAGGGGATCATGCTCTGCTTCAGTATGTCACAGTACATGTTGGTATTCATGGTTCCATCAATGAACTGTAGCTCCCCAGTGCCAGCAGCACTCATGTAACCCCAGACCATGACACTCCCACCACCATGCTTGACTGTAGACAAGACACACTTGTCTTTGTACTCCTCACCTGGTTGCCGCCACACACACTTGACACCATCTGAACCAAATAAGTTTATCTTGGTCTCATCAGAGCATAGGACATGGTTCCAGTAATCCCTGTCCTTAGTCTGCTTGTCTTCAGAAAACTGTTTGCAGGCTTTTTTGTGCATCATCTTTACAAGAGGCTTTCTTCTGGGATGACAGCCATGCCGACCAATTTGATGCAGTGTGCGGCGTATGGTCTGAGCACTGACAGGCTGACCCCCCCACCCCTTCAACCTCTGCAGCAATGCTGGCAGCACTCATAGGTCTATTTCCCAAAGACAACCTCTGGATATGACGCTGAGCACGTGCACTCAACTGCTTTGGTTGACCATAGCGAGGCCTGTTCTGAGTGGAACCTGTCCTGTTAAAGGGCTATACGGTCTTGGCCACCGTGCTGCAGCTCAATTTCAGGGTCTTGCCAATCTTCTTATAGCCTAGGCCATCTTTATGTAGAGCAACAATTCTTTTTTTCAGATCCTCAGAGATTTCTTTGCCATGAGGTGCCATGTTGAACTTCCAGTGACCATTATGAAAGAGTGAGAGTGATAACACCAAATCTAACACACCTGCTCCCCCATTTACACCTGAGACCTTGTAACACTAACGAGTCGCATGACATTGGGGAGGGAAAATGGCTAATTAGGCCCAATTTGGAAATTTTCACTTAGGGGTGTACTAACTTTTGTTGCCAGCGGTTTAGACATTAATGACTGTGTGTTGAGTTATTTTGAGGGGACAGCAAATTTACACTGTTATACAAACTGTACATTCACTACTTTACATTGTAGCAAAGTGTCATTTCTTCAGTGTTGTCACATGAAAAGATAGAATAAAATATTTACAAAAATGTGAGGGGTGTATTCACTTTTATGAGATACTGTATATATTAAACACACTGCAGCTAACTGAATTACCTGCCTGCCTGAAGTATATTAGAAACAGTACACCAGGACTGGACTGCAGTCAGATCTAGCTAAACCAGATACGGTGGATATATATATATATATATATATATATATATAATAATAATATAATAATATATATGTAAAAGACTGTCTGTATATATATTAAATACACTGCAGCTAGCTGAATAATCTGCCTGCCTGCCTGCCTGTTCAATCTAAATGACACTCTCTCTCTGTCCACGCCAATAACACACTACACGAGGCTGACGTGCAGGTCGCCTTTTATTGTGTGGGGCATGGACTTAGTCCCACTGAGCCATGATTGGCAACAGGCATCCTGCCTTTGGCCCATTATGGCTCTCTTAGCTGAGGGCGCTGTGATTGGCCAAAGCATGCAGGTCATGGTGCATGCTCTGGCCAATCATCATACAGCAATGCACTGCGCTCCCGCAGTGTATTATGGGCCGTTATGCGAACGCATTTGGCTCGAACGGCCCATAATGTTCAGTTTTCGATGAACAGGCGAACAGTCAATGTTCGAGTCGAACTCATGTTTGACCTGAACAGAAAGCTCATCCCTACCAATAGGGCATTTGATAGTGTCAGTTGGCGTTATCCCCTGGGCAGTACTGTCCAAATTTGGATTTAGCACCCCATTTTATCTCTTGCGTAAGCCTCTTGTAAAGCTCACCTCAGGCGGCCATACAGGTTTCTGATAGCATGTCGCCTGTTTTTGCACTGGGCAGGGGGACCAGGCAGGGCTGTCCACCTTCTCTTCTCTCTGCCATCGCAATTGAACCTCTGGCTGCCCTGGTGCTCAACTATCTGACAAGTCCCCAGATTTAGAAACGGCGAGATACATGAAAAGATCATGCCCTACGCCGATGACATGTTGCTTTTTCTACACTTCCCTATGTAGGGTCATGTACATCATCTCATATTTTGGTTATTACTCTGGTCTTACCATCAATTGGACCAAATCCGCATTGATGCTGCTGGATTGTGCCCCAGGGCGACCAGTTTCACTTCCTTGCTCTATTCATATAGTATTCTACTTCCGACACCTGGGCATTCAGATCTCCCTCACACCTACAAATTACTGTCAAATAAATGTTTACCCACTAATGACCCACTTCAGAGGCAAGGTTAATATTTGGAACAAACTTTAAATGTGCTTGGCAGGGAAAACGAATCTAATTTTGATGATTCTAATGCCCCAATTTCTGTACGTGCTTCACAATTCTCCAGTAATCATTCCTTTAAAGATATTCTGAGTGGTCAACTCTCTTTTTAGGTTGCTGTTGTGTAACACTCGTTCTTGAGGGTAAAACTGAAGCAGTTGCAGTATCCTAAGGATGACAGGGGCCTGGTGCTCCCCAATCCCAGGCTTTACTATATGGCTGT
Organism: Lithobates clamitans; assembly: GCA_037952925.1. Lineage (NCBI taxonomy): Eukaryota > Metazoa > Chordata > Amphibia > Anura > Ranidae > Lithobates > Lithobates clamitans. The sequence goes on along the minus strand of JBBGZY010000758.1, from coordinate 2,153,847 downwards.
ACAATTACAACATTTAATTGGCACAATATACCCCTCCCCTGATGGATCCTCTGCTCATCTCATGCTCATAAAGGCTAAAGCGGAATCTATTTCGGAGGGTTTGGTGGCTCAGCTGTTCCAGAATCCAAATAAGCAAATGCCCACATTTGTGCTTCTTCAAAAAGTGTAGAATAAGTCTAAGCAACTACAACATGTAACAGGGTTTACTATATGTAGCCCGATCTGGCAGTAGTAAAACATATGGCGAAGTGGCCAAACTTTAGCAGGGACCTAGATGGCATACTTGGGGAGTAACCCACTTGTTGCTATTATCTTTACCAGATTTGCAGTACAGGTTTGCCTTGCCCTCCAATATGTTAGTCTACTTGCCCTCCAATATGCTATTCTACTACCTACAATATTCTACTACCTACAATTGCAGCATGCAGTTAGGGCTCAAGGGAAAACGGTGGAATGGGTACAATTTCCCACCCCCATTTTTCATCTGCTTCATACTACCACTAAGACCAAAGGTTTTATCTCACAATGTTACCATATGTTTTTAACAGTGTTTCTTAAGGCTCATCCCCTAAGGGTAATGTCTCAGTGGGAGGAGGACCTAGATTCCCTGTTGGGTGACCAGTGGTAGGAAGCTTTTCAGTCTGTCACTACATGCTCTCTGAATGTGTCGCAAAAGGTATCCCAACTATATATTCTGCTTAGAGTGCACTATACTCCCAAAAAACTCCATAGAATGGGTAGGCTCATGGACCCGTTGTGTGGTAAATGTAGATGGGTGCCTGGGGCTCTCATTCATCTCCTCTGGCATTACCCAAAGCATCATAGGTATTGGAGTGGGGTTCTTGCCACGCTCAATTGAATTTTCCAAACCGCTGCTCCTCTAGATCCACTTTGTTGCCTGTTAGATGTTTTGGAGGAGGTATTAACAGAAGAGATGAGAAGAACAGCCTTCTCTCAAGCTCTATTCTAGGCAAGAAAGTTATTCTTATGGGGCGGAAATCAACCATTGATGTGTTAAAACCTGGGTGCAACATATGGGGAATACTCATATTCTTGAACGGTACATATACCAGCATAGGGGTAGGCCGGGCAAGTTTGAGAGATTATGGGCTCCCTGGCTTGATACTCCGGGACTGAACCCTAGAGAACTCATTATAAGGAGACTTCTATAATGTCCCACTGGCTGATTGCATACACTGGTGTTAAATATATTAGGGGTCTCATAGAACCCAAGGGATAGGTTGTTTGGTCCACTCCTTATATATGCCCACTTTTAAATGAAACACTGTATGGCCGACGTTTCGCAATATTAAGTTGGTGAGATGGACAAAACACTTTTATCAATGCGATGCAATCGACTGTATAATGTTTATTGTCATATCATGATTCACTGGATTGTTGTTGCAGTTTTTTGTATGTATTTTATATGCATATCTACAATAAAACATTTTCTAATAAAAATAAACTATATGGAAAATAAATTGCTGTTCTGTCAAGGAGAAAAAGAGAGATCTTGTATTTCAGCTAGGCTGAAACACAGATCTCTTCTCCTCCAGGGCATCCACTCCCCCTCACAATTAGAAAGCATTCCCTAGGAGAGCACTTAACCCCTTGATCGCCCCTGGTGTTAACCCCTTCCCTGCCAGTGTCATTTATACAGTGAAAATGAATTTTTTTTAGCACCGATCACTGTATTGGTGTCACTGGTCCCCAAAAAGTTTCACTTAGTGTTAGATTTGTCCTCCGCAATGTTGCAGTGCCACTAAAAATCACTGATCGCCGTCATTACTAGTAAAAAATATAAAAAAATAAAAAGTCCCTAAATCTATCCCATAGTTTATAGACACTATTTTTTTTTATTATTGGGAATTATTATTGGTTATGTTTTATAGCAGAAAGTAAAAAATATTGTTTTTTTTTTTTTTCTAAATTGTCGGTATTTTTTGTTTATAGCGCAAAAAGTAAAAACCGCAGAGGTGACCAAATACCTTCAAAAGAAAGCTCTATTTTATTTGGGTACAGTGTTGCACGACCACGCAATTGTCAGTTATAGCAACGCAGTGCTATATCGTAAAAAAATGGCCTGGTCAGAAGGCGGTAAAACCTTCCAGAGCTGAAGTGGTTAATCTGTTGAAATGTGAGTCTTGCGTCCATTGACCAAATTTCATCAGGTATCAGGTATATAAATTTTTCTTGGGTTTTTGGGCATACCTACATTTTCGTCCTTTTATCAGGGTAAGCAAGTCCTTAGAGGTTTCCATGGGTCCTGCCCAACGATGGATAAAAGATGCCTCATTTCAATTGATCTTTTAGTAAAACTTATTTCAGTTCTTGACAAAGCTTGTTTTTCCATCATTTGCAGTATTACTTTTTGTGCTGCATTTACTTTGGCATTTTTTTGGGGGCTTTAAGGCTAGGGGAATTTGAACAGTGAACAGTTCTCTTAAATTGTTTGTTAGGAGACCTAAGACACGATAATGTCCATTTGAATACTTTATTCAGTTCGTGTAGTCCAGCCATTTGTCCAGTTTTAGCTTCATCCAAATATCTATCTGCTACACCGTTAATAATTTATACATGCTGACCTGACTCCATTAGCAAGAGTGCAATTTTCAGCTGTCCTCTCTTCCTGCCTTCAGTAACTCAATATTTATGGCTTTCATTTTTGTTCTGATTCATTTGTTCATCCTGATTTGTTTATTAATTAATTATTTTTCTTTCAGGTTCATCTAAATACATTATTTGGATAGTGGGTTGTGCGTTCGATTATTGGGCCATGAAGCAGACCGAATTCCAGGACTTATTTTACTAATTTATGTTTGGAGAACAACTTTCAGGTTCTTTGGCGGGGCATTAGAAAATGTTAGAGACCAACTTATTTATTTATCTGGTGTTTTGCCTATGCCTGACATTCTGATTATTCATACTGCGGCAAACTATTAAGGTAAGGTTAAGACATAGGACCTTCTATGTGAAATGAAAAGAGATTTTTATTCTTTTAAGCTTTTGTTTCCTCAGGCTGTTCTTGTTTTCTCCCCTAAATGATTTCCAAATTGTTGTGGTCTCCTGCAGTTAATCTTTTTTATATCAACACAATTCAGAGACGTCTTAATCGCGTGGTTCACAACTTTCTAGTCTCTTCTGGAGGGTTGTCATACCGCCATGTTGAATTGGAATGTTTTTTACCAGGCCTTTTTCAGAGGGATCTTGTACATCTGCCAGAAATTGGCCTGGACATTTTCAATATTGGCTTGAAAATCATTATTAAATTTGCCATGGCATTGGTAAAGGCCTCAGCCATCTGGTTTCCATCTGGCTTCTGCTGGTGGTGTTTAGTCTTCCAGTTTATCTAAATGGATAACATATCTGTATTTTATAGTTGATATCTTGGTTTTAGACAGGATGGTTATATTTATCATTTGATAGGCTATTTATTATTTATTTAAGGTTACCCCTTCAATGACACCATTGCCAATAAAATATTCCAATAAAGATTTCATGAGTCTGAATCATTATGGTTTGCTGTGTTATCATTATCACTGTTGTTTTGTTATTTATGACACCTTTGTGCTATCCTTTGAAATTTATTTTGACAGCTGCAAAACAATTGCAAAAACATGGAAAACTCAAAAGTCAGACACATGGAAAGCTAAGACCCACGTTTCCTTAACGATGTCCAATGATAAAATGGCAGCTATTTTAAATGATGATATATATATTTTTTTTTAAATCAAGAAAGTTTTTATTGCTCTTGAAACATACAGTATCACAATACATTTAGGTTATCACGTTCTGTACAGTCAGTTATATGTTATGCATACATTCAATTAAACCTTTTTTCCCTTGTTAACAAGTTCACATTTACATGTACCACTGAAAATCAACGAATATAGCTTTACTAAATTTCTTTTTAACCATTATATCTGTTGTTGTCCTTCTCCTCCTCCCCCCTCCCTTATTCCACTATCTCATATCATTAACATCCATGCCATTACTCCATGATTCACATTGTATCTCCTCTGTCCACATTCCCAAACATCTCTATATACCTTTAAGCAATCTCATTTGTACCAGCTCCACAGGACTTATACCTGGGGTATCTAGCCATGCATCCCATATCTTATCAAATTTCCCTGGGGTCCCTCTATGCTGATATATGTACTTTTCCATAACCAGGGTATTTCCCATCTGTTGGATCCACATTTTAACCACCGGTGGTGTGGCTGATTTCCAGTGTAAAAGTATTGTTTTTCTTGCCTGAAATAGGGCTCTGGCAAAGACCATTCTAGTTATATTCTCCGGGATGGTCTCCCCTAGTACTCCCAGAAGGCATTTCAGCGGGTCAAGAGTAACATTGGTTTGAAAAACCCTATTGAGTAAGGTCATGACCCCTGTCCAATATCTATGGAGCTACGCCAGAGGAGATGAATCAAATCGCCTGGCGCAATTCTGCATCTGTTACACAATGGATCTTGTAACCTCCCCATTTTGTGCAGTTTTACCGGTGTATATTGCACTCTCAGCAAAATATACAGTTGGGAAACTTTTTGTGATACGTTTAATGAGCATGCATTGACAGCTTGAAGGGCCTCCTCCCATTGCTCCCCTGTAATGGGTCCTAAGTCTTCCTCCCATTGTGACACTGCCTTCATGGGATGCCCCTCTAGAAAGGAGGATAGAAGCATGAGGTAGCATTGAGATATTATCCCCTTTGTGTCTGTTGCCTCTTGTAATATGTGAAAAATAGGGGTGGGTGACTGTACCCACTCCTCTGCCCTGCCCTGCACCTGTACTGCGTGTCGGAGTTGTAGGTAGCAAAACAGCATAGTAGATGGTAAAGCATATTCAGACTGCAAGTCTGCAAAAGATAGCAGCTTCCCATTCTGAAAGATGTGTTTTAGGTGAGTAATTCCCAGACGGCGCCATCTAGAACCCTGCTTAATTTTGGCCAGTTCCTCATAGGAGTTATTTTCCCATATTGGGCTGTAGGTGGTAAATCCCATGACATGTTGCAGCTGTTTAACCTTGTTCCATACTTTTTGAAGAAGTGCGTAAGTTGGCATCTGCTTATTTGGTTTCTGAAATCTCTGAGCCTCTAATCCCTCTGGTATGGAATCCACCCCTGCTCCCCTCAGCAGGAGCTTGGCTGACGGGCCTGCAGGGGATGGAGCCATAGCCCCTATTAAATGTTGTAATTGCGCCGCTAGATAGTATATCCAAGGATTGGGGAGTGCAAGACCTCCCCCCTCCTTTGGACATTGCAGTTGCTCCAACTTGATTCTAGGGGGCTTATTGTGCCATAGCAATGTTCTGAATAGTGTATTGACAACTCTAAATATTTTGAGGGGGATGACTATCAGTGTATTATGCAGCATGTATAGGAGCTGAGGCATCAGAATCATCTTAATGAGATTCGTCTTCCCAGCCAAGGACATTTTAAGTCTGTTCCATATGTTGATTTTGTCTCTAAAACGTGTCAGTAGGGGGTATATGTTTAGTTTGTAGTAATCAATCAAATTAGGGGATATGTAGATGCCTAAATATTTAAAGGAGGTTACTACTGGGATCGGACATGGGAGACTCGCCTGCAAGACCGGAGTCTCGTCCAAAAACATTAATGCAGACTTGGACCAGTTAATCGTAAGACCTGAATAGTGGCCAAAGTCTGCAATCATGGACATTGCATGGGACAATGAGGCATCCACGTCCTCCAAAAAGAGGAGCATATCATCCGCATAAAGCATTATCTTCTCATGCAATTCACCATATCTAAATCCCCTGATTTGCTGACAATCTCTGACCTGTGCTGCAAGTGGTTCAATGGCCAACGCAAATAGCAGGGGGGCAAGGGGCATCCCTGTCTGGTCCCCCTACCCAGTGCGAAGACCTGTAACATCCTATCTGTTACGCGCACTGCTGCCTGCAGTGAAGCATATAGCAGCCGTACCCATGCAATAAACCTAGGACCAAACCCGAATCTGAACAGTAACCCTTAGGGCCAGAGTTTTGGCCAGTAATTTCACGTCACTCTGCAGTAACGAGATAGGCCTGTATGAACTAGGATCTACAGGGTCCTTACCAGGTTTAAGTAGTAGTATAATATTGGCCCTAGTCATGGATGTTGGTAGCTTTCCTGATTTAAAGGATGAGTTGAATACCTCCAGCAATTTCGGTAGAATCGCCTCCCCGTATTGTGTGTACACCTCCATTGGGAGCCCATCATCCCCTGGCGCCTTGCACGTAGAAAAGGAGGCAGCCGCCTCCTTCAATTCGTCCAGCGTAATTGGGGCCTCTAACTCCATGCGCGCCTGACACGACAAGGCAGGCAGGGAAATCTTGTCTATGTAATCCTGTAATGCTGCATCTGTATAGTTCTCACATGGCTTATATAAATTCTCATAGAAAGACGCTAGTTCATTAATAATTGATTCAGTGTCATTTACTAATCTCCCATTTGAGCGCCTGATAGCTCCTATAGTCAGTGACGACTGTTGGGACCTCGCGATTCTGGCCAGTAGCTGACCAGTCTTTTCCCCTTCCTCATAAAAAGCTTGCTTGGTAAAAAATCGTTTCTGTTCTGCAGCGGAGGATCTCAACCGGTCCAGGGAATCCTGTCCCGATATCCATGCCTCCCTTGCAGATTCAGAGGGATCCGTGACATAGGATAACTCAAGCCTCCACACCTGGTCTTCAACCTGTTTGACGAGGACCGATGAATTATGTTTAATGGTTTCTATTTCTGTTATGAATGTGCCCCTAAGACATGCCTTAAAAGCATCCCATTTAGTTGCACTATCATGATGAAATCGGTTCTCATAAAAATATTGTTCAATTTGCTTCATTACCCTTTCCTGGGATGTGAAAAGCTTTAGCCAAAAGGCATTAAGTTTCCAAGGGGCCTTTGGCAAAGAGACCTCAGGGCATGTTATCAGGTGCGTTGCTATTGGGGAGTGGTCCGACACCCCTCTAGGAAGATACTCAATTTTGGTAATTAGGTTTACGACATGTGAGGACCCCACACATAGATCAATGCGTGAGAGCGAGCCATGTGATTTAGAGAAACATGAGAATTGTTTGGATGTTGGGTTTTTCGCTCTCCAGACATCTATCCAGCCCACCTCCACCAGCAGGCGGCTCAAAATAGTGCCTCTTCCCCCTAGTGGAGCCTGGACCGGAGGATGCCTGTCAAGTTTTGGGTCAAGATACCCGTTAAAATCACCCATAAATATGGTGGGTATATCAGGTTTGTCAACCAGGTACGTCAGCAGGAGCTGCAATATCTCTCTAGAAAACGGTGGGGGGATTTAAGCAAAAGCAATAATCAGGGTCAGAGTAAACAGCTTGCAGTAAATGAATACATATCTACCTAGTGGATCAATAGCAGAATCTAATTCCTGGTAGGCCAGGGACTTATGAACCAACACACTCACTCCACGAGAAAACGCAGAGTGTGTGGAGTGATAAGCCCTGCCCACCCAGGAGTACTGCAGGAGTCCCACTGTATCCTTTGTAAGGTGAGTCTCCTGCAATCCTACAATAGCAGGGTGAAACTTCTTTAAACATGAACTTATCATTGTGCGCTTTAGTGGATCATGTACACCTCGGACATTCCAGGACACCATTATTGTAGTAGCCATGTCCAGTAGATTGGGTTCTTATCTGGGTGGAGCAAGAGCCAGCCGGCTCCGCACCTGGAAGTTGAAGTGTCCCATGTCCGTGGGAATATAGGCAGTTCCTTTGGGTAGCCCATGGACATAAACTGACCAAGATTTAAATTTAGTGTTACGATGCAGCATAGAGTGTAACTTAGAATAAGGCGCAACTGCGCAACAGAGATGAAACGGGGGGAAACAGTCCCTGGCGCTATTGTGGCCATCCTTGGCCCATCGATATAGGATGAGAGTAGACCGTCCCCTTGCTTCTTTAGGTTTATAACAGTCAGTCAAACTTGTGCCAACCGGGCAACTGTTAACCTGTCCCTTTGACTGGGATCTGGAATCTGTAAGATCTTGTGGGTGCGACTCACCCATTGTGGTATTGAGCTCAGTTCAGTGATTTATTTGAGCCCGTTCAAAACGCTGAAATTAGCTTAATGTGAAATGTCCCGTTAAACACAGATTGTAACCATCCGCCAACCGTTCACCAACTTTATCAGGGTTATACTCCAACCTTCAGTCACCCCTTTCGTTTTCTTGGCGTCTCCGTAGGTCTTGTTCATTGTGATCTAGCCATGATGTCGCTTCCATTGCCGAATCAAAAAAAGTAGCCTGGCCTCTAGCGGTAATGCGTAGCTTCGCTGGGAACAGCATGGCATATGTAACTTGAAGTTTTTGCAGGCGTTTCTTCACCTCTGCAAATTTGGCCCTTTTCCGCTGCACCTCAGCAGAAAAGTCTGGGTAGAATGAGATTTTTGTCCCATTAAAGTGGACGGAGCCTCTTTCCCTCGCTAGCTTTAGTATGATCTCACGGTCTTTGTAATTCAGTAGACGCGCCAGCATGGATCTTGGCGGGTTGCCTGGGGGGTGGGGTCGCGGCGGCGTGCGGTGTGCCCTCTCCACTGGAAATAGTGGTGTAAAGGCCTCCTTGCCAAAAGTGTCCTGCAGCCATTGCTCTACAAATGCCGTTGGGTCTCTACCCTCCACCTTTTCTGGAAGTCCCACAATGCGAACATTATTCTGTCTGAGACGGTTCTCAATGTCGTCAGTTTTGGCGTTAGCTTGCTTTGCCTGCTGTAGTGCTGTTCTAGTGTCTCTAGTTAGTGGGGGCATCTGGTCCTCCACATCGCTGATTCTGCCCTCCACTGCTGTGGTTCTCTCCCTGATTTTCTGGAGGTCTTGCCTCAATAATGAGACCGTTTCTGTAAGGCCCCTAAACTGCTCTTTAAACCATCCACTGAGGCAGTACAGCGGTGTACAGCGCGCAATATATCATTCAACGTGGGTTGCTGGGATTCTTCCTGCAGCATGTCAAACATATCAGGGGTAGAGATCAGGGATGATTCCAGTGGCACTGTGTCATCTAATGCTGGAGGGCTGTGGCCTCTGCTAATGTCATGGGGAAGGGCCTGCATGGATGAAGGATTCGAGCAGCCTGCCCCTTGCAACTTCTGTGCATTAAACAACATGTCTCTAGGCTGGTCTTTACCCTGGTCTTTCCCCTGGTGCTTTTGGGCAACATGAGACTTACCGCCGCCGTCATGCTGTTTAGCAGAGCCTCTCGCCGTCCTCTGTGCCTGAGGGGTGTCGGCGAAATCTTGGATCTCCATGCTTGTCCCGTTCTCAGTGTCTTTATCCCCCTTTCGGGGCTTCACGAGGACCGTGCCGCGCGAGGTAAGCACTACGGGGTTCACGGGGGTGTCCGGTGGCAGATGGGGTAGGTGAGAGTCCGGATCGGTATCGGGAGAAGGATCAAAGAAGGATTATCAGCGGGAGCTCCATGTAGTGCGACCGCTCACATGCCCTGCTCAGGCCACGCCCCCTTAAATGATGATATTACCTACTGTATCTGGTGGAGAATGAGTAACTGAGGGAGCTTCTCTTGCACCTCCTGCCAAACACATCTGAAGGTAGCAACAGAGATTGTGACAGAGTGGTTTGTGGGTTGAACTAGATCCATGCTATAGTCATGTAAAGGGAACTGGAAGCTGCAGATCTCCAGGTATAAACTGTACATTAGGGATGAGCCCGATGTTCGAGTCGAACGTAAGTGTGTTTGCCCGTTTGCTGAATACCGAACATTATGGGACGTTCATGGGAAATTCAAGCACCTGCAGAATGCGCCATAATGAATGTCGAGACCGTCAATGCACTGCAAGATCGTAGTGCAATGATAGCTGCTGATTGTCCAAAGCATGCACCTGACCTGCATGCTTTGGCCAATCACAGGACGCTCTGCTGTGAGAGCCATGCTGTGAGAGCCATGATTGGCCAAAGGCACGGTGCCTTTGGCCAGTCATGGCTCAGGGGGCTGAGTCCACGCCCCACACTATGTAAGGCTGTTTACACGGTGGCCGTACATAGTTTTATGAATGATAACAGCAAAATGACATTTGTAAAGGTGAAAATGGCAATTAAAACTGCTTGTGGTTGTAATGTATTGTCGGATCGAATATAGATAAAAATAATTGCAAAAAATGGCATGGGTTCTCCCCTCCCCCTAGTCCATTACCAGGCCCTTTGGGTCTGGTTATGGACATTAAGGGGAACCCTGCACCAAAATGTAAAAAAAATTGCGTGGGGGTCCCCCCAAAATCCATACCAGGCCCTTCAAGTTTGGTATGAATATTAAGGGGAACCCTGCGCCAAAATGTAAAAAAATTTGGCTCATTTATAGTGTGTGGACAGAGATAGTTGAAGTTTGAGCTAGGTTAGGCAGGCAGGTTAGTTAGTGGCAGCGTATTTGATATACATACAGTGGGGACGGAAAGTATTCGGACCCCCTTAAATTTTTCACTCTTTGTTATATTGCAGCCATTTGCTAAAATCATTTAAGTTCATTTTTTTCCTCATTAATGTACACACAGCATCCCATATTGACAGAAAAACACAGAATTGTTGACATTTTTGCAGATTTATTAAAAAAGAAAAAAGAAAATATCACATGGTCCTAAGTATTCAGACTCTTTGCTCAGTATTTAGTAGAAGCACCCTTTTGATCTAATACAGCCATGAGTCTTTTTGGGAAAGATGCAAGAAGTTTTTCACACGTGGATTTGGGGATCCTCTGCCATTCCTCCTTGCAGATCCTCTCCAGTTCTGTCAGGTTGGAAGGTAAAGCCATTTTTAGGTCTCTCCAGAGATGCTCAATTGGGTTTAGGTCAGGGCTCTGGCTGGGCCATTCAAGAACAGTCACAGAGTTGTTGTGAAGCCACTCCTTCATTATTTTAGCTGTGTGCTTAGGGTCATTGTCTTGTTGGAAGGTAAACCTTCGGCCCAGTCTGAGGTCCTGAGCACTCTGGAGAAGTTTTTCGTCCAGGATAAACCTTTACTTGGCCGCATTCATCTTTCCCTCAATTGCAACCAGTTGTCCTGTCCCTGCAGCTGAAAAACACCCCCACAGCATGATGCTGCCACCACCATGCTTCACTGTTGGGACTGTATTGGACAGGTGATGAGCAGTGCCTGGTTTTCTCCACACATACCGCTTAGAATTAAGGCCAAAAAGTTCTATCTTGGTCTCATTAGACCAGAGTATCTTATTTCTCACCATCTTGGAGTCCTTCAGGTGTTCTTAGCAAACTCCATGCAGGCTTTCATGTGTCTTGCACTGAGGAGAGGCTTCCGTCGGGCCACTCTGCCATAAAGCCCCGACTGGTGGAGGGCTGCAGTGATGGTTGACTTTCTACAACTTTCTCCCATATCCCAACTGCATCTCTGGAGCTCAGCCACAGTGATCTTTGGGTTCTTCTTTATCTCTCTCACCAAGGCTCTTCTCCCCCGATAGCTCAGTTTGGCCGGACGGCCAGCTCTAGGAAGGGTTCTGGTAGTCCCAAACATCTTCCATTTAAAGATTATGGAGGCCACTGTGCTCTTAGGAACCTTGAGTGCAGCAGAATTTTTTTTTGTAACCTTGGCCAGATCTGTGCCTTGCCACAATTCTGTCTCTGAGCTCTTCAGGCAGTTCCTTTGACCTCATGATTCTCATCTGCTCTGACATGCACTGTGAGCTGTAAGGTCTTATATAGACAGGTGTGTGGCTTTCCTAATCAAGTCCAATCAGTATAATCAAACACAATTGGACTCAAATGAAGGTGTAGAACCATCTCAAGGATGATCCGAAGAAATGGACAGCACCTGAGTTAAATATATGCGTGTCACAGCAAAGGGTCTAAGTACTTGGGACCATGTGATATTTCAGTTTTTCTTTTTTAATAAATCTGCAAAAAAGTCAACAAAATGTGTTTTTCTGACAATATGGGGTGCTGTGTGTACATTAATGAGAAAAAAATGAACTTAAATGATTTTAGCAGATGGCTGCAATATAACAACGAGTGAAAAATTTAAGGGGGTCTGAATACTTTCCGTCCCCACTGTATATATATATATATATATATATATATATATATATACTCTGCATTTAGCGTAGACTAGATATTCAGTGTAGACTCTATATTCAAGTCAGGCAGTGTATTTGATATATAGATATATAGATCTATATATCTATATATATATATATATTATATATATATATATATATATATCTATATATATATATATATATACAGTCTAATATATATATATATATATATATATATATATATATATATAATATACTCTGTGTAGACTCTATATTCAGTCAATGCAGGCAGTGTAGTTTACAGCTTCAGGTCTGGTATGGATTTTAAAGTAAACCTTGCACCAAAATTGAAAAAAAAAGGGGAGGGGACGAGAGAGTGCCCCCCTCTTAAACTGTACCAGGCCACATGCTCTCAACATGGGAAGGGTGCTTTGGGGTCTCATCCCCACAACCCTTGCCCTGTGGTTATGGGGGTCTGCGGGCAGGGGGCTTATAAGGATCTTTAACAAGGGGACCCTCAGATCCCTCCCCCCAAGTTTAAAAATGTAAAAACGACAGATAACCAGATAACTCCGCCTCCGTGGGGGGCATCCTGCCGACTGCAGCTTTTTCGAGGTTACCCAGCCCCTTCTGAAGTCATGTGAGAGGTGGAGTTTTTCCTTTTTTTTATCAGGATCATCAGCGCTGTGAGTGACGATGGATTTACTTCGCTGGACACTTTTCTTTTTTGAATAAAGGAATTATCAAAAACTGTCTGCTCTCATTTTTACTTTTTTGACACTTTTTGGTGAATGGGACCTCAAAGCACCCTCCCCATGTTGAGGGCATGTGGCCTGGTATGGTTCAGGAGAGGGGGCTCTCTCTCATCTCCCCTATTTTCCTGTGGCCTGCCAGGTTGCATGCTCGGATAAGGGTCTGGTATGGATTTTGTGGGGGACCCCCCACGCCATTTTCTTTAAATTTGGCGTGGGGTTCCCCTTAAAATCATACCAGACCTGAGGGGGCTGGTATGGATTTTGGGGGGACCTCCACACCATTTAAAAAAAATTGGTGTGGGGGGAACCCACGCCATTTTTTTCAATGATTTTTTATGTATATTGCCACAATCTGAGAATATATTACAGTCGCAAGCAATTTTAAATGACATTTTTTCCTTTGGAAATGTCATTTTGCTGCGGTACTGTTATGAACATGGGAAAGAGGCACTACTTTACAGGCAGACTAAGGGGACCCCAAGGCATAATATTAAAAGGAATAATTCATTTTTATTGTTTTACTTTAAGCATTATTAAAATCATGGCTCCTGAAAAAACGGCCATTTTAAAAGCTATTTTTTGCATGGGCACATGTCCCCTGGGGCAGTACCCGGGTCCCCAAACACTTTTTTTTATGGCAATAACTTGCATATAAGCCTTTAAAATGGGCACTTTTGATTTTTCATGTTAGCTTCCCATAGACTTTAATTGGGTTTGCATGTTCGCACTAACACTGGGGGGGTGTTCGACCCATCCCTACTCTCCAGCACCTTTAATCTGTTCCTGGAAATATTTGTGCCAGCTGGGCAGGAGTCTTGTACCATCTGGCTAAAAACTTGTAACATGAGCTTATAGAAGAGGCATGTGTGAGTCTAATTATTTTTAGAGATAAGGTGGACTGGACACAACGTTATTTATACCATTCTCTAATGAAGTATGGGATTTATTTATGAGAAAGACCCAAGTAAAAGCTTGCAAAGTTGGGAAAGAAGATGTCTCATGTCTTAAGTTGTTATGCACAAATACTCAAATGGTGAGAGTTCTGAATTTGCTCGTATTTTAGGGGTCACTTTACAAATGAAGTTGAATAGTTATTGATATTTCCATAGATCCATAGGGGAGGTCCCAAAGAAGTGTCTTTATTTTCTAGGGGCAGTAGTTTACCAGTAGGAGCCAACTTAGCACAAGCTTTATTTCATCTATTCCCTAAGTCCAAAAAATGCAGTCCTCACCTGATGTAAACCAGTGGAAGTTCCCTAAACAGAGCCAAAGGTCTTTGGGGCCAGGTCATCATTCATATTCAGTCTGACCCAGACAGTCAAAGTCACGAATGTGAGTGGGGATGTCTAGGTGGAAAGACCCCTGTGTGCAACTGGAATCCCCTGTGCGTCAGCAAGATTTCTACTCACAATAGTCTTTTTTAATGTCACTTATAGCTTATTGGCAGCATTATGATGCCAATTCACTATACACACCACAATGACACCACAGTCATTGCTTTATAATATAGGGCTCTCAGGGGCCCTAATATGCTGTCCACCTTCAGTCTATGTAATAGTGTGTACGCTAATTTGGGATTTTTTCCCTTGCCAGACAAATGTTGAGAAAATTCTCCTCAGTCATCTAAAGATGGTCTGAGGAAGAATTATTGGAGTATTGTGTAATTAGTAAACAATGAGTGGGAGAATGGTCATCTTGATTAAATTTATCCCCCCCTAGCCAAGTTAGAGAAAGGCCTTGCCACATCCAAAAGTCAGCATTCATTCATTCAACCTCATAGTTGAGGTTATATAGCTGTTTAAAGTCCAGTAAGAAGTGGATCCCCAAGTATGGAAGGGACTCAGAGCACGATACAACTGAGTAGTAAAGTTAAAGCAAAACTACTTCTGCTACTCTGCTGCAGCTACTATATGTGATCCACCTAGATGACATCACTGCCACAAACTCCACCTAGTGGCCGATAAAGACTATTTCCCCAGAGGAGCAAACTATCAGCTGATACTAGATGACTCATACCAATCCTTTAAATAACCACTTCAGGCACCTCTGCCAATCAAATTACCAACAGGCTTTTTTGCATTGACTCCTCTTATCAATTCTTTCACCAACCTAAGAACCCCACAGAGCACCTAGGATGGGAACCCTGAGGCATAAAGAGCAACCACACTGACTGCGTGGAGACAGGTTTTCTCCACCTACGCACTAAAAAAGGCCATGTGTTCCCCCATCCCCCCCCCTTGCTGGGTGACATTAGCCTCAACAATTGTAAGTCCATTTTGACCTTTTTTACTTTTATTGTGGAAGCTTTTTATACTTTAGTCCCCTAAAATAATCTATTAGACTATAAGGGCTCTCACAGCTTTCTCTCTTTTTTTTTGGAGAACACTCTGAGCTCTACCAGAGACCCTTGATCAGCTCCTTAGGATTCTTTGGTATCAAATAACAGTATTGGGTAGGCATATTTTTTAGGACTATGCTTTACCCCCTATAAGACAAGAAGGGCTCTGATGGTATTATCATATGAAGCCAGTTTGATCAGGGTGAACCACTGATGCAATATAGCCTTAAGTCCCGTGACCAATAGTTTATAAAATATTTTAGTGTCTGTATTTTATAGGAAAATGGGCCTATAATTTTACCAGAAAGAAGTATCCTTCTCCAGTTTGGGCAGTACTGTTATATAAGCAAAAAAAAGGGTGTTTGAGTTAGTATTAGCATTAAAACATTGGCACATTGGTTTCACCAGCACATATGACAGTTTTTATAATATTTGTTGGTAAAATCATCAGGTCTTGGACTCTCACCTGAAGGGTGGCCATAGATAACCATGCCCATTTATAGTTAGTAATAGGGCGTTCCAAACAACCAATTATTTGGTTGAAAAGTTTTGGGAAAGGGGCATGGCTTGCGTGCAAAAGAGATGGCAGCTTAAGCCTAGAGCTCTCTTCAGCCAGCCAGACATCCACAGCAAACGGGCTAGATTTAAGCCCCATCGAGGCTCCACAGCAGCTCCCAGAGCCCAGCGGACCCCACAGACCTAATGTCCCACAAACAGAAAGTCAAGAGATGTCCACAGAAGCTCACAGCCTTCTTCTTTCAGCCCGCTCGACAGGGAAGAAGACAAGATGTCGCCACCGGAGCAGCAGCGCGGCGGCCATCAGCCTACATGGACGATCCAGGAGCAATAGAAGGGGGGTTAACTTCACCTTCCCCCACCGACAATCCTCCGCTCTCCCCGATCTCTCAGAGCCCAGCAAAAGTGTGGATGCGGATGTAACCTGCACACCAGGCCGAGACCACAGTGAGTAACGATTTGCATAATGATCATGCAATATCCTCATGCAATCCTCCATAATGGCCTTTCCTACCTCAGGGCAGCCTGTACTTTACACTACAATGAAAGACATGCTCCTATCATTGTAATCCTCTCTAATGATTAATCTATCCTCCCTGATACACAAGTTTACTACGGATATGAGGCATATGGGAGACAGAGTTAAGTACAGTACAAGGAACATAAAATGGAGGAATGCACTGATACAGTGAACGACATGGTGGATGCTTATATGGTACAAAAAGATGATACTGTATGAATAAAAGCAAAGCTAGCGGACCTCAAGGACCACTCTCACCACAATAACATAAAAATATACGGAATACCTGAGTCCATCCCTCCCGTAGAACTGCACAACTATGCTAGCACCATGTTCTCCACGCTGCTTCCTGAGCTGTCCTATATTGAGCTCACTATTGACCGCATACACATGATCCCCAAACCACGCCATCTAGAAGAGGCTATTCCCAGAGATGAACTGCGGATCCACTTCTACCAGGCAAGGAGCAATTCCTGCCCAGAGCACAGGCACTTACCACTATTACTATACAACTATTTGCTGTTCTCACAATTTACATTGCAAATGAGAAGACTACTGAAAAGGGTGACAAAAGCCCTCATCAACCATAAGCTAACCTACAAATGGCGTCACACCGCCACTCTCTTGGTCATGCACAACTGAGTACCTCACACTATATCTACAATCGAAGGGGGGATGAAGCTCCTGCACTCATGGGGCATAATGCCGGAACTCCCACACAATACATCTGAAGCCACAAGAAAACCCAACTCGTCTCAACAAGGAAACATCCGTGGGAACCACAAATCAAAATTCAAATGAGAGACCTTGCCCTTTACAAAATAAGCTATAGCACAAAGTCCGGCCCAGCTTTCCGCTCAACTAAGTACAGAGTTTGAACTTTCCTCCAAGTTTAGTCAGCATCTCACTAAAGTTATATTTGCTGACTTGTTTGTTTAATAATTTTACTTTACTTTTCTATTTTTTGTCCTTTGAACTTTAAGCACCAGAACTTCACGTGTCATTCATCGTACAATAGAGACCTTGACAGCCTAACATCTTCTCTGCCACATTTGGAACCTCCAAGAAAAGTATCCCACTCGCGGAAAACAGCACCTTCCTGAGGAATCCTCACAAGCCTCTTTCCAACCGTAAGTCACTCTATTCCAGTAAAGACACCAACATACACCAACATGTCCTTTACTATACTTTCCCTGAATGGAAAACAGCTTTATCGCTTAAAAGTGATGTGCTTTGCGTACAAGAAACACACTTTGCACAGGACTTGTCCCCTCAGTGCCAACATAAACTGTTTCCCCATATTTTCAAGTCATGTTACGCACGAAAACAAAGAGGATTACTAATTGCCATACAAAGTACAGTCTCCTTCCAGCTTCAAAAGTGCATTAGTGATCCTGAAGGTCGCTATATTATCTTGCTCTGCACGATAAATAACACTAAGTACACCTTGGTCTCCCTCTATGCACTGAATCAATGCCAAAGGTTCTTCTTTAAAAGAACTCTAACCACATAAAAAAACCTCCAACGGGGCCACCTGCTGATATGTGGAGACTTTAACTTTGTTCCAGACCACAAAATGGACTCAACAGAGGGTACTAAAAGACATGAATCACCACTGAACAAATTCATAAACTCCAATGATTTATTTGATGCATGGAGATATTGTCACACGAGTGAACATGATTACACTTACCTATCACCACGCCACAGCACCTACTCACGAATAGACCTATTCCTTTCTGAAAAATGGTTGCTTCAAAATGTGACGGCCTTGGCGATTCACACTACTACCTGGTCAGACCATGCCCCGATCAGTATCACCATATTTTCCAAACCATCACAGCCTAACTCATACATGTGGAGAGCTAACAATTTCCTTTTCCACACCTCCTTCTACTCAATATCCCTCAAATAGCATTTAGAAGAATCCCTTTCTATCAACTCTGAATCGGTATCTGACCCAGTGGTAGTGTGGAACGCCCACAAGGTCGTTATTAGAGGAGTATTTATCCAATTAGGGGCTAGGGCAAAGAAAAAGAGGACGCAACGGTTAGACCAACACACAGCTGACATTGAATCTACTGAAATCCAAAACAAATATTGCACTTAGAGGCGCTCTTCTGTCTTTTTTTCTACATTGTACCTCAGAGTTGGCTTCACTCCAGAGAAAAGCTTTCTGCCCTTTGTGTTGGTCTTCCATCCAGAGACTTTATTCATCATCATCATCATCATTACAAACACTTTGCTATTGACTTTTAATTCCCCATATTCCCCGCAATGTACTTTTTGTAATTCACTTTTCATTTAATGTATGGTTGTTACACAAACATCCTGCGTGCTAGCATTCCCCCCACATTGCTATATCACAATAGGCAGTAAAGGCACAGCTCAACAGTGGGGTTTTACCTCCCCCAAACTCCCATGTGAATGAGCCCTAAGGACTCATTCACATAGGTGCTCTGGCCATGTCAATGAGTGAATTGTTCATGCAGCTGGAGCTGCCTGTTACACTAATGCCCCGTACACAGGATCGGATTTTCCAACATCAAATGTTGGATGTGAGCTTGTTGGCGGAAAGTCCGACCATGTGTATGCTCCATCGAACATTTGTTGTCAGACTTAGCAGGTTCTCAAATTTTCCGCCAACAAATTTTTGTTGTCTGACTTCCGATCGTGTGTACACAAGTCCATCGGACAAAAGTCCACGCATGCTCGGAATCAAGTATGAGCCGGAAGCGCTCGATCTTGTAAAACTCCATAATGGAGATATCACGTATGTTTTCTACGTCACTACTTCGTAATTGTTGGCCAACATTTGTGTGACCGTGTTTATGCAAGACAAGTTGGAGCCAACAACCTTCAAACAAAAATCCATGGTTTTGTTGTCAGAAAGTCCGATCATGTGTACGGGGCATAAGGGTAAGCAACGACTGTACAAAGACAGCAGGTCCTAATTTGACAGATGTGTAGGTGTGGGTGAATGGCCCCAAATGCACACTGTCTGTGTTTGGACTGTACACCTGCACCCACATGCAAATGTCAAATTAGGACCTGCAGTTGTGTTCATACAGCTGCTGCATCCCCATGGCATTACATAAGCTACCTGCACACAGCTTCAGGAGGTTCCAGCTACATAAACAAACCAC
Organism: Lithobates clamitans; assembly: GCA_037952925.1. Classification (NCBI taxonomy): domain Eukaryota; kingdom Metazoa; phylum Chordata; class Amphibia; order Anura; family Ranidae; genus Lithobates; species Lithobates clamitans. The sequence continues at coordinate 2,134,557 of JBBGZY010000758.1, read as the reverse complement.
TGATTCACACTGTACAGTCCACAGTACCCATGTGAATAATGATTTTAGTTTATATTTAGTAAAAATATAATTTGATATTTTCAGGTGGCAGGAGGGGGGCCTGTCAGGTAGGCTGGATGGGGCCCTATGATTTCTAATAGCAGCCCTGCTACTAAGTAGTGACTTTAGTCAGCCACAACAATATATGCCCCAGCATGCACCCAATGGCTTTCAGTGTAGCAAATAGCTTCTTTTTCCCTGAGTCTCTTGAAATAATAAAGTACAAGCTACAGATGATTTCTAGGGATTTGTCAATTAGTGTAAATATTTTAATTAAAGCAATCAAACTGCAACCATAATATGTAACAGCTGTTTCCTTTTCCTTTTTGTTTTTTTTTTCCCCTTACATTAAACAAAACAGCCTGGTGCATTTTCAGTACCAGAAGCAATTTTGTTAAGTCATGAAGTGAACATATGTTGTCTACAAGCCTTCAGGCTCTCGCTGCAAAAAGAAAATATAACACTTCAAGGCAAATATTGTCCCAGCAGAAAATGTGCCAAAACGAATAAGTCTGTATATTGACAAGTCTCTTGTGATATAAATCATATGGTGATTTGTACATGGGAGGTACAGCTTTCTATCTCCTCTTATAGTAACAGATCATAAAAAAGGAAAATTGTTATGAAAATGCGAACATACCACAGATGCACTGATGTCAAGGCAAAAACACTTGTATGCAGTTTAGAAGATGACTTAATTTGTCATTTTTTACTAAATTATTCATATTCACAGTCAAAGAAACTGATGGATCTGACAATCTACTAGTAAATATGTTAGAACTTGGTTTGAATTCAGTTTATATATAAACTGTACATTTTTCAAACATTTAGTGGGCATTGTGTAGTTTTTCTTAAATATTTTTAAATATATCTAAGAACATCTCACCAATAAAATATAAATAATCATATTATTATATGTTCATATTCTATGTACAGCTTGTAATCAAATACGTACATTAGAGCAGCCATAATTGACATTTACATATGTAAATTGTGCCTCTTGCATAGTAGAGTATACATTTCTCTCGATTAATTTGCTGAGGCTGAGTGCACAAAATGGGGTGGATTTATTAAAGGCAAATAGACCATGTACTTTGGAAGTGTGGTTGCACTCTCCAAGTGCAGTTGCACTAATTATCTGCAGAGCTTAGTGAATCTGGTGAAGCTTCACTATGCAGAGAATACATCATCAACCTGGAAAGGAGCTTGGACATTACCCAGCAGGTGCTGGTGGGGGCCAGTATAGAGGGGGGTGGGGATATGGAGGTACAGGAGCCAGAGGTAGGTAGTTGACAGTGACAGTTAAAAGGAGGGATAGAGGGAAGAGCCTTAGAGAGGCTAGTCCTGAGTTGATACATCCCAATACATATGCCAAGTTGCATAATGATATCATGCTCAGGGGTGGCATTTCTGAAGCAGACCCCCTTCCCTAGCTGGCAGGAGAATGACTGCTCCATTAAGGAAGGGGCAAGGATACATGTAAGGTTAGGCAGATACTGGTGGTAGGGGACTCAATTATTAGAGAAATTTGTCACAAGGACCGGAATCACCAAACGGTATGTTGTTTACCGGGTACTTGGGTTCAGCATATCATGGATCAGATGGACAGATTGTTGGGTGGGGCTGGGGAGGACCCAGCTGTCATGTTCGAATATAGTACCAATGACAAAGTTAGAGGCAGGTGGAGTGTCCTAAAAATGATTTTAGAGACCTAGGGGTTATATTGAAGAGAAGGACCTGGTAGGCAGTATTCTCAGAGATACTGCCCCTACTTTGAGCCACACCAGAGAGGTAACAAGAGCTCAGAGAACTTAACAAGTGGCTAATGAATTGTTGCAGTAAAAAAGGTTTTAGGTTCCTGGATAACTGGGATGAGTCCTCAGTCGGTTACTGACTCTATAGTAGGAACTAGGGATGGACCAAACCGACCCCTGTTCGGTTCACACCAGAACTTTCAAACACCACGAAAGTTCGGACTTGAATAACAAAACCCATTAAAGTCAATGGGACCCGAACGTCAAATATCAAAAGTGCCCATATTGAAGGCTTATATGCAAGTAATTGGCCATTTAATGGTTATAGGGTTTCGGGTCCGGGTCCTGCCCTGGGGGACATGTATCAATAAAAAAAAAGTTTGTGAAAAACTTGATTTTTAAATAAGCAGTGATTTTTAGATTTTTAAAGTAAAAGCATAAAAATGAAAAATTCCTTCCAATATAGTGCCTGGGGTGGTCCCCTTAGTCTACCTGTAAAGTGGCAGATCTGTACCATGTCTAGAATCTGCTGCAGCAATAATTGCATTTATAAAGCCAAAAAAAAAATGACATTTTCGCTGTAAGCTGCCTTTATTTTGCTCAGCAACAGCTGGGGAGCCAGTGTATATGATGAGGCCACAATGTAGTGCACTGGGAACAAGATTAGAGATTTTTTGGATACATTCTGGTGTCACTTTGACTTTGGATAGAAGTAACGGGTGCATAAAAATTGGTCTTTGGGTGTCAGTGGCGCCTTCTCACAACCCTATAGAGGTAATGTTGATGAAAGCAAGAATTGGCCATGTTGTAAAAAATTGCAATGATATGCACCTGTCAAACAGGTGCAGAAAAATTGGTCTTTTGGTGTCGGGGGTGCCTCCCCACCGTAACCCTATAGAGGTACTCTTGATGAAAGCAAGATTTGGCCTTGCTGTAAAAAATTGCAAATTGCAATGATATGCACCTGTCAAACAGGTGCAGAAAAATTACTCTTTGGGTGTCGGGTGCCTTCCCACCATAACCCTATAGAGGTGCTCTTGATGAAGGCAAAAAAATGGCAATAATATGCACCTGTCAAACATGTGCTGAAAAATTGGTCTTTGGGTGTTAAATGTACCTATGAAACCTATACAAAAAACATTCTTCAAGATAAAATGATTGAACACCCTCAAAGCTAGGCAGCCTCAAAGTCCTGCAGAGATTCCACATACCAAAAAGACTTAATCAGGGGCTTCATAGCTGGTAATCCAGGACTGATTCATTTTTATAAAAGTCAAATGGTCCACGGAGTCTGTGGACAGACGTGTTCTATGATCAGTAATGAAACCTCCTGCAGCACTGAATGCCCGTTCTGAAAGCATGCTGGATGCAGGGCAGCCCAACAACTCAATAGCATACAGGGCAAGTTCAGGCCAGTGGTCTATTGTCATGACCCAGTAAGTCAGTGGATCGTCAGCTGGGAAGCTGTCTATCTCTGTTTTGGCCCCGAGGTAATCGTCCACTATGTGATGAAAACACTGCTGATGGGACGTGGAAGCTGACAGCCCTGTGTGTCTTCCTCTTCTTCAAAGCCAATGAAAGTGTCAGTATCCTCATCCTCCTCCCCTCTCTCCTCCTGTGTGTTCTGTGACATAGGAATGATGGTGTTTGGATTAAGTGACCCTTGAGAGGAAAGGAAGTCCTCCTCTTCCTCCTGCTGCTCTGCCACCAGTGCCCTGTCCATAATGCCATGCACAGTCTGCTCCAGCAGAAACACAACAAGGATTGTGTCACTGATGCATGCACTGTCATGGCTTACCATCCTCGTGGCCTCCTCAAATGGTGACAATACAATGCATGCATCCTTAATGATCAGCCATTGGCGTGGGAAAAAAAAGCAGAGGCGGCCTGAGCGTGTCGACGTGCCGTATTCACACATGTACTCATTGACGGCCCTCTGCTGCATGTATAGCCGCTGCAACATTTCCGAAGTCGAGTTCCACCTCGTGGGCATGTCACAAATCAGGCGGTTTACGGGCAGGTGGATTTCCCGCTGAATTTCAGCCAACCGAGCACTGGCTGTGTATGACCGCCTGAAATGGCTACAGACTCTTCTAGCCAGGTTTAGCACATCTTGCAACCCTGGGTACGTATTTAGGAAATGCTGCACCACCAAATTGAGGACATGTGCCAGGCATGGCACATGTGTCAACTTTCCCTGTCTAAGGGCGGACAGGAGGTTTGAGCCATTATCGCACACCACCATTCCTGGCTCCAGCTGGCGTGGTGTGGACCACCTCTAGGCTTGTCCCTGCAGAGCTGCAAGAATCTCTGCATCAGTGTGGTTCCTGTCCCCTAAACACACCAGCTGAAGCATTGCATGGCACCTTTTAGCCTGACTCTGGGAATAGCCCTTTGAACGCTTAGGGGGTACCTGATGTTCATAGGACAGTTCTGCAGAGGAGGGCATGGAGGTGGCGGAGGAGGAAAAGGAGGAGAAGGGGGTAGAGCTCACAAGTCTGGCCTCATCACCACCACCACCTGTATTGAGACATGGGGGCAAAACAAGCTGCAGCACTGAGTCCTGTCATGCATCCTTTCGAGTTGCAAGCAGGGTTACCCAGTGTGCTGGGAATTAAATATATCGTCCCTGCCTATGCTTGATGGACCACGTGTCAACAGTATGGTGGATTTTACAGCTGACTGCCGTGCTCAACGATGTCAGAACATTCCCTTCCAGGTGATGGTAGAGAGATGGAATGGCCTTACATGAAAAGTAGTAGCGACTGGGAACCTGCCATTGTGGTACAGCACATTGTGTGAATTCATGGAAGGGGGCAAAATCCACCAGGCTGAAAGGCAGAACTGGGAGAGCCAACAGCTTTGACAAGCTTGCATTTAAACGCTGGGCATGTGGGTGGCAGGGACTGTATTTTTTTTTCCGCTGCAGCAGATGGGGCAGAGAAATTTGCTGGCTACAGGCTACAGCTGGTGGTGTGCTGCTGGCAGATGTGGTGCTAGGACCTGGGACACCCTGTGCTATACCATCATCTCTGTCGGTGGAGGCTGTTGAGAGGTAATGACTCGGCAGGGGGCAGACTGAAATGGGTAAGGAGGAGGAGGGACAGATTTGTGCCCCTTTTGTGTGGCTTTTAGGTGCTCTTGCCAACGGGCCGAGTGGTTGGATGTTAATTGCCTTGTTAAGCATGTGGTACCCAAATGGCTGGTGTTTTTGCCACGTTTGATGTACCTGAGGCACAGTTTGCAGATAGGAACAGTGTGATCTGCTGCAGATGAGCTGAAAAAGGCTCACAGCTGAGCCTTGGGGAGCGGGCCAGGAGATAACAGCTGCAGAATGTGATGGAATAGGGTGCCTTCACTCTGCTCTCTCTTTATGTCGGCCTCCTTGGGGTTGTGACCCCTCACCTTTAGTTAACTCCTCTGCTCTATCTGGCACCCAAGTTACATCAGTGACCTCATCGTCATCATCATCTCCATCTCCCCCATCATCATCATTACCACTGGAGACAACATGGCAATACGCTGCGGCTGGGGAAACATGAATGGCAATTTGTCTACCAGTGTTCTCCCTTCTCTCTAGGCTCATGTACAGTAGCTGTCATCCTGAACCTCAGAACCAACATCTGAATCCAGTAATGGCTGGGCATCATCAAGATGATGTGTTCAAATAACTCATCTGACTTCTCCATGGCTGATGTTGGGGCTATGGCAGGAATAGATGTGGACAAGGAGGCAGGTTTAACCTGGCAGGTTTATCTGACAACTGCAGGGGACTGCACACCTGTCTCTTCTTGCGTGACAAAGGATGAGGAGCATGAGGAAGGTTTAGTAAGCCAGTCCACTACTTCCTCTGCATGCTGTGTCTGGATAGCACAGCAAACTCACTAAACATAGGAAATGATGCCCTGCCTGAAGACTGACCACCATGTCCACCTTTGCCTGTGGACACATTTGTTGCTGGCCCCCTTGCATTTCCAAGGGAACGTCGGCCTCTCTTTGTTGTCCTCCCAGACATTATTGGGAGGGAGGGGGTGGTGCTTATAAGCACATGTAAAGAAGAAGTGGAAATCTGTACGTAGACGCACTTTAATCAATGTAAAGTGGTGTTTGGTGCACTTTAATTTGAGTATTCACACTACACAGACACACTCCACAGATACACTATAATATACTGCAATATAATGCGCCAAATGAACAGTGATGCACAGAACTATATGGCATTAAATTTGCAGTAATGTACACAGAGGTAAATGCCGTTAAACGTGCAATAACGCACACAGAAGTAAATGGCACTAAACTTGCAATAACGCACAAAACTATATGGTGTTAAACTAGCAGTAATGCACACAGAACTATATGGCGTTAAACTGGCAGTAACGCACACAAAACTATATGGCATTAAACTGGCTGTAATGCACAAAACTATATGGTGTTAAACTGGCAGTAACGCACAAAAAACTATATGGCGTTAAACTGGCAGTAACGCACACAGAACTATATGGCGTTAAACTGGCAGTAATGCACAAAACAATATGGCGTTAAACTTGCAGTAACGCACACAGAAGTAAATGGCATTAAACTGGCAGTAACACACACAAAACTATATGGCGTTAAACTGGCAGTAACACACACAAAACTATATGGTGTTAAACTGGCAGTAACGCACACAGAAGTAAATGCTGAATGATGGTCCTCCTCACTACACTCACACTATCCCTAGACTGACACTAAACTAAGATTCTACATTGACAATTGAAGTAAAATAGCACAGTATAGCACACTAACTAATAGCACTGAACAGAGCTCTGTTCTATCTCTCTCCATGCTGAAATCACACTGAAAAAGGCTCGCATTGAAAGAATACTTTTATACTGTGGGGCGGGAATGAGCCATGATTGGATAAAGTCATGATGACAGTGTACAATCATGACCCTGACAGTGTTCTGTGCCCTAATTGGCTGAAGCTTTCACTGCTTCAGCCAACCACGGCTTGCAATGCAATGTTCAGCGCCGCAATGCATTGTGGTCGGTTCGGGGGGCCGAACAAATGGTCGAATGGCCCATTTGTTCAGCTGTTCACCGAATGTCCGAACAATCGCCCATCCCTAGTAGGGACAAACTGCACCTTAATTGGGAGAGGAGAGAGGATGATCAAAAACTTGAAGGGGTTTTTGAACTAGGCTGCGAGTGGGAGGGATCAGAGGAAGTTATAGCCAGCAGCGAGCAAAGGTCAGAGGGTGCTAATGGAGTATAAACATAATACCTAAACCTTGAGTGAGTAGGTTGGCAAAACAAAATTACAGCCACAGAAAAACTAAGGAGGAAACAATATGCACCTGTACAAAACTGAGAGACCTGTACAAAAACACAAGAAGCTCAGTTAACAAAATGTAAGACCTGGAGCTGCTGAAACATAAGGAGGATTTTGACTTTGTGGAAATATCAGAAACTTGGTTTGACAGTTTACATGACTGGCTGCCAACTATCCAGGGGCTTTCCTTGTGTGCCTGCAATCAAGAATAATTTGCTAAGGAACGTGAGGGACGACATTGCAAATAGGGCAAGGGATAGAAACAAGCAGGAAAATAATAGTGGGGTATGCTACAGACCCCCTAACCTGAAGGATGAGGAGGAGTTGAACCTCCTATCACAGTTAGAAATGGCAATGTCATCATAATGGCTTTAACTATCTAGATATTGACTGGGCAGAAGGAACAGCTTACTCATATAAGGTTTGGCATTTCTTAAATCCCTTACAGGACAACTTCATGTGCAAGTTGGTGGATGCGACAAAAAGAAAGATTGCATTGATAGATCTACTAATTACAGGAAAACATGGGAATCAGCAATAACAGGATAATTACATTCAGCATAAATCATAGGAAAAGAAGACACGGGGGTGGTACAAGAACATTACATTTCAAAAGAGCCAACTTTTCTAAACTGAGCTCCATACTACAAGATATTAAATGGGACCAAATCTTAGAAACATTAAACACTAAGGAAAAATGGGAATACTTTAGGAACATATTAAAGGTATCATCCAGTGTATTCCAATGGTCAATAAAAATATAAAATAGCTAAGGTTAAACCTGAGTGGCTAAACTTTAATGTAAAAAGTCAAATTAAAAAGAAAAAAATGGCCTTTAAAAGATATAAAGCCAAGGGGTCATTGTCAGCATTCCAAAACTACAAGGAATGCAATAAGACGTGTAAGAACGCAATCAGGGTGGCTAAAATAGACTATGAGAGGGACATAGTGGAGGAAAGTAAAAATGATCCCAATAAATTTTAGAAATATGTCAACATTAAAAAAGCGAGGTCAGAACATATTGGCCCCATAAAGGATGATGAAAGAATGTTGGTTACAAATGACAAGGAGGATGCAACTGTACTAAATGCATTCTTCTCCTCAGTTTTTACAAATGTAATCAAGAATGTATTATTAGTAACAGCATCACAGATATACTTTTGTTGCTAACAGAAGCCAGTGTCCAAGACTAGAAAAACTTAAAAGCAAAGTTCTCCTTTGTTCAAATTTTTTTTCTTTTTTTCTAAATTCCAACTCCCCTATGTACCAATATATCATTCATGTACTTTTTTGCAAAAATATGAAAGCTTTCCATAACATGAACAGATACTTACCTTACTGTCCTCTATCCATGTTTCCAAACGTATCTATTGCCTCTGTCTTACACACACCCTGCATCATCGACCCTCCCACTCCAGCTGCATGCTTTTTAAATTAAATGCAATCAATCAGTGATCACCCTTCTCACTATAATACACACTATACAATCAGATGGTGCAGGGTGTGTGCTAATGAGGTCAGCTGGTCAACTCCTTCCTGTGTCATGACCTAAAGTCTGTTGAGGAAGTAAGACAGAAGCAATAGATACGTTTGGAAACATGAATGGAGGACAGTAAGGTAAGTGTCTGTACATTTTATGGAAAGCGTTGATATTTTTGCAAAAAAAGTACATGAATGCTATATTGGTACTTAGGGGAGCTGGAATTTCGAAAAAAAATAAGGTAAACTTATCCTTTAACACAAATACATCACCAGAACTCACTCAGGTTATAGCCAGACTGCTATCCCTAATTGTTATGGACAACATACTGACAGGAAAGGTACCAGCTGATTGGTGAAAGGCTAACGTAGTACCAATATTCAAAAAAGCGCAGAGATATATTCCTGGAAACTACAGACCAGTCAGGCGAAAATCGATAAAATGCAAACTATTGGAGAGGGTGATAGGGGACTATATGCAAGAATTTGCTGATGAAAACAGTATTATTAGTAGTAATTAGCATGGGTTTCTGAAAGGTCGTTCTTGCCAAAACAATCTGTTAATATGAGGAAGTGAGCTGCCATCTAGATAAGGGAAGGCTGTATGTGGTGTATAAGGATTGTGCAAAAAATTCCTTACAGTACCCCATAAACACTTAATTTACAAACTGAGGTCTTTATGCATGGACTACAGGGTTTGTTCATGGGTAGAAAACTGGTCGCAGGGACCTGTACAAAGGGTGGTGATATATAGAGTGTACTGGTCTGAAGTGGTCAGTGGAGTACCCCAAGACTCTGTCCTGTGACTAATTCTGTTTAAGTTATTCATAAATGATATAGAGGTTGGTATAAAAGGCTACATGGAAAATGAGGTTTAATATTGAAAGATGTAAAGTAATACACTTGCGTGCTAAAAATATGAGCACAAGTTACTTGCTAGGAGGAGAACCTCTGAGGGAATCCAGGATGGAAAAATATGAGAGTCCTAGTAGATGACAGATTTGGCAATGGCATGTAATGCAAAGTTGCAGCAAGCAAAGCTAGCAGAATATTAGTATGCAAAGAAAGGAAATTTAATCAAGAGAAAAAAATATAATTTTGCCACTTTATAAAACTCTGGTGCGGCTACATCTGGAGTATGTCATCCAGTTCTGGTTACCAATCCTCAGGAAGGTTGTGCTGGAACTGGAGAGTGTCCAAAGAAGAGCAACAAAATGAATAACATTAAACTTAAGCTCCCTGGAGAAGAGATGCTTGACAGGAGATATGCTAGTGATTTACAAATAACTCAAAGATGATTCTAACATAGGGAATAAACTATTCAGTCTCAGGGAGTATAAGAAGACACTTGGTCATTCAATGAAGTTGGAGGAGAAGCAGTTTAACCTCATGCTGCACAGGGGTTTTTCACTGTCAGGGCAGTAACGGTGTGGAATTCACTTCCACAATTCGTGCTGTCAGCAGGAATTATTTGTAGTTTTAAAAAATGGGAAAGCATCTTAACGAACACAGTTTACAGGGATATGGAACATTTATGACATGAACACACACACACCCACGTAGGATGAACTGGATAGATTACTGTCTTTATGCAACGTTACCAACTATTTAACTGTATACCCAGTCGGGTGCAAGAAAAACAAAAATCAGCATTTGTGCTTACACATGATTGGATGATGGAACTCAGCAGAGCTTTACCACATTCATTAAGTTCTGGGGAAAATGAGTGCAACTGTACTTCCAAAGTGCAAGGTTTATTTGACTTTAGTAAATCCACCCCCATATCTTTTGAATAAGGTATATCCTGAAAGCTCAGTAGCTGGTCTGCAAGATGCAAGATTTATATTAGGATAGGCACTAGATTGTGATTTTTTTTAAATATGTATATATCATTTGAACACAAATAGTATATAATGACTTTGACAGATTGAAATCCATAGAGGTACTATAAATAAACTAAAGTATCATTGATAATGCTCCGTAATTTTTATGATGAATATCATGCCAGCTTTCACAGGCAGATTCCAGCATGAGCACCTGGCTGACCAGGAAAGGATGTCCCTGACATGATGGATGTGAAAGTCTACAAGAAGGGGGACTTATCAGGACCTAGAAGCTCCCAATAAAATATGTGATCCCCAAATATTCAACACTCCACATAAATGAGTAAGGGGTACTAATTCACATATAAAAACTAAAAATTAAATAAACCACCACATGTTTAAAAATTTTATTTTCCCCCCTGCATCTTTTTGTGTTTATTTTTCATGGAGCACCCTATACAATGCATATCAGACCCTCTGACCCTCATTTGGTAGTTCCCACCTCCCCATGCCCTTTGTATGTTTGACCCTAATGGGGTTTGCATTCACAGTTTGCAGATATTTGATCATGCTAGCTGAACCTGTTTTTTAATTGAACCAAAGCAGATTCACCCATCACCTGGTTGAACAGGTCAGTGCCAAAAGTGGCACACCTTAGGGTTTTATGTATAACAGAATTATGGCCTTACTGTGGCAATACTGATTTTTTTTTCTTTTAACCCTTTTTGCTGCCAGAGCCGTTTTTGCATTTTTATCACACATATTTAAAAAATAATTTTAGGCCTAAAGATTACACAAAACCCACAAATATTATATATTTTCTGAAAGGAGACACCCTAGAGAAAAAAATAGTGGTAGTTTAAATTTTTTATTTTACACGATATTACCGCAAAGGTCTAAGAAACACAAAATTTCAGTAAAAAACACACTATTGGGAATTTTAGGGTAAACAAATAATAAATTACTCACATTTTTAATAAAATATAAAATATGAGGTTGCACCGAGTAAATAGGTACCCAAAATGCCAAACCCTAAATTTATGCACGACCGTGAAATGGCGACAAACTTCAGTACCTTATATTTCCTATAGGCAATGTTTCAATAGCCCCCTATATGGAGATCTTGGGCCCGCCCATGGGCAAGCAGAGCCCGGTAAGCATACCGGGGCGGCAGCGGAGCCACACAAATGCTCTCACCTGACAGGCAGGAGTCTGCCTGTCAGTTTCACACACTATCCCAGTGGCTGCACCCACCGGATTGTGTGTGATACCCCCCACCATTAGGTCCATACGACGTACGTACCTGGCAGCGAAAAGGTTAAAGCCAGATTTATAAAGCATAGAGATTAACATGAAGAGAAAGAAAAAAATGCCAGGAGGAGTGTCATGAGTCTGCAGTAATATTCATGTCTGTCTGCTTACCTCTCTGTTGTGTTCAGCTTAGAGACCGACCCTGTTCACCTGTCTTCTTACCCACTTAAGGACAGAGCCTCGTTTTGAGAATCACTCTACCGATCATGGCGATACCTCACATGCGTGGTTTGAACACCGTTTTTATAAGAGGGCGCCACTCACGTATGCGTTCTCATATGCGACCTCTTAAATATGAGATCTGGGGTCAAAAAGACCTCAGATCTCATATTTACACTAAAATGCAATAAAACAATAAAAAAATTGTCATTAAAAAAAAAAATGTTCCTTTAAGAGCTATGGGTGGAAGTGACGTTTTGATATTGCTTCCGCCCAGCAATGGTATGGAGATGGATGGGGGCCATCTTCCCCTCACTCGTCTCCATACCTAGCATGGATGAACATCCGATCACCTCCACCGCTGCCGACGGCTCTGGTAAGCGGCGGAGGGGAACTGGAGCGTGGCGGGAGGGGGGCCCCACAGTGAATCCACCGCAGAGACCACTGTTATCAAAACCGGACCGCCAAACAATTGTGCGCTTGTAAGACCGCTGTGCAAATACGATGTGACAGGAAGTATTGCAATAACAGGCATTTTATTCTCTAGGGTGTTAGAAAAAAATATATAATGTTTGGGGGTTCTAAGTAATTTTCTAGCAACAAAAAAAACAGCTTGTAGACCGCAGCGCAAATATGGTGTGACAGAAAGTATTGCAACGACCGCCATTTTATTCCCTAGGGTGTTAGAAAAAAATGTATAATGTTTGGGGGTTCTAAGTAATTTTCTAGCAAAAAAAAACAGTTTTTAACTTGTAAACAACAAATCTTAAAAAGAGGCTCTGTCCTTAAGTGGTTAAAAACAATAGTTTTTTTCAGGAGCAGTGATTTTAATGATGCTTAAAGTACAACAATAAAAAATAAAATAAAATAGATTTTGGGAGGGACCCCACGCCGTTTTTATTTTTAAATTGTGGCCGTTATTTTTTTACTTTTTTTCCAGCAATATATTTTTTTTCTCAGCTGTCAGCGCGGGGAAGCCCATTGACAGCTGATGACTCATTGGTTGTTAAGGAGGCCAAGACCAGTTTCCCGGCCCCGCTTCGTAACAACCAGCTTATACTGTGCCCTGATTGGGCAAAGCTTTGGGCGCAAAATGCACTGTGCAGCATGCAGTGCATTGCAGGGCTTTCGGCGGAAACACCCACTGAACACCCTGCAAATTCGGGTTTCCCAGCCAATGGGAACAGCCAATGTTTGGCCGGAACTAATGCTCAGGCCGAACCATTCACCCAGCTCTAGTCACCACTGGGTTTTTTTGCTAAATAAACAAAAAAAGACGGAAAATTTTGGAGAAAAAAAACGCGTTTTTCTTTGTTTCTATTATAAAATTTTGCAAATAAATAATTGTTCTTCATAAATTTAGCCCAAAATGTAATTATAGAGTTTTGTTTTGGTGGTATTTGCTCATCTCTGCAGTTTTTATTTTTTGCTCTATAAACAAAAAAAAGAGCGACAATTTTGAAAAAAAACAATATTTTTTTGCTTTTTGCTATAATAACTATCCCCCCCAAAAAATGTAAAAACACACAAATCCCTGTTCTGGCTCTCTGCTTCCCTCTATCGTGGGTGGCCGATGGTGTTTGCGCTTGCTTGCCACACCAATCGGGTCCCCTGCCATGCAGCGGGCACAAGCCTTGCCTGCTATGGCACTTAAAGGAGCCACCGTATGGGTACAGCGATTGATCAATCCTGATGCCACCCAAAATGCCAAGACGGTAGAAATACCCCCCAAATGACCCCTTTTTTGGAAAGTAGACAGTCCAAGGTATTTATCAAGGGGCATGGCAGGTTTTTTGAAGTTGTCATTTTTTGCAAAATGAAGAAAAAAAAAAAAAAATGTTCACAAAAGGTCACCAGTACAGCACAGCGTTGTCATATAACTGGTGTGGCTGTAATCAGGGACACTGACTAGTGACAGTACCAAAAAAAAAGTTATAATTTATTTTATTACATTTTTTCATTTTTTTACCATTTTTTTAACCACTTGATGACCGCCTCACGCTGATATACATCAGCAGAATGGCACGGGCAGGCAAAATCACGTACCTGGTACGTGATTGCCTTCCCGCGGGCGGGGGGTCTGATCGGACCCCCCCGGTGCCTGAGGCGGTCGCCATTGGTCTGGCAGCGATCAGAGATGAGGGGGAGGCCATCCGATCGTGGCCCCCCTCGCGATTGCTCCCTGCCAATGAGATGCTTCCCCTGCCTCTGTGTAGTACACAGAGGCAGAGGATGTGGTGTCATCTCTCCTCGGCTCGGCAGTTTCCGTTCCGGCGCCGAGGAGAGAAGACATCCAAGTGAGTGCACAAACACAACACATCCCAGTAGAACATGCCAGGCACATATAACACCCCCCTTTACCCCCTGATCCCCCCGATCACCCCCTAATCACCCCTCCCCCCCTGTCACACTGACACCAAGCAGTTTTTTTTTCTGATTACTGCATTGGTGTCAGTTTGTGACAGTTACTGTGTTAGGGCAGTTAGTATTAGCCCCCTGTTGGTCTAGGGTACCCCCCTAACCCCCCTAATAAAGTTTTAGCCCCTTGATCACCCCCTGTCGCCAGTGTCGCTAAGCGATCATTTTTATGATCGCTGTATTAGTGTCACTGGTGATGCTAGTTAGGGACGTAAATATTTAGGTTCGCCATCAGCGTTTTATAGCGACAGGGACCCCCATATACTATCTTATAAATGTTTTAACCCCTTGATTGCCCCCTAGTTAACCCTTTCACCACTGATCACCGTATAACCGTTACGGGTGACGCTGGTTAGTTTGTTTATTTTTTATAGTGTCTCAGGGCACCCGCCGTTTATTACCTAATAAAGGTTTAGCCCCCTGATCGCCCGGCGGTGATATGTGTCACCCCAGGCAGCGTCAGATTAGCGCCAGTACCGCTAACACCCACGCACGCAGCATACGCCTCCCTTAGTGGTATAGTATCTGAACGCATCAATATCTGATCCGATCAGATCTATACTAGCGTCCCCAGCAGTTTAGGGTTCCCAAAAACGCAGTGTTAGCGGGATCAGCCCAGATACCTGCTAGCACCTGCGTTTTGCCTCCTCCGTCCAGCCCAACCCAGCCCACTCATTTGCAGTATCGATCGATCACTGTCACTTACAAAACACTAAACGCATAACTGCAGCATTCACAGAGTCAGGCCTGATCCCTGCGATCGCTAACAGTTTTTTTGGTAGCGTTTTGGTGAACTGGCAAGCACCAGTGGCCTAGTACACCCCGGTCGTAGTCAAACCAGCACTGCAGTAACACTTGGTGATGTGGCGAGTCCCATAAGTGCAGTTCAAGCTGGTGAGGTGGCAAGCACAAGTAGTGTCATGCTGCCACCAAGAAGAAGACAAACACAGGCCCGTCGTGCCCATAGTGTCCTTCCTGCTGCATTCGCCAATCCTAATTGGGAACCCACCACTTCTGCAGTGCCCGTACTTCCCCCATTCACATCCCCAACCAAATGCAGTCGGCTGCATGAGAGGCATTTTCTTTATGTCCTCCCGAGTACCCCTACCCAATGAACCCCCCCAAAAAAGATGTTGTGTCTGCAGCAAGCGCAGATATAGGCGTGACACCCGCTATTATTGTCCCTCCTGTCCAGACAATCCTGGTCTTTGCATTGGTGAATGTTTTGAACGCTACCATTCACTAGTTGAGTATTAGCGTAGGGTACAGCATTGTACAGACTAGGCACACTTTCACAGGGTCTCCCAAGATGCCATCGCATTTTGAGAGACCCGAACCTGGAACCGGTTACAGTTATAAAAGTTAGTTACAAAAAAAAAGTGTTTAAAAAAAAATATATATATAAAATAAAAAAAAATAGTTGTCGTTTTATCACTCTCTCTCTCTCTATTCTCTCTCTATTGTTCTGCTCTTTTTTACTGTATTCTATTCTGCAATGTTTTATTGTTATTATGTTTTATCATGTTTGCTTTTCAGGTATGCAATTTTTTATACTTTACCGTTTACTGTGTTTTATTGTTAACCATTTTTTTGTCTTCAGGTATGCCATTCACGACTTTGAGTGGTTATACCAGAATGATGCCTGCAGGTTTAGGTATCATCTTGGTAACATTCTTTTCAGCCAGCGGTCGGCTTTCATGTAAAAGCAATCCTAGTGGCTAATTAGCCTCTAGACTGCTTTTACAAGCAGTGGGAGGGAATGCCCCCCCACCGTCTTCCATGTTTTTCTCTGCCTCTCCTGTCTCAACAGGGAACCTGAGAATACAGCCGGTGATTCAGCCAGCTGACCATAGAGCTGATCAGAGACCAAAGTGGCTCCAAACATCTCTATGGCCTAAGAAACCTGAGGCTACAAGCATTTCATGACTTAGATTTCGCCGGATGTAAACAGCACCATTGGGAAATTGGGAAAGCATTTTATCACACTGATCTTGGTGTGGTCAGATGCTTTGAGGGCAGAGGAGAGATCTAGGGTCTAATAGACCCCAATTTTTTCAAAAAAGAGTACCTGTCACTACCTATTGCTATCATAGGGGATATTTACATTCCCTGAGATAACAATAAAAATGATTAAAAAAAAAATGAAAGGAACAGTTTAAAAATAAGATAAAAAAGCAAAAAAATAATAATAAAAAAAAAAACACCCCTGTCCTCTCGCGCAAAGGCGAACGCGGTCGGTCTGGCGTCAAATGTAAACAGCAATTGCACCATGCATGGGAGGTGTCACTGCGAACGTCAGATCGAGGGCAGTAATTTTAGCAGTAGACCTCCTCTGTAAATCTAAAGTGGTATCCTGTAAAGGCTTTTAAAGGCTTTTAAAAATTTATTTAGTTTGTCGCCACTGCACATTTGTGCACAATTTTAAAGCATGTCATGTTTGGTATCCATGTACTCGGCCTAAGATCATCTTTTTTATTTCATTAAACATTTGGGCAATATAGTGTGTTTTAGTGCATTAAAATTTAAAAAAGTGTGTTTTTTCCCCAAAAAATGCGTTTGAAAAATCGCTGCGCAAATACTGTGTGAAAAAAAATGAAACACCCACCATTTTAATCTGTAGGGCATTTACTTTAAAAAAATATATAATGTTTGGGGGTTCAAAGTAATTTTCTTGCAAAAAAAAAAAAATTTTTTGATGTAAACAAAAAGTGTCAGAAAAGGCTTCAAGTGGTTAGAAGAGTGGGTGATGTGTGACATAAGCTTCTAAATGTTGTGCATAAAATGCCAGTTCAAACCCCCCCAAATGACCCCATTTTGGAAAGTAGACACCCCAAGCTATTTGCTGAGAGTCATGTCGAGTCCATGAAATTTTTTTGCACAAAGTTGTCACTAAATGATATATTGCTCAAACATGCCATGGGAATATGTGAAATTACACCCCAAAATACATTCTGATGCTTCTCCTGAGTACGGGGATACCACATGACATGTGTGAGACTTTTTGGGAGCCTAGCCGCGTACGGGACCCCGAAAACCAAGCACCGCCTTCAGGCTTTCTAAAGGCGTAAATTTTTGATTTCACTCTTCACTGCCTATCACAGTTTCGGAGGCCATGGAATGCCCAGGTGGCACAAACCCCCACCAAATGACCCCATTTTGGAAAGTAGACACCCCAAGCTATTTGCTGAGAGGTATAGTGAGTATTTTGCAGACATCACTTTTTGTCACAAAGTTTTGAAAATTGAAAAAAGAAAAAAAATGTTTTTTCTTGTCTTTCTTCATTTTCAGAAACAAATGAGAGCTACAAAATACTCACCATGCCTCTCAGCAAATAGCTTGGGGTGTCTACTTTCCAAAATAGGATCATTTGGGGGGGTTTTGTGCCACCTGGGCATTCCATGGCCTTTGAAACTGTGATAGGCAGTGAAGAGTGAAATCAAAAATTTACACCCTTAGAAATCCTGAAGCCGGTGATTGGCTTTTGGGGCCCCGTACGCAGGTAGGCTCCCAAAAAGTCAAACACATGTGGTATCCCCATACTCAGGAGAAGCAGCTAAATGTATTTTGGGGTGAAATTCCACATATGCCCATGGCCTGTGTGAGCAATATATCATTTAGTGACAACTTTGTGCAAAAAAAAAAAAATTGTCACTTTCCCGCAACTTGTGTCAAAATATAAAATATTCCATGGACTCAACATGCCTCTCAGCAAATAGCTTGGGGTGTCTACTTTCCAAAATGGGGTAATTTGGGGGGGTTTGTGCCATCTTGGCATTTTATGGCCTTCAAAACTGTGATAGGTAGTGAGGAGTGAAATCAAAAATTTACGCCCTTAGAAATCCTGAGGGCGGTGATTGTTTTTCGGGGCCCCGTACACGGCTAGGCTCCCAAAAAGTCCACACATGTGGTATCCCCGTACTCAGGAGAAGCATGTGTCAGGACTTGACAAAGGAGCGCGCATGCTCAGTACGAGCTTCACGCATGCTCAGAAACGCGTAGTGGTCCCCAGCGAACCTGAATGACCGAGTGACGTCATCATCCACGTGGTCTGTCGGAACGCGGAAGTGACTTCCCCACATCACCGCTTACACAGCCGGCATCTCCGAGCGGAGGTCCGCGGCCGTCCGCTCGGCACACATCAGCCCCACATTTTTGGATCTATGACACACTTTGAGTTCAGTTCTCTATGGAAGCAGCAATTCGTCAACTTTTATGTAAGTGTTTTTAATTGCTTTTACACTATAATAAACCTTTGATACTGAAGAGGCGCTTTCTCTTTTGGATTTTTTATGTACGTATGGAGAGCTGACTTCACTCTACAGGAAGCTGCCCTTGGTATCCTGGTTGCACAGACTTCCCTGGTTCCACATTCATCCATATTACGGACTATCCACATATTATAGACTTTTCTTCTCTATGGATCATCATTGTTTCCACCTATAGATAGAGAGAGCGATCCATTCATATACTTTGGACCTATGTTATTTTACTGTCATATCCACTGACTTTAGCGCTGTTACATCATTATTTATTCAAGAAATGACATAGGCAGTCATAAACTAAAAGCTGTGTAAATTCCAGAAAATGTACCCTAGTTTGTAGACGCTATAACTTTTGCGCAAACCAATAAATATACGCTTATTGACATTTTTTGTACCAAAGACATGTGGCCGAATACATTTTGGCCTAAATGTATGACTAAAATTGAGTTTATTGGATTTTTTTTATAACAAACAGTAGAAAATATCATTTTTTTTTGAAATTTTTGGTCTTTTTCCGTTTATAGAGCAAAAAATAAAAACGGCAGAGGTGATCAAATACCATCAAAAGAAAGCTCTATTTGTGGGAAGAAAAGGACGCAAATTTCGTTTGGGTATAGCATTGCATGACCGCGCAATTAGCAGTTAAAGCGACGCAGTGCCAAATTGGAAAAAGTCCTCTGGTCCTTATGCAGCATAATGGTCCGGGGCTGAAGTGGTTAAGCATGCTGTGACCAGAGCAATATAATGTTACCATAGTAGAAATGAAAAAACACATATGAGAGATGGTTGGGCTGCACACCCCAAAAAAGTTGCAATATGGGATAGTTCTCCAAGGGGTTTTATGGTCAAAAATAATAATTTTTATAAAAATCTGTTCATTGTCAAACTGTAATTCAAATTCATGAATTTGTTTAAAATATGAGCTCTGGTTACATATTAAAGGACATATTTCATCATACATAGCGGTATTTACACAATGGATCAAAACATTACAGAATGCCATCCACAATGATACCCCAATGCGTTTCGACCCATGTAGACATGGTCTTCTTCGGGGGATTTTTATTCTAAAAAGATATATCAAAACACTCAGATTTCTGACATATCATAATGTACAAACATCTGCATACATAATATTAGTATAGTGACCGCTAGAGAGTAGAATTGGGAAAAATGTCCTATAACCAGAAATTTAAAAGAAGTTCAGCGATCCAAAGGCCTCCATGGGCCGTTCCCATTTCCCCAAGGCAGACTCCAGCTCCAAGAAGCTTACAAGAAGCCAACACTTGGACCTCCAGGAAGGAAAGAAACAGACAGCACCTGTGATACAGTTTCAAATTAATGTCAATAAATAAATAATAAAGAGTAGGTAATGGTCATACTTTGGTAGTACTAACAGAGAATACCAGACTAACAAAGAAGAGTATTTTGAGGTGCAATTCCACACAGCCCACGGCCTGTGTGAGCAATATATCATTTAGTGACAACTTTGTGCAAAAAAAAAAAAAAAAAATTTGTCACTTTCCCACAACTTGTGTCAAAATATAAAATATTCCATGGACTCAATATGCCTCTCAGCAAATAGCTTGGGGTGTCTACTTTCCAAAATGGGGTAATTTGGGGGGGGGGGGGTTGTGCCATCTGGGCATTTTATGGCCTTCAAAACTGTGATAGGTAGTGAGGAGTGAAATCAAAAATTTACGCCCTTAGAAATCCTGAGGGCGGTGATTGTTTTTCGGGGCCCCGTACGTGGCTAGGCTCCCAAAAAGTCCCACACATGTGGTATCCCCGTACTCAGGAGAAGCAGCTGAATGTATTTTGGGGTGCAATTCCACATAGGCCCATGGCCTGTGTGAGCAATATATCATTTAGTGACAACTTTTTGTAAATATTTTTTTTTTTGTCATTATTCAATCACTTGGGACAAAAAAAATAAATATTCAATGGGTTCAACATGCCTCTCAGCAATTTCCTTGGGGTGTCTACTTTCCAAAATGGGGTCATTTGGGGGGGTTTTGTACTACCCTGCCATTTTAGCACCTCAAGAAATGACATAGGCAGTCATAAACTAAAAGCTGTGTAAATTCCAGAAAATGTACCCTAGTTTGTAGACGCTATAACTTTTGCGCAAACCAATAAATATACGCTTATTGACATTTTTTTTACCAAAGACATGTGGCCGAATACATTTTGGCCTAAATGTATGACTAAAATTGAGTTTATTGGATTTTTTTTATAACAAACAGTAGAAAATATCATTTTTTTTCAAAATTTTCGGTCTTTTTCCGTTTATAGCGCAAAAAATAAAAACGGCAGAGGTGATCAAATACCATCAAAAGAAAGCTCTATTTGTGGGAAGAAAAGGACACAAATTTCGTTTGGGTACAGCATTGCATGACCGCGCAATTAGCAGTTAAAGCGACGCAGTGCCAAATTGGAAAAAGTTCTCTGGTCCTTATGCAGCATAATGGTCCGGGGCTGAAGTGGTTAAGCATGCTGTGACCAGAGCAATATAATGTTACCATAGTAGAAATGAAAAAACACATATGAGACATGGTGGGGCTGCACACCCCAAAAAAGTTGCAATATGGGATAGTTCTCCAAGGGGTTTTATGGTCAAAAATAATAATTTTTATAAAAATCTGTTCATTGTCAAACTGTAATTCAAATTCATGAATTTGTTTAAAATATGAGCTCTGGTTACATATTAAAGGACATATTTCATCATACATAGTGGTATTTACACAATGGATCAAAACATTACAGAATGCCATCCACAATGATACCCCAATGCGTTTCGACCCATGTAGTCATGGTCTTCTTCGGGGGATTTTTATTCTAAAAAGATATATCAAAACACTCAGATTTCTGACATATCATAATGTACAAACATCTGCATACATAATATTAGTATAGTGACCGCTAGAGAATAGAATTGGGAAAAATGTCCTATAACCAGAAATTTAAAAGAAGTTCAGCGATCCAAAGGCCTCCATGGGCCGTTCCCATTTCCCCAAGGCAGACTCCAGCTCCAAGAAGCTTACAAGAAGCCAACACTTGGACCTCCAGGAAGGAAAGAAACAGACAGCACCTGTGATACAGTTTCAAATTAATGTCAATAAATAAATAATAAAGAGTAGGTAATGATCATACTTTGGTAGTACTAACAGAGAATACCAGACTAACAAAGGAGAGGGAAGTATTTATGGTCTTATTCTTTTTGATTAATTTTAATTGTAGAATATGTACACATATATGTATTTTTACACACTTTATGTGTTTTCTAATAAAAAATTGCATTAAAAACACAGCAATAAATGTATAAAAAATCATTATGTGTCTATGTGAAGAGTGAAAAGGATATCTGTGGTGAAAAAATTAACTCGGTAAAGTGTGTGTGTTTAATGAGAGGGGGGAATCCAACATAATAATGATAGTGAGGTAAAAGGTACATGGGTATATATGAAATCAAATTATAGAGATGTGTATGTGTGAAAGACTACCATGAAACTAAAGTATTAAGCCATGTACACACTTTCAGATTTTCCAACAGGAAATGTGTGATGACAGGCTGTTGGCGGAAAATCCGACCATTTCTATGCTCCATCGGACAATTGTTGTTGTATGATTTTCCGCGGACAAATGTTGGATGGCAGGTTTTCAAAATTTTCTGCAGACAAATGTCTGTTTTGGATTTTCCGAGCATGTGTACACAAGTCCGTCGGACAAAAGTCCAAAGTACAAACACGCATGCTCGGAAGCAAGGACGAGCCAGGAATGGTTGGTCCTGTAAACTAGCGTTCGTAATGGAGAATTAACATTCATGACGTGGCAAATTATGAAATCTCGAAATGCAGCGCACATTCTCTTCTTCTTTAATGGGATAATAATGAAGCTGCTTTGCTGGTGATACTGATGGAGTTATTGCAAACAAATTTCCAAAGGCTTTTTTTTTTCTAGTGATATCAAGAATAATATTATTATGCTTTTTTTTTTTTTTGGGCAAGTTACCACAACACCATTATCCCGTAGTTTTTAAGATCAAAGATACAACTATGTTGGTTTCCCTTGTTAATTTTACATTGTATTTTTTTAAATGTAACTGCCTACTCCCAAACTGTCATTTGAAGTAAAACACATAGCCAAGTATTATTCTCCACAATTTTTTTATTGTGCATTAAAAAAAGAAAAGAAATAAAATTAGACATGCTAGCTGCCAATAGAACTTAACCAAAAAGTGCATTCTATGCATCCAAAAATATAGAAAATATAATAAATCAAATCATTATTATTCAACCAAAAAATAAAACAACAGCCTCATGCATGTGTCCTGCTTCTTAATATAGGGGGTTAATAATGCCAAGAGTTGGTGAAAGCAGGGGTCCGTCATCCGGAGATAATTCTGAAAATCATCTGGATTATTCTCCTGGAGCTCCCGCAGCAAAGGCATATGACATAATTGGTCACGATTAATAAAGCAACCAATTTTTGGTCCAAGAAATCCTCCTCCTCCTGTTCCTGGACTGGACTTGGGTCAAAGCAATAACTCCAAGACCAATAGTAAATAACACGTTATCTCCTCCGATTCCTCAACATGTCTGGTTGACAAACGGCCATTCAGAAACAAACTGAAAAGTGCAAAATGAAAAGTGTGAATCAACACTCACCAAACTTGCACGAAATTAGCAGAAGGAGCCCAAAGGGTGGCGCTAAAGAGCTGAAAAACAATGTAGTATGATGTAGACAGGACGATGCACTGAAAGCAGTGAGGTGGGCATTGGATAAACTACCTCGAGAAAAAAGAAGAGATTATTGTGAAGTTGCCATAATTAGCAATGCAGAATAACTATTTATGGTATAAAAATTATTTTTTTCAACCTTTAATGCCCCGTACACAGGGTCGGACTTTGTTCGGACATTCCGACAACAAAATCCTAAGATTTTTTCCGACGGATGTTGGCTCAAACTTGTCTTGCATACACACGGTCACACAAAGTTGTCGGAAAATCCGATCGTTCTAAACGCTGTGATGTAAAACACGTACGTCGGGACTATAAACGGGGCAGTGGCCAATAGCTTTCATCTCTTTATTTATTCTGAGCATGCGTGGCACTTTGTCCATCGGATTTGTGTACACACGGTCAGAATTTCCGACAACGGATTTTGTTGTCGGAAAATTTTATATCCTGCTCTCAAACTTTGTGTGTCAGAAAATCCGATGGAAAATGTGTGATGGAGCCTACACACGGTCGGAATTTCCGACAACAAGGTCCTATCACACATTTTCCGTCAGAAAATCCGACCGTGTGTACGGGGCATAAGAGTTGTTGCAACGAGAGACAAATGTGCTCCCTGCGTTGCTAACCTAGTAAAGGCAAAATGGGAGGAGAGAGCAATTTATGACGGATGGCCAAAGATTAAACTGTAGAAGTATTACATAGATGACATCGTAGTGATATGGGAGGGGACAGTAAATGGTTTTGAAAAGTTTTGGAGTATATGATTTCGAATGAATATGGATTAACTTTTAGTGGGATATGGAATAACACACAGGTTAACTTTTTTAGTTTAACACTTTTAAAAGAAAATGATATGATTTTAACAAAAACATTTTTTAAAGATACTGATTGTAATAGTTGTATTCCTACTATGAGTTGCAGTCATCACAATTGGATCTGGAGTATTCAGTTAGGACAATTTACATGGATTAGGAGAAAATGTACTTTGGACACAGATTTATATACACAGACAGATATGATGATGGAGCGCTTTGAAGAAAAAGGTAATAGATGTGATTTGGAGAATAGGAGGAGACAAGTTTTTTTGAAGGATCAAGATAAGTTATTGAGTCACAAAAGGAGAATAAAAAAAAGAATAAGTGTAAAGATTTAAACTTTAAAGTACTGGCCTAGCAGCGGGGCTCTCTCCCTCCTCTGTGTGCTGTCCGGCCAGCTCATGTCCTATGGGAGGAAGAAGATGCGCCCTGCATTCCATAGCCAGATCTATGGGGGTGCTGGGGTGCCCCCCAGATTTCACTTGTGGCTCCCCACCATGGACAGTGTGGCCGCTGAGCTTCTCCCCAATCCCCGCACTCGAGAAGTGTCAGCGGCAGAGGGGAGAGCCAGGAGGAGGTCCGGGCTCTCTGTGCTCTCTCCCATCCTGTCAGTGGAGTGCTCCTCCATACAGCAGAAGAATACTTGGCTTAATTACCCCCCTTCCTTCCTACATTCCGCACCTCCTCACTACTCCTCTAATCCTCTAAGATTGGAAGGGGGGCTTGTGGAGGAAGGTAATGGGGGCTGTTTATGCTGGAAAGGGTAATGGGTGGAGGGAGAGGAATTTGTGCTAGAAGAAAGAATGGAGGGGGAATTTATGCTAGGAGGAATGGGGGAGTTGGTTTGTGCTAGAAGGAGGAATGGGGGGATTTGTGCTATATGTAGGAATTGAGGAGGGATTTGTGCTAGAAGGAGGAATTGGGGGATTTGTGCTAGGAGGAATGGAGGGGGGGTTTGTGCTAGAAGGAGGAAGAAGGGAGGGGATGTGTGCTAGCAGGAATGGAGGAGGTTTGTGCTAGAAGGAGGAATGGGGGGAATTTGTACTAGATGGAGGAATGGGGGTGTTGTGCTAGGAGGAATGGAGGGGGGATTTGGGGTAGAAGGAGGAAGAATGGGGGATTTGTACTAGCAGGAATGGAGGGGGGATTTGTGCTAGAAGGAGGAATGGGGGAATTTGTACTAGAAGGAGGAATGGGGGATTTGTGCCAGAAGGAGGAATGGAGGGGGGATTTGTGCTAGAAGGAGGAATGGGGGCAATTTGTGCTAGAAAGAGGAATGGGGGGATTTGTGCTAGAAAGAGGAATGGGGGGGATTTGTGCCAGAAGGAGGAATGGAGGGGGATTTGTGCTAGAAGGAGGAATGGGGGCAATTTGTGCTAGAAAGAGGAATGGGGGGATTTGTGCTAGAAAGAGGAATGGGGGGGATTTGTGCTAGAAGGAGAAATGGGGGGAATTTGTGTTAGAAGGGGGGTTGGAAGGGGGGAATTTGTGCAAGAAGGAGGAATAGAGGGGTTTGTGCTAGGAGGAATGGAGGGAGGCTGTGCTAGAAGGAGGAATGGAGGGGGGACTTGTGCTAGAAGGAGGAATGGAGAGGGGATTTGTGCTAGGAGGGATGGAGGGGAGGTTTGTGCTAGAAGGAGGAATAGGGGTATTTGTGCTAGGAGGAATGGGGGGGGTGTGCTAAAAGCAGGAATGGAGGGGGGATTTGTGGTAGAAGGAGGAATGGAGGGGGGGATTTGTGCTAGAGGAAGGAATGGAGGGGGGATTTGTGCTAGAAGGAGGATTGGGGGAATTTGTGCTAGTAGGAATGGAGGGGGAATTTGTACTAGAAGCAGGAATGGGGGGATTTGTGCTAGGAGGAATGGAGGGGGATTTGTGCTAGGAAAAGGAATGGGGGGATTTGTGCTATAAGGAGGAATGGATGGGGGATTTGTGCTAGAAGTAGAAATGAAGGGGGAGATTTGTGCTAGAAGAAGGAATGGATGGGGGGGGATTTTTGCTAGAAGGAGGAATGGGGGGATGTGTGCTAGGAGGAATGGAAGAGGGATTTCTGCTAGAAGGAGGGATGGGGGGGTTGTGCTAGAAGGAAGAATGGGGGGGGATTTGTACTAGTAAGAAGAATGGAGGGGGGATTTGTGCTAGAAGGAGGAATGGAGGGGGAATTTGTGCTAGAAGGAGGGATGGGGGGATTTATGCAAGAAAGATGGATTGGGGGGTGATTTGTGCTAGAAGGAGAAATTACGGGGGAGATTTGTGCTAGAAGGAGGAATGGAGGGGGGATTTGTGCTAGAAGGAGGAATAGAGGGGGGATTTGTGCTAGAAGGAGGAATGGGGGAATTTGTGGTAGAAGGAGGAACGGAGGGGGAATTTGTGCTAGAAGGAGGGATGGGGAGATTTATGCAAGAAGGAGGGATTGGGGGTAATTTGTGCTAGAAGGAGAAATTACGTGGGAGATTTGTGCTAGAAGGAGGAATGGAGGGGGGATTTGTGCTAGAAGGAGGAAGAAGGGAGGGGATTTGTGCTAGCAGGAATGGAGGGGGTTTGTGCTAGAAGGAGGAATGGGGGGAATTTGTACTAGAAGGAGGAATGGGGGGTTGTGCTAGGAGGAATGGAGGGGGGATTTGGGGTAGAAGGAGGAAGAATGGGGGATTTGTGCTAGCAGGAATGGAGGGGGGATTTGTGCTAGAAGGAGGAATGGGGGGAATTTGTACTAGAAGGAGGAATGGGGGATTTGTGCCAGAAGGAGGAATGGAGGGGGATTTGTGCTAGAAGGAGGAATGGGGGCAATTTGTACTAGAAAGAGGAATGGGGGGATTTGTGCTAGAAAGAGGAATGGGGGGATTTGTGCTAGAAGGAGAAATGGAGGGAATTTGTGCTAGAAGGGGGAATGGAAGGAGGGGATTTGTGCAAGAAGGAGGAATAGAGGGGTTTGTGTTAGGAGGAATGGAGGGAGGCTGTGCTAGAAGGAGGAATGGAGGGGAAGATTTGTGCTAGAAGGAGTAAAGGAGGGGGGATTTGTGCTAGAAGGAGGAATGGAGAGGGGATTTGTGCTAGGAGGGATGGAGGGGAGGTTTGTGCTAGAAGGAGGAATAGGGGTGTTTGTGCTAGGAGGAATAGGGGGGTTTGTGCTGAAAGCAGGAATGGAGGGGGGATTTGTGGTAGAAGGAGGAATGGAGGGGGAGATTTGTGCTAGAGGAAGGAATGGAGGGGGGGATTTGTGCTAGAAGGAGGAATGGAGGGGGAGATTTGTGCTAGAGGAAGGAATGGAGGGGGGGGATTTGTGCTAGAAGGAGGAATGGGAGGATTTGTGCTAGTAGGAATGGAGGGGGAATTTGTACTAGAAGGAGAATGGGGGGATTTGTGCTAGGAAAAGGAATAGGGGGATTTGTGCTAGAAGGAGGAATGGATGGGGGGATTTGTGCTAGAAGTAGGAATGAAGGGGGAGATTTGTGTTAGAAGGAGGAATGGAGGGGGATTTGTGCTAGAAGAAGGAATGAAGGGGGAGATTTGTGCTAGAAGAAGGAATGGATGGGGGGATTTTTGCTAGAAGGAGGAATGGGGGAATTTGTGGTAGAATGAGGAACGGAGGGGGAATTTGTGCTAGAAGGAGGGATGGGGAGATTTATGCAAGAAGGAGGGATTGGGGGTAATTTGTGCTAGAAGGAGAAATTACGTGGGAGATTTGTGCTAGAAGGAGGAATGGAGGGGGGATTTGTGCTAGAAGGAGGAAGAAGGGAGGGGATTTGTGCTAGCAGGAATGGAGGGGGTTTGTGCTAGAAGGAGGAATGGGGGGAATTTGTACTAGAAGGAGGAATGGGGGGTTGTGCTAGGAGGAATGGAGGGGGGATTTGGGGTAGAAGGAGGAAGAATGGGGGGTTTGTGCTAGCAGGAATGGAGGGG
Organism: Lithobates clamitans; assembly: GCA_037952925.1. NCBI lineage: Eukaryota > Metazoa > Chordata > Amphibia > Anura > Ranidae > Lithobates > Lithobates clamitans. The sequence goes on along the minus strand of JBBGZY010000758.1, from coordinate 2,106,547 downwards.
GGATTTGTGCTAGAAGGAGGAATGGGGGGAATTTGTACTAGAAGGAGGAATGGGGGATTTGTGCCAGAAGGAGGAATGGAGGGGGATTTGTGCTAGAAGGAGGAATGGGGGCAATTTGTACTAGAAAGAGGAATGGGGGGATTTGTGCTAGAAAGAGGAATGGGGGGATTTGTGCTAGAAGGAGAAATGGGGGGAATTTGTGCTAGAAGGGGGAATGGAAGGAGGGGATTTGTGCAAGAAGGAGGAATAGAGGGGTTTGTGCTAGGAGGAATGGAGGGAGGCTGTGCTAGAAGGAGGAATGGAGGGGAAGATTTGTGCTAGAAGGAGTAAAGGAGGGGGGATTTGTGCTAGAAGGAGGAATGGAGAGGGGATTTGTGCTAGGAGAGATGGGGGGGAGGTTTGTGCTAGAAGGAGGAATAGGGGTGTTTGTGCTAGGAGGAATAGGGGGGTTTGTGCTGAAAGCAGGAATGGAGGGGGGATTTGTGGTAGAAGGAGGAATGGAGGGGGAGATTTTTGCTAGAGAAAGGAATGGAGGGGGGGATTTGTGCTAGAAGGAGGAATGGAGGGGGAGATTTGTGCTAGAGGAAGGAATGGAGGGGGGGATTTGTGCTAGAAGGAGGAATGGGAGGATTTGTGCTAGTAGGAATGGAGGGGGAATTTGTACTAGAAGGAGAATGGGGGGATTTGTGCTAGGAAAAGGAATAGGGGGATTTGTGCTAGAAGGAGGAATGGATGGGGGGATTTGTGCTAGAAGTAGGAATGAAGGGGGAGATTTGTGTTAGAAGGAGGAATGGAGGGGGATTTGTGCTAGAAGAAGAAATGAAGGGGGAGATTTGTGCTAGAAGAAGGAATGGATGGGGGGATTTTTGCTAGACGGAGGAATGGGGGGATGTGTGCTAGGAGGAATGGAGGAGGGATTTCTGCTAGAAGGAGGGATGGGGGGATTTGTGCTAGAAGGAGGAATGGAGAGATTTGTACTAGAAAGAGGAATGGAGGGGGGATTTGTTCTAGAAGGAGGAATGGAGGGGGAATTTGTGCTAGAAGGAGGGATGGGGGGATTTATGCAAGAAAGAGGGATTGGGGGGTAATTTGTGCTAGAAGGAGAAATTACGGGGGAGATTTGTGCTAGAAGGAGGAATGGAGGGGGGATTTGTGCTAGAAGGAGGAATAGAGGGGGGATTTGTGCTAGAAAGAGGAATGGGGGGATTTGTGGTAGAAGGAGGAATGGAGGGGGAATTTGTGCTAGAAGGAGGGATGGGGAGATTTATGCAAGAAGGAGGGATTGGGGGGTGATTTGTGCTAGAAGGAGAAATTACGGGGGAGATTTGTGCTAGAAGGAGGAATGGAGGGGGGATTTGTGCTAGAAGGAGGAATAGATGGGGGATTTGTGCTAGAAGGAGGAATGGGGGGATTTGAGCTAGAAGGAGGAATGTGGGGATTTATGCAAGAAGGAGGAATTGGGGGGATGATTTGTGCTAGAAGGAGAAATTACGTGGGAGATTTGTGCTAGAAGGAGGAATGGAGGGGGATTTGTTCTAGAAGGAGGAATGCAGGGGAGGAGGAATTTTGTCCCCCACCAACACCTAACCCCCCCCCCCCCCCGGGCTGCTCAATCAAAAATGCCCGGGCCTATTTTTTGTCCAATCAGGGCATCCATCAGGCATGTGATTTAAAAGAAGTTTGCATTTTAATGTTACGCTTTAAGTTTTAATAAAACTTCTACTTCCCACTAAAAATAATTTAAAAAACATTTTTTGCTTTGGTACATGTTCCACGGTGCATTTCCCAACCCCTCATACCATTTGTTTTACAATCCCTTGCCTTTTTAGCCTAGAAAGTTGCCATTGCTGTTTCTTATCACTCTGCTCCTATTGACAGTAATGGGATTTGAATTCAACACATCTACTTTCATTAAGTTTGTGAACTTACCCCACATCTGTTGTCTGCAATTGGTCTCTGTGGTTGCTTTTCCCTTTTTTCTACATGAAAGTAACTAGAGAAAGGAGAAAGGGGAGGAAAAAGGAGAAGTGGATCAAGAGGTGTGAAACAAAGAAGGCAAGATTCTCTTTCCATAGATCTGAGAACACAGTTAGTGGGTCGCCTACCAAGATGCCAGTTTGAAGGATAAAAAATATAAAAAGGAGTTAAATACTGAACTGGTAGAGAAGGTGGTGTGTCAATGGGCTATACAATCATATTTGGATATCTAGTGTTCAAAATCAATAAGGGCAATATGGATTTGCAGTAAGTCACAAAGTAAAGCACTATCACCAACACAGATAAACATATAAAAGAATCATAAAAAAACAGACTACTATACGGCATATATTATAGATAGATAGATAGATAGATAGATAGATAGATAGATAGATAGATAGATAGATAGATAGATAGATAGATAGACAGTGCAAACATTGTAAATTAAGAAGGCTTTTTAACCGCTTGCCGACCAGCCGCCGTCATTTTACTGTGGCAGGTCGGCACGATCCCGTGAGCCATCGTAGCTTTACGTCGGCTCGTGGGATTGGGATAGCAGGCGTGTGCGCCCGCTGCACAGCGGGGGTGCCGATGTTTGTGGCCGACAGTCGCTATGGCCGCCAGCCATGAACGATCATGGGCACGAGAGGCAGAACAGGGACGTGTGTGTGTGTGTGTGTGTGAACACACAAATCCCTGTTCTGTTCTGTGAGGCGTGACAGATCGTGAGTTCCTATTAGCTAGGAACCATGATCTGTCATTTCCTCTAGGTTAATCCCCTCCCCCTACAGTTAGAAACACACATAGGGAACACAGTTAACCCCTTGATCGCCCCCTAGTGTTAACCCCCTCCCTGCCAGTGACATTTTTACAGTAATCAGTGCATTTTTATAGCACCGATCGCTGTATAAATGCCAATTGTCCCAAAAATGTGTCAAAAGTGTCCGATGTGTCCGCCATAATGTCACAGTCCCGATAAAAGTCACAGATCCCTGCCATTACTAGTAAAAAAAAATAATAATAAAAATGCTATAAATCTATCCCCTATTTTGTAGACGCTATAACTTTTGCGCAAACCAATCAATGTACGCTTATTGCAATTTTTTTTACCAAAAAATATGTAGAAGAAAACATATCGGCCTAAACTGAGAAAAAATGTGCTTTAAAAAAAAATGGGGATATTTATTATAGCAAAAAGTACAAAATATTGTGTTTTTTTCAAAATTGTCGCTTTTTTTTTGCTAATAGCGCAAAAAATAAAAACCGTAGAGGCAATCAAATACTACCAAAAGAAAGCTCTATTTGTGGGAAAAAAAGGACATCAATTTTGTTTGGGTGCAGTGTTGCATGACCACGCAATTGTCAGTTAAAGCGACGCAGTGCTGAATCGCAAAAAATGGCCCGGTCATTCAACAGCTAAATATTCCGGGCTGAAGTGGTTAAATTAGTTAAAAGTTTCTTTTTAATCAATTAACAAAATGGAACTTAAATAAACAGAAGGGAAATCCAAATCAAAATACTATTTGGTGTGACCACCCTTTGCCTTCAAGACAGCATTAATTTATCTAGGCACACTTGAACACAGTTTTTGAAGGAACTCGACAGGAAGTTTGTTCCAAACATCTTGGAGAACTAATCACACTCGTCTTATGTAGATGCCGGCTACCTCAAATCTGTCTGTCTCTTCATGTGATCCAAGCTAGACCCAATGATGTTGAGATCGGAGCTCTATGGGGGCCAAACCATCACTTTCAGGATTCCTTGTTCTTCTTTATGCTGAAGATAGTTCCTAATAATATTGGTGGTATGTTTTGAGTGTTTGTCCTGTTGCAGAATAAATTTGGGGCCAATCATGGATAAGTATCTGCCTGTATTTCTCAGAATTAAGGACGCCATTGATTTTGTCCGAATCTCCAACCCCATTTGCAGAAATGCAGCCCTAAACTTGCAAGGAACCTTCACCATGCTTCACTGTTGCTTGCATAAACTCATTATTGTACAGCTCTCTAGCTAGCCAGTCCCTGGCTAGTCCTCTAATGAAATGTATGGCCTACAACGTAATGTATTCATGCACAGTACCGGAGTTTAAACAGAGTGTCTGTCTAGTTGGATTTTACAAGGCAATTTTTAATTATTTTAATTTAAATGCACACCTGTTTAATGAGGTAAATGTATATTAGATACTGCACTATGGCTTGCAATTTTCATATTTTATTCTGGCCTACTGTGAGTATAGATTAATGGGAAGAAATGCTGACACCTGGCTGTCAATGGAGATAGTATTCACACAGACCGCTCTTTGATCATTTTATTTTTAATGCTTAACACTTTCTAGTAAGACGTCTGGTGTTCAATTTATGCATACTTGGACGGGTTTACCGTGTGGAGTGGCACTTTTATGGGAAGCAGTGTTGGAAATTGATCTATATCCATATATTACGCAGTTTGACCATTTCAGTTTTAATGGTCAATATTTTCTTGTAAGAGTCTTGGTGTTTGGTTTTTGGGCACAGTTTGGTCACATGTTAACCTTAAAGGGATCACGGGACATCAGTTAAATTAATTGACACTGTTTTTTGTGGGCTTATGAAATGTTTTATATTTACAGATGAATTTTGTTTATAAACTTTATGCACTTTATTACTTGCACTCTACTTTATATATTTGCGCTTAGAATGGATCCCGATTTCAATTGATTAATGTATGCTAAACCATATATTTGTTTTGCTTTATTTGCAAATTTTGATTGTTTATTTTCATCTTGATTGAGCATCATTTTGATTGATTTGTATATGGGCATCCAGATTTTGATATTATTTTTTGCACATTTTTATACCTGGTCAATGAGATAATTTATTGAGTTTATTTTATTATTTTATTTTTTGGGTTTAGCGCTGAACTTTTTGTTTTTTATTTATTGAATTTGGTATCACAAATTTGGGTGCTGACTGCTTTACCTGTTATTTGCCTTATTGCCCAAGCACTGATTTCTCTTGATTATATAGTAGATGGGTGTTCCTAGGTCCCACTTGTTTCCACAATTTATGTGCTTGATGTGTCATTCATCTGATGTATTAGGTTTCTTTGGTCCACCACTGCATCTACAGTCCTCAGTGTCACCTGTTTCTTTGTGCTTCTTCAAAAGAGCTTGAACAGCACACCTTGAAACCCCAGTCTGCTTTGAAATCTTAGCCTGAGAGAGACCTTGCTGATGCAGTATAACTATCTTGTGTCTTGTTGCTGTGCTCAGTCTTCCCATGGTTTGTGACATGTGATGAATCAGTCTTTCACTACCTCACAGTTGTAACAGAGTTTGGCCGTACCTAACCCAGTTTTATGCCCCCTACACAGCTGTTTCTGTTTTAGTTAATGACTGCATTTTCACCTACACATGAAATTGATGCTCATTAGCACCTGCTTGGTATAATTGTTTAATCATACACCTGACTCTAATCCTGAAAAATCCCGGACTGTGTAATGCCCCGTACGCACGGTCGGACATTGATCGGACATTCCGACAACAAAATCCTCGGATTTTTTCCTACGGATGTTGGCTCAAACTTGTTTTGCCTACACACGGTCGCACAAAGTTTTCGGAATTTCCGATCGCCAAGAACGCGGCGACGTCAGGCACGTACGACGAGACTAGAAAAGGCCGGTTCAGAACCAAGCGCAGCACCCTTTGGGCTCCTTTTGCTAATCTCGTGTTAGTAAAAGTTTGGTGAGAGACGATTCGCGCTTTTTCAGACTCGTGGCTTTCAGATCGTTTTCTGCCGTTCAGTTTGTGCTTGTGGGTTTGTATCTGCTCTTCAGTGCGTGCAAGCAAGTTCCGCGTGACTTTAGTCACTGTATTCTTGTTCGTTCGTTACTGGTTTTCAGGTCGCTCTTCACAGGCCTTGCTGTTCTTCAGTGCGTTCTGTTACTTCGTTCTGAGCAGCCGACCGTTTTATAGCCATGTTTCGTATGCGTACTCCTCGTAGAGTTCGTGCTGTGCGGGGGCTTGGTGTTGGGGTCCTGACCTTGACACAAGTCCAGTCCATGAACAGGGTGGGGAGGAGTTCATGGACCAAGAATTGGTTGCTTCAGCGTGACCAGTTCTGTCATATGCCTTTGCTCCGTGAGATCCGTGAGAATAATCCTGATGATTTCAGGAACTTTCTCAGGATGACGGCCCCCGTGTTTCACCGTTTGTTGGCTTCGCTGACCCCCTATATCAGCAGGCAGGATACCTGCATGAGGCAAGCCATCACTCCGGAGCAGAGGTTGGTCGCTACCTTGCGGTAATTGGCCACAGGGAGAAGCCTGCAGGACCTCAAGTTCTTGACAGGCATCTCCCCCCAGGCTCTAGGGATCATTATCCCAGAGACCTGTTCTGCCATCATCCAGGTCCTACAGAAGGAGTATATGAAGGTAAGATTTTTATCCTTTAATATCACATTTTATTGTATTGAATGTTTGCTAATATATATTTCTTTCCTCATTCCCTAATTACCATGATTGTAATATGCTGTGAATGTCCCCTTTGTCCTCATGCATGCTGGATTTTTATGTCATTATTATTTTATGTCCTTCATGCATATTTGCCCTTCAATAACCTCTCCAGCATGGTGTCCCCTGCCCTATATTCACATCATGTAGTCACTTAACAATGTATTTTATCAGCTCCATAGTAGTGCTTTACCCCAAACACCCCCTAAAATGTTTGGAAATGTTATTTTGGATTTAAATTCAGGCAGAGGGCCAGAGGCTTTTTTTTGTGGTGTCCCCAAATTTTTGGTAACCCTCCCTCCCCCAACTGCTAAGTCAGCTGATCCCAATTCTCTATCCTCAATCATCTATCTGCTGACTTTGCCAAACCCATACACCCTATACCCACCTCTATAGTGCTCAGATTTATGGATGAATTCCCCAAAGCATGTAGTGCAAGGGCCTGCCTGTATACTTTCCAATGGTACTGTTTAAAGTTCTTGTATCCTATTATGATCTTGATAGGTAATAGCAGAATGTCCAAATGTGCTCAAATGTGTACAGTGTGTATTTATATCTTTGTATTATGACACTTCTTACCTGTCCAGTGGGCTGCCAATAGTGTAACTAAGGAGGGGCTGTTCCAAGTAATACCCTGTATTTAGGCATTCATCTCTCAATGAAGTGAAGAGGGTTACCTGTCCAAGAGTCCCCCCCCCCTATAATGTTAGAAATGGCCCATGAGAGGGGGGGAGGGGGAATATGATAGGTGTACCTTATACTTTGTTGTTGTTAAATTCCCCTTAGTAAATGCTATCTGGAGGTTGCCCCATAATTTGTGTATAATCTGCTTGCCAGGTTTCTGTGAAAAAATAGTAATGTTTTTTTTTTTCCTCAACAGTTTCCTTCCACGCCACAGGAATGGCAGACTGTGGCCTCCCACTTTGCCCAGCGTTGGGACTTTCCTAAATGCGGAGGGGCAATTGATGGGAAACACATCCACATCGTCCCACCAGCCAACTCTGGGTCGTACTATTATAACTACAAGGGGTTTAATAGTATAGTGATGTTGGCGGTGGTGTCGGCTAATTACGAGTTCTTGTATGTGGACGTGGGGAAGAATGGCCGGATGTCCGATGGTGGAGTCATCGCCCAGACGGAGTTCTACAGGCGTCTCCAGAATGGCAGTTTGGACTTGCCACCTCCAGAGGACAATGTTGAAGGTCTCCCATTTGTGTTCATTGCTGATGAAGCATTTGCGCTGGGGGACCACCTGATGCGGCCATTCCCGATGAGGACCCTCACCCCGGAACAGAGGGTTTTTAAATACCGGCTGGCCAGAGCCCGAAGAGTGGTGGAGAACACATTTGGAATCCTGGCCAGCCGGTTCTGACTATTTCTGACACCCATCCATATGGCGGAGTATAAACTGAACCATATTATACTGGCGTGCTGTGTTCTCCATAATTTTTTAAGAAAACATTCAGCCAACTATGCTGGCTCAGTTGGGCCTGAGGCCGGAATCCCAAATACTTCCACAATGACGGCACTTGAAAGCGGCCGTCCTGGCTTGCCCTCCCTGAATGCCCGTGATGTCCGGTTACGATACCTGGAGTTCTTTGCGGGTAGGGGGGCTATCAATATGCCAGACAATCTGTGACACCTTTTTCAAATAAAAAACAACCTAAAGCAATTCTTGGTGGACATTTACTGCTTGTGTTTGTTTTAGCTGACCCTGACAGAAATGTGTTGAGTGCAGAAAATGTCGTAATTGTGTAACCTTATAAAAAACAGTGTTGGCTGGTACTTCCTAAATGCAAAAACACATTTCACTTCAAGTGCACTTGCAACTGCACTGAACCTGCACTTGTAGTGCCAAGTGTATTTGCCCTTAGGAAATAACCCCCATTTGTGCATAAAACAACAATTACATCACCCCAAAAGTGTTGTAGTGTTGAGACAATAATCCACACATTCTTGAGTAAGGCACTTTTTTATACCTGCACAATCACATGTGCATTTACCAAAGGTTTCTAAAACAAACCAACATGTTTGTTGTATAAAATGTTTGCAGTAGCATTATAAATAATCAAAATATCCATTTCAGATAAAACAGGCCTGTGTCAAAACAACAAGAAAGCCAAAAAACTAGAACTTACAAAGTTCACATTAGGTAAAACCTGAAGGCTATATCAGACATCAGTATTTAGGAACTGGGTTTGATATAGCGTTCAGATGGGAAGAACTCACCCCTGGAAAAGCCAAATTTGGAAGATGCACACCAATTTACGAATGTCAACATGTGCTATCTGCCATCAGGGGGATCAAGGGACGTGTTTTGGGGGAGCAAGCCCTTCCTCAACGCTACTTTATAATTGAGGAAGGGGTTGCCCCCCCAAAACGCGTCCATTGATCTCCCGTGATGGCAGATAGCACATGTTGGCACACTGTGTGCATCCTCCAAATCTGGCTTTTCAAAACATTGTAAAAATTGAAATTACAGAAAACCGGTCATTTTGTGGGGTTTAAATTCGCCCCAAAACATCAATGATGTTATTATTTTTTGTAATAACATCACGTATTTGTTGCTGGATGTTTTGCAATTGGAGATTACACCCCATGATCTCCCCTATCAGTATCTGGGCACTTTCAGAAGTAAAGCGTTCTGGATCCACAACATCACGATCACCTAAAAAGAGATAAAGAACAAAAAAAAAGGTCTCAAAAATCTGCCACCAGCCATCTCTTTTACCTGAGTCTGTGGTCGCAGACACTCACCTCTTGTGGTGCCAATCTCCACTACATCTTCTTCTTCCTCCTGCTCAGCATCTTGGGTTTGGGGTAGTTCCCCTTCTTCCAGAGGGGGGGGGGGTCTGTGTTCTCCTGGGATGAGGAGTGTCCATGTCTTTTCTCCCCTATGTAAAACAAAAATGGTATACTTGGCACACAGATATTTGATGGCAGAACTATAGAAATAGGAAACATTGCTTGGAAGTGGGGTACAATTGTCTATTTTAGCCGAGTTCAAAGATGTCTTTTTTTTATTGCCCTTTGTCAAGCTGCAATACTTTACCTGTTTGGTACAAGCTTCACACATGTAACCCCCCCTATAGTATACACTGGAGCACCTGTGTGCCCCCCCCTAATAAAAATGGTGTTCTTGTGTCCCACACTAGTGCTCCAGTGTCCAGATGTGAAAACAGCTGCTCAGTGTCCTCTCCTTACACACAATCTAGTTTGCATTTCATTCTAGTAACAAACCCATCTACCTAAACAAATATTTGGCATCCAAGTAGGCCCCAAAAAAATGTGGGAAAATGCATATGGCCTAAACAATGGTGTTCTAGGGGCCGAACGAAAAATGTTTGATACGAACGAATAATGGGCCCATGAACATTAAAGTTGACCTTTTTAAACGTTACAATTAATAAAAGCATATGGAGCAGAACGAACGGAATAAAGCCAGAAAGAATAGAAACACAGCACAACTACTTACTTTTTTGCAGCACTCTCCGGATCTTTCGGTACTGCTCCGGCTCTCTCAACTTCAGGTCCGACCGCCGCTTCCTGAGCTGATCTTTTGATCTTCGGACCCCGAAATTCCGCTCGAGACTCCTGACCACTTTCGCCATGATCTTGGCCTTTCGGATGTTCGGGTTGGGGTAAGGCCCATATTTTCCATCATAGTCGGACTTCTTCATGATGTCGACCATCTCCAACATCTCCCCAAACGACATATTTGTGGCCTTAAAACGTCTCCTTCTGGATCGGGACGTGCCTGGATCCGGGCTTTCCTCCTCCTCCTCATTGCTACAATTAGCACGCACCTGGTGTGACTCCGCCATCATGCTCTTCCCCCACTGCGCCGAACGAAAAGGGGCAAGGAATAGAATAGAAAGAACGTCAGGGGTGGGCGGAGTTACACACATGCGCAGTGTCTATAAAGCGTAACACGCGTGCGTATTACGTACGATCTGTGAGCGGAGGAAGGAGCATTGGACGCGCCGATCGTAAGAACGAAGGTAAGAGACAAACTTGGGCCTATACTGCTTCTAGATTGAGGACTATATTGTAACAAGATTATGAGAGTTTGGTGTGACATTAGGCTTTGTCTTGTGTTGTGTCTTGCGGTGAACATGGATATCTTAATGAGAGATACTGACTTCATGTCACTATTCATTGATATGCTAAGGGAGCTGCCCTGTCTGTGGGAGATTACCCACCCCCATTTCAAAAACCAAGCAAAGAGGAAGGCAGCACTGGAGCAATTGTTGGTAATTGTGAAGCAGGTGATCCCCACGGCAGACATCACTTATTTAAAGATCTTAATTGGTTGCCTGAGGAGCACATATCTGAGGGAGCGCAAGAAAGTCCTGGATTCACAGCAGCAGATGACATCTATGTCCCCAGGATGTTGTACTACGACAGGCTGCACTTTCTGGCAGGCCAGACTGAACCCAGGCCATCCCTCTCAAGTCTTCCTTCCACAGCCGGGAAGGAAGTGTGAAAGGAAGACCAGAGAGTGATTGCCCTGGATCCAGTCTGGTCGGCCAAAAGATGCAGCCTCTTGTGGTACCACAGCCTGGGGACACTGATGTCATCTGCTGCTATCCAAGTCTCTGTGAATCCCGGACCAGACTGCCCTCCCTTATATATGGACTCCTCAGGCCACCAATTTTGAGGTTTAAGAATTGATGTCTGCCGTGGGGGTCCCAGGCTTCACTAATTTCTCCTGTTGATCCAGTGTTGCCTTCCTCTTTGTTTGGTTTTGAGCCCTTAATAAAGGATTTTTGTTTTGAATTATACTCTCCTATGTGTTTTACTTCAAAAGTGATGGTTTGTTTGTGAGGATTCAGGGACATTTCTAATATACAATGTGAAATGAACAAGGGACACCAACAACAAAAATCTCATGGAGATTAAATAATAAAAGATATCAATGGTGTTGGGGTAACTTGCCACACAAAACACACACAAAAATATTCTGGAGTAAAAATAAAAATAACATTAAACAAAGATCAGCCTTGGAAAAAATCCAAACATTAAAGGAAAAAAAAAGGCTTAAAAACCAAAAAAAAAATATAAAAAAAAATATAAAACTGTCAGATGTGACAACTAATAACAATATATTGAGGGAATCCCACTAAAAAAACACAAATCAAACTTTGTGAGAAGTGTGTGTGAATATGAGCATCAAAACGACTTAATTCTTGTCACATTATAAAGAAGAAGAGAGTGCGCTGTATTAAACCATTTTTTACATTGCAGCGTGACGAAAGTGCTTTATCCATTACGAACGCTAAGTTTACCAGAACGAGCTGTCCCGTGTCGGAATTTCTTCTGAGCATGCGTGGCACTTTGTGCGTCGGAACAGGCCACACACGGTCGGAATTGACGCGATCGGATTTTGTTGTCGGAAAATTTTATCTCCTGCTGTCCAACTTTGTGTGTCGAAAAATCCGATGGAAAATGTCCGATGGCGCCCACACACGGTCGGAATTTCCGACAACACGCTCCGATCGGACATTGTCCATCGGAAAATCCGACCGTGTGTACGGGGCATGAGTGTAAGAAGTGATGCTGGTTTGAAGCCAAAGGGTAGTCACACCAAATATTGATTTGATTCAAATTTTTCTTCTATTCACTTACTTTGCATTTTGTAAATTGATAAAAATAAACAATTAAAATATATATTTTTGAAAGCAGCATTTGTAAACACCTGCCTAAAACTTTTGCACAGCAGTGTGTATTAACAGTATCTCACAAAAGTGAGTACACCCCTCACATATTTGTACATATTTTATTTTAGCTTTTCATGTGACAACACTGAAGAAATGACACTTTGCTACAATGTAAAGTAGTGAGTGTACAGCTTGTATAACAGTGTAAATTTGCTGTCCCCTCAAAATAACTCAACACACAGCCATTAATGTCTAAACCGCTGGCAACAAAAGTGAGTACACCCCTAAGTGAAAATGTCCAAATTGGGCCCAAAGTGTCAATATTTTGTGTGGCCACCATTATATTCCAGCACTGACTTAACCCTCTTGGGCATGGTGTTCACCAGAGCTTCACACTGGAGTCTTCTTACACTCCTCCATGACGACATCACGGAGCTGATGGATGTTAGAGACCTTGCGTTCCTCCACCTTCCATTTGAAGATACCCCAGAGATGCTCAATTGTCAGGGCGCTGACAGCAGAAGAAGGTCTTTAGGACCCAGCATCTGTCAGGGCACCAACAACAGAAGAAGGGCTCTAGGACCCAGCGTTCCCAGCAGCACATCACATGGGCCTTTATAGGGAAGTGTATCAGTGCTTTAAGTTGCTGACTGATCTGATCACAGGCAACCTGTGCTACTTTGTGCCCGACTCCTCCTGTCTCACCTTCAGGGGAGTCTGGAACTTAGCTGCAAAGGATGCCCTCTCTTCATTGGCCTCCAGCACCTGTTACATAATATTAATAGGGTTTAGATCTGTAGACAGGCTTGGCCAGTCCTTCACCTTTACCTTCAGCTACTTTATCAAGGCAGTGGTCGTTTTGAAGGGGTGTTTGGGGTCATTATCATGTCGGAATACTGTCCTGTGGCCCAATCTCTGAGGGCAGGGGATCATGCTCTGCTTCAATAAGTCACAGTACATGTTGGCATTATTACCAGTTTACTATATTTGAGATTTAATATCTCTCAGATATGATTTGGCTTAAATGAGAGTTCTTTGACCATGAGTGAAAGCTTAAACACAATAACAAAAAGTAGTAGTAGTAAAGTAGTAAAGTAGGCCTAGACTAATACACAGCAATCTATTTAATTGTACAGGAAAAGGGTAAAAATCATGGATTACATGAAGGAATACATATATTATATATATTCCTTAAAACACAAAACAAAAAAAGTTCACGTTAGAGTTAGGGTCTGCAGGATACAGGGTGCCTTGCCGTGGCCCGCAGCTTATGCATGTATTTGCAAATGTGTGCAACTAAACCCCTGTTTTTAATGCATACTATTAGGCAGATTAATTTGATTTGTCACAGGCTGGCTGCTAAGTTGAGCCTGGAAATTCTTTGGTTTTCTTTTACATGCGTTTGCCCTTCCAATGCTCCTTGCTGTGAAGACCAGTTATAGGTGGGGGCAGTGACCCTTTTTTGTATTGTTGACATATTGGTCAGGCAACGCACTGACACTGTTGCTGCCATTGTGCAATGTGCTGGGTGTTCACTGTGCTCCTGCGCCTTTAAGGAGGGTTGGGCTCCCTCCAGTCATCTGCCCTTCTGTGGCCTGCAGCTTATGCATGTATTTGCAAATGTGTGCAACTAAACCCCTGTTTTTAACACATATTGTTAGGCAGGTTAATTCGGTTGGTCGCAGGCTGGTTGGTAAGTTGAGCTTGGAAATTCTTTGGTTTTCTTTTATATATTCCTTAAAACATTCATCTACAAACAGTAGGATAGAAAAGACATAAGATAAACATATTTAGTTCCAATAGTTACCAGGCTATGACCCACAAAGGTTCCATTTGGGTGATCGCTCCACCAGAGATTGTGTGTTTCCCTCCCATATAGTCTGTGTATATCATTACAGGCTGATGCCTCATCGGTTGGCATGGCATGGCTCTGATTGGTGGGCCTCTCTAATCCTGGGTAAGGATTGGCTACATCTCCAATCCCTATACTTTGCATAAGTCAGCCCCCTTTAATGCAAATCCTTGTCCCAGACTATTTTGAGCAGGAAACTTAACCTTGTAAGTAGATTACATTTTACAGGGAAAAGAAGTATACATGACGGACTGGTCATGGCCCCTCATTGCATATTCAAAAATGGGATCCTTTGAAGTGAGTATGTGTAGAACAATGAGGTTTGGGCCTCATTATTTGATACACAAGCCTAGGCACTGACTTGTCTGTCTAACATAGACTTGTGAGACGTTATGTTACATAGATACAAAGCTAACTGAAATATATTCATAATTACAATATTTTACAGCTATTAATGGAGATTTCACATAAACTCATAAGGCAACAGCATTCATGGTTCCCTCAATGAACTGTAGCTCCCCAGTGCCGGCAGCACTCATGCAGCACCAGACCATGACACTCCTACCACCATGCTTGACTGTAGGCAAGACACACTTGTCTTTGTACTCCCCACCTGGTTGCCACCACACACGCTTGATACTATCTGAACAAAATAGGTTTATCTTGGTCTATCAGACCACAGGACATGGTTTTCAATAATCCATGGCCTTAGCTTGCTTGTCTTCATCAAACTGTTTGCGGGTTTTCATGTCCATCATCTTTAGAAGAGGCTTCCTTCTGGGACGACAGCCATGCAGACCAATTTGATGCAGTGCGCGGCGTATGGTCTGGGTACTGACAGGCTGACCCCCCCAACCCTTCAACCTCTGCAGCAATGCTGGCAGCACTCATACGTCTATTTCCCAAAGACAACCTCTGGATATGATGCTGAGCATGTGCACCCAACTTCTTTGTCGGCCATGGTGAGGCCTGTTCTGATTGAAACCTGTCCTGTTAAACCACTGTATGGTATTGGCCACCATGCTGCAGCTCAATTTCAGGGTCATGGCAATCTTCTTAAAGCCTAGGCCATCTTTATGTAGAGCAACAATTATTTTTTTCAGATGCTCAGTGAGTTCTTTGCCATGAGGTTCCATGTTGAATCTCCAATGACGAGTATGAGAAAATGAGAGCGATAACACCAAATTTAACACACCTGCTCCCCATTCACACCTGAGACCTTGTAACACTAACGAGTCACATGACATCGGGGAGGGAAAACGGCTAATTGGGCCCAATTTGGACATTTTCACTTAGGGTTGTACTCACTTTTGTTGCCAGCGGTTTAAACGTTAATGGCTGTGTTGAGTTATCTTAAAGGGGACAGCAAATTTACACTGTTATACAAGCTATACACTCACTACGTTTCATTGTAGCAAAGTATAATTTCTTCAATGTTGTCACATGAAAGGATATAATAAAATATTTACAAAAATGTGAGGGGTGTATTCATTTTTGTGAGATACTGCATATATATATATATATATATATATATATATATATATATATATATATATATATATATATATATATATATATATATATACTACCCCAAGAGATCTCAGCTTCTCTAGGCCTGGTATTTGGGTAATGAGGTTGGAGGAGAAGATGTCTATGGAGCTGTTTTTTTCTATGCTTGCTCTGTAAAGCGTTTGCTAAATTAGTGAAGTAATACATTTTTAAAAATTCTAATTATTAATTTTGAAACTTTTGAGGAATAAATACATGTTGCTCATGTTACAGACTAATCCAGCATGTTACAGACTAAGACGCAGGAAATGATGCCACTAGTATTTTATTTTTTATGTACTGTACTAAAAATAAACATCTGCTCATATCAGTTTGTCATAATCACAAGTAATGTTCACGCAAGTTTGATTTCAGTGTGTATCATGTAAAGTGAATTAAACCCATAGTTGGTTTTAAAGAGTAATTGCTTGTAAATTGTGATTGCTACCTGCATGTGTAATTATCCATGTTTACCTTTTTTCAAATGCTGTATTTCTTTTCTAATATATCAAATTTGTAGTTTGTAATTGTTAACAGTATGGGTAATTACCTGTGTTTACCTCCTTTTGAAAAGTGTTTTTCACCCCCTCCAAATATAGATAAATGGTAATTGGTGCAAGCAGGAGTAATTATGCATGTCTACCTCCTTCTGAGCAGCACACACAAGGCAGGAGTAACTATGTCAGAATAGCAGGCATTTAATAGATGAGATGATGGCAGAGCATGCATGTGAAAGAAACAGAGTTCGATATTCATATCTACAAATTAGACTCAAAATATGACTTTAATATGACTTTATAAACACACAAGACTTGCACACACATGTAATGTTAGTGGTAGGAAAATAACTTTTGTATATTCACTGACAAATTAAATAAGCTAGCCATATTTAATTTAAAAATTGTTTACTTGATTGTTTTAATGTTAGCAACTAATAAAATAAAGTAGGAGTGTTGATGATTGGCAGGACAACATAAAGAAGAAAAAAGGGGGAACAGGTGGAGGAAGATAATAGGAACCATGAGGTAGAAGTATGGAACTCTGTTTTATTTTAACAGGAACTTCCAGTAAAATTTTGCAGCTTTAAAACAATTCATTTTGGAGGTTGTATTAAAGTGGTTGGTATTTTTCAGCAATTGCTTTGGGAATATGCTATCTGGCCAACTGGTCACCTGAGCTGAAAATAGTGCTTTTCAGAGTAATATAAATGAAATATTTCTGCATAGAAACATGGGAGCTACCAATGCTCCTGATTTGACAATCTTACCTTTGCTACATTAGCAAGAAGCTTTTCTATGAACTTTGTTAGTGGCAGTAAGCCACCCCTCTCCATTTCAATGAAATCCTGCTGTGCTGCTAGACATAGTTTGTGGCTCTTGCCTGAATGAGCAATGTAACACCTGTATACTCATCATTAGTAAATAAATATAACAAATGTGTATTGTAGTTCTTATGTGCATATAAAAGCTTGCCTTTTGATCTTTGCATGATGACAGTGTTACAATATGAGGTTTATGTAAAATCTCCATTGGTAGATGTACAGAGGTTGGAAACACTACATGATTTGAGAGGTGTGAAAATTACGACATGTTTCACATTGAACGGAAGTGATATAACATTCTTTTGCTTCCGCTGTGTGAGACACCTAGCTAACAGGTGGGAAGCATCACTTTGACCATTCACTGCATGCACTGCTAGTATTATGGAGTCATGTTAGAGTTTACTGAATTTCAAAGAGAGCAAATTGTTTGTGCCCACTTAGCTGGTGCCTCTGTGATTGAAGTTGCCAATTTATTTGTGGTGTCGCAAGGTACTGTATCAAAGGTTATAAAGGCATATATAGTTTCTGGGAAAACACCATCTGATTATCTAAGCACGGTCAACATAGTCAACTGACTGAAAGAGACAAAAGGACATTGCTCAGAATTGTGACCCGGATTTTTGCATGAAGAGTGGTATCAGATTCCATTATCCACCATCCAAGACCTATAGTTGTCAATTCCTAAAAGGATTCAGACTTTCTTGAATGCCAAAGGTGGACCAACACAATATTAGGTAACAATTTTGTTCTTTTACCATACATGTTTTCATAATTTATGTCCAACCCCTTCAGATATAATGCATATAAACCTTAACCCTATAAACTAGAGGGTGAATTATATGCATTTACAATCTTCCTACCTCATATTTCTGTCTGTTTTTGGGGTGATAGTTATGTAATGTGGAACAATACCCAGGGTTTATTTATTTCCAGATGATATGCTAATTATGATAGGTTGGGAGAATTCATACAGACAGGTCAGTGCCAGGTTCCCTTATCTAAACAATGGATGCAAACTCTTTTTTTGTCTTCAGTTCCCAGATTCAAAGCCCTCCCTTATTTGGATAAATAATACGGGTGGGCAACTTTTAACTGTGCATAAATTGAAATCCTGCAACAAGCTGCACATTTTAATTTTACCTCCAACATTCTTAATTCAAAAAAGTTTGCATGAAAAGGGGAAGGGTTGTGACAATAAAGAATATTTGTAAGTATCCAATTTAATGCATTCAACTGGGAGTAAATGAAGAATGTTTTCCTTGTACATAAACAGATTCCCGGTTTGCTACTGTATATGTAGGTCCTTTCATTGTATACCAGTGTATTTCTGTGGTGTTAAAGCATACCTCTCATCTTTCTGAGATGGAAATGAGGGATACTTATTATCAAAAGTATGTAGGCATAGGACACACCCCCTGTCATACACCCCTTGAAGTCAAAGTGTGCAAAAAAAAAAAAAGTTTGGTAAAACCCACAAGTGCTTTTTTAACACTATTATTCCTTTATACTGGTCTTTGAAATTTACAAATGCAGCAATTTATAAATTGGATGAAAGGTTTAGCACTGTAAAACACTTTTTGATAGATAAGTAGTGCTTTTTGTATACAACTATACAGATCAAACCAAAATGAGGGACAAATGAGGAGGAAAGAGCGATAGAGGGACGTTGTTCTGAATGAGGGACAGTCCCTCGAAATCAGGGACAGTTGTGAGCTATGTTAAAGTGTTTGCTCAAGCAGTCAAACCATATTTACCAAGTTATATACATGTAGACGTGGACCTTATAAAGCAGACATATCTTTTGTTAAATTAACTTCAGGTAACTGTAAGCACCAGCAAACCCTAATGTAAAAAAAAGTATACCTAATGAACTGCTTCTTTTTCTCATTTCATGTATTTTTTTTGTTTTATTTTTATAATTCATTAGCAAATGTTTTGCTCACATTTTTGTCATTTTCATTTGTCCCTTGTTTAAAATTTTTCACATTTTTAAGTAAAAACATACAATGTTTAAACAAAATTGATTTATTTCTTTAGTAAGGAACTTTGCTATGCTTTGACTCAACAGTATTTTTAGAAAGAACAATAACATAACAGTGCTACCGAAATAAAGAGTATATGCATCAATTTCATATTAAAAAAGACCATTTTTTTTTCAAATAAATAGACCAATATAAACCCAATAGACACAATATTTTTTACTTTTTGCTATAATAAACATCCCAATTAAAAAAAAAAAAAAACGTGTTTTGTCTAATGAGACATCATCAGAGCAGATGATATCTCATTAGACGAAATACATCGGGACGGGCTCTGCTGATGCCACTGCGTCACTTTTTACCAATATTGCAAAGCGCTTTTTATCTTCATAAAATGTGAGTGTTCCCTTTTTATATACAAATAAATGTTTTATCCATAACGGAATTACACTATGTGGCCTATTCCTTCTTCTTATAAATATATACCCAGGAGAAAAATTCTTTGATATATCCTTTGGCCAAGATTCCTTCGGTGGGCATCCACTTAAAAAGTACTGAGAAGGAGCATAGAATCTCTCCCTTCCATTGGATATTGTTTGTGCCGAATGATCCCCCTGGATGTATTACACCACAAGCCTTACTGACTCATTAGGTGTATGCCTATTTGGGTTCAACTTTTCCAGTAAACCTTATATATATCGGTGGTGGACTATCTACTGACAAACCGTATGCATCAAGTTTTTCCAAGTCACAATGTTGTCATATATGGACTTTGATGTTATTCCATGAATATACATATTTTTTGTTTCACGTATTTCTGGTTACTATACAGCTTATCAATTTCAACCATTTGATAGTTCACTTTGACTTACTTGTTTTTATGAGGTTTTTTGATCTCATTATATGTATCATTTTTTTTATCACTATTTGCAGTTACTGCATTGGCGATTTAATCATATTATCTTGCCATATAGTAATTTGATATCACTGTGTTCTTTTAAATGTCAGGTTTTGCACTGCACCTGTGATCACATCATTTGTTGTCTAGTATATCTGACATCATATTAGCGCTACACTTTTCTTTATACAGTTTTTACCACTTTTTGCAAATCAATCTTTTGCTGTGTCAGCTGCTAACACATTTCTTAAAGAGACAGTGCGGTTTTGTTCACATATATTTACATGAGCGATCGCAGGTCCCTATACTGCCGGGAAGCCGAGGAGATCATATGACGCCCACCTAGGATGGGAGATCCCATCTGTGGACGTCATATGACAACGGGTGGGATGGGAAGTGGTTAAAGATCCATAAAATGTACATCTAAAGTTCATATGAACAGCCAATAGAATAAACCTGTGTGACAAGTGCCTGTGCACACACTGTTACAAAAGTGACATAAATATACAAAATTAAAGTGCAAACTAAAGTTCATATAGAGACTAATGGCCTGTACACACAATCCGAAAATCAGACAAAAAATACAGATTTCGACGTGATCGTACGATAATCGGATCGTTAGTACAGAGCTTTCGAGAGCCGATCGCGACAGTTCATCCAATATTATTCGATCGGACAAGCACTAAAATTTTCCTTGTACGATACCAGATCGTACGATTTTTGTTTAGTCAGTACAGTTGTCATCCGAAAATACAATACAAATACACTACCATGAATTGCATCACTTCCATTTTTTTTTTCTGTCGTACGAGAATTTTTGTGACTTTAATAAACTATTCAGTTTCTACTTGTGACTGGTAAGCGAAAAAAGCCTGATGATCTGTCGTCCGATTTTCGGATCGCATGTACGGAGGATAAGGCCGGCCATACATGGTTTGAATCAGCAGGAACCAGCCGAGATTCAAACCGTTAATGGGCAGGATGAATGTACCAAGTTGATTGATCGATCAACTTGGGTACAACCAACCTGCCAGTTTCTTTTGTGATTAATGCTAGTGGCAGCTAAAGCTTAATAGCCTAATTACACAGGTCCTGATTTAATGCAGATAAGGCACCAAGTGAGTTTAATTACCACCTTAATCAGCCACAGAACCTGTGTAATTAAAGTGTGTTCTGGATTAAAGGGATGATGTGGCAACCCTACTATAGCCATTAGCATTAATCACTGTCTTCTCCTGGTGGGGATTGCTTCCCCCGCCCGCTGAGAGCAGACAATTGCTCAGCAGGAGGGATTCCCATGTCAGCACTGTCCCTTGGGAGATTCATGCAAAATTCACACTGTTTATGGCCTCCCTCAATGATAAGTTTTAAAGGTGACACAATCTTGCAATCAGTCCAACTGCTGGTGCCAGTGAAAGAATATCCAAAACACAGAACAAGTGCTTCACATCCCACAATGTGTATAAAAGGCTTACCAGAAGACTATGACCCTCACAAAAGAGTGGTCTTAAAAGCTTTGGGCAGCAAAGCAACTTCTCCAGGGACCGAAGCACAGTTTAGAGCTCCTCCAGTCTCCTCATACCCACAAGGCTCAATGGAATGGAGACCCCAATAACTTTCCCCAGCTCAGAAGGACTGATATACCATACAGGAATATAAAACACAAAGGAAATGTCCCATAGCGTAAAACATTCTGACGGCCAATTAGCTAGTTGGCAACTCCAATCTTCCAATACTCTGTATTACACATGTGTTATTCAAATTTGATTTATCCAGTTTTTTGTGTATGTTATTTTACAGTATTCTTCTCTTTTATTGCAGTTAATTTATGGAGTCACAATATGCTAATGGTCCTTTGTGTTTTATTTCAGGGAAATACATACACCTAGCCTTACATTTTGAGAGTTTAATATATTTGCTCTACATTTTCTGTGGGTGTTATTGACTTTTGCACCAGATGGGAATTTTTTGTTATATACACTTCTTATAGCGCTATACTTAACATATTTTGTATCAGGATATAGTGGTAGCTGCTTTTAAGCTGACCATACTTTATACAACGTTCTTATTCAATTTTCTTTAAATTTACCTTCAATTATGTAGTGAAAAGGCCTGCTTGATTGCATACAAATTGAAGTGTTTAGGTTTGACCTCTTATTATATGGTTTTAGTAAAGCTAAAGAAAAATTATACCAGAATATTGTACAATGTATGGCCAGCCTTAGTGGATCAATGTGAGCCTGAGTGTGGATTATGCCGTATACACACGAGCGGACTTTACGGCAGACTTTGTCCAGCGTACTTTTCGACGGACTTTACGATGGACTTTCCAAATGAACGGACTTGCCTACACACAATCAACCAAAGTCCGACGGATTCATACGTGATGAGGTATGACCAGACTAAAATAAGGAAGTTCACAGCCAGTAGCCAATAGCTGCTCTAGCGTCGGTTTTTGTCCGTTGGACTAGCATACAGACGAGCAGACTTTTCGACCAGACTCTAGTCTGTCGGACAGATTTGAAACATGTTTCATTTCTAGGTCCGTCAAACTTTTGAGAAAAAAAAGTCCACTGGAGCCCACACACGATCGAATTGTCCGACGGACTCCGGTTCGCCGGACCAAGTATGCTGTAAAGTCCGGTCGTGCGTACTTTACTCACTCACTACTTATAAGAAGACAAATAGCTTGCATGGGAAAAATGGCACAGGTGCAGAATCTCAAGAAGTTTAGATACGAAGCAGAACAAAAATATTTTGGGTAAAATTGATCTTTTAATGATATGTATAAAAACAAAAAACAAAAGAAATAATATATATGTATATATATTTATAAATAACATGTGCGATTGTCTCAAAATTAAATTTGTATTTAACATTGCAGCCTGAACATGTGCATAATTAATCTTGTAGACAATTAAACATTCTTCAGTTCACAGCTGAATGCAATTAGCATTAGGAAGTTTACATATGCTGGCAATAACACAGATTAGCAACTAAAGTGCTTGTTAAAAAAATTAACCTGAGGCAGTCTGAGTAGACCTTTCCTAATGATCTAGTAAATGTTGTTGATGAAGTAATAATCAATTTTGTTTTATAAATAGTAAATCAAGATTTTTGGCCTAATTAGCAAAGATACAGATCACTTCACATAATACCATTTCAGATGCTATGTATGTGTATGAATGTAATGAACTTACTTGAATATGTATCAAATCCATATTGACATTCATGCAATCATTAAGTGTTAAAACCTAAAATTGTATGGCTGTTTCTGCACGATTTAATCTGTAGATGTCAACTAAAAGAGCTGTATTTGTAAAACAAATGTGCTTGAATGCTGCATTTTGGCTTTAAGAATTTTTTTTTTCAATACAGAAAAAAAAATTAAACAAAACTGGAGATCTTGTATATGGCAACTGACAGCATATCCGATTTCTACGTCCATTTTATTTGCAATAGTTTGCAATATGATTGTATGGGTAACTGTCCCACTTTTTCTTCTCTACAGAGTTTATAAATCGCCTGAATTTTTTTCTTTTTTTTGAAAGCTGTTCTTCCAGGGATGGTGTTTTATAAAGATGACTTGCAAACTCTATTTGCAGATAGAAGTAAGCTTTAGAGCAAAAGTCTTCCAAATATTGCACTTTTAGTGGTAAACAGGAAAATCCTTTTATTCGGGCATATTTAAATTACATTTTATGCACCCTTGTTAATGTGCCATACAACAGCAAACAGTTTTATTTTATTCAGTTGATTTTATTATAGTAAACTTTCTGTATGATATTTTTTTCCTTTTGGCCATAAATGAAGCACTTGCAAGCTTAGTCATGTCAAGATCATAGTTCACTGAAATATGTCAAAGTACTGCATAATGAGCCTTTGCTTTAAATAGATATGATCACTTTTTGGAATTGTGCCATCAAATACTTCTGTCATTTTGTTTCTAAGTAAATCCAATAGAATAAATCCAACATATATACAATGAATTGTACATAATAAAAATACCTAATACTATACATATTTATTCTAGAAATCCTGTTTATACTGGTTGATTTTAAAGTAAATTTTTCCCTTGTTCCATTTTTAGTTGCCAAAATAATCATGTTTTTCTTTTCTCTAAATTAGAACTCAAGCCGAGATTCTGCCTTTTAATGTGCGCAATATGACTCTTTGTGCAGTGATTTAAAAAAAAAAGAAATATGAACTGCAGTCAGCGGCAGTGCTTGTGCAGTACACCAAACCATTTACTTCTAAATAAACGTCTATTGTTGGTGGGAGGCAGGGGGGGTAAGACAATAGTTTATTGTCTTTATATTGTAATATTTGAAAACCCTGCACTGTCTGTGCTTTCACCACCTTGTCGTATGTCACTGCATGGATTGCACTTTTAAAGAAACAATTGTGACCCTGAAGAATTACAGCACTTTATGAACTTATGAACTGCAGTTTTTTATGCAATTTTTTTTTCACCACTCTGAAACTTTTATGCATATGAATTTATTGTTGGTATTGTAGGAAGCTTTGTTTATGCTTTTTTATGTCATTATATAAAGCACAGACAGTGCAGGGTTTTCACATATTACAGTTCTTAAAGGAACATACACCTTTTCACCCACCTTATCAATCGCAACAATAATACACCACAGCACAGGGATATTTACATTATTTATTGTCTTTATATTATATAATTAGTTGCCCTAGCATCTCCCTGATCTGCAAATTAAATGTTGTACATTTGAAGTGGAACTTTAGTCAGAAAATTGAGTGCTGCTATATCTATTAGTGCTGGATCATTTTTAGGTATAGCTATGTAAAACACTAAAAAAATAACTGTCTATTCTGTTTAAAATCTAGTAATACACTGTCTCACCCTGCTCTGCACAGTTCTTCTCTGCATGAGCTCAGTTGATCTCTGCCAGAAATCATATTATATGAAGGGGAGATCTGGAGCTGGATGTACAGTAATACTGGATGAACAGTAGTGCCAGGTACTCTGCAGAATACAGTATACACCGCTGAGCGAATCACGGTGAGCGATGTATTTTATTATTCTATTAATCAAAACACAAAAGCCTGCTCAGATTGGCAGAGGCAGAGGCTGTGTTATCATCAGCCTGTGCCTCTCTGACTCACTGTATGTAGCCTGTATGTAGCCTGCTAGGATTGGCAGAGGTTGTTACTCCAAACCAAGCAGGCTCTGTATTCATTAATAGAATACATCGCTCGTCGGGATTGGTTCAGCAGTGTATACTGTATGTATACAGTATTACTGCCAGAGCCGATCCACCCTATACGCACACTATGCAAGCTGCGTAGGGCCCTGCCGCTGTGGGGGGGCCCCCAAGACTCAGCATTCCCCCAGTGGCGTACTAAGTGGGGGCGGACCACCCCGGGTGCCGCACACTCAGGGGGTGTCAGGCCGGCACCCCCCTCCGAGACTGAAGCAGGGATAGCAGGCAAGTTAAGGCAGTGAAATGCGGTCACAGTGACACAGGCACACAGAGAGCAGTGGCCCTTTGCGGGGGAGGGGGGTTTGCGAGCCGCACCCAAGTGACACCCATCTACCGTCTGCAGATTCAGCACACCCGGGACCCGCCACAACGATCCCCTTCTCTCGGACTCAGGGCCACGGCTCTCATCAGTCTCGGCTGTTTCACACAGCCGAGCAGAGTGAAGCCGCCTCCCCCTCTATGTCTACACAGGGGGAGGGGGTGGGACCCGACCTGTGCATGTCCCATGCTGGCGCTGGTAATCTGAGGTACATTATGGGTCTGGGGGGGTCTGTATTGTAGGGGGGAGTCTGTATTGTGGGGGTCTGCACAGTGTGAGGGGGAGTGTTTATGGTAGGGGGGTCTGCAAAGTGTAGGGGGGTCTGTATTGTGGGGGGTCTGCAAAGTGTAGGGGGGTCTGTATTGTAGGGGGTCTGCACAGTGTAGGGGGGTCTGTATTGTAGGGGGGTCTGCACAGTGTAGGGGGGTCTGTATTGTAGGGGGTCTGCACAGTGTAGGGGGGAGTCTGTATGGTAGGGGGGTCTGCACAGTGTCGGGGGAGTCTGTATTGTAGGGGGTCTGCACAGTGTAGGGGGTCTGTATTGTAGGGGGAGTCTGTGTTGTAGGGGGTCCGCATAGTGTAGGGGGGAGTCTGCATTGTAGGGGGGTCTGCACAGTGTAGGGGGGTCTGTATTGTAGGGGGGTCTGCACATTGTAGGGGGGTCTGCACAGTGTAGGGTGTGGTCTGTACCGTAGGGGGGTCTGTATTGTAGGGAGGTCTGTATTGTAGGGGGGTCTGCACAGTGTGGTGGGTCTGTACTGTAGGGGGGTCTGTATTGTAGTGGGGGGTCTGTATTGTAGGGGGATCTGCACTATAGGGGGATCTGCACTGTAGGGGGTCTGCACTGTAGGGTGGGGGTCTGCACTGTAGGGTGGTCTGTACTAAATGACGGGTCTGAACTGTAGGGGGAGGTCTGCACTGTAGGGGGGTCTGTTTAACATGCAGGGGGTCCAGAACTGTCATGGGGTGTCTACATAACATACAAGGGTCCAGAACTGTGGGGGGCTGTGTAATGTAAAGGGGTCCAAAGCTGTGGGGGGCTGTGTAATGTAAAGGGGTCCAGAGGTGCAAGGGCTGTGTAATGTAAAGGGGTCCAGAGGTTGAAGGGCTGTGTAATGTAAAGGGGTCCAGAGGTGCAAGGGCTGTGTAATGTAAAGGGGTCCAGAGTGCTTTGTAATGTAAAGGGGTCCACAGGTGCGGTGCTGTGTAATGTAAAGGGGTCCACAGTAGTGACAAAGAGATATTGAAGGATGCAGAGGTGTGCAGGGGGCACAGTGGGGTGTTTTTACATTTTAAGGTGGGGGGTGCCAGATATAGGATCCGCCCCGGGTGTCAAATGCTCTAGGTACGTCCCTGCCCCCCTGCATCTCTGGCTGGCCGTTTAGAGGGCAGTGGGGAGAGGTGGGAGGAGGTGGAAGGCGGCGATTGGCAGCTCTATGGTGCCTGAGTGGGCGGTGGGATCTCCCTGGGGCTTGTAGTACTCTCAGTGTATACAGTAGAGAAGAAGGGAGTGGTCTCTGACCCGGGCAGGTATCAGTTTCACTTTTACTCTGCTTGAACACTGTTGCTGATGCCCGGGTCAGAAGCCCCTCCCCTTTCTGCTGTATACATTCAGGGATAGAACTACAAGCCCCAGGGAGATCCTCCTGCCTGTGGACACCATAGAGCTGCCGATCGCCGCCTCCCACTTCCACCAGCCGGGTACAGGGGAACCTCTGCAAGGGGGGAGTCAGCTGTTTGGGGACCCTGATTTAAGAGGGGGGCTTTCTAGGGACACTAATGTAAGGAAGGGGCCCTCTGGAGACACTGATGTAAGAGGGGGGCCTTTGGGGACACTAATGTAAGAGGGGGGCTCTCTGGGGACACTAATGTAAGGCGGGACTCTCTGGCGACCCTGTGTAAGGAGGGGCTCTCTGGGGACCCTGGTGTAAGTGGTGGCTCTCTGGGGACCCTGATGTAAGGGGAGGCTCTCTGGGGACCCTGATGTAAGGGGAGGCTCTCTGGGGACCCTGATGTAAGGGGAGGCTCTCTGGGGACCCTGATGTAAGGGGAGGCTCTCTGGGGACCATGATGTAGGGGGAGATTCTCTGAGGACACTTATTTAAGGAGGGCTCTCTGGGGACCCTTGTGTAAGGGGGGGCTCTCTGGGGACCCTGGTGTAAGGAGGGGCTCTCTGAGGACCCTAATGTAAGGGGGGCTCTCTGGGGACCTCATTCTGTTCTATATTGTTGTACTTATTCTTTGACTGTTTTGTTTAAAGGAGGGAGGATTGTATTGGGAGCACTGAAGTGTCAGGTGTGACTGTGTGGCAATGGCAAATGGTTTACATAGCTCACGGCATCATGGGTCAGGTAGAGGGCCCCTTAGCAGAATTTTGCTTAGGGCCCCAGGGAGGTCAGGATCGGCACTGATTACCGCACATTCAGCGAGAATCCGGCGGGATGACATCCATCTGGCGGCTGGTGTATAAGACAACCCCTGCTTCATACCCAGAGTATAACATCACCCCGGCTTTTTGGCAGTTTTTTTTAAGTGTAAAAGGTTGTCTTATATGCCAGAAAATACAGTATATACCTGTATTTCTTTTCTGCTGTTTTGTATGCATGCTTACATGGACACTATCATTTGACAATACATTGTTGTTGTCTTTAATGACATATGGACTGTTTAAGCCTGTGTTATTTTATTCTGTAAATATTAGCTGGCCAATTCCAAGGATATACCTGCTCTATGTTAAATGTGTAGGAGGACATCAGTTTGTGGGGTGACAACACTGTTATAATATTTTTTTAACACAGTTGGATTTTTTCTGGCAGAGATAATAATGATGCTTCATTGTTCAATGATCAGACTGAAATAAAAGAGGTAGTATAGGAAACCACACAATAAACTGCTGAATTGCCAAACCAAGAAAAATTTGTTTTACCTATTTGATAACAGTGTGTCAGACATGTGGAATCACAAAACCAGAATAACAACACCTTTGACAGGTACAGTAAAACTGTAAGCATATGTGTGGTTTAAATGGGCATTTAACAGTTTACCAAAGGTTATACTTTAAGGATATATGAAAGCTTAAATAAAAAAGGTTATTTCAACATTCTTGTTGCACTTACATTACTGTGGCAGCATTGCTTAATTCCTTGAACCTTGTACTAAAGGCTTTCTATATCATAAAACATTATTTGCCTCCTTGCTAATTAACAATAATAATCAAGTGACATTAATCAGTTTGTGGTGGATGATAATTTGTGTGCACTACTGTGTCTCTACCAGTGGCGGCTGGTGCTCAAAATTTTTGGGGGGGCGCAAACAAACTGAAAACTTCTGAAAAAAACATCAATTGCAGCCTCACTGTGCCCATCAATTGCAGCCATTGTGCCCATCAAACACAGCCACTGTGCCCCATCAAATGCAGCCACTGTGCCCATAAAATGCAGCCACTGTGCCCCATCAAATGCAGCCACTGTGCCCATAAAATGCAGCCACTGTCTCCATCAAATGCTGCCACTGTGCCCAGGGCTGATGAAAGGATTTTTGACACCGTAGGCGAGACCTCATTTTGCCACCCCCCCTGGCTCCACCCCTGAATCCACCCCCTTTGCCCTGCCCATGTATACCCCACCTTTTTAATGAAGCACCTCTAAAATGCAGCCCACCAGTGCCCATCAAATATAGCCTCACCAGCGCCCATAAATGCAGCCTCACCAGCGCCCATCAAATGCAGCCTTACCAGCGCCCATCAAATGCAGCCTTACCAGCGCCCATCAAATGCAGCCTCACCAGCAGCCATCAAATGCAGCCTCATCAGCGCCCATCAATTGCAGCCTACCAGCACCTATCAATGCAGCATACCAGTGCCCATCAATGAATGTTTGCTTGCTTCCATTTATTCGGGAGTCGGGATACAGACACAGGCCTCCACCACTGCTACGCCTCTGACACTATATGTAAACGAAGTGGCAGCTGCCTGCTGATGTTGAGACTTAGTTGCTTGCTGCAGAGAGAAGAGAGTAGGAACACCAGTGGCCGGGTTTGCCTAGTGGTAGCAACGACCCTGACTGTGCCCATTAAATACTGCCACTGTGCCTATCAAATACCACCACTGTGCCCATCAAATGCCACCACTGTGCCCATCAAAAGTTGCCACTTTGACCCCCTCCACCCACTAGCCGTCTGCCCGGCACTTACCCTATCTCGGTGGCAGGTCAGGCAGGTGATGGCGGCGATCTGTGTCCTCCATGCATTTCCTCCCCTCCTCCTGATAGGCGTCCAATCACAGCGCAGGTTGTTTCAGCCAATCTGGTGACGGGTAACACACCCGTGTTTTCTGAGGAGGCGGTTCAGAGTTAGAAAAGCGAATATTCATTATTCATTCTCTTTTTTAACACACCTGGGTGAACTGCAAGTGCAATGCTTTGCGCTCCGAGTTCACCATTTTTGAAGCCTATTAGAGGCTATGGCTCTAATCCGGTGCTTCAAAAATACAACCATGCTGTTGGAATTCGGGCGCCCAGCATCCAAAAAGGGTTTGGATGCCTGAATGCAATGCATGAATCTATCCATTATTCATATAGGAGGGTGGCTGGAGTGAGGGAGAGGCACCCATGTGCTCTTAATAGACACACTGCTACTGGTCTCTACAGTCATTCCTGCAAGGTGAGGCTGAGACTCACATCAGGATCTGTAGAGAAAACAGACATCTTCCACATAGTTCTGAAAACCTAAAATATGCTTTATTTGTCCCAAACAAAAACAGTAGGCTTTGTCTTCAGCTTTAGTTCAAACAAGCAGGTGTAGAAAAATTAGGTTTTGTGCATTTTTGCATAGACACAATGCACTGTAAATTCAAAGGGGACCCAAACTCCAACCGATCCCTGTGTTCCCATATTTTATTAAATTGCAGGATAGTATCATGTACAGTAGCAGTTAAATGCTCCATTCCCTGAATATCAGCTATGAGCTGGAGGAACCTAGACCACAGTGGAGGTATATTGGACAACCAATATAGCGGAATAACTCACTTGGTAGGCAAAAGAATGAAGAAAATCAATTGTTTGATGTGTTTAGCAATACCAGAAAAGGGAAGACCCAATAAATAGTGAATTGGGTCAAGCAGAAGAGGTAAATCTACTACTTTTTGAAGCAATAGCATCACCTCATGCCAAAAAGGCTGTATCAGAAAGCATTGCCAGAAAATATGGAGCAATGATCCTACTTCAAGTCCATGGCGCCAACACTTCACTGTACAAGAGGGGTCAAAGTTATGTATGACCTCAGGGGTCCTATACCAGAACAGAAGAATTTTAATGGATGTCTCTCTCTGCACCATACATTTGGAGGATTTAAAAGTAGAAGTCCAGATCCTATCCCACATCTGGGAGGTGATAGGCCTACATAACAATTGTGTCCATTTACACATATATACATGAGTATTTTCAGTAAGAGGGGAAGCTTCATGAAGAATGTGGTATATAGAGGACACCAAATGTAATTGTTGAGGACCTTGGGCACATAAATATTCAAAAGAGGTAGGTTTGTCTAGGGTCAGAGATGGGGCCAGAGAGTGGAAAAATTGTTTGATTTGCAAATAAAAATGTACCACGTTGCGAAGTTGGAACAGGGAGACCTGAACCCAAGGCATTATACAACCCAGAGGCAAACTATCTGGTATGGATGGATTGAACAGTATACTCATAAGAGTGGGGGCATGGTGAGGAGAGAAAGAACCTCTGAAAACACTTTTACCAAATTGTGAGGGTGAAGATCATTGGGGCAATGCGCATGCACTTTAATATGGGGTCAGTATGCAAAGTGTGAGACCACAGTAGGGAGCCCCGGTGAACCGGACATATAACCCTCTTCTCAATCTCCAACCAACAATTAGGGGCCTGCAGACTAGATCAAAAGACGACTAGACCAAGAGGCGGCAGCTCATAAATGGTAAGCGTAGTAATATTTAATGATATCAGGTGCTCCCAGCCCAGCTCTCATTTTTAGCGAAAAAAACACTGAACTTGCAATACAGTGTGCTTTTTTGTTCAAAATAAATTTTAGGAAACCCATTTGGATGGCCTTAAGTTGGGACATCGGTATAGCGACTGGCAGAGTCTCAAAAAAGTCAAGTAACCTAGGCAAAATTTACATTTTTAAGACATTGATCCTACCTAGAAGAGAGAGGGGATATTAAGACCATTGTTGAAGGGATCTGGTAATGTCTTGGATCAGGCGAGGGTAATAGTATAGAGTATAGAGCGGAATAAGAGGAAGTCAATTGTATACCTAAATATTTGAGCAAGTTAGGGCACCATCTGTATGGGTATGTTTGTTCAAGTTGTGTCAAAAGAGCTGGTGGTATATGTAATGGTAGGGCCTCAGTTTTTGTTGTATTACCTTATTCCCCGATATATGGCACTAAAAGAGGATAGAAGGTTATGCAAAGAGGGGTGGGACTTAAGTGGATTAGTAAGAGTCAACAAAATGTCATCTGCAAAAAGAGACAACTTGTATTCCCTAATAATTGTTCCCGAAGAGTGACTTTATGTAAACTTGGTACTGTGGGTTTGCACAAAAGCCGATGCTCTGCCTCTCGTAAATCAGTCAACAAGGACTGCGTAAGTCCAGCGTTATCTTTCTTCAGACGGGAGCCTTCCGTGATACAAATGCCACGAAAGTAGGCGTTATTTGCCTCCCACATCGTAGAAGAGTCCTGGACAGAGCCCTCATTCAATATGAAAAATTCCTCTAACTCCTTAGATAGTTTAGTTCAGGTGACTTGTGATTATAGGAGGTGATCATTAAGGTGTCAGTGACATGTCCTAGGAGAGGACGGGGACAAAATGACGTCTAGTGATATAGGGGCATGATCAGACCATGTGATGGGAGAAATGTCAGATTCAACAATGTGGGGAATAAAAAAGTGGTCCAGTCTAGAGTACATTTAATGGGCCATCGAGTAGAAAGTAAATTTCTTAGTGGAGGGATGTTTGATCCTCCACGAGTTGGTGGGACCTAATACATTTACGGAAAGAAGTTGCTTGAGAGCCAACCTTCTCTGAGGGGGTATCCTGAAATAAAACCTAGTGGGAGACATGACCAGATTAAAATCACCACCAATGATCATAAAAGTTTGGGAGTGGTAATAGACAGACTCAAAAATCCCATTAAGGAGATCAATTTGCCCAGTTAAGAGCATATACATTAACCAGGGTAAAAGAGGAGGACATATAATCACACACCAGGATAATAAACCTTCCATGAGGGTCAATATGTGTAGAATTAACCCTAATAGGGCAAGATTTTTTGATAAGAATTGCCACTCTGGCCTTTACTTTTGAATCAGGAAGGGTAGGAGGTGGGGAAGTATTTGGAGGCAAACTTCATTGAACCCGCAGCACGAAAGTGTGTTTCCTGGAGCATGACCACATCCGCCCCTGAAGATCTGAACTCTTTCAAAGCCAACCACCACTTTTGCATAGAGTTCAGGCCTTTTACATTATAGGACAATATAAGTAATGCCATGTTGACTCATCAGCATTGAAAGCAAACTTGAGCATACAAAACATAAAAGAGAAAAAAAAGGAAGACATATATATGTATGACCTAGGAAACATACTTGCTTGGGTATAGAGGCATATAGACCTCAGTAGCAAAAATATAAAACATGTCATTAACCTAAAGAGATGACGTTTGAATGTGGATGAGGTCTTATATGAACCTAAAACAGGTCCTAAAAAAAAAGAAAAAACAACATTAGAAGGTCTGAGAGGCAGATGCGTCTCAGGAGGCCGTGGCAAAAGCCATAGGCCAAATAGGGAAACATGAGGGCTTCCAGCAGGGAACTCAGGATGAGGGAGCCCGCCCGCTCCCCATGTGAAAAATAATTAAAGCAACTAACTTAAGAGAAAGAAAACCATAAGTAACCGGTGAAACATCAAATACCCATGGGAGTGGGAGCATTTACCCCAAAAAAAAGGGTAACTCCAAAACTGGAGTTCAAACCACGAAGGTAAGTAGCCTAGAAAAAAGGAAAAAAAAAAAACAAAGGCTTATTCACTTCTCATCAGGGAGGTTGCTTGGAGAATCGAGAGCGTTGGGATGTGGAGAAGGACTTCTTCAACTGACCCTTGGCAGAGGTCCAGATGCGGCTGGGAGAAAAAGGTAAAGGACAACCTGATGCAAGGATGAAGGAGGTCTTCTTCAAGTAAAGGAGGGAGATTCAAGCTTTTGATGAAGGCATCTCCTTCTTGAAGATCTCGGAGACTGTGCTGGACTCCCTCCCTTGAAACGATAAGACGAAAGAGAAATCCCCAGTAGTACGGGACCCGGTGATGCTGTAGGTGTGCTGTGACAGGACAATGATTCCTCTGCTTGCCATGGTGATGGGAGATAAGTCACTAAATATCTGGATCTTTGACCCATTATATGTGGTCTGGGATTTGTTGCGCGTGGCCTGGGTCTAGCTCCGGCCAGAGGTTTAGGACCTAAAGATCTGTAAGCCCGATCCAATTGCCAATTGATATCCACTGCCATGGGTGCCAGTGTGTTGAAGAGGCCCAGAAGATAAGAGCATAGTATATTATCACCCACAGTTTCAGGTATACCCCGAAAGCGCAGGTTTTGGCGCCTCTCCCTGTTTTCTAAATCTTCTTGCTGCAGTTACAATTGGGAGACTGAGTGCTTTAGGGTAGAATTTTCTTCCTTAAGTACCTGCACATAATTTACCAGGTCATCAAACTTGCTTTCCAGTGCATCAGTATGATCACCTATTTGGGTGATTTCCCCCCTCAGTTCTTGAGAAATCTTGCCCACCTCCGCCGCAATATTGCGGGTGATTTGTTGTAGGAGGGTTTGCAGCTTCTCATCCAGGATGTCCGAGGTTAAAATAGCCTGAGGGGGAATATGTTTAGTCCCAGAGACTGTGGCAGGAACCGGCGTGGCATTGCTTGCTTCCTCAGTCCCCAATAGGGGATCCATCAATGCGAAGGAATCTGTGGGGGAAATCGAGACTGTGAGACAGGATTGTGGCCTAGTAAAAAAACGAACCATTACGGCCCAAACAGCGGAGAATAACAGTGTTTCTGCTGGCCAATTTTTCCCATGGGATGCGCGTGGAGTGGAGAAAGGGTTTAGGCTTACCCCCAATGCTTTGTGATAGCAATGAAGCTGTGCAGAGGCCACGGAGAGCAGATGGGAACCAGGGCTCACTCACTACACATCCGCGATGTCAGAAGCCGTGCATGCGCCCCATTAATTTTTTATTGCCGGCAAATTCTGCAATGTTTTTTGTTCATTCAGCTGTCAGCCCGCTGACAGCTGATGACTCATCTGTTTTTAAAGATGCGGCGGCCAGCTTCCCAGGCCCGTTACTTAACAACCTAGAAAATTCAGGTGTTCGGTAAACACCTGAATGGGTGAACTTATGCTCAGCCAGAACCGTTCTCCCATCCCTAAACACCGGCATGGGGTGCAGTTTAATAATAATTATGGAATACATTCCTGGCACTTACCTATATGTATATCTTATGCTTGTCTGTCTTACTCTTTGTATATTAAAATGGAAATATACTCACCGTCTATCCAGCACTGCAGTATTTACAGGCCATTATCCTCTTCAGCAAGATTGACTTCCAGGTCATGATCTTTGCCCATTTTTACTGGCCAGGCAGAAATGACATCACTCTCATGTGTGCTTAGGCGTTCATTTATCTCGGCATTGCTGAAATGTGCTTTTATTTTTTAAATTATGCTGGGAATGAAATCTCATTTTCCGGCAATTTTAAACCTTTAAATATAAGGGCTGCTGCAATACAGTACAGTATTAGGGCACCCCCAGAAATGTTATTTAAAGGAATTAAGCATTTCTAATTTTTCACTTTCAGCATTTGAAAAAAATCACTCCCCAGGACATGCCCACATTAGTCGAGACAATAAGCATTTTTGACAGTTTTGACAAATTGGTCTGCATGGCTTCCGTCCCAGCCTCTTCTAAAAATGATGCACAAGAAAGCCCGCAAACAGTTTGCTATTGACACGCTGACTAAGGGTGTGGATTACCAGAACCATGTCCTGTGGTCTGATGAGACCAAGATAAACTTATTTGGTTCAGATGGTGTCAAGTGTGTGTGGCAGCAACCAGGTGAGGAGTACAAAGACAAGTGTGTTGCCTACAGTCAATCATGGTGGTGGGAGTGTCATGGTCTGGGGTTGCATGAGTGCTGCCGGCACTGGGGAGCTACAGTTCATTGCGGGAACCATGAATGCCAACATGTACTGTGACATACTGAAGCAGAGCATGATCCCCTCCCTTCGTAGACTGGGCCGCAGGGCAGTATTCCTACATGATAAAGACCCCGAACACACGTCCAAGACGACCACTGCCTTGCTAAAGAAGCTGAGGGTAAGGGTGATGGACTGGCAAGCATGTCTCCAGACCTAAACCCTATTGAGCATCTGTGAGGCATCCTAAAACAGAAGGTGGAGGAGCGCAAGGTCTCTAACATCCACCAGCTCCGTGATGTCGTTATGGAGGAGTGGAAGAGGACTCCAGTGGCAACCTGTGAAGCTCTGGTGAACTCCATGCCCAAGAGGGTTAAGGCAGTGCTGAAAAATAATGATGGCCACACAAAATATTGACACTTTGGGTCGAATTTACATTTTCACTTAGGGGCGTACTCACATTTGTTGCCAGCGGTTTAGACATTAATGGCTGCGTGTTGAGTTATTTTGAGAGGATAGCAAATGTACATTGTTATACAAGCTGTACACTCACTACTTTACTTTGTAGCAAAGTGTAATTTCTTCAGTGTTGTCACATGAAAAGATATAATAAAATATTTACAAAAAAGGGGTGTACTCACATTTTCATTCCTTTTTTCAAAATTTTATTCCTCACAAACACTCATGGTAAACGTATAACAAACCCACTTGACATAGCAAACGAGTTTAGCGCCTTCTAAGCCAAACAATCTCTCAGAATCTATCCCTCCCCCCAGATTAGAAGACATTGAGGCCTTCCTCTCTTCCATTAAACTCCCCTCAATTTCCTCTGTACAAGCAGAAACCCTTTCCGCACCCTTTACCTCGGAAGAAATTCTCAAAACTATAGGGAAACTTCCATTGCATGGAGCGACTAAAAAGGAGGGCAACTAAGCTAATAAAGGGTCTGGAGGATATTGGTTATTAGGAAAGGTTGCGAGCACTGACCTTATTCTCTCTGGAGAAGAGTTGCTTGAGAGGGGATATGATTTCAATTTATAAATACCGTACTTGTGACCCCACAAAAGGGATAAAACTTTTTTGCGGAAGGGAGTTTAACAAGACACGTGGCCACTCATTAAAATTAGAAGAAAAGAGGTTTAACCTTAAACTACGTAGAGGGTTCTTTACTGTAAGAGCGGCAAGGATGTGGAATTCCCTTCAACAGGTGGTGGTCGCAGCAGGGAGCATCAATAGTTTCAAAAAACTATTAGATAATTACATGAACGACTGCAACATATAGAGATATACAATGTAATACTGACATATAATCCCACACATAGGTTAGACTTTATGGACTTGCCTTTTTTCAACCTCACCTACTATGTTATGTAGCTATGTAACTATGTATCGGATCCCTTTCTAATTACAAATGGAACGAGACGGGGATGCCTGCTTTCCCCATTGATCTTCACAATGGTCATGGAACCTCTTGCCCAAACAATACGCACAGCCCCTTCAGTATCAGGAATCAAGATTGGAGACACGGAACACAGAATAGGTCTATATGCTGAGGATGTCATAATAGCTTTAACAAATCCCTCATGATCACTCTCTGAAATCCAGAATGTTCTGAACGGCTTTAGTCTAGTTTCCCTCTACAAAGTGAACCACGGTAAATCGGTTATGTTAAATATAGGCCTTGATACTCACACAAAAAAAGATGATTTCTGTACAGACCCAGGGGGTTATTTATGAAAGGAAAATCCACTTTGCACTGCAAGTGCACTTGGAAGTAAAGTCGCTGTAGATTCGAAGGGGACATGCAAGTAAAATAAAAAACAGCATTTTAGCTTGCACATGATTGGATGATAAAATCAGCAGAGCTTTCATTCATTTCAGATCTACCCCTTAGATTTAGAGCGACTGCACTTCCAAGTGCACTTCAAGTGCACTTTCAAGTGCACTTGCAGTGCAAAGTGGATTGCCTTTTGTAAATAACCCCCCCAGTTTGCATGGTCCTCTAACCCCTCTCTATCCTACTTAGGAATACTTTTAACCTCCCCTAGCAAAATGATGCTACAAACAAATTTCAATGACCTCGTAGAAAAGCTTCTGCAATTATCCAAGAAACTCCAATAGCTCAGGCAAAAATGTACCTGTTACCACATATTCTATATGTATTACGAACTATTCCCCTGTCATTTGCTCAGGCTCAACTACGCAGACTCCAGACGATCATTAACACATTCATATGGCAACAAAAGCACCCCAGGATAAAAAAAGTCAATCCTCACTTCTCCAGTAAGCTATGGTGGCTTGGGGGCTCTTAATATTCAAGCTTACTACCATGCTGTACTCCTAGGCCAAATCAAAATCTGGTGGTCCAACCATCACCAAGCTAACTGGAAACAAATTGAATCCACTGTATTCGGCGTTGACCCAAAATTACTGCTCAGAGCATCGCTGATCTGTTTTAACATACCCATCATACCTTGGACACTATAACAGCATCACTTCGCATATGGTCGGCTATCCAACAAATCACTAAAGAACTGTCATTATCCATACTCTCCAAGTTACCTCTCAGTTCCTTAGGACATCTCCTACCAGATTTGCCCCTCTCTACCTGGACGGACTCAGGCATCACAAACATGGGACTCCTATTCTCCTCTGCTGGATTGCAAACCTTCTCCTTTCTACAACACTCCTATGGGCATTCCCTATTCTCCAAAACTCTATGGTCTGAGGAAGACTCAATACCATGATCCCTTTTGAAGTTTTACGACACGCCTAAACCTGCTGTCATAGGGATTTGCTTGGTGTACAAGCTACTCATAACTCCTTCTCAAGACCTATCTTCACCATCAATACAATACTGGTCTTCCTTCACGACAGATCCCCCTGCAGCTGAGCACTGGCACCTGGCCCTTTCACTGCCACTACGGTTGTCCCATTGTATCACACACTGGGAAGCATTACTAAAGCTTTTTCATAAATGGTACTATACACCATCCAGACTTGCCAATATATACCCTACCACCTCACCGAGGTGTTGGCGCAACTGTGGATGCATTGGAACTCTATATCACATCTGGTGGGACTGCCCTAATATCAAAATCTACTGGTCAAAAGTGTCTAATCTCCTTTTTTCTATATGCTCAGTCCCCTCACCTTTGACCTCGCTAAATCTTCTGTTGGGCTTGTCTATTCCATCATGGCCAAAACCAGAGTAGTGGCAACACATGTTTGATTGTGGCCCGACTGGCAATAGCAAGGCGGTGGAAGTCCCCACATCCACTCTTGATATCAGATGTCACCCACGTACTAAATTCCCATTTTCTGTTGGAATTTTCTTTCTCCAAAGCTACATTATCCATCTCGAAATTTCACATTGCATGGGCAGATTGGATTGCTGACCACAGAAGTGAGGCCCTTTCGTGAGGGCAATGTGGTCTGCATTTTCTTCTCCCTCTTTCTTGCCCCAGATCCTCTATGTTTTTTCTCCTTTTATAATACTTATAATGTTACTATACCCATATGCTGAGTCTAAACCAGACCACCCTCTTTGAACATTCGCATGTTGACACACTATAGATATGATTACGTTATCAGATCATTGTAAACCTTAGTGATTATCTTCCTCGCCATGTTTGCTAACTTAATATTCTTGTGTAATCTGCTTTGCTTTTTTCTTAGGTGTAATGTACAACTATGTCTTGCTCCTTTATTGTTAAATAAAGAAAAATAGTTAAAAAAAAAAATTAAGGACAAGTTCGGGAATTTTCTGTCGAACAAACGATAAATTGAAAGGTTAATGTGTTTCCCGTCCGAACTGTTTGCACTAGGTATATGTAAAAAAAAAGAACAAAAAATTGATTTCTTATGTCCACTGAAAGATTTATCAGTCATTACATGATGGAACTATCGTTTGCTCTTTTGGCCGAATGTTCGTTTTTTTCAAAAATGTGTTCGGCCGATTTTTCGTATAGTGTATGACCAGCATTTTTTTACAATAACTACAGGATATATATTTGAGGGTTTGTTTATCAATTACGTTTAATGTGCTAATTTATGAAATAACCATTGATTGAATATATTTGTTAATTTTGTAAGTGATGTCAGTGCTTTATCTTCACCTCTTTTTTGGACCTCTAATGCAGTAATTAAAAGTTTATGGGATTCACACTCATACAAATACACAGTAAGTACATATAGGGTTATGTTTCTTTGCTTACATATTTTTATTAAGGTATTAATTAGCATCAAAGTGTTAAAAAAATACACAACATGGCAATTTAGCACTATTTCTGTAACAAAAAGTAGGAAAACAATTCAAGGCAAAAGTATTTCCTTTGTACAAAAAGATAACACATGACATGCTAAAGAAGATGGCCAAGAGGGAACCAGTGATGTTAGTCATTAGAGCAGGAGACAGTTTATGTGAAAAGATACGGAGTGAAAAGTGGAGCATCCATGCATAAGTCTCAGAGATGAACTCTGTGAAGTGCTTAATAATGCTGTATGAACCTGTCACCCAGCTAGTTTCTGGAGAAGGACAGAAATAGCATATAAAAAAGAACAAGCAGTAGCTATAGAAGAGGAATCGGATGTAGCGTTGATAACTGTAGATATTGATGGTGGAGCTGCCTAATAGTTCAAGTACATCAATAGGCTTGAGATGTGAGCAAACAAACATAAATATAGTTATGTTATGCACACAAATCTAAAAAGAGAAATTGGTAATGATTTGGCAAGTATTTATCTATGTCTAAACAAAAGACATTTTATAATTTGAAGTGTTTGTAAACCCACTTAGTGATTATCAGGCAATCCCCTGTCTTCCATAATGCTAAGTGTCCTGTATATGTGTGTAATGGAAATTTGTACGTTTTGTATATAATTGTATTGTATTTTGTATGTATTGCACATTGCCCTCACTGTGCACACAGCACTAATAATGTTTTCAGTAAATGTTTACATTCTTTCGAGTCCTGATTAGAATAAGCCTGGCTATGTAACGCCCCTTGTTACCATAAACGTACAATCGTAATATTAATGTGATACCTACGTAATCATGTGCATAAAAAACTTCAATTGCGTCATAATAAAGCAGAACAGTAATTTGGAAAGATGCTGAGCGTATCTTTTGTGTCTGTTCCCTACTGCAGTAGTTATTATTAATTTGGAACCACTAATCAATATGAGGATAGGAGTTGCCTATCATCAATTTAACTGAGTCAGCATGGCGAGCCAGCCAGGAGGGGATTCAAGGTGACCCTGAGTATCCGAAACGAGGAGCTTGAGACGATCCGGGAATTTCTGATAATCAGCCGGCTGAGGTAAGCCTTTTGCTTACATTTGAGTTATCAGACTTCCTTGATCGGTAAGGCATTTTCGGGACAAAGGGTACCTATTTTACTCCCCTTAATCGAACTGTATTGATTGGTGGTTATATGTTATGTTGTCCCTGTCTATTGTCCATTGGAGTGTTATAGATAAGAAAGGGACGAATAGTGCTGTTCACAGGTATATGTAGTACATCTGCTAGATAAAGTAGTTTAGAGGCAAGAGGGTATAGGCACACGTAGAGAAGAGAGAAGACTGGCCAGTCATTATGGGCATTGAATTAAGTAAGGGAATGAAGGGTAAGACACCCTCAAAAATGCCCAGCGCAAGAGGAGCGCTATATATGAACCAAAGGTGCGGTTCCGCCTATACTGAGCCCCTAGATTAATGGTTAGAGTGGACATGGATCCACAATGGGTAACTGGGTTACCAAGGTCCACAGGGACTAAGAATCATGCAGAGTAAACAGCTAGAGAAACAGCTATCTATGTGAGCAGGATGGATCAAGGGTGACATTAACACTAGACAGAAAGGGACATTTGCATGTTAAGTTGTGGGATGAATTTGGGGCCAGGCACTACAACTAGTAAAAGTCAGAAACAGAGAAATGAGAGTTAAAACAGAATATTTTATATGTTGTCAGAGAGAGAAGATGGGATGAGTACTCTGGCTCCCCGTCTGATCATAGAAGCTAGTTATAAAAGATATCTGAACAAAATAAGGAATGCAGAATTTATGCAGGGAAATATTAAAAGAAAGTGAGAGAATGATATGCATGTGTTGTGTACAAATGGGAAAATGTAAGCGATTTTAGAGAGATATTGGTGTATGTGTGTGCGAATGCTGGGACCTTTAGTCCTATTGCTTGTGTGTGTCATGTACGCAGATGTGACCCCCTCCTTTGTGCTCTCATGAACGAATGTGGCTGGGATGGGAGGTCAGTGATAAGCTGGAAGGACACCATGCCAATTTCTGTTTTTTAGACAAAACATTTATAACAAAATGTGCCGGGTTAACGAATCTAATGGTAAACAATGTGATCACAATTATTTTGAATCTGTTTTCCAAACATGGTAAAATGAAGGTTGCATTTAACCGTGTATTACACAAATTGAATATCCTTTGATAGTGGAAACACTGCATTTAAAAAAGGGAAATTAAGTAAAATTAAGTAATAATGAGTATTCATTTCTAATATGAGTTTAACAATTTTATTAATAATATAGATATATTGAAACTGGTTTAGACAACCTTTGGTTGGAAATGAAATTCAGGTTAATGGGGAAATTTGTAATGAATGAGATTAGTCTAGATTAAGATAACAATTTTGTAATTTTACATTTATACAATAAGCCCTTATTGAGAGAAAAAAAGATTAAGATGAGGTTGTTATTTTGAATAAAGCTGCCATAATATTTAACAAAGCTAAGATGGATGGGATACATAAGA
This sequence comes from Lithobates clamitans, assembly GCA_037952925.1. Taxonomy (NCBI): domain Eukaryota; kingdom Metazoa; phylum Chordata; class Amphibia; order Anura; family Ranidae; genus Lithobates; species Lithobates clamitans. Next base: position 2,064,276 of record JBBGZY010000758.1, on the reverse strand, counting down.
AGTTTTTCTACAAAAATGAAATTTTAAGGTTTTTGATAATAACTTGATGTGCGGTCCATGATGTGAGAGTAATAATAAATAAAATTTAAATATAACAGACCCATCACATCAAGTCCACACACCCTGTTAGGATAGATGTCACTTGCAGCCAGTTGTTTTATAGTTTTTGATGCTTTATGGTCCATCATACAGATTCTTGGTCCTTTTGTTTTATTTATTTTTATTTTTGAAATCCAAAGCAGAATGTGTGGATTGTGAAATGATGTGCCCCTTTTCCTTGTAAGTGCCGTGGTATAAGCAGAAGAATATTTTGGATTTATGGGCATTTCTGCATGACCGCAGGGTATTGTTATCATTTATTATAATATTGCCAGGAAAAAGTTGTGTTTTGAAACATGAAACTGGAGTTCTTACACAAACAGCATGATAGAAAACAAGCTATTGTAATATATTTATGCAAGCTGGACCCAGTAATGAAGGGTTCACCCCAATTAATCAGAGCTGTAGCTTTTATGCAAAGGTGCTATTAGACAAAGTTAGATATTGTTTTGGTCAAACATTTAATTTTTAATGGTCCGACATTCTGTGCAGCAAATATACAGCTAACTAAATGTCTGTCTAATGAAAGGTTTAAAATATGAGTTTGTTTATGTACAAATCTAACAATGAAAAATGTGTACATTTGAATCCAGACACCTTATTGCCTCTATTGGAGGAGGCTGGAGACAAAGGAAGACACATGTGTTAAATTGATGGTGTAGGAATCAGCTGCTGTGAGCCCAGTGCAGGACACACTGCCTGAAGACCCAGATATTACATTTTTTGTAGATTTGAGTATGCAGATTATCACCCAGAAGGATACTCTGTATTCAGAGTCATTGGATCCTTTTTCCCCAGCTCAAGAAGCAGAGCTTCATGTTTTAGCAAAGCCTGTGAGCTATAAAAAGAGTGTATATTTATATAGATAGTCAAGATATAAAGAGCTTTTGGTTCCATTTAAAGGGCCAGAAGTTTGTTTTTACTTCGGCAGGTAAACCAACCAAGCATGCCAAGTTAATTTGATTGGCTGTTTTCAGCCTTCCAGGTTCTTGCTGAGGTAGCCATATTAACTTTCACACATGGAAGCAGACCAGGTGACTAAGGATGCTGCATTTACAGCCCCGGACACTTGATGGGTCTGTGCAACTCACAGATTCCACCCTAGTTCTGGCCCAGTATAGCTGGGATTAATAATTCAACTTTAAGGGCCCCAGAACAAGAAGAACAAGTGGTCCGCAGGGGGCAACTTCTTATGAAACAGGACTTTGGAAAAGGTGATCATTTATGTCTGCCAACCACTTTTTTCCCTCGAGCTTGACACATGGACCGTGTCATCAGTCACAAGCAGTTATGGCTGCCTTAGTAAATGAGCGTGGGATAGAGCCAGGGTTCTCCACAGTTGTTTTTATAACATACCACTTCTTGTTTTACCTGTTACCAAAGGTGTTACCAAAAGCTGAACATCCCTTCCAGAGATCACAAAAAAGATATATCCAGTTGCCCAAGTCAGGATCTTACGAGTATGCATTTTGTCTGTATGGACATGTTTTTTGGATGTCCAGTGGCAAATGCCACAGTAAAAAGTGTTATCAGAAGTAGTAAGAGAGTACAGAGAGTAACAGAGGAAATCATTTTTATAGGAGAGTCCTTACTAGAAGTTTTGAGGTTTTATTTTTACACCCCCTACTGTCTACAATGTAGCGGAAAAAGTAGAGTAAGAAACTAGAAAACTTTTGCCTGAATGTTTTCTTATCCCCTAAGGGGGATGTTGGACTCTCTCCCTATGGGATTTGGTTTGGGAGTGTGTTACTTACTTGCTTATATTTTGTCTCAGCAGCTGAAGTCCTCCATTTGGATCTCACAGAGAAAGTTGCTGATCTTTTAAGGTTTTTTGACAAACACATTTATGTGTTTTCTACCCAATTCCAGATCCTAAAAGTTTGGAAGGATCTAAAACTAAAGCCAGGTGACTTGTGGATTGTTAAGAGACATTTATATATAAGGAAATGTTTGGAGACTCAATACAGCATCTATTTCATGTACAGTTTTTGCAAAACTTGAAGGAAAAGTCACCTGGATCCACACCAGACACTGCAAAAATGACTAAATTAAAGAAATCTCTGTGTTTGATTTGTTTCCCTCTTGTGATCACAGTCTAGGGTACTTTTTGATTCAATTACTTTAATTGTAAGGGATATATATATATATATATATATATATATATATATATATATATATATATATATATATATATATATATATATATTTGAAAAGTAGTTCAGCCATGTTGAAGTCATATTTGTCTTTTGTACGTCTTCCATTTTATGTAGTATTGTCTGTGTTTACATATGCTGATAAGTCAGCATGCCAACAATTCAGCTAGAAGGCCATTCTGGCCACAGGAGTGTACAGCAAGTACTCTGTAAATATGTCTTATCAATCATTTGTTTTTCACAATGAAAAGTCATTTGGTAATGAAAAAGTTGCTCAGCTATTATTTTCTCCACAATGGAGTTTTTGCTCTTTGGCCGGGACTACCTCTACCTAAGAGTGTGGAGGTTCCAGGTTAAAGGTGATAGCAGGTATGGTTAGTGATCAAAATATTGATCAAAAGAGGGGAGACTGTAATGGAAATTTTTACGTTCTGTATATAATTGTATTGTATTTTGTATGTATTGCACATTGCCCTCACTGTGCACACAGCACTAATAATGTTTTCAGTAAATGTTTACATTCTTTCGAGTCCTGATTAGAATAAGCCTGCCTATGTAATGCCCCTTGTTACCATAAACGTACAATTGTAATATTAATGTGATACCTACGTAATCATGTGCATAAAAACCTTCAATTGCGTCATAATAAAGCAGAACAGTAATTTGGAAAGATGCTGAGCGTATCTTTTGTGTCTGTTCCCTACTGCAGTAGTTATTATTAATTTGGAACCACTAATCAATATGAGGATAGGAGTTGCCTATCATCAATTTAACCGAGTCAATGTGCCTTATTAAAAAATGCCGTTCTATACCTTATTTGCTAGCGCCGGCTCTCCCCTTTCCTGATCTGACAGCTAGAGTAGGAGAGGCCGAGAATCCTCCACTGACATCAGTTGGGAGGAGGGGATGAAAGGAGGAGAGAGGCAGTCGGTCACGTAAGCACCGAGCTGTGCTAGCAAATAAGGTATAAAACAGAAATAAATAAATATATGTGTATGCGCTAAAGGCTATAAATACGTGAACAAAGAATATAATAAATCTATACAATATTAAAAATTATTATAAATTATAAACAGTGTCACACACCTGTGAAGAAAGTGACTATAATCCACAATTGAATATATGAAAAATGGTAACATGCACCATGCAAAAAAATGTGAAAAAAAAAAAAATCCTTTAAATGATTAAAAAAAAAATATATATAAATATATAAGTGCTACTTGATAAATAAAGTGTCCGAAACCAATTCATACAAATGAATATATCTCAGTCCAAGCCATTCATAAGAGTATATAAATCAAAGTGCACAATAGTGTCCAAACAAATAGCAGGCAATCCTCATGCTGGTTTTTTTGAAAAAGTGCTAAATATTCCTCATGCTCTTCTTATGAGATGTGCACATTAAGGCATGCTGCAGTGCTCTCCAGTGACCCCCAATGGATAATGATTCATCTGTATTGCATGTTTTGGATAGGATGGTGCACTGACGCACCCAAGCATTGTGAGTACCCTCCTTGAGGGATTGTTTTTAGGGCTTTTCAAATAAATTCCTGGCGGTATTATGCTATGAGTCTCCTTTCTTTCATATATGTCACCATTTGAGCGAGATACAGATCATCACCAGCATACCCTGTGTGAGCCCTGGAGTGGCTCTAATGCGTGTTTTGACACTGTTTAGCTACTGTGTCACACGCTCTAAGGTGAGCGCATTATCCATTGAGGGTCACTGGAGAGCACTGCAGCATGCCTTAATGTGCACATCTCATAAGAAGAGCATGAGGAATATTTAGCACTTTTTCAAAAAAACCAGCATGAGGATTGCCTGCTATTTGTTTGGACACTATTGTGCACTTTGATTTATATACTCTTATGAATGGCTTGGACTGAGATATAATCATTTGTATGAATTGGTTTCGGACACTTTATTTATCAAGTAGCACTTATATATTTTTTTTTTTTTTTTTTAATCATTTAAAGGATTTTTTTTTTTTCCCATTTTTTTGCATGGTGCATGTTACCATTTTTCATATATTCAATTGTGGATTATAGTCACTTTCTTCACAGGTGTGTGACACTGTTTATAATTTATAATAATTTTTAATATTGTATAGATTTATTATATTCTTTGTTCACGTATTTATAGACTTTAGCGCATACACATATATTTATTTATTTTTGGCATATACACGGTATGGAACGTGGTTAGTGTGTGCAGCTGAATTAGGTTCATTTATTCACACTGAAGGCATTAACCCATTTGTGGCTCACAAGATTTTAGCACTATTTTTAAGGTATAAAACAGCATTTTTTAATAAGGCATATATACAGGACACTTAGCATTATGGAAGGCATGGAATTGTCTGATAATCACTTATTATTATTTTAACAGCGGGGGGGGGGGGGGGGGGGCGGTGTCGGTACCTGACACAGAGCTGACAGGCAGGAAGGGATGGGGGAGAGGGAGATAGAGAAGAGCTGTGTATGACGGAGGCATGTACACTGACCACAGTGTCAGGGCTCAGAAGCCTTGATAAAACGTGGTCAGTTTATAGGGGGAAGGGCAGAACCAGGCAGGATCAGCCAAGTATTTCAGGTGATAGAAGGGGCCAAATTACACAGCACAAGCACTGTGCTGTTATTCATATTGTAACTGAACAGAATCCATTTTTTTCTCTTTTTTACGGTAACAAACACGTTAAATTGTTGAAAACATTAAAAAAGCTCCTGAATCCTAAGGTCATGTAAAGTTGTCTCTCTTGGAAGGTTATGTAAATATTTTCAGATTGTACCACCTAAAAGATTCTATGTTTGACATACCAGGACTACCGGCTGATATCTCCACAGAAAAAAAGAGCAGGAAACCATAGAGCTCCCTGATAACAATGGCTTATAGGTATTTTATTGGATAGGTTCTATAGGAGAGGGATGAAAAAAAGCAGTACAGCGCTGACAGTTTCCCTAAAAATTGTTAGTGAATAACAATGTCCACAAGTAAAATATCCATCAAGAGACAGTAGAATTCCAGACAAAGATCCCGGTGTGCAAGTGATGTCCAGTAGTATTATGTGACTGATATACTTGTGACTATCCACCACCAGTAACACTAGCCTCTCACCTCGATGAGGTCTTAAAACAGCTTTCCCGCACTGGGAGATGTACAAGGACAGGCAACTGGAACCAGGCAGCTTGCAGTCTCAGGCAACGATCACATGGAATGAATAAACAAAATCTAGTGCTCTCTGTCTCTCACTTAAAATCAATTTTAATTAAAACATGTAACAACTTACAAAATAGGCACTGTACCCCAGTGCGAAGGAAGCGGGCATGTAGGATACTCCACGAGAACGAGCAGAGCGCGGGTGACGTCACGAGTCACGTGGTATGATCCGTACGCGTTACGTCCCTTGTGATGGGCGGGACTTCTTCAGCGGCGACGGAGTGACGTAGTACACCCGCTTTTAACTGACTCGGCTGTTTGCCACAGCCAATGAGACGAATTCTATGTAAAGTTACTATGGCGATAGACAACAAAAACAAGGAAGTATCAGCTCTCATGCTGGAGCCATAAAATGATTGGGTACAATTGTAAAATTGAACCCTAAAAGACAATAAAATGCTACTAAATGTAGCTAATACAAACGTGACAAGCCCCCTATTAAAGGTGCAAGGCTTATATAAAACGACCCGCGTGCTTGTTCAGTCCCATGGAACATCCCACTCGCCCACAAAAATCATATATTCAGAATACAATAAAAATACATAAAAACAATATCTGCTAATGAAACAAACATAAAAATTACCGGTCAGAGATGAAACAATTTACGTCAAACTCGACGTTTAAGCCTCTCGGCAAGAGGACCTTGGTTTCATGTATCCAATGGGATTCCCTGCGGCTAAGCTGGCGGAGAAAATTACCCCCCCTCCAATGTTTATTAACTCTTTCAATTCCCCAGAATTTTAATCCCCTGGGGTTTTGGGCATGTACCATTTTGAAATGTTTCGAAACATTATGGGTTTTTAATCCCTTCTTAATATTATTGATGTGCTCTCCTAGACGCACGTGCAGGGGCCTGGAGGTCCTTCCAATATATTGGAGGCCACATCCACACTCCAACATATATACCACTCCGACTGTCTGGCAGGTGATCAATTGATCAATTTTGTATTCCCTGCCAGTAGAAGTGGCAACAAATAATTTGCGTTTTTTGTCATTACATTTAGAATGTTTACAAGCTGTACAACGCCCACACGCGTAGAAGCCCGAGAGGAAGGAGAATAATTTATTTTCTGTGTGCGTGGGAGGATCCACCACTCCAGGTGCCAAACGGTCTCTTAAAGAAGGGGCTTTCTTATAAATGAAAGACGGGCGAGGTGGCAGCAGAGGACCCAGCACACGATCTTGTTTTAGAATTGGCCAGTTTTTAGCAACCAACTTTTCAAACTGTTTAAACTGAACATTATAGTTCAATAACATTTTGAAGTTGGGGGCATTAGTGCTAGTGTCTTTAACTTTATTGGAGATCAGTTCTGGTCTATCCATGGCCAGAACTTTCTCCATATCATTCTTAAGGGCCATTTGATCATATCCCTTTTCCTGAAATTTAGAAGAAAGCGCCATGGACTGAGAGACATAATCATTGACATCGGTGCAATTTCGTCTGAGCCTCACGAATTGTCCCTTAGGGATGTTGCACAGCCAGGATTTGTGATGGCAACTCCCTAGTGGTATAAAAGAGTTTCGATCAGTGGGCTTTCGATAATTGCACAATGTGAATTTGTTCTCTTCTCTTCGAATCTCCAAATCCAGGAACACTAACTTTTCTTCACTAAAATTCCAAGTGAGTTTGATATTTTTAGTATTAGCATCTAAGGTATTCACAAAAGCATTCAAACTGGAGTGGTCCCCTTCCCACACAAGTACTAAATCGTCTATGTACCGTTTGTAGCACACTAGCTGTGGGGGGCGGTGCCTAAACACTACATCTTCCTCCCAGTGGGCCATAAAAAGATTGGCCACACTGGGAGCAAAACGGGCACCCATCGCCACGCCCCTTCTCTGTAAATAAAAGTGACGACTGAACCAGAAATAGTTCTTTTCCAAACAGAAGCGCAAGCTCTTTAACAAGAAGTTCTTATGTTTGCTAGAAAGGTCGGAAAACTTAGACAAGGCCCATTGTACTGAAGATACAGCATCTTCGTGTCCTATGATAGTGTACAAGGACCCTACGTCGGCTGTAGCCAAAATACAAGGAGAGGAGCAGCTGAGGGATTCCATAATTTGAATAACATGTGTTGTATCCTTCAGGAATGCCTCAGTTTGGTTAACTAGCGGTTGGAGGAAGAAATCTATATACTGACCCACCCTGGAGGAGATGGAATCAATGCCATTAACAATGGGCCTACCAGGGGGGTCAGTAATATTCTTGTGGATTTTGGGAAGACAATAAATAATGGGTGTTCTGCAGAAGAGGGGGTCTAAGTAGGACGCCTCCTTCTTTGTCAGAACTCCCAATGTCTTTCCTTCCTCCACCAGCCAATGAAGTTCATCCTTGTAGTTTAACATTGGGTCCTTATTGAGGATCTGGTAAGTATCAGAATCCTCCAATAATCTATTAAGCTCTGTGAGGTATTTGGATTTGTCCAGGATGACAAGACCCCCACCCTTGTCAGCTGGACGTATAATTATGTCATTTCTAGCCTCCAGAGACTTCATACCCTGCCTGATATATTGTGGGTCCGTTATTTTTCTTACTTTCATCTTGTCTAAGTCATTAAACAACATGTTTTTGAACACTTCCAGATATTTATTGTCCGGGTTCAAAGGATTGAAAGTAGATTTGTTCCTTAGCCCAGAGTGTGGGCCTTTAGTAATGGCAGGGATTCTAGTGGGGTTAGACAAGAAATACTTCCTCATATTTAAATTCCTCACAAACTTATGGATACTGACATAAGTTTGAAATTTACTCATGTTTTGGACCGGTGCAAATTTGAGTCCTCTATCAAGGACTTTCATTTCATTCTCACTTAAGATACAATTGCTCAGATTATAAATACCCGAGCCTATGGGAGCTAATGGGGCTTTTTCTTTTTGTAATCTCCTGCCCCCTCTCCTTCCTCTCTCCCTCTTTTTCTGGACAGGTCTTTTGCTGATGGGGATGGTTGCGGTTGATGTCTCCACCATTCCATATGGTTGGGCGGAGGCATTGGGGCTCCCCTCCCGGGCCCACTCTGGGCCCCTAAAAAATCCCCTTCATCATTGGAATTGTGATGAAGTGGGGCAAATCTGTTTGATAAGGGTAATGGTTCCCCACGTGTGGGTAGGGACATATCCCTTCTTCCATAATTATTAGAATAATCATAATGGTTATTCTGCCTATGGCTTTCCCATCTCCGAGGGGATTCATAATTTGGTTGGTAATAGGGATAATGTAGGGTATTCCCAACAGGGGTCATAGGGGGGCCATTATGTTTGCCTTTCCCTCTCTTCCCCTTAAAATTCCCTCTCCCAGCCGGACCTCCTCTGATGTTAGATGGTACAGGGGGGGGATGGTTATAGGAATTGGATAAAACTGGTGGAAGTCTATTGGGATTGTGCAATTATCGAAAGCCCACTGATCGAAACTCTTTTATACCACTAGGGAGTTGCCATCACAAATCCTGGCTGTGCAACATCCCTAAGGGACAATTCGTGAGGCTCAGACGAAATTGCACCGATGTCAATGATTATGTCTCTCAGTCCATGGCGCTTTCTTCTAAATTTCAGGAAAAGGGATATGATCAAATGGCCCTTAAGAATGATATGGAGAAAGTTCTGGCCATGGATAGACCAGAACTGATCTCCAATAAAGTTAAAGACACTAGCACTAATGCCCCCAACTTCAAAATGTTATTGAACTATAATGTTCAGTTTAAACAGTTTGAAAAGTTGGTTGCTAAAAACTGGCCAATTCTAAAACAAGATCGTGTGCTGGGTCCTCTGCTGCCACCTCGCCCGTCTTTCATTTATAAGAAAGCCCCTTCTTTAAGAGACCGTTTGGCACCTGGAGTGGTGGATCCTCCCACGCACACAGAAAATAAATTATTCTCCTTCCTCTCGGGCTTCTACGCGTGTGGGCGTTGTACAGCTTGTAAACATTCTAAATGTAATGACAAAAAACGCAAATTATTTGTTGCCACTTCTACTGGCAGGGAATACAAAATTGATCAATTGATCACCTGCCAGACAGTCGGAGTGGTATATATGTTGGAGTGTGGATGTGGCCTCCAATATATTGGAAGGACCTCCAGGCCCCTGCACGTGCGTCTAGGAGAGCACATCAATAATATTAAGAAGGGATTAAAAACCCATAATGTTTCGAAACATTTCAAAATGGTACATGCCCAAAACCCCAGGGGATTAAAATTCTGGGGAATTGAAAGAGTTAATAAACATTGGAGGGGGGGTAATTTTCTCCGCCAGCTTAGCCGCAGGGAATCCCATTGGATACATGAAACCAAGGTCCTCTTGCCGAGAGGCTTAAACGTCGAGTTTGACGTAAATTGTTTCATCTCTGACCGGTAATTTTTATGTTTGTTTCATTAGCAGATATTGTTTTTATGTATTTTTATTGTATTCTGAATATATGATTTTTGTGGGCGAGTGGGATGTTCCATGGGACTGAACAAGCACGCGGGTCGTTTTATATAAGCCTTGCACCTTTAATAGGGGGCTTGTCACGTTTGTATTAGCTACATTTAGTAGCATTTTATTGTCTTTTAGGGTTCAATTTTACAATTGTACCCAATCATTTTATGGCTCCAGCATGAGAGCTGATACTTCCTTGTTTTTGTTGTCTATCGCCATAGTAACTTTACATAGAATTCGTCTCATTGGCTGTGGCAAACAGCCGAGTCAGTTAAAAGCGGGTGTACTACGTCACTCCGTCGCCGCTGAAGAAGTCCCGCCCATCACAAGGGACGTAACGCGTACGGATCATACCACGTGACTCGTGACGTCACCCGCGCTCTGCTCGTTCTCGTGGAGTATCCTACATGCCCGCTTCCTTCGCACTGGGGTACAGTGCCTATTTTGTAAGTTGTTACATGTTTTAATTAAAATTGATTTTAAGTGAGAGACAGAGAGCACTAGATTTTGTTTATTCATTCCATGTGATCGTTGCCTGAGACTGCAAGCTGCCTGGTTCCAGTTGCCTGTCCTTGTACATCTCCCAGTGCGGGAAAGCTGTTTTAAGACCTCATCGAGGTGAGAGGCTAGTGTTACTGGTGGTGGATAGTCACAAGTATATCAGTCACATAATACTACTGGACATCACTTGCACACCGGGATCTTTGTCTGGAATTCTACTGTCTCTTGATGGATATTTTACTTGTGGACATTGTTATTCACTAACAATTTTTAGGGAAACTGTCAGCGCTGTACTGCTTTTTTTCATTTGTCTGATTGGATTTGATAGATTTTATCCTCAGTATTCAGCTGCTTGTAGTATTTTTGCATTTGTGATCAGCGCTGGTTGACTTTCATTTTTTTTTTTTTTTTTTTTTTTTTTTTTTTCTATAGGAGAGGGAACAAGATAAACCAGACTTCTCTCAGAAATTCCAAATATCACAAACTTAGAGTTTGTTATATCCCTGTTTGTACAGAATTGCTTAAAATGGACCAATTTTATAACACAATTCAAAAACACAGAGATGTAAACTGCAATACACAGTATTTAATGATTAAATAATTGTTTTGGGGTTTACATACTGATTACATTACTAGATTACCATCCTGATAATGTCAGACAAATACACAGACTGAATTTCAGCTTTTTGACAATTTTCACTGAGCTAGTCTAAAAACGGTATAACAGGTTAGAGACCAAACTGCTTGTCATTCAAACGATTGCTAGTTATCAAAAGCAACCCTCAGATCTTTGTCACATCTGCTAACAAATCTGCTGATGTATTGTCAGAATTACTATGCTGATAATAACACTGTAACCATTGCAAACAGCCTTTAGTAGAGCTATCCAAACATTTTGTATGTCTGGAAAAACAAGCGTCAATATATTATAGATTATTTGGAAATATTCTCTATTCTATTTATTTTGTTGATCTGTATAAATCTTTGACTTGTGAAAGTAATGGAATGTTCCATGATGATAGATGATTGTTGCTTTATTCGCATCTTCACGTCTTTTTTTTTTCTGATAAATGTATGTCTCTTATTGCATTCTGACGAAATGTAGAAATAGGGAAATTTTCCTATAAAACGTTATAGTTACCTAATTACATAGTAAATCAGGTTAAAAAAAGACACCAGTCAACCAATAGAAAATAAAAAAATACATAGAAAACCTCCATATACACAATCCTATCCCCACAGATTCAGATGAAGGTAAAAACAAACAATAAATTATGATCCAATTCGCTCCAGTTGGAGGAAAAAAACCTTCCTGATACCCCAGAAGGCAACCATATTTTCCTAGATCAACTACTGCTAATGTTATCACCTCTAAATGTTAAAATCAATATCCAGATATATTTTGTCAATTTAGGAATGCATCCAGCTCTTTTTAAAACAATCTACCGAGCTGGCCAGAACTAGTTCTTAAGGGTGTTTCTTCCTCATATTCACAGCTCTTACTATGAAGAAGCCTTTTTATATGTGAAGGTTAAATCTCTTTTCCTCCATGAAGAGGGGATATGAGAGATACAAGCCCTGGTCTGCCAGTTCTACAATATAACGTTTCAAACAATGACTTTATTCTCAAAAAATAATCCATACACCTCCAATACTTAAAGCGGAACTACACTGCATCTGATCACCACAAACCCAAATTGTTGCTTAATTCATTTTTAATATTCAACACAAACTCACCCATACAGCGGTGAAGTTAGACAGTGCTTCACTTGGGACAAAGACTCAGTTTGGGACCCCCCCAGCCCACGGTGTCAGTAGAGCAGTGGACGGTGTCAGTGGGGCAGTGGCTGGTGTCAGTAGGTCGGTGGCCGGTTTCAGTAGGGCAGTGGCTGGTGTCAATAGGGCAGTGTCCGGTGTCAGTAGGCCGGTGGCCGGTGTCAGTAGGGTAGTGGCTGGTGTCAATAGGGCAGTGGCCGGTGTCAGTAGGTCGGTGGCCGGTGTCAGTAGGTCGGTGGCCGGTGTCAGTAGGGCAGTGACTGGTTTCAATAGGGCAGTGGCCAGTTTCAGTAGGTCGGTGGCCGGTGTCAGTGGGGTAGTGGCTGGTGTCAGTAGGACAGTGGCGGTGTCAGTAGGGCAGTGACCTGTGTCACTAGTGCAGTGGCTGGCATCACTAGGGCAGTGGCTTGTGTCAGTAGGCCAGCGGCTGGTGTCAGTAGGGCAGTAAACTGTGTCAGTAATGTTGCTTTATGGGGAACTTATGGGTAATTTTAATGGGTTAATATAGTTGGGAGGACACATGTACGGGAATGGAAGGCTTTAGTTTGACCACCAAAATAATTTAACAGTTCCTTTTGATATGCAGGAATGTTAGGTGTGTGTGATATGTTAGATGCTCTGCTATTTACCTGTCGTAAACTCAGATGCGAGAAAAAGACACCATCTAAATTAAATACTTTATCGGAGACCTGATGGGGCCTAGGTAATTAGCTATATAAGGTCTTGTAGTCCCCTTTGTTAACCAACCCTTTCATCCACTTCAAAGAGACATGTAATATGCAGAGAATATTCCATCTGTTCAGGAATGGACAATTTGCCCAGGCTATGACCTTGCATAGCTAAGTGCCCCATTCAAGAGAAGGTGACAACCTTCTCTTTAATTCATTTCTCTTTTAATTAATTTTCTCCCCCAAGAGAGGAGGTTCCAGTGAGTGGCTGAGCTAGGTTAAATTAAGGGATGGGGGAATTTTCCAATCCTCGATGAGATCCACCCAGAGGGAGGAGAGGGGTAAGATCATTTCAGTCCAATCAGTGTGGCCCTGTGCAAGTCAATTAGAGATAGACCTTTATTAGTTTAAATGCTCACACAGGGAAGACAGAAGGATTCATGCGTCTGAATTGGGTCCATACACAACACCACTGGTAAATATCAGAACTTAAATGTATACCTGCTTGTCCTATTTGTTTGTTTGCTGTTTGTATTCTGATGTTTCGAGGAATATACTCTGTATTCTTTTATTTAACCTAAGATTTTCTTCCTTTGTATAGGCTATAGATAGATTGATGTGTATTATTTTAGACTTTCTTACTACTTACCAATACCTTTTTTTATTGTGTTAAAGCTTTCACTTGTGGTCAAAGAACTCTCATTTAACCCAAATCATATCTCAGAGATAGTAATCTCAAAATATAACTTTTGGGTAACAGTAGGGCAGTGGCTGGGCTGTGTCAGTAGGGCAGTGACTGTTGACAGTAAGGCAGTGGGTTGTGTCAGTAGGACAGTGGCTGGTGATAGTAGGGTAGTTGACTGTGTCAATAGGGCAATAGATGGTGTCAGTAGGCTAGTGGATGTGTCAGTAGGGCAGTGGAAAGGTGTCAGTAGGGCAGTGGACTGTGTCAGTATGGCAGTGGCTGGTGTCTGTAGGGCAGTGGCTGGTGTCTATAGGGCAGTGGTCTGTGTCAGTAGAGCACTGTCTGGCATCAGTAGGGCAGTGGACTGTATCAGTAGGGCAGTGGACTGTCTTAGTAGGGCACTGGCTGGTGTCATTAGCGCAGTGGTCTGTGTCAGTAGGGCAGTGGACTGCGTCAGCAGGGCAGTAGCTGGCATTAGTAGGGCAGTGGACGGTGTCAGTAGGGCAGTGAACAGCGTCAGTAGGGCAGTGGACTGTGTCAGTGGGGCAATGTCTGGTGTCAGTAGGGCAGTGTCTGGTGTTTGTAGGGCAGTGGCTGGTGTCAGTAGGGCAGTAGACTGTGTGAGTATGGCAGTGGATGGCATCAGTAGGGCAATGGACTGTGTCAGTAGGGCAGTGGATGGTGTCAGTAGGGCACTGTACTGTGTCAGTAAGGCAGTGGCTAGCATCAGTATTAGAACATAGGTTCCTATGGCGCTTTATAGGCAGGCAGGTGTAACAAAGTATTTAACAACATTGGAACCATGTCCTTTTACAGACATCCAGTTCAGATTGATAAACACTGGACTGAAACATGAAAATGAAAAGTTGTCGAGATTTGAGGGAGTGGCACTTACTTTTGCTATCCACCTCCTCTCTTGATTCAGCCTCCAGCACCTAACACAGCCTCTCTTCTCTTGGGCACCATCCTTGTCCTCTAGTGCTCCTGTTATGTGGTGCTCCCGTCCTCCTCATGCCACCAGCATACTTGTTGAGGAAGGTAACCAGGCGAGCTTCCCTTGTCTTTGCCCACATGACTTCCCAGCGGGTAATGGCGGTACCACCCCGGGGTTCACAGAGAGGCGTTCTCAAAGGGTGGGGCTGGTGTTGCAAGGCAAAGTGGGACAGACTGGGGACATGGCTAACAGTCCAGTGCATCTTCAACGATCTGCACTGGATATCAGTGAAAGAAGAACATGCTGCGGTTCCAATGTCCCCCGTGCCCAATCTCTTCATCATTACGCCACTACATGGATCATTGTTACGGTTTTAGCACTTGTGATGTGGAGGAGATTGGGCACCAGGTGAGCGGCAGTAGGAGAGGTTTGGATGAGACTAGTGGCGTCCTTCTCAATGAGGCTCTGATGAAGAAGGGTAACCTTCGAAACGCGTTAGCCAGCAGTAGTCCGTACGCCTCCTTCCTGGGACCTGGAAAACTGCTACCACTGGACTATTTGCCTCTGTGCCATATACAATGCGATTTTTCTTCGACCTTTGTGAGTAGATTTTATCTTGTTTTTAATCAATAAATCTGTCAAGGATAATGCACTAGGCTGGTGCGCTCTTTTTTTTCTTTCTTCTCAATGCAGTGCCTGGGGCACATGCTCCCCTCTGCCCCCCCCCCTCTAGTTTTGGCCCTGTGCCTATCCACCCATAACTCCATGTTTTATTTTGCTGAGAAATCACTTTGAAAAACACCCCCTAGAATTTCTGTTTATGGCCATCTTGAATAAGGACAGATGATTCATGTAGCATTTGCTTCCTGGAATCCATCTACCCTTAGCTCAGGCATGCAGGCAGGAGGGTGTGCTTAGCTAAGAAAATCCCTCATTCCCTCCAGAAGACTCCTGGGTTACATGACATAATTTGCCTCTCTGAAGAAAATGTTGAAAACAAGTAAATATGATGTAATTTCCTATCTATTTACTTATTCTAGCAGCATAAGGTTTAAAAATAGTCAATGTTGATTGAGAGAGTGAAGTCCCACTTTATTGTCCCTGTAATTTATTTTTCATGAAATGTATTCTTACCACATTTTTATGACTCGTTGTAACATCTTCAGTTTCAAAACTTCTCCTTTCCCCCCTGACTTGCGTTTGTTGGGAATGAGCAGTGCATATTATTTGTGGCCATGTGCACTGCTCTATGCACACTCTAGATCCCATAGTCCCTAGTGCATCATGGGAGTGGGCAAGAAAGTAACACAAAAGAAACTATGTTCCTACATATAGTGGGACCATGGTGAACAAAAATAGCCACCCTCTAACAGGAAGTTGAATCACAGCAAGAAAAAAATTAGAGTTTTTGAGGAGGCTGAGAGCAATGGAAGGTACTTTTTCAAGTTAAGAATATATACTTGAATATTATTTTCTTTTTCAAGAATTTTATTAGGATTATTATCATTTTCTTTTTTTAAACCAGAGTTTAGTGTCACTCATAGGCCTCATTCACAACTGCCAATTAGGGCTGTGGTGCAGCAAATGAGCGGCGTACAGATGCAGCCGGGGGACCACATGGCCAAGAAGCCAATCCAAATAAATAACAGGCCTACAGGCACCAAAAAATCCCCACAGCTGTTCCCATGTAACCACATATCGAGTGGTTACATGCGATGAGGAGAAACGAGAGGCCCTGAAAGTAAACTGTTTGCATCCAGGATCAGTCATCTGTCCCTAACTGCATTCAACCACTTAATGTGTAGTTACATGTAAAAAGCCACAGACAATCACGGCAATTGTCAACCAACCATTAATTTGTACAGGCATCCTTGCAGCAGGAGATCACTTTTTCTCTTATCTCTCTCTATGTTTACCTCTCTCTCTCTCTGTCTCTCTCTTTGTCTCCCTCTCTCTCTCCCTCTCTCTCTCCCTCTCTCTCTCTCTCTCTCTCTCTCTCTCTCTCTTAGTAAAAAAATAAATAGTTAGTGGCAGTTAGCACCCATAGACATTACCAGTTCCCCAGCCTAGCCGTCTCAGAAAATAATGCAATTGAGCAAGTTCTAATATTTTGAATACTGATATTGCAGTAGGGCATTGGTGAAGAAGTCAATGTTTTGACGATACGCGTCTAGGGGATGGAGCCTGTGTATTGACGTTACATCGCGGCCATCTTGAGACCCATTGTCTCTGAAATGTGTTTTCAGCTTGCACGGCTTACAGTGCCATCTTTGTGAGTTTTATACCTCACCTTTTTTTATATATTATTAAGCATTTAAAACGGAGAGCACTAGATTCTGCCTTCCTTCTTTTGCATATCCATCATATCTGGTGAGATGATCTGAGTTTTTATCCCATGGGAATAAGCTATTTGAAGGAGGAAAGTGATTACCAGCACCACGCCAGCCTTCTCTATTATCCTCAGAGGGGGACATTGCTGATTTTATTCAGATGTGAGGGGAGCAGCCTGTGTGACTGGTGGAGGAAAGCACAATGTATTGATTTATGAATTCCCTTCAATCAGTCACAGATACTATATATAAACTTTCAGCAATATATATTTATTGATTACCATTTTTAGTTACACTGTTATTATTATTGATGTTTTTATAGTGCAACACTGTCTATTGATTAATAGTGTAAGAATGAATAATAGTGTGTAGGGGGTTCAGTGAGAATTTTTTTTAGGATATTTTGCCAAATTGTTTTTGTTTTTGTTTTTTTGGGCCTGAACTGTCTCTTGCCAGCTTAAGGCCTCATGCACACAAGCAGTTTGGCCTTTACAGCATAAAATGGGTGTAATTTGGCAGGAGGAACAGATACAGTGTACAGCGTACTGTCAGCAGCCTGTCAGAATCAGTGAAAGTATAAAATGTGAAGCAACTGTACATAGATGTATGCTTTTTCAAGCGGTACAAGGCCCTATAAGCATAAATAAGACCCTGTATGCAAGTACCCACTGAAACAGCATACAGCGACAAACAGCTGCCATGTATTTCAACTTTGAATTGATTTTGACAGGCTGCTGGCAGGGGGCATTACATTACATCTGTGCCTCCCAGGGTCCAAAATAAAGCCAGTTCTTTTTTTCTGTTTGCACCAGACCACCCTTGTACATAAAGCCTCAAGTCTATGTAAAGACAGAACTTTTATTTAGTATTGGATGGGATAGAGAAGGATTAGAACCACTGCTAGGTTTTAATTGCGATTCAGGGCTCTTCTTAAAATATTTTCCCTCACCTATTGTCCCAGAGACAACAATTTCGCCAGAAAAAAAGTGAGGAAACACCTTCAACAGAAACGCAGACAGCAATGAAAAGGTTTTAGCAGAGTAGCTTTTGATTCTGTCTGTTTCTCATTTGTAAATGACCTTGTCTTATGAAATTTCTGTCAGTGGGACAATAAATGGGGGGGGGGGGGATTTCTTTCTAGCATATCACTGAATAGCACTGAGAACTTGATAAGGGTTCTCCTCTGACTCTATGCAAAACAAATAAGGCTAAGTCCTCACAAGGTGAGTATTTCATAATGAGCTAGTATGCTATGCATACTAGCTCATTATGCCTTTGTCTTGCAGGGTTTTTTTTTTATTTTTTTATAGGGTTTACAACCACTTTAATGCACAGCCTAAAGCCCATTAATGGGCACGCAATAACACATCACAAGAGTGTGAATTCAGCCTAAAACATCTTACAGCCATACATTTTAGGGTGCAAACTTCTATTTCCAATTAAATGGATTGTGGTTTATTGATGGCAAAGAAAGCATATTTCCTTGGGAAATATTCAACAAATAAATTTTTTATGTAATATTTTCTAGAGAGTTTACTTTAAAAAAACAAAGAAAGAATGTATAATGCATTCTGTGACTTGTCTTTTTGATATGCTAATGTATGGCAGAATGCAAGCTTACACTGCTTAATCATACTTAATTGTTGTCAAGATTTTTCTCTTCTGCTAGATCCAAGCAAACCATCAAAATCGCATTATTTTAAAGTGCAATTACAACAATGTGTTTTCCATAGTAGTGTTTTTAGTACAGAATTGTGAGCCTTAACTAAAAGTGAAAACATACCTTGCAAAATTAAGCTTTTAATACTGAAAACATAATTCCCTTAAATCTATGTAACAGTTCGCACATCACTGGTAATGGCATGAGGAAAATAAGATTTGAATAATTTTATGCATTTGTGGCAGGACTAGGATGAAAGAAGAAATGGAAAATATAACCACTTTTTGAGTACACTTAATATCAGTTATAATAGCTTTGATTGCTTAGAATTATCTAGAGGTACAAAATCTGTAATGGCATGAACAAAGACAGAGAAAAACAACCAGCACTGTGTATAGTACATTAAGAAAGGGGGAGAGGATAACAGGATGAAGGAAATTAATAGAAAAGCAAGTAGCACCAGTTAATTATTATGAGGAAAATAGTCCATTTCAACTTCTTTTGTGACTATAATTATCCCTTGTATTTCTATTCACCCTAATCATCTGGCCCACTTAGACTGATATTATTGCTTCTTTTACAACTCTCCCATGGTGTTTTTTTTATAACTTTATCATAGGCAAATAGACTCTACAAACAGCATTATAACCAAATTTTACTTTTGATAAAAACAGATTAGATTAGACTATACTTTTAAAGAGAGTTTGCCCCTTATCTGCATATGGTCATTTGCATTGTATTTGCTCTCTTTCTATTTTCTCATTTTTCTTTAATATAATAAACATGCCCTTTTTTACTTTATAGCCATCATGTATGTACATCATGCATGTAACGTGCTTGGAGATATACTTAACACTCAAATTATAGGCACCCAGGGTAGGATCTACTCAAACAAGGCTAATGTGATATGTGCTTTCTGCTATAAGAATAAAATACATTATTCAGCCACATGTGGTCTGTTTTAGATGCCCCAGTTTTGTCATTCTGTTCAGCCATTCTTGAGATTTACTTACCACACCCAGGCAGCATAGTCAGGTCTCAGGCCTTACACATGGCCCCTGATGATGTCAGAGGTTGCTAATGAAACGCGACGGCTTGGTTAGTGCATGACACGTCACTTCTGCCATCTCTCTGGAATGCAGGTGTTACACGATTGGTGTGCCTGCTTGTTTTTATGGGCCTTTTAACATTTACTGAACTGTAATGCTGCGTACACACGATTCGAATTTCGGCCAGCAAAAGACCGATGAGAGCTTTTGGTTGGAAAATGCGACTGTGTGTATGCTTCATTGGACTTTTGCTGGCCGAATTTCCGTCAGCAAAAGATTGAGAGCATGTTCTCAATTTTTCAAATGGAAACGGAAATTCCGTTTGTGCGTATGCAATTCCGACGCGCAAAAAACCACGCATGCTCAGAATCAAGTATGAGACGAAGCCGCTCAGTCAGGTAAAACGACCGTTCGTAATGGAGATGGCACATTCGTCACACTGCAAATTTTTAAATCTTTCAATGCAGCGCATTCTCTTCTTCTTTATAATGCTAGAAGAATGAACTTGTTTTGCTGCTCATATTCACACAGAGTTCTCAAAAACGTATTTCTTTATTATTTCTCGTGATCTCCTGACTAATCTTTTTTGTTTCCAAAAAAGATCTCCATAATAATAATTCTTTTATATAGTAATTTTTTTATTCATCAAGATCTCCTGTTGTATTTTTTTTGTTTTTATTATTTTATAGTCATCTCCATATTTTTATTTTTTTTGTATGTCATGTTTCCACAACACCATTATTATCTTGTATTTGTAAACCTCAAGTAGGTTGCTTGGTGTCCCTTGTTAATTTGACATTGTAATTTTGAAATGTACCTGCCTACTCACCAAAAAGCTGTCCTATTTGAAGAAAAACACATGACAAATATTTTCATATGAAAAAAATCTCCATTTATTCTGGCTCATAATAACAAAATAAAGAGGGAAGGCAACTCTGGAGAAACAGCTGGAATTTGTGAAGCCTTTGGCCCCCAGGGCAGACATCAACTCTGTGGATACAAAAATTGGTAGCTTGAGAAGTCCATATAGAAGGGAGCACAATCTGGTCCAGGACTCCCAGAGATCACGAACAGCAGCAGATGACATGTATGCCCCCAGGCTGTGGTACTACAGCAGCCTGCGTCTTCTGCCAGACCAGACTGAACCCAGGCAATCACTTTCTTCTCTTCGCTGCAGCCTTCCCTCCATGCTGCCCTGCAGCCTCCCCTGCAGCCTTTCCTGCAGCCTTTCCTGCAGGCTGTGGCTCTGGAGGTGGACCTGTGGCAGGAGGAGGAGGAGGATGGGCGAGTGTACATAAGTGGACATCATCGGCCATTTGCCCCCTTAACCCCTTGTGAATGGCCTCAAAAAAAATCTTTTCACAGTTGAGGCGTTGGCCCTCCTCCATTTTCAGCATATTTGAGTCTAGATAGTAGCCATAGGCCTCTCCAGCGTTGAGGGGGGCTTTCAGGGCATCATTAGCCTCCTTAATGAGGACAAGTGCTGCCTCCTCCATGTTCCTCCCCTTCCTGGGCCTTTTGGGTGGAAGGCGGAGGAGAGGGACCTTGGATTGGGTGAGACTGAGCCTGGCCACCTCCTGGCTGACACTAACCTCCAGCTCCTGGCTGACACTTCCCCCCGCCTCCTCCTGTGTGCCACATTCCAGAGCCTCGTCCTGGCTGAGGTCTTCCTGTGTATGAAAAAGGGACATATTTTTAGTTTTTGGTTCATCAATCACACACAATTTTCAGCTCATGACTGTTGCAAATTGAATGTTAATAACTAGAAAAGACTATAATTCTGACCCCAGCATTTTTCATTCTTGTCCCAATCATTTTTGGCCCCTACTGTCTAGTGATATGTAAAACACTTTTTGGGTAATCATTCATTTGTTAGCAATAATAACATTTAGGTAACAACAATCATTTTCCTAAAAAAATATGTTTAAATATACCATACCTGGCTCCATCTGGGCTCCTCAATTTCTTCCAGGATGGAAGGCCCAGGTTGGTCCTCGGAAGCCTCAGCTGGAGTTGAAGGAAGGGTGGATGGAAGGGGGGGTCGGAAGAGTCGAAAGTGATCCCCTGGCTTCAATCTGGTCTTCTAGAAAACGCATCCTGCTGTAGTACCACAGACTGGGTACATACACATCTTCTGCTGCTGCTCCTGATCTCATGGACTTATGGACCTTCTGCAGCTCCTTCCTATGCGTGTGTCAGACTCTACATACCTGACCGATGATGAGTCCACTTGGGCAGAGGGTGGTCTCCCTTACGTGTCCGACTTGCGGCCCCTGGTAGAGAGGACAGGTGGCTCGGAAGTATGGAGTGGTATGAGAGCCTGGTAATAAGGATCCTGAGGCTGGAAGGAAGGGAATCTTCAGACAGCAAGTTGGTAAGCAGGAATACAGGCAACAGTTGCTGAGCAGGAGCAGAGCAGGCAGGTCCAGGTGCAGGCCGGGTTCAGCAATGGGCGGGCAGCGAAGCACAGATGGGCAGGCTGAAACGAAGTCAAAACAGGCCGAGGTCAGATGCAGGCAGAGATCAGGGGAATCCGGGAGGCAAGCCGAGTCGTAAGGAGATCAGGAACACAAATACAGGTACAGGAGCATGGTCACAGGAAGCTGTTGATCAGGCAGCACAGAGCAGAATGTGCATCAGACTTAAATAGGCTGATTGGCACCAAACGCCGCGCACGTGTGCGCACCAACGTGCACAGGCATGCGCACACCCGCACATGCATGCAAATGCGCCCGGACACTGATGCGCACCCCAGCGCCCACAGGAGTAAGCAAACCAGTGCCCACAGGTGGATGCGCGCACGCGTCCGGGTACCAGCGCACACACCAGGGCCAGCCAGGGCATGCACACCAATGCCCACCGAAGCGCCCACACCAGCCTGCACAGGAACACATGCTTCAATGCGCACCAGCGTGCACTGGTGCCAGCACATCGCCCAACCAGGTAACTTCTCTGACAGTGCCCCCTCCTCAAAGGCAGACTCTGGATGCCCAGTTGAGCCAATTTAGAGGCATGCGAGTTCTTGAATGCTTGTAAAAGTTCTCTGGCGTGCAGGTTGCTCTCAGGCTCCCATGAGTTGTCTTCAGGACCATAACCTCTCCATTTAATAAGGTATTGGGTTTGATTGCGTCTCCTCCTGCAATCGAGAATTGCTTGCACTTCAAATTCCTCCTCGTTGTTGACTATAATAGGCGTGGGAGGGCCGATACTGCGGCCAGCAAAGGAGTTTGGAGTAGCAGGTTTCAGGAGAGACACGTGAAAGACCGGGTGAATCTTCAGGGAATTAGGCAGGTTAAGTTCATAGGTGACGTCATTAATTTTCCTTTTCACCAGGAAAGGACCCAAGAACATAGGACCCAGTTTTTTAGAAGGACAAGCCAATTTCTGATATGCAGTAGACAACCACACTTGGTTGCCAGGTTCCAAAGCAAGTTCCCCCCGCCTCTTCATATGGAACATCTTCTTATAGTCCTTCTGAGCCTTGGCCATGGTTTCCTGTAGTAATTTATTGTTAGACGAGAAAAAATCCACGGTTTCGGAGACTGCAGGAACGGTACATTCAGGTATTGATCTAGGCAGAAAAGACGGGTGGAAGCCATAATTGGCGAGGAATGGTGTCTGATTGATGGATGAATGCAGAGAATTGTTATACGAGAACTCAGCAACAGGGAGCAAGGAGACCCAATCATCCTGAGAGAAAGCAGAGAAACAGCGGAGATATTGCTCCAGAGTCTGATTGGTTCTCTCAGTTTGCCCATTGGTCTGGCGGTGATAAGCTGAAGAAAATGCCAATTCAATTTCCAAGGAGCCACAAATGGCTTTCCAGAACCTCGAGGTAAACTGGACACCTCGATCGGATACAATACTCGTTGGGACTCCACGCAATCTTATTATTTCTTTAATGAAGATTTTTGCTGTTTCCATGGCTGAGGGGGTGCCCTTCATGTGATGAAAATGTGCCATCTTGGGCAACCTATCTACCACAAGAAAGATGGAGGAAAAGCCTTCTGATGGGGGAAGTTCAACGATGAAGATCATCAAGATCATACTCCATGGTCTCTCTGGGACTGGTAGGGGTTTTAATAGGCCCCAGGCTCTTGTCCGGCTGTTCTTACTTCTGGCACAAGTATTACATGAGTCAACATAATCCTTACAGTCCCTAATCTGATGAGGCCACCAGAAGGTACGCTGTACCAGGTCAGTAATTTTCAGTGCACCAAAATGTCCGGCCGACTTATGGTCATGGTAAAGCTCTAATATATGTAATCTTAGGCCCTCAGGGACCACAATCTTGCCCTTGTGCCAGAACATGCCATCCTTAGCACAAGTCTCAGCAGGTGGGGTCACTCCCATAGAGGCCTGTCTAATTCAGGAGATGAGATCTCCTTGAAGAAGCAGGAAGTTCCCAAAAGGAAGAATGGTGTCCGGAGGTAAGGTTTCCTTAGAGTAGTGGAACATACGGGAGAGTGCGTCTGGCTTGACATTTATGGATCCGGGTCTGTAAGTAATATGGAACTGGAATCGGGAGAAAAAGAGTGCCCATCTGGCCTGCCGAGGTCTTAGTCTTTTAGCTGTTCTCAGGTACTCTAAGTTTTTGTGATTGGTAAAGACCATAATGGGATGTGCAGCACCCTCCAGTAGATAACGACACTCCTCCAAAGCCGCCTTGATGGCCAGGAGTTCCCGATTTCCCACGTCATAATTTCTCTCCGATGATGAAAGTTTGCGTGAAAAGAACCCCACTGGATAAAGGAGAGCTTTGGCGCCTTGCCGTTGGGAAAGCACCGCTCCTACTGCAATTTCAGATGCATCAACTTCCAAAACAAAAGGTAAAGCTCGATTAGGGTGTTTAAAGATAGTAGCCAAAGTAAACAGTGCTTTGAGTTCTTTGAAGGCCGACTGTGCCGTAGGAGTCCAGCAGAATCGGGTCCGTTGTTTGGTTAGCTCAGCAACAGGAGCGATTATTGAAGAGAACCCTCTGATGAATTTCCTGTAGAAATTGGCAAAGCCAATGAAGCACTGTAACTCTTTCTTATCTGCAGGTGCAGGCCAGTCCAAGATAGCAGATACTTTATGGGGATCCATCTTAATGCCCTCGGCCGAGATGACTAAGCCCAAAAATTTAACACATTGGAGCTCAAACTCGCACTTTTCGGGTTTGGCATAAAGCCCGTGTTGTCTAAGTCGAGTGAGTACATTCCGGACATGCATGCGGTGATCAGTCAATGAAGCAGAAAAAAATCAGGATGTCGTCCAAGTAAACTATGACATACAGTTCCAGGTAATCGCAGAAGATGTCTTTAACAAAGTGCTGGAAAGTTGCTGGTGCATTACACAGACCAAAGGCCATGACAAGGTACTCGAAGTGCCCAAATCCAGTACGATAGGCCGTCTTCCATTCGTCCCCTTCTCGGATACGGATTAAATTGTAGGCTCAGCGGAGATCCAACTTTGTGAAAATTGTTGCGGTTCCCAGTCTTTGGAAGAGATCAGGTACTAGTGGTAATGGGTATCTGTTTTTAATAGTAATTTTGTTCAACTCCTGGTAGTCGATGCAGGGACGTAAGGAATGTTCCTTTTTTTCAACAAAGAAAATGCCCGCACCAGCTGGGGAGGTGGGAGGACGAATGAACCCCTTCTTAAAATTTTCATCTATGTAGTCTTTCAGGGTGCCCAGCTCCTGCTCAATTAATGGGAAAATCCTTCCAAAGGGGACTTTAGTCCCGGGTAAGAGTTCTATCAGACAGTCATAAGGCCTGTGTGGTGGGAGAGTCTCTGCTCCCTTCTTGCTAAATACATCCAGAAAGTCTTGATAAGGTTCAGGAATAGACTGGCGTAACTCAGTGTCTGAATCCAAACAGAGAAGTTGAGAAGTCTTTGCGGATGTTCCACGTAGACAGTGTTGCCAGCAGTATTCGGAGAGGAATTGGATTTCCCCCGTGGCCCAGTTAATACTGGGATTGTGTGCCTGCAACCAAGGCATTCCCAGGATGATTGGGAAAAGAGGAGAGGAGATAGCATCCAAGCTTAGGAGTTCCTGATGATAAGGGCCTATGGTGGCCAGCAAAGGAACGGTCTCCTGAGTGACTGGACCGGAACTGAGGGTGGAGCCATCCGCCAGGTGTACTGCAAGTCCCTGGGCCTTGGGTTGGAGAGGAATGGTATGGTTGGTAGCTTAGACCAGGTCAATGAAGCAGCTACATGCTCCGGAATCAATGATGACTAATACTGGGATATTCCTTCCGGGAAGCTGCAACATGATAGAAAGAGCCAGATGAGTACCAGATTTAGGCAAGACAGGTGCGCACAAAGAAGAGGAAGGCAGGCACTGATGTGTCTTGTTGGGCCAGGCTCTCACAAAATGTCCAGGTTCTCCACAGTACAGACATAAGTTATGGGCACGTCTGCGCAACTTTTCTTCCGGAATAAGAGAAGGACGGAGTAGGCCGAGTTGCATGGGTTCCGGGTCTTCTGAGACCGGAGCAGAGGAGGCAGGTGGAAACTGACTGGGAGGACTAGAAACCTTAGGAAGCATCCAGATAGGTCGAGAGTGACTAGTAGACCTCTCAGAACGTCTCTCTCTTAAGCGGCAGTCGATTTGAATGGAAAGGTTGATAAGTTCATCCAGGGACTGGGAAATTCCAACACGTGCCAACTCGTCTTTAAGAGGGCCAGACAACCCCATCCGAAATTGGTGATGCAGGGCAGTGTCATTCCACTCTGTGTCAGAGCTCCATCGTCTGAACTCAACCGCATAATCTTCGGCCGCTCTGTGACCTTGTTGCAGGGAATGCAATGCCGCTTCAGCAGTCACAGTTAGTTGGGGGTCCTAATATAATTGTGACATGGCTAAGAAGAAGGCATCAAGGGAGTCCAGGGACCCTAATTTTTGCTCTAGAAGGCGGTGAGCCCAGGTTTGAGGCTCGCCGGCCAGTAGGGAGATGACAAAGCCCACCTTTGTAGCTTCCAAGGAAAAGGTGCGAGGTTGTAATGCAAAATAGAGCTCACAGGCATTGCGGAAGGCATGATATTTACTGCATTTTTCAGTGAACCTTTCAGGCGTGGGCACTCTAGGCTCAGAAGGGAGCATTACTACTGAGGGTGCTTGGGAAAATCCGGCAGAAGATGCTCCCTTAGGGTTAGGAGGTGAGAAGAGGGCCTGGACTTGTTACTCTAATCTGGAGTAGCCTCCCTGTAGACTCTTTACTGCTTGATTAAGGCCCGTTAGGTGCCTACAAAGTTCATTCATGGGGGAGGCCCCCTGCCCGGACTCACTCATGGCTGCCTGATACTGTCAGACTCTACGTACCTGACCGATGAGTCCACTTGGGCAGAGGGTGGTCTCCCTTAGGTGTCCGACTTGCGGCCCCTGGTAGAGAGGACAGGTGGCTCGGAAGTACGGAGTGGTATGAGAGCCTGGTAATAAGGATCCTGATGCTGGAAGGAAGGGAATCTTCAGACAGCAAGTTGGTAAGCAGGAATACAGGCAACAGGTGCTGAGTAGGAGCAGAGCGGGCAGGTCCAGGTGCAGGCCGGGTTCAGCAACGGGCGGGGAATCCGGGAGGCAAGCCGAGTCATAAGGAGATCAGGAAAACAGATACGGGTACAGGAGCATGATCACAGGAAGCTGTTGATCAGGCAGCACCGAGCAGAATGTGCAGCAGACTTAAATAGGCTGATTGGTGTTAAACGCCGTGCATGTGTCCGCGCCAATGCGCACAGGTGCGCGCACACCTGCATGCACACGCCCGGACACCGGAGTGCATCCCAGCGCCCACAGGAGTAAGCAGACCAGTGCCCACAGGTGGACGCACGCTAGCGCGCATGCGCGCGCGTCCGTGCACCAGCGCAGACACCAGGGCCAGCCGGAGCATGCACACCAGTGCCCACTGAAGCGCCCACACCAGCACGCACAAGAAGGCGCACGCCAACGCGCACCGGCGCCCACCGGGATGGCCAGCACATCGCCCAACCAGGTAACCTCTCTGACAGCGTGCTTCTCAAGCTACCAATTACTCGAGGTCTGCATTGGGGACCCGAGTCTTCACAAATTCTAGCAGTTTCTCCATCGATGCCTTCCTTGCTGTTTTTTTTGCGATATAAGGGGTTTTTTACCTCCCACAAATTGCGCATATCCCTGTATCTGTCTATGATTTCCCCGAGGAAGTCTGGGTCTTTAAATTTTTTCATTTTTGCTGCAAGACCAAACAAAAGACAAAAACACTAATATCAGTCTAAACTCTCCTAATCTTATCCCAATATAGGCCTCAATCTAGAATCAGTATAGGCCACTCATGTCCCAAGATAAAATGTTATCTTCATTATTACTAATATTGGCATGCATTATTAATATTGGCATGCATTAAAAGGGGGATCAACTGCAGAGATAAAACGATAATTCTCCCGCTCTACAAGACTCTGGTCCGGCCGCACCTGGAGTATGCTGTCCAGTTCTGGGCACCAGTCCTCAGGAGGGACGTACTGGAAATGGAGCGAGTACAAAGAAGGGCAACAAAGCTAATAAAGGGTCTGGAGGATCTTAGTTATGAGGAAAGGTTGCGAGCACTGAACTTATTCTCTCTGGAGAAGAGATGCTTGAGAGGGGATATGATTTCAATTTACAAATACTGTACTGGTGACCCCACAATAGGGATAAAACTTTTTCGCAGAAGAGAGTTTAATAAGACTTGTGGCCACTCATTACAATTAGAAGAAAAGAGGTTTAACCTTAAACTACGTAGAGGGTTCTTTACTGTAAGAGCGGCAAGGATGTGGAATTCCCTTCCACAGGCGGTGGTCTCAGCGGGGAGCATTGATAGCTTCATGAAACTATTAGATAATCACCTGAATGACCGCAATATACAGGGATATGTAATGTAATACTGACACATAATCACACACATAGGTTGGACTTGATGGACTTGTGTCTTTTTTCAACCTCACCTACTATGTAACTACTATGTAACTATTACGTTTGTCGCTTCTTTTCCTCCTTCCTCCACACACAGAACGTAGGTACGACACACATGTTAGCTTTATATACATGCGCATGATGTTCTTTCTAAAATATTAACCGCCCCTTCTCTTTCGTCGCAGTGGGGGAGAGGAACATGGCAGAAACACAGCAGGTGCATAATAGCAGTAACCAGGAGGAAAGCTCAGAGCCCGAAATGTCACGATCCCAGAGGAGGAGATTTAAGGCCTCCAATATGGCCTTTGTAGAGATGGTGGAGATGGTCATCATATTGAAGAGGGCCGACTATGATGGGAAGTATGGACCATACACCAACCCTAATGAGAGAAAGGCCAAGATCATGACTAAAGTAGTGAAGAGTCTGTGCCGGAATTTTGGGGTATGACGATCCAAGGAGCAATTAAGGAAATGCTGGTCGGACCTCAAATTAAGGGAGCACAATCAGTACAGAAGGATAAAGAAAGTGCTTCTAAAAAGTAAGTAGTTGTCGTGTGTTACAATTATTATTATTACCTGCATGCTGCGCCATGTGCTTTTTATTACTGTTGGACAGTTTAAAATGGCTACTTTCATGTTCGTGGGCACAGCAATCGGTCATAGCAAACATTGTTAGTTTGCAAATAAATACAATGTTTTTGCCAGATACAGGGTTAACTACATTTGGTCATGATAATTTGTATTCAAAGAAGTTTAGGACATTGTTGTCTAGATGTGTTTCAAACTAGAATGAATAAAAACTTGATTCAGTGTAATGTAAGCAGAGGACACTCAGCAGCTGTTTACATATCTGGACTCTGGAGCACTAGTGTGGGACATAAGAACATACTTTTTAGGGTGTCCCACACAGGTGCTCCAGTGGATACTTGGGGTGCCTACATGTGTGAAACTTGTCCAAAAAAGGTAAATATTCCAGCTTTGGTAAGGAAAAAAATAATGTCTTCAGCTTGGAACTCTGCCAAAACAGACAATTGTACCCCACTTCCAAGCAATGTTTCATATTCATATTTCTGGACTCAAATATCTGTGTGCTAAGTATACCTTTTGTTTCATTCTCATAGGGGAGCAAAGACTCTGAAAATATGAGGACACCAGGGACCCCCCCACCTCCCGAAGAAGGGGAACAAAGCTGAGGATGTGGAGGAAGGAGATGTGGTGGGGATTGTCAACACAACAGGTCAGTGTCGGACACCACAGATTCAGGTAATAGATGTATGCCTGCATATTTATAAAACATGGTGTGTATTTTTATTTTAGGTGATGTTTAGGTTGTGGTACCAAAATCCAGTGATTTCACCAGTGACAGTGCACAACTGATGATCCAGGAAATCATGTTTTGTAGTGGTGATTTGGACATTATCAAAGAAAAAACAAAGGAGATTGAACAAAGACTGAAGAACATGATTGATGTACTAGGGAGAATTTAATTCCTAAAAAGATTCCTGGAATTTTTTTATTTACAATAATTTTATCTAAAGTTTTAATACAGTTTAAAAGCCAAATTTGGAAGATGCACACAGTGTGTCAGCATGTGCTATCTGCCATCAGGGGATTTCAATGTACATGTTTTGTGGGTGCAACCCCTTCCTCCCAAAACTCTAGTAGGTGAGAGGAAGTGGTTGTACCCCCAAAACACGTCCATTGATCCCCATGAAGGGAGATAGCACATGTTGACATTAGGTATGGGTTCAGAAAGGAAATCCTATTTTGACTCACAATTTGTGTGTATCTTCTAAATTTGGCTTTTACAGGGGTGACTTCACCCCATCTGATGAAAGCAATATCAAGACCTTTTTCACACTATAAAATGTCTGATATTGCCTTCTTTTTTGCAATGTTGAACTTTGTAAGTTCCAGAGTTGTGTATGTTATGTTTGTAAACATGCCTGTTTCTGTATTTTTTCAGAAATTTCAAGGTAAAACTTTGAAAAAAATGTGGGTTTTTTACCGCCAAATGTTTTATAAAACACACATGTGAATGTGCACAGAGTAAAAGGTTTTATACTCAACAATGTGTGGCTTCTTTCAATGATCAATACCAGTTTTTGTGTTAAGTTGGTGTTTACAGTTACAATGGGTGTTATTTAATAATGGAAAAACCACTTGGCACTACAAGTGCACTAGGAGAACCTTGGAGTCAGCAAAAATAAACCAAAGCAGTAAATGAAAATCAAGATTTGATCTGATAAAAGAGAAAATGCATTCAAAATGTGCTGGCATAGCAATGGCCCCTCTACCCGTAAAATATTCTACATATTTTTCTCGCACTTCACAGGTGCTTTAGGGGGGGCAAGCCAGGATGGCCAGCTTCCAGGGCCATCATTGGAGTTTCTGAAAGTCCGGCCTCAGGCCCAATGGAGGCAACATATCTTGCATTATGTCTTTTTAAAAAAATTGTGCAGGATGCAGCAACATAAAATTATATGGTTTAGTTTGTATTCCGCCATATTTATGGCTGTTTGAAATAGGCAGAACTGGCTGGCCAGGATCCCAAAGGCATTCTCCACTACTCTTCTGGCTCTGGCCAGCCGGTAATTAAAAAACCTCTTCTCCAGGGTGAGGGTCCTCTGGGGGAATGGCCTCATCACGTGGTCACCCAGACCGAATGACTCATCTGCGACGAAGACAAATGGCAGTCCTTCCACGTTCTCTTCCAGAGGTGGCAATCCCAAACCACCACTCTTGATACGTCAGTAGAACTCGGCCAGGGCAAAGACTCCACCATCTGACATCCGGCCATTCCTCCCCACGCTCACATATAAAAAATCAATAAAAAATGTCGCCAACACCACCGCCATCAACACAATACTATCAAACCCCTTGTAATTATAATAGTATGACCCCGAATGGGGTGGTGGGATGATGTGGATGTGCTTCCCATCGATTGCCCCTTCGCAGTTAGGAAAGTCCCAACACTGGGCAAACTGGGATGCCACAGTCTGCCATACCTGTGGCTTGAAGGAAACTGTGGAGTCAAACAAGAACAAAAAATTTGTAATTTTGCACATAAACATTGCAAGCAGATTAGACACAAACATTCTTGGACAACATCAGTATAACATTTATTTTAAGGAGTATTTAAAGGCTAAAATATAAGGCCCACTTATCAGATTCCTCACACCCTCTGATGGCCCATTGTAAACATTTTAGGGGGGTATGTTTTGGACAGGTAACCCTCCTCACTTCATTGAGAACTGAATGCATAAATAATGTGTTTTACTTTGGCCAGACCCTCCCTACTTACAGTATTAGCAGCCCACTGGACAGGTAAGAAGTGTCATAATACAAAAATAAAAATTCACACTGTATAAATTGAAGCACATTTTTACATTCTGCAATTACCTATCAAGATAATAATAGGAGAACAAAACTTTAAACAGTACCATTTGAAAGTATTCTGGCAGGCCCTTTCACTACATGCTTTGGGGAATTCATCCATAAATATGACCACAAAAGAGGTAGGTATAGTGTGTATGGGTTTGGCAAAGTCAGCAGATAGAGGATTGGTATCGGTTGATTTAGCGGTTGGGGGAGAGGGAGGGTTCCAAATGATTTTGGGCCACAAAAAATAAAGCCCTGGGACTCTGCCTGGATTTAAGGACACAAATAACATTTGGACACATTTTAGGGGGTGTTTAGGGTAAAGCACTACTATGGAGCTGACAAAATACATTGTTAAGTGACTAGGCTAGGTGGATATGGGCCCAGGATAGCATGCTGGGGAGGTTAGTAAAGGCAAATATGTATGTAGACCAAAAAAATAAATTTTTAAGCTTCCAGCATGCATGAGAACAAAGAGGACATTCACAGCATATTGCAATCATAGTAATTAGGGAATGATGAAAGAAATACAATACATTTGCATACAATAAATACATAGAATGTGATGTTAAAGGAGAAAATTTCCCCTAATATAGTCCTTCTGCAGGACCCGAATAATAGCAGAACATGTCTCTGGGATAATGATCCCCAGAGCCTGGGGAAGATGCCTGTCACGAACTTAAGGTCCTGTAGACTTCTCCCAGTCGCCAAGTACTGCAACATGGCGACTAGCCTCTGCTCAGGAGTGATGGCTTGCCGCATGCAGGTATCCTGCCTGCTGATATAAGGGGACAGCAAAGCCAACAAATGGTGAAAAATGGGGTCTGTCATCCGGAGATAATTCCTGAAATCATCAGGATTATTCTCCTGCATCTCCCTCAACAAAGGCATATGAGAGAATTGGTTACGCTGGAGCAACCAATTCTTGGTCCATGAACTCCTCCTCGCCCTGTTCATGGACTGGGCTTGGGTCAAAGTAAGAACCCCAACACCGAACCCCCGCACAGCACGAACTCTATGACGAGTACGTACCCGAAACATGGCTTCAAAATGGTCGGCTGGTCAGAACAAACTAAACAGAACGCACTGAAGAACAGCAAGGTCTGTGAAGAGCAAACTGAAAATCAGTAACGAGGGGACAAGAACGCACTGAAAAACAGATATGAACTGACTTTACGCACTGAAAAGCAGATACAAGCCCACAAGCACAAACTGAACAGCAGTAAAACGATCTGAAAAAGCAGGAGTCTGAAAAGCGCAAATCGTCTGTCACCAAACTTCTACTAACACGAGATAAACAGGAGATTAGCAGAAGGAGCCCAAAGGGTGGCCCGCTGGCTATTGAACTTCCCTTTTCTAGTCCCATCGTACGTGTTGTACATCACTGCGTTCTGGATGGTCGGACTTTGGTGTGTCCGTGTGTACGCAAGACAAGCTTGAGCGGAATTCCGTCGGAAAAACCATCATAGCTTTTTCCGACGAGAATTCCGATCGTGTGTACGCGGCATAAGTGTATATTTTATTGTGGCAAATTAAAAAGTAAAAGCTACACTATGAGGAGCTCTCTTTTTTCTCCTTGACATACGGTATATGATTTAGTTGGCGGTTATATCATCTTGGGCCATTTTCCATTGGAGGATACATCCCTCGCTACCCATGCTCTATATGACTACCTGTAATGGGTTTCATGTTTGTCCAGTGAGTAGGATGTTTGCTAGTACCTAGAGCCACAATTATCAAGAAGAAATCTCACTTCCACAATTGGAGACATTTGGTGGTGGTTTATGGACTTTATACTGTACATCGTTATTCAGCACATAACTACGTAGATTGCATATCTTTGTTTATAGCTAGGAGCGCAGTATGGAAAATGTATTATAATTTTTTTCTTTATATATATTAGACCCTCTGGTCTCACTATGGGCTGCTCTTTTGTATTTGTAATTGCACTATTTATTTAATTGTATTTAATATTTGGTCCAGGGTACGCTCGTTAAAAGGTTTGTTATACTATTATTTTGTCACTTACTTTTTATTACTGCAGCTAAAGCCATACAGCATGGATGCTCAACCTGTGGCCTTCCAGCTGTTGCGGTACTACAAGTCCCATCATGTCTCTGCCTTTGAGAGTCATGCTTGTAACTGTCAGCCTTGCAGTGCCTCATGGGACTTGTAGTTCTGCAACAGATGGAGGGTCATAGATTGAGCACCCATGCCATACAGCTTAATCTAAACAAGCACCAGCCAAAGTCTGGATTGTGAAGAAACTGGAGCATACTGAAGAGGTAATTCCTTTGATCTCTCCTCCAATGAGCAAGCGCTCTGTACTAGGCAAACTTTGCAGTCAACTGCAGTAGAATGTATAGCTTTTATATTTGCTTACAAGTTACTTGTCACAATTAAACAGATCATATAAGCTTACGCTTACACCAGCAAAACAGATATAAAAAAATTATACAAACAAAACTAGGTTGACAGCAATTTTAGAACATGACAACAATACATTTCACTATTAATATTGTGAATAAATCCTAAAAAAAAACAATTTGCATCAATAAATATAATATAAAAATGATCAGAAATAAATATAGACAAAGTTGTACACATACAGGCAATGAAACACTTTTAAAATAAAAAAATGTAATTGATTTCAATGCTCCATTAATTTTAGTAAAAACTAAATGTTTTATTCATATTTATATTATAGATCCACTTCAGTTCCAGAAGATTTACCCCCTTCCTGACCAGGCCATTTTTTGCCAAACAACACTGCATTAATTCAACTGATAATTGCGCAGTTGTGCCACGTTGTACAAAAATAAAATGTACCGTATGTCCTTTTTTTCCCACAAATAGAGCTTTCTTTCATGGTATTTGGTCACCTCTGTGTTTTTTATTTTTTGCGCTATAAACAAAAAACGACCAACCAAAAAATATGTTTTTTGCTTTCTGCTCTAAAACACGTCCAATAAAAAAATGTAAGAAATCAAATTTCTTCATCAGTTTAGGCCAATATGTATTCTGCTACATAGTTTTGGAAAAAAAAAATCCCAATAGGTGTATATTGATTGGTTTGTGCAAAAGTTATACGGTCTACAAACTATGGGATATATTTATGAATTTCTATTTATTTATTTTTACTAGTAATGGACTGCAAATAGACTACCGTTCTGCCTGTGAACAGAAAGATCAGTGGGTGCCGGTGGACATCAGGTCTGCGGGACCAGCTGATCAGCTCCTGCTGTGTAAAATAAGCGGCAGCACGCACTCAAGCCCAAAACCCGAAAGTGCAGAATCACTTGTATATATACGTGATTCTGCGCAGCCCGGCCACTCTCAGTAAGTGTGCTATGGGGCGGTCGGCAAGTGGTTGAAGGTATAATTCTTGCACTTGTCCAAGTGATTATCGGCAGCATTTCCCTGGCATTTCACAGTCACATTAACCTTAATTACAATAGGATAAATGTGAAACAAAATGAAAGGGACCCTTAAAACCAGTTCACCAGGTTCACCAGGTAAAGAGGAACCAACTAATTGGTAGGCAGGCCATTCATAGGGTTTTCCTCACTGGTACCCCCATCTGGGTACCAGTGTGCCAAAGAATCTGTACTCATCAGTACTGTACTGGTATTGGTGCTTTGAAGCAACCCTTATTTTTGAGAGGCTCTCCTCTCAAAGCATCCTATAATGCTAAAGAAGGACTGGTATTAGCATAGCAGGACAGCTTCATGGTAACCTCTCCTTTGTAATGAAAA
Source organism: Lithobates clamitans (assembly GCA_037952925.1). NCBI lineage: Eukaryota > Metazoa > Chordata > Amphibia > Anura > Ranidae > Lithobates > Lithobates clamitans. The sequence goes on along the minus strand of JBBGZY010000758.1, from coordinate 2,028,750 downwards.
TATCAGGCAGCGTGCCCTGCATGCCAAGCCGGTTATTTCTGGGAGTGGATGGACAATGTTTTGTTTAAGAAAATTTTATTAGGAATTTTAAGACATTGTAAGAAACAGAGACTTTACATTTACATCATACCCGTGGTTAAAGTTTGAGGGTTTTTTCATTTTACAGATTTTAGCTAGGTTTTCATTCTCCACAATGTGTAGGAGTCATTGAACTCCATTGAAGAATAAGATATGGGAACAACCGTAACCATTTAAAATGTAAATATTTTTTGTCTTCATTTCGGCATTATCATATCAAAGCCCACACATCCTTTGGCCACTGTATCAAGACACATAGAGGAGAGGAAGAGGAGGTTGTGAATACAGGGATATATTGTGTTGTGGCTTGTCAACATGCCCAGCCCCTGAAGATGTCCTCCTGGACAAAACACATGTAAGGTGGAGTTGGCACCTGTTGACATCACACGCTGCTGCTGGGTGAGGCAGTAGAGGTCTTGTAAGTGTTTTTGCCATCTTTTATATATTTTCACTTATGTAGTTTTAATAAAGAGAATTTCATAATACTCCACACTACCATAATGCTCTGCACACACGATAGGATTTTCTGATGGAAAATGTGTGATAGGACCTTGTTGTTGCAAATTATATATATATATATATATATATATATATATATATATATATATATATATATATATATATATATATGATTTGCTTAAAAAAATTTTTTTAGAAAATTAAAAATTAAAAATTAAAAAAAAAATTAAATCCATGCCTCCAGGACACTCTGCATGTAGATTAGGGGCCAGGAGCATGAATTAGTGGGGCAGCGCCCCTGCGCCCTTAATGGGCAGGCTGCCACTGCTTTTGTAAGCAAGTTTAATTGTACTGGAATGTTTGCTATTCATATGCTTTCAAATATTGTAGGCAATAAAATCTACTGAAAGCCCATAGTCAGTTTTTAATCAAGCTAAATGTACTCTTATGCCAGCCACATGTGTCATTTTTTAATTTGACCTTTTTCAATCTGATCTAATCATTTAATCAGATATATGATTATATTTTCATTGGCTACATGGTTCTGTTGCTATTTTTAATCAAAATTTCAGTTAAAATAAAAAAAGTGAAAGAAACTTTAGTGTTTTTAGCTGATTATTATGCAATCCCCTTTAGGTGGATTTGGAAAGGAACAATTAAAGGATTTACCTGAAAATACAAAAAAATAAAAAATAAAAATAACAAGTTTCTTCAAAAAGGCTCTAAATAACAGAATGACTTTTGTTTTATTTGACCTGAAAAAAAAGAAACTATTTCAAAATGAACATCAGTCAAATATATATTTTATTTTATATTTTCTATATTTTACCTCTCTGCATTATTGTACCATGGGTAATTATAATTGTTCTTAAATGTGCTATGAATATTTAATGACTATTGTACCTTTGTCCTGTAGACATGGAAAATGGAGCTACGCTTGTAAAAAACATTCAGGATTTTTATGGTGCCGCTTGTACACAAAATACTAATTTGATTTCTTTAAAATAACTTAATTTATTACAAGAAATATTTTTAAAAAATCTGTACAATAACCAAGAAACAAATAACTAAAAAAGCATTTCCTTTGAAAGAGTTAATATGCTTTTTAGCTATTTGTCTGTTGGTTGCTGTACTGATGAATTTTATATTTTTTGTAATAAAATATGTATATTTTAAAGAAATCAAATTAGTATTTTGTGTACAAGAAGTACCCTGAAAGTCCTGAATGCCTCTTACAATTGTAACTCCATTAATTATATTTGTTAATAGAACAGTAATTTTCCATCTTCATGACAGATGTTATAAACAACATCAGTTAGTGCCCTTAAAATACATATTTACATACACAAAAGCACACACATATGCGCCCACCCACACCAATGCACACACACACACATGCTGTATATAATATATATATTAGCTCATATATAAGGAATATTATTTTATTTGCTTAGAAAACTAAGTCCAAGGGTGATGGATGGATTTCTTGCTGACAAAGGTCATATAATAATCAAATCATCACTTGCAAAGTTAATATGACATGGATACTGCTTCAAGAAGACATATGATATGTTAAATAATTTTACAATAGCCTTGGGAGAGCAAACACTGTTGTTGATATACATTTGATCTCTTATTTAATTATACTGCTTTGGCATTGTAAAACTAGATTTTGCTCTCCTTTTATGTGATCTTTCACCTATGTAAGAACCAACACCTGGCATCTTTTCAAATACATTTTTTTCTTACATCAGTGGCAAAAGTTAAAAAGGTAACATGAAAAGAAAGATGAAAAAGGAATACTGTTCAAATTGAAGGACGTTAGTTTCAAGTTTCAATCTTGTATCAAAACATCTCCGCCTCATCTTCTTTCTCAGTCATCATAAATGAGAAGTACAAAGAGGTACACAAACATCAGTACAATGCAATGTGTATACTGCTATCCAGAAATCAGAGTTACAAAATTATACCTGACATATCAAAAAACTGATAGTCACATCCTTAAGATTTTCTTCGGTGCGTTCCCATGGACTTCCTTTATTAATAAACCTGACACATAAAAAGCATCTGTATGACTAAAGTGTCAGTTACTCGAAAGGCTGTTTTGATCTTTTCCTTAACTTTTAAAGGGAATATTCTTTTTTTTTTTTTTTTTTTATTTTTTTTTTTTACAGAGACAAGATCTGCTCACTCACTGCCAGTTTTCAAATGACCAGCTCTTGAAGTTTAATTCTAAGTTTTAAATAAATATTGTATGCAAGGCGAATAATTATGATGCTCGAGAGAGATATAATGACATTGATTCTTTTTTATCTAAAAAAATCTCATGCCTGGGGGCTGCAAAGTCTGTATTTTCTGCAGATGTATAAAGGTACATTCTACATATTAAATATGCTAGATGGAAATGACATGAATACATTGCATAATAATTGTACAACTATTGAAATTTATAGAATCCCGAACATGCATTCTACTTTAAAAATTAATAGTCTGGCAAAATGAAAGAAACTTCCTCATTTGAGCATAAAGCCATATGAAGTATTATAACATGGTAGCATAAGTGAACTACCCTCAAAGCTATTATTATTGATTTATATAGCGCATCCTTAAAGCACTGTACATAGAGAGGACATTAAGGGATATAAAACTCTCCTGGAGAAATACCATGGGCTGACAAAACTTGGTAACATAATTTTTGCATATCAGTCCTTTAAGGGCTCATTCATAAATCAACATGTATAAAAAATGTTATACAAAATTGTATTGACATGAGTTAACAACCATCTTTATGATTTTTACCTGCATTGTTTTACTGTGCATTATTTCCTCTGACATCACCTCCCTATCATGTTTGTGGGGAGAGAAACAGAGACAGAGGAGCACATTTAGTTTTTTGTTTTTTTAATTTGGAGAGATATTTTATTGGCCAATGCAGCAAACTTGATCATTGTGATAATATTGGCTATATTAAAAAGGAGTAGGCAGATGAGTTGATTGTGGCAAATCAAACGGTGCTACTGGATGCTTAACCACTTAAAGTGGGGTTCCACCCAAAAAACTAAAATACCTGGAAAAATTCTAAAAAAAAAAACAAAAAAACATTTGGATATTTTTTTTTTCACTTACCTCTAAATGCCTGTTGTTAGGTGGTCCCTCGTAGTCTGCCTGTTCCTTTGCCTGGGCTGGTGACATCACTTCCCCCCAGGCACAGGAAGGGCTCCGCTCTGCTCCCTCCCTCCTGTCAATCATCTGGGACCCATTACAGGTCCCAGGTGATTGAGCGGCCAATCACGGCGCGCGGCGCCGCTCGCGCATGCGCAGTGGGTGCCAGGCTGTGAAGCCACAGCCTGGCTCCCACAGTTGAAATGCCGGCGCCGACGAGCGGAGGGGGGGATGAGCAGGGCTTTGATCCCCCGCATCGCTGGACCCAGGGACAGGTAAGTGTCCAATTAAAAGTCAGCAGCTGCAGTATTTGTAGCTGCTGACTTTTAATTTTTTTTTTTTGACGGCCCCCCTGGGTGGAACTTCTCTTTAAGGACCAAGCCTCTTTCTGAGATTTGGTGTTTAAAAGTTAACCGGTTCCCCACCGGCGCACGCCGATGTACGTTGGCAGAATGGCACAGCTGGGCAAATGGGCATACCTGTCTGTCCCTTTAAATTTGCCACCATGCCATCGCGTGCGCACCAGCCGGGACCTCCAGGAGTCAGGCCGCTGGTCCCGCGGAGTCGATTGCCACAGGGATACCCGCGATCGCCTCATGGAGAGGAAGAACGGGGAGATGCTAATGTAAACAAAGCATTTCTCTGTTCTGCCTAGTGACAGTGTCACTGATCTCTGTTCCCTGTGATCAGGAGCAGAGATCAGTGATGTGTCACATGTAGCCACGCCCCCCCACAGTTAGAATCATGACATACTTAACCCTTACACTGCCCCCTAGTGGTTAACCCCTTCACTGCCAGTGTCATTTACACAGGAATGAGTGCATTTGAATAGCACTGACTGCTGTATAAATGACAATGGTCCCAAAAATGTGTCAAAAATGTCGGATGTGTTTGCCATAATGTCGCAGTCACGATAAAAATCGCTGATCGCCGCCATTACTACTAAAAAAAAATTATTAATAAAAATGCCATAAAACTATCCCCTATTTTGTAAATATTTATTTTCTATAACTTTTGCATAAACCAATCAATAAACGCTTACTGCGATTTTTTCTACCAAAAATATGTAGAAGAATACGTATTGGCCTAAACTGAGGAAAAAAAAATGTTTTTTTTATATATTTTTGGGGGATATTTATTATAGCAATATGTAAAAAAATAATGCGTTTTTTTCAAAATTGTCGCTCTTTTTTTGTTTATAGCGCAAAAAATAAAAACCGCAGGGGTGATCAAATACCACCAAAAGAAAGCTCTATTTGTGGGAAAAAAAGGACGCCAATTTTGTTTGGGAGCCACGTCGCACGACCGGGCAATTCTCAGTTAAGGCGACACAGTGCCGAATCGCAAAAAGTGCTCTGGTCTTTGGCCAGCAAAATGGCCTGGGGCTTAAGTGGTTAAAAACAGGTGTTTTGCTAGAAAATTACTTAGAACCCCCAAACATTATATATATATTTTATTTTCTAAAAGTTTAGAGAATAAAATGACAAATGGCAATATTTTCTGTCACACCGTATTTGCGCAGCGGTCTTACAAGCTCACTTTTTTGGGAAAAAATACACTTTTTTTTAATTAAAAAATAAGACAACAGTAAAGTTAGCCCAATTTTTTTTATATTGTGAAAGATAATGTTACGCAGAGTAAATTGATACCCAACATGTCATGCTTCAAAATTGCACCCGCTCGTTGAATGGCGACAAACTTTTACCCTTAAAATTCTCCATAGGCAACAATAAAATTCTACAGGTTGCATGTTTTGAGTTACAGAGGAGGTCTAGGGCTAGATTTATTGCTCTCGCTCTAACAATCACGGTTATACTTCACGTGTGTGGTTTAAACACCGTTTTCATATGCGGGCGCTACTCGCATATACGTTTGCTTCTGCATGTGAGCTCGGCAGGACGAGGCGCATTTACAATTTTTAATTTTTTTCTTATTTATTTTACTTTTTATTTTTTATTTTTACACTGTTCTTTTTAAAAAATGGTAAACATCCCTTGTAATAGAAAAAAAAAGCATGACAGGACCTTTTAAATATGAGATCTGGGGTCAAAAAGACCTCAGATCTCATATTTAGAATAAAATGCAATACAAAAAAATAAAATAAATGTCATTTGAAAAAAAAAAGTCCCTATAAGAGCTATGGGCAGAAGTGATTTGTTGACGTCGCTTCCGCCCTGCAATGATATGGAAATGGGTGGGCCATCTTCCCCTCACTCATCTCCATGCCTAACAGGGAGAAGAACCCGATCCCCTCTAGCGCTATGGCTGGCTCCGGTAAATGGCGTAGGGCACCAGAGCGTGGCGTGAGGGGCACCCCCTCCCGCTGTGATAAAAGTGATCTTGCGGTGAATCCACCACAGAGACCACTTTTATCTGAAAGCGGACTGCAACCTGAAGAACAAGATACTGGGGTTATGGCAGCTAACTGCTGCCATAACAATGATATTCCTCTTCAAATTAGCAACGTAAAACGATGGTGGGCGGTCCATTGCTTACAAAATGAGAAAGGGCCATTTTAGGCCTTATACTGGAATTTGTGACTTCACCCAGACAAATCATTTGCTTGGACATTTATTGAAAGATACTGTAGGTCTGCAAATGTTTGTAAACTGTTTTGCATACAAGTTCCATGCTATTTTTGTAGAGCATGGATCTTAAACACTTAAAACTCATTGGGGTTGATTTATTAAAGGCAAATAGGTTGTTCACTGTACAAGTGCAGTTGCACTTTGCAAGGGAATTATCTCCAAAAATTACTGAATGAGGTGGAACTCTGCTGACCTCCATTAATTAATCATGTTCAATCAAAAATACAAAACTACTGTTTTTATTATTTTCCTTGAACATGATTGGGTATTCTTGCAAAGTGAAGCTTCACCACATTTATAAAGCTCTGTGAAAAATGCCCTCTCAGAATGTAACTTAATTTGCAAAGTGAACATTATATTTGCCTTTGGTAAATAAACCCCATTATGGTTTTATCTTTTTTTTTAGTTTCTACAACCTTCTAAACAAGTTTAGCAGCACATGGTACTGAGACATGACCTTGAGCTGCAGGACACAACATACAAGAACGCTAGGTCACCTTCAGAGCATCTGCTAGTAACACTTTGATCACTGAGTACACCATCCATAGAGCTAAATATTTTTGTTGTACGCAATCCTATACTTTTGCTATCTTTACACACATATCAACGTCTCCCAGCATATTACACTACCCAGGGCTTTTTTTCTCAGGGAATAGGTGCAGGAACTCCCTCCTTTTCGAATCACCCCTTGTCTCCACCCCTACACACCTCTGAGCACTGGCCTTGGGTTCCACCCCCTACCCACCTCCCAGTACCCTCTCTTCCAGGGAATACAGAACCAAGTAATTTGTACAGAATTTGATACTGATAACAAGAAAATCAATAAAATAGATCCCCTGCAGCCAACAACAATAGATAACCCCCATTCAATAACATATCCCCAGCAACAATAAACCCCCACTAGCAATAATAGATTTCCCAACTGCCAGCAACAATAGACCTCTCCCTCAACAGTAGATCCCTTTCAGCAACAAGTAACCCCCCTCCCTCAACAATAGATCCTCCACCAGCAATAATAAACCTCCCCAGCAACACTAGACCCCCCACAATGATAGATCCCCCAGCGACCATAGATCCCCCAGCAGCCACCATCAGTAGTCCCTCCAGCATACTATAGTACCCCTCACCATTACATACATTCTACATACTGCATTCCCCCCGCGTTCCCACTGAAAAAAAGCCCTGACACTACCTATATCTATTCTCAAGGACAATAAGCAAGATTTTGATGTACCTAAAGAACATACGCTTATACCATGTGCTGCCAAACTTGTTTATTATTTAGTTCTTTATGGTTAAAAAAAATAAATGCCAACCTAAAATGAGCAAGGGCACATGAAAAAGGATGCCATGAAAGTGCTTATGAAGTAGTAACATAAATTACAGTAACTTTAATAAAAGTCACCAAAAACAAAGAAATAGAAAGTAAATCAAAGAACAGTGGTGGTGTTAATAGGCCAAGGGCCTCTTTCCCACAACCCCGGGCTGTGGTTGTGGGGGTCTTATCAGAATCTTGAAGCCCCTTTAACAAGGGGGTCCCCAGACCCTGCCCCTCTTATGTGAATGAGTATGGGGTACATTGTGCCCCTACTCATTCACCAATACAAAGTGTCACATAAAAAAAATTATTAAAAATAAAAAAAAATGTCCCCTGATGTAGATCCAGTCAATCACGCCACCTGCTGCACAGCTGAACCCAAAAAAATGCTGTGATGTGCATGCTGGGTTTGTGACATCAAAAGGGGCAGGGCTAGCCCCACCCCCTTACCTATTTAAGAACTGTCAGACAGAGGAGCAGGCAGTCAGCTGATGAGCCTTCGATGAGAGCGAAGCTCTTTTTTTTTTCAAGTTCGGCGTACCGTGAGCAGTGATGAATGACAATGGATCTACATTGTCGGACATTATTTTTTGATTTTTAAAAAAGGAATTGTCAAAAACGTTTGTGTTTTTTTATGTGACACTTTTTTGGGTGAATGAGTAGGGGTAAAGCACCCACCATGTTGAGGGCATGCGGCCTGGTATGGTTCGGGAGGGGGGGCACTCGCTCGTCTCCTCCCTTTCCTGACCTGCCGGGTTGCATGCTCAGATAAGGGTCTGGTATGGATTTGGGGGAACCCCACACCATTTGGGTTCCCCTCCAAATCCATACCAGACCTGAAGAGCCTGGTATGAATTTGGGGGGGCCCACGCCATTTTTTTCACAATTTTTTTTAGCCGACAATTCTTTATTTTACATTCAGCTGTCAGCGGGGAACCCCGCTGACAGGTGATGACTCATCAGTTGTTAAGGATTCAGTGGTCGGCTTCCTGGCATGCTCCTTAGCAACCAACTATAAACAATTTTGTTTAAAGGGGAAAAATAAAGAAAAACACAAAAAGCAAAACACATAAAAAACGCAACACTTGTGTTTCTGGTGCAACGCGGTTTAACGCAATCTGCTGTGGAAAGAAAAGTCCCCGACCCTTTTCAAAAACGCACCCGCTGAAAAACACTTTAATGTGAATGTGCACCATAGGAAACCATGTTAAATGGACTGTAGTGCATTTCTGCAAATTGCAAAACGCATCAAAAAGCACATAGGTGTGAACATAGGGTTACACTGACAGGCATGATTAAATTACCAGCTTTTTTTATTCATACAAAACCTTTATCCCAATAGGAAAAAAAAGGCTGTTTGATGTAACTGATTATACAGTGTGAGCTGGAGTTTGGCTTCAAATTTTTAGTGTAATTAAATTTGCTAATACATTTTACACTACCCTCCCACATAGACTGATAGTGCTGCTGTCTGTTGTAACACCTGTGTGCATTCCTACAGAGTTGTGTTTCACTTATATACTGTAGGAGGTGTGCTCAGGGCCGGTCCCAGGCGGGTGCACGGGGTGCAGTGCACCCAGACGCCAGAGAGGTGGGGGCGCTGAAGCGCCAGAGTGCTCCCTTCCCTCCTCCTCCTCCCCTCCGTGTCCAGAAGTAGCTCTGTCCGCAGCAGCTCACCGCCGCGGAGCGGCCGCGCCGGCGCCGCTGTGCTTTACATTGCTAGAGCCTGTCCCCCCTCCCTCCTCCTCCTCCTGTCAGAGGAGAGCAGCCGCCGGAGATCGGAGCGGCTGGTCTCTGTGTTGAGAGAGACCAGCCGCGCAGTGACTTCGCTGGGGGGAGTGGGGAGGGGGGGCGGCCCGTGCCTGCAGCCTGACACAGGTTCTCTCTCTCATCCGTTCTCCCGCCTAAGCTGATGCCTGCAGCCTGTCTCGATCTGTTCACGGCTGCACACTGTCCTCTCTAGCTGCTGCCCGGGTGTTAATGTGTCTGTCTGTACTGATAGAGGGAGGTTTGTCCCTGGGGCGGTCTGTGCTAATGGGGGGGTTGTCCTGGGGGGGCGGTCTGTACTAATGGGGGGGTTGTCCTGGGGGGCGGTCTGTACTAATGGGGGGTTGTCCTGGGGGCGGTCTGTACTAATGGGGGGGTTGTCCTGGGGGGCGGTCTGTACTAATGGGGGGGTTGTCCTGGGGGCGGTCTGTACTAATGGGGGGGTTGTCCTGGGGGGCGGTCTGTACTAATGGGGGGGTTGTCCTGGGGGCGGTCTGTACTAATGGGGGGGTTGTCCTGGGGGGCGGTCTGTACTAATGGGGGGGTTGTCCTGGGGGCGGTCTGTACTAATAAGGGGGTTGTCCTGGGGGGGCGGTCTGTACTAATGGGGGGGTTGTCCTGGGGGGGCGGTCTGTACTAATGGGGGGGTTGTCCTGGGGGGGCGGTCTGTACTAATGTGGGGTTGTCCTGGGGGGGCGGTCTGTACTAATGGGGGGGTTGTCCTGGGGGGGCGGTCTGTACTAATGGGGGGGTTGTCCTGGGGGGGCGGTCTGTACTAATGGGGGGGTTGTCCTAGGGGGGCGGTCTGCACTAATGGGGGGGTTGTCCTGGGGGGGCGGTCTGTACTAATGGGGGTGTTGTCCTGGGGGGGCGGTCTGTACTAATGGGGGGGTTGTCCTGGGGGGTCTGTACTAATGGGGGGGTTGTCCTGGGGGGTCTGTACTAATGGGGGGTTGTCCTGGAGGGTCTGTACTAATGGGGGGTTGTCCTGGGGGGTCTGTACTAATGTGGGGTTGTCCTGGGGGGGTCTGTACTAATGGGGGGGTTGTCCTGGGGGGGCGGTCTGTACTAATGGGGGGTTGTCCTGGGGGGGCGGTCTGTACTAATGGGGGGTTGTCCTGGGGGGTCTGTACTAATGGGGGGGGTTGTCCTGGGGGGTCTGTACTAATGGGGGGTTGTCCTGGAGGGTCTGTACTAATGGGGGGGTTGTCCTGGGGGGTCTGTACTAATGGGGGGGTTGTCCTGGGGGGTCTGTACTAATGGGGGGGTTGTCCTGGGGGTCTGTACTAATGGGGGGTTGTGCTGGGGTCTGTACTAATGGGGGGGGTTGTCCTGGGGGGTCTGTACTAATGGAGGGGGAGTTGTCTTGGGGGGGTCTGTACTAATGGAGGGGGGATTTGTCCTGGGGGGTCTGTACTAATGGAGGGATTTGTCCTGGGGGTCTGTACTAATGGAGGGGGGGTTTGTCCTGGGGGGTCTGTACTAATGGAGGGGGGTTGTTCTGGGGGGGTCTGTACTAATGGAGGGGGGTGTTTGTCCGGGGGGTCTGTACTAATGGAGGGGGGGTCCTGGGGGGGCTGTACTAATGGAGGGGGGTTTGTCCTGGTGGGGGGTCTGTACTAATGGAGGGGGGTTTGTCCTGGTGGGGGGTCTGTACTAATGAAGGGGGGATTTGTCCTGTGGGGGTCTGTACTAGTGGAGGGGGGGTTCTCCTGGGGGGTCTGTAGTAATGGAGAGGGTTTGTCCTGGGGGGTCTGTAGTAATGGAGAGGGTTTGTCCTGGGGGGTCTGTACTAATGGAGGGGGAGTTTGTCCTGGGGGGGTCTGTACTAATGGAGGGGGGGTTTGTCCTGGGGGGTCTGTACTAATGAAGGGGGGATTTGTCCTGTGGGGGTCTGTACTAGTGGAGGGGGGTTCTCCTAGGGGGTCTGTACTAATAGAGGGGGGTTTGTCCTGGGGGTCTATACTAATAGAGGGGGGTTTGTCCTGGGGGTCTGTACTAATGGAGGGGGTTGTCCTGGGGGGGTCTGTACTAATGAAGGGGGGCTTTGTCCTGGGGGGATCTGTACTAATGGAGGGGGGGTTGTCCTGGTGGGGGTCTACTAATGGAGTGGGGGTGGTTTGTCCTGGGGGGGTCTATACTGATGAAGGGGGGTCTGTACTGAGAGAGGGGTTTATACTTAGTGGGGGTCTATACTTAGTGGAGGGAGGTCTGTACTGAGGGGTGACTAAAGTTGGTGGAAGGAGGGTGACACCATCTAATACCGCACCTGGTGACACCAACCCTAGTGACGTCACTGCAGCTGCAGGCTCTTCTTTCGCCTCTTCCCCTCCCTCTCCCTCTCCTCCGCACGTGCACTGCTATACTAGTGAGCGGCGCTGGCCAGCACAGCCTCCCACTATGTTTCTTCCCCCGCCTTCATATCAGCCAGGGAAAAATAGAATAGAAAAAGGAGAAGAGGATTGTGGGACATGTAGTCCCGAGGACTGGCAGCCCCACTGTAACACGGAAACTGCAGTCCACACAGCAGGCTCAGCTGAATGGGAGAGAGAGAGATACAGGAGCCAGAGGGAAAGCCACACAGCCTGGTGCCATCCCTGGCGGAGAAAGGAATGGAGTCATTGCCAGAATACAGATCTGGGTGCTACCCAGCGGAGTCACCACGGGCAATTCAGAGTGAGCTTACTCCTGATCAGAGGAACCATCGCTGGGTCAGGTGAGAGGGCCAATCGGCCATTATCTACTAATGTCCATAGGAACTGCAGTCTCTGACCATCTCCTGTATTATATCTGCAGTCTCTGACCTTCTCTTGTATCATGTCTGCAGTCTCTGACCATCTCCTGTATTATATCTGCAGTCTCTGACCTTCTCTTGTACCATGTCTGCAGTCTCTGACCTTCTCTTGTATCATATCTGCAGTCTCTGATCATCTCCTGTACCATGTCTGCAGTCTCTGATCATCTCCTGTACTATGTCTACAGTCTCTGATCATCTCCTGTACCATGTCTGCAGTCTCTGACTGTCTCTTGTATCATGTCTACAGTCTCTGACCATGTCCTCTACTATGTCTGCAGTATCTGACCATCTCCTGTATTATATCTGCAGTCTCTGACCTTCTCTTGTATCATGTCTGCAGTCTCTGACCATCTCCTGTATCATGTCTGCAGTCTCTAATCATCTCCTGTACTATGTCTGCAGTCTCTGATCATCTCCTGTACTATGTCTGCAGTCTCTGATCATCTCCTGTACTATGTCTGCAGTCTCTGACCATCTCCTGTATTATATCTGCAGTCTCTGACCTTCTCTTGTACCATATCTGCAGTCTCTGACCTTCTCTTGTATCATATCTGCAGTCTCTGATCATCTCCTGTACCATGTCTGCAGTCTCTGATCATCTCCTGTACTATGTCCACAGTCTCTGATCATCTCCTGTACCATGTCTGCAGTCTCTGACTGTCTCTTGTATCATGTCTACAGTCTCTGACCATGTCCTCTACTATGTCTGCAGTCTCTGATCATCTCCTGTACCATGTCTGCAGTCTCTGATCATCTCCTGTACTATGTCTACAGTCTCTGATCATCTCCTGTACTATGTCTGCAGTCTCTGACTGTCTCTTGTATCATGTCTACAGTCTCTGACCATGTCCTCTACTATGTCTGCAGTCTCTGATCATCTCCTGTACCATGTCTGCAGTCTCTGATCATCTCCTGTACTATGTTTACAGTCTCTGATCATCTCCTGTACCATGTCTGCAGTCTCTGATCATCTCCTGTATTATGTCTGCAGTCTCTGATTATCTCCTGTACCATGTCTGCAGTCTCTGTTCATCTCCTGTACTATGTCTGCAGTCTCTGATCATCTCCTGTACTATGTCTGCAGTCTCTGATTATCTCCTGTACCATGTCTGCAGTCTCTGTTCATCTCCTATACTATGTCTGCAGTCTCTGATCATCTCCTGTATTATGTCTGCAGTCTCTGATCATCTCCTGTACCATGTCTGCAGTCTCTGATCATCTCCTGTACCATGTCTGCAGTCTCTGTTCATCTCCTGTACTATGTCTGCAGTCTCTGATCATCTCCTGTACTATGTCTGCAGTCTCTGATCATCTCCTGTATTATGTCTGCAGTCTCTGATCATCTCCTGTACCATGTCTGCAGTCTCTGATCATCTCCTGTACCATGTCTGCAGTCTCTGATCATCTCCTGTACTATGTCCGCAGTCTCTGATCATCTCCTGTACCGTGTCTGCAGTCTCTGACCGACTTCTGTACTATGTCTGCAGTCTCTGATCATCTCCTGTATTATGTCTGCAGTCTCTGATTATCTCTTGTACCATGTCTGCAGTCTCTGTTCATCTCCTGTACTATGTCTGCGGTCTCTGATTATCTCCTGTACCATGTCTGCAGTCGCTGTTCATCTCCTGTACTATGTCTGCAGTCTCTGATCATGTCCTGTATTATGTCTGCAGTCTCTGATCATCTCCTGTACCATGTCTGCAGTCTCTGACCATCTCCTGTATTATATCTGCAGTCTCTGACCTTCTCTTGTACCATGTCTGCAGTCTCTGACCATCTCCTGTACTATGTCTACAGTCTCTGTCCAGCTCTTGTATCATGTCTGCAGTCTTTGACCATATCCTGTATTATGTCTGGGGACTCTTTCTAACAGAAGCCCTCTCTGTGTGGATCAGAGAGTCTCCCCTCCAGGTCTCATTAGTGTTCTCTCTTCCTGTATTTTCTTTATTGTTAAGAGATCATGGGAGGATTTCAGGGTAACAAAGACTTCTTAGGGGAGCAGGTCTGTATTTGAGTCGTTGCCATAGAATCATTTGTAAAGGGGTGGAGTTGGTAAGATGACCACGCCCATGTGGGGGCGCCAGAAATATTTCTGCACCCAGGCGCCAGTGACCCTAGGATCGGCCCTGGGTGTGCTACTGGCCAGATCACTAGATAAAAATAGAGTGGAAATAAAGCCAAAGAAAAGAAAACGGATACAGCCACCACATCTAGTGATTTGTAAGCTGCAAAAAAATACATTTTGGTTTAATACCCCTTTAACTGCTTGTTTATATCTAGGGTACCATGCAGAGCAGTTTAACATACCCTGCTGAGTTTTCCAGAGTTCAGCTTTAAACAAGTAGTTAAAAAATAAAAACACACATGCAGAATATATGCTTTTGCTGTTGCTGTTGAAAGATGTGTTTCAAATAATGGTGATTTAATAACCAGGTTGTGTTTTTCAGATTAAAAATTACATAAGCAGTACAGTTTAACTTTATCTGTTTTACAGCTAATGCCTTAATAGCTGTTTGACTGAAAATCAGAAAACTGATATTTCATTGATTTTTTTGTGAGAAAGGATCAATCTATTTTTGTGCTAAAATTTACTTAATTGTGCTTTTTGATCCAGAAGGCCCACTAACCAAGCATAGGTTTGTGGTGAGGGTGAACATTAACTTGGTTGCTCTCAACTCTGTTAAAGAAGGCACACTAAAAATGAGATGAGCAGGGATGAGGTTTGAATTTGCTGCTACCGTGGGTTTAAGGTGGATTCAGCATGTTTGAAATTGCAGTTCTCCAAAGCAGCAGATATTCCAATGCTGGGATTCCATGGGCCCTCTGAAGGCTTACCACTGGAGTCCTTAACCCATACAGGTACCTTGACACCAGAGTGTCCCACTACAACTGAACATTGCACATCTGAGTCACTAGTCTGGGTACTAGAAACTGCTTTGCATTTTGACAGCCACCCAGGTCTTTCCAAGGCACTGGTTACTCAACCTGGTCCCTTAACATGCCTTGAGTTGCAAAGATTATGTCTGCATTAGGGAAAAGTAAGTGCAGTTATCAAATTCAGAGTGGGTGTCTGAACCACTGGGCTTTTGTACAATAGATGCAAATGGCTGCTAAAGGAACTTAGACAAGGTGGCTGTAGTAATCTCAAACCATACACGTAACCCATGCTAGAGATGCACCAAATGTGGAGACTGAGTGTTATCAGACTCAACAGCAGGCAAGAGCTGAATCCTAGTACTGAAAAACTGGCTGGGCAAAAGTCATTGGATCAGCAGAGGCAGGCCAGGAAGCAAGGCACAGGAATGGCAGAGGCAGGCTGAGCAATGGGCACAGAATTAGGTGAAGGCTTAGTGGCAAGCACAGGATCAACAGAGGCAGCCTGGGCAGCAGACCCAGGACTGGCAGATGCAGGTAGGGCAGCAGGCACAGGGTTGTCATAGCCAGGCTGGATCTGCACATGATCCACAGAGATAGGCTGGGCAGCAGGCACAGGATCAGCAAAGGAAGGCTGGGCAGCAGGCATAGGATCATCAGAGGCAGGCTGGCCAGCAGCCACAGGCTCAGCAGAGGCAAGCTGGGCACCAGACACAAAATCAGCAGGCATAGGACAAGCAGTGACAGGCTGGGCAGCAGATATAGGATCAGCAGAGGCATCCTGGACAGAAGGGATGGGCGAACGGTTCGGCCCGAGCATACATTTGGGTGAGACTTTGGTTGTTCAGAAGTTTGGCGAACAACGAACAATATGCTAGTTTTCTGGGGGAGTGGGGGGTGGGAGCGTTCCCTCCTAGATGATGAAGATTTGTCCACATTAATGAGCCATATTACTACATGGTATCGCTACATTGATTACATCTTCATCATCTGGGAGGGACCTGTGGACATGCTTGATGCTTTCATGTTGGCTATCAATAAGAACCCTTTTAACCTAAACTTTACTATGTCCTATAGTAAAGACATGATCATGTTCATGGCCGTCAAAATTATAAAAAAACTGGCACTCTTTCAAGTGGTTTATTTCGTAAGCCCACTGTAGGGAACAGCATTCTCCATGCATCGAGTGCGTATCCCAAACCTCTCATACAGTCTATCCCATACAGTCAGTACTTAAGACTGAGAAGAAATTGTTCAACAGAGACCACATTTCTCTTAGAAGCCTATCATTTAAAAATGAGACATTTAGATTGTGGCTACTCTCTCACATGCCTCAAAAAGGCTTTCAGACATGCCAGTAATCACAGTAGAAACAGCCTCCTCTTCCCCAGCCATCCAAAAGAAAGTACTAAACCTCTAACTTCACGTATCATAACGCAGTATAACAATCAACATAAAACACTCAGGAAAGCATTGGAAAAACATTGGCATATACTAACAATTGACCCATTGTTGAGTCCACATATACTATCGCACTCCACAATCACCTACCGTAGATCTAAACAAAAGATCAGCTAGTCCAAAGCGAGTTAGTGGGCACTTTTAGATCTGACCCTTGTAAAAATGTAGGGACATTCACCTGTGGTGGATTTCGCTATATGAACACCCATGCAGACATAGTATTACCCAATGGTCAGTTACTCCCTTGCCAGTGTGGCAGATTTTACAGTGGCAAAACTAAGTTGGAATTTCGCAGACGTGCTAGGCGGCATGTTATCAGCATGTTGACGGCAAACCCAGAACTCCCTCTTGGGAGACGTTTGCTGTCACCATACTGGCATATGCCCTAGTTTCCATTTTTTAATATTGGATCGTATCCATCAAAATTCAAGAGGAGGATATATATTTTGTGTGTTGTAATAGCTTGCAAAATGTACTGATATCTATACCTGTATTGCTGTGTTTTTTTCCGAGCCAGGCTTACATGCTTTTCTGTTTTTTTGTTTTTTACTTACCATGTATACATCTGAGACCCTTTTTCATGTCGGTAGTCCTATAATCCCTTGAGGTCAAGTTTAACAACGTCCAGTCACATGCTTTCTCCCCTCCCCTTGTTGCTCCTGTTTGTTGTTTTTATTCTCAGCTGCTGCTTAGTGTCAGGTCTATTGGCGTCTCTGCGTTGTTATGATCTAATCTTGTCTGCCCCCCCAGCAACTCCCTGTCCCTCCCCCTCCCGTGCATTACTAGTGTGTATGCCTATGTGAGGGGGCCATGGTTCTAACCTTTATGTGATGCCCGCTGCCTATGTGTGATGCCGCCACTGCCTGTCTCCCTTTTTCCCGTGTGATGGGGACTGTATTGGAGGTTTCCTCCGTCACCTCCGGGCTCCTCCCTTTCTTAGTGCAGATTATGCATAATTATATACATGGGAGGAGGCCACCTATGTTGTGAATGTGATTGGAGCCGCCCCTCTGCTCGGTGACATCTTTGAGCCACTGGGATTTCTGTGTATTTGTGTGTGGCAATCCCCACCCATTTTTGCCTTCACCGTACTTCCCATTGGCTGATCCGATACTTCTGGCTATTGGCGCTGCACACGACACGCGCCGCTTAGTGCTCATGCGCGGGCGTCACCTCTGTGGCCATTTAATGAGGAAGCTGTCTTCCTCTCACTCGCTACCACCTTCGCTGCACCGCATATGGTGCTCTGTTTGGGACCAGATTGCCCGTTTTGTTTGGCCCACCCAAGGTCAGTATGGCTACATTCTGCATATGTCCCCTATAGGCCTTGGATGCATTGCTGCATCTTAAGCAAATTGGCTGTTATACATAGGGCTTTGCCTGGATAGTTTATATTCACGGACCGGGCAAGAAGGGCGTTAATCAGAGAGGCAGCACAGAGACCTAAGGTAACCCTGGAGGAGCTGCAGAGTTCCAAAGCAGAGACTGGAGTATCTGTACATAGGACAACAATAAGCCGTACGCTCCATAAAGTTGGGCTTTATGGTAGAATGGCCAGAAGAAAGCCATTACTTTCAGCAAAAAACAAAATGGCACGTTTTGAGTTTGCGAAAAGGCATGTGGTAGACTCCCAAAATGTATGGCGGAAGGTGCTCTGGTCGGATGAGACTAAAATTGAACTTTTTGGCCATCAAAGAAAACGCTATGTTTGGCGCAAACCCAACACATCACATCACCCAAAGAACACCATCCCCATAGTGAAACATGGTGGTGGCAGCATCATGCTGTGGGGATGTTTTTCAGCGGTCAGGACTGGGAAACTGGTCAGAGTTGAGGGAAAGATGGATGGTGCTAAATATGGGGATATTCTTGAGCCAAACCTGTAAGTCTCTGTGTGTGATTTGAGTCTAGGAATAGAAAATCTGTGGCCAGACTTAAAGATTGCTGTTCACAACTGCAAAACCATCCAACTTGAAGGAGCTGGAGCAGTTTTGCAAGGAGGAATGGGCAAAAATCCCAGTGGTAAGATGTGGCAAGCTCATAGAGACTTATCTAAAGTGACTTGGAGCTGTGATAGCCGCAAAAGGTGGCTCTACAAAGTATTGACTTTAGGGGGGTGAATAGTTATGCACATTGACCTTTTCAGTTATTTTGTCCTATTTTTTGTTTGCTTTACAATAAAAAAAACATATTCAAAGTTGTGAGCATGTTCTGTATATTAAATGATACAAATCCTCAAACAATACATGTTAATTTGAGGTTGTGAGGCAACAAAACATGAAAAATGCCAAGGGGGTGAATACTTTTGCAAGACACTGTATCATCTAAATCCACTAACTATGACTTTGAACTAAATACAGTCAGGTCCATAAATATTGGGACATCGACACAATTCTAATCTTTTTGGCTCTATACACCACCACAATGGATTTTAAATGAAACAAACAAGATGTGTTTTAACTGCAGACTTTCAGCTTTAATTTGAGGTTATTTACATCCAAATCAGGTGAACGGTGTAGAAATTACAACAGTTTGTATATGTGCCTCCTACTTTTTAAGGGACCAAAAGTAATGGGACAGATTAACAATCATCCATCAAATTTTCACTTTTTAATACTTGGTTGCAAATCCTTTGCAGTCCATTACAGCCTGAAGTCTGGAACGCATAGACATCACCAGACGCTGGGTTTCATCCCTGCTCTGCCAGGCCTCTACTGCAACTGTCTTCAGTTCCTGCTTGTTCTTGGTTCATTTTCCCTTCAGTTTTGTCTTCAGCAAGTGAAATACACGCTCAATCGGACTCAGGTCAGGTGATTGACTTGGCCATTGCATAACATTCCACTTCTTGCCCTTAAAAAACTCTTTGGTTGCTTTTGCAGTATGCTTCGGGTCATTGTCCATCTACACTGTGAAGCACCGTCCAATGAGTTCTGAAGCATTTTGCTGAATATGAACAGATAATATTGCCCGAAACACTTCAGAATTCATCCTGCTGCTTTTGTCAGCAGTCACATCATCAATAAATACAAGAGAACCATTTCCATTGGCAGCCACACATGCCCACGCCATGACACTACCACCACCATGCTTCACTGATGAGGTGGTATGCTTTGGATCATGAGCAGTTCCTTTCCTTCTCCATACTCTTCTCTTCCCATCACTCTGGTACATGTTGATCTTGGTCTCATCTGTTCATAGGATGTTGTTCCAGAACTGTGAAGGCTTTTTTAGATGTTGTTTGACAAACTCTAATCTGGTCTTCCTGTTTTTGAGGCTCACCAATGGTTTACATCTTGTGGTGAACCCCCTGTATTCACTCTTCTCTTGATTGTTGACTTTGACACACATACACCTACCTCCTGAAGAGTGTTCTTGATCTGGCCAACTGTTGTGAAGGGTGTTTTCTTCACCAGGGAAAGAATTCTTTGGTCATCCACCACAGTTGTTTTCCGTGGTCTTCTGGGTCTTTTGGTGTTGCTGAGCTCACCGGTGCGGTCTTTCTTTTAAAGGATGTTCCAAACTGTTGATTTGGCCACACTTAATGTTTTTGCTATCTCTCTGATGGGTTTGTTTTGTTTTTTTAAGCCTAATGATGGCTTGCTTCACTGATAGGTACAGCTCTTTGGATCTCATATTGATAGTTGACAGCAACAGATTCCAAATGCAAATAGCACACATGAAATGAACTCTAGACCTTTTATCTGCTCCTTGTAAATGGGATAATGAGGGAATAACACACACCTGGCTATGGAACAGTTGAACAGCCAATTGTCCCATTACTTTTGATCCCTTAAAAAGTGGGAGGCACATATACAAACTGTTGTAATTCCTACACCGTTCACCTGATTTGGATGTAAATACCCTCAAATTAAAGCTGAAAGTCTGCAATTAAAGCACATCTTGTTCGTTTCATTTCAAATCCATTGTGGTGGTGTATAGAGACAAAAAGATTAGAATTGTGTCGATGTCCCAATATTTATGGACCTGACTGTATGCACGGCGTGTCTAACTTCCATTTCAAATATCTAGCATTTATGTCTTTTGATCATTATACATACCATTTAAATTTATCAACTATGATTTTGAACTAAATATGCATGGCACCTTTGACTCCCATTTCAAATATCTAGCACCAAATGTTTTTTCTCTATCTTAATGCTGCCTATGTTTCTTATACGGCTATATATCTAAAAGCACTGTATTTATGAAACATGTGCTCTCTCTTAGGGTCTTTGTTCACATTTTGGGCACTGGTCGACACTAGGGATGAGCCCGATGTTTGAGTCGAGCGTAAGTTCGACTCGAACATTGGGTGTTCGCCTGTTTGCCGAACAGCGAACAATATGTTCGCGGCAAATTCGAAAGCTGCCGGAACACCGTTAAAGTCTATGGGACACTAACATGAAAAAAAGTGCTAATTTTAAAGGGTTATATGCAAGTTGTTGTCATAAAAAGTGTTTGGGGACCCGGGTACTGCCCCAGGGGACATGTATCAATGCAAAAAAAAGTTTTGAAAACAGCCGTTTTTTCAGGAGCAGTGATTTTAATAATGTCTAAAGTGAAACAATAAAAATGAAATATTCCTTTAAATATCATGCCTGGGGGATGTCTATAGTAGGCCTTTAAAGTGGCACAGTTTTCCTCTGTTTAGAACAATACCACAGTAACATTTCTAAAGGAAAAAAAGTCATTTTTTTGTAACGGGTACATTGTACCCCTACCAATTTACAAAAAAAATTGTCAAACATAGTAAAAATGACAGGAGACACTTATGACAAGTCCTTTATTAAAAAATAAAAATGTCCCACAATGTAAATCCATCTCATGCTGCCTGACGAACCGAAATAAGAAAAAAAAGCGCAACAGCTCCGCCTCCATGGGAGGCTCCCGCACACATGTCCATGTGTACGCTTTGTCTCAATGACAGCTGTTATATAGCTGAGGATGGGGCCACCCAGTAACATAAACGAGTGACCCCGCCCCCTCTGTCACCAGAAGTGCGCAGTGTGCGGGCGCCTCCCATGGAGGCCATTATTGGACACTACCATTCCTGGCTCCAGCTGGCATGGTGTGAACCATCTCTGGGCCTGTCCCTGCAGAGCCGCAAGAATCTTTGCTCCGGTGTAGTTCTTGTCCCCTAAACACACCAGGTGAAGCACTGAATGGCACCTTTTAGCCTGACTCATGGAATAGCCCTTTGAACGCTTAGGGGGTACCTGATGTTCATAGGACAATTCTGCAGAGGAGGGCATGGAGGTGGCGGAGGAGGAGGAGGCGGTAGAGCTCACAGGTCTGGCATCATCACCACCAGCTGTATGGAGACGTGGGGGCACAACAAGCTGCAGCACCGAGCCCTGTCCTGCATCCTTTCGATTTGCAAGCAGCGTTACCCAGTGTGCAAAATTTTGTAAACAAAATATATCGTCCCTGCCCATGCTTGCTGGACCACAAGTCAGCAGAAAATTTTACGGCTGACTGCCTTGCCCAACGATACCAGAACATTCCCCTCCCTGATGGTAGAGAGATGGAACGGCCTTACATGAAAAGTAGTCTCGACTAAAATCCTGCCATTGTGGTACCGCACATTGTGCAAATTCACGGAAGGGGCAGAATCCATCAGGCTAAAAGGCAGAAGTTGGAGAGCCAACAGGTTTGACAAACTTGCATTTAGATGCTGGGCATGTGGGTGGCAGGGGCTGTATTTTTTTTCCACTGCAGCAGATGGGGCAGAGAAATTTGCCAGCTACAGTCTACAACTGGTGGTGTGCTGGTGGCAGATGTGCTGCTAGGACCTGGGACACCCTGTGCTATACCATCATCCCTGTCAGTGGAGGCTGCTGAGAGGTAATGACTCAGTATATCAGGGTCAGACTGAAGTGGGTAAAAAGGAGGAGGGACAAATTTGTGCCCCTTTTGTGTGGCTTTTAGGTGCTCTTGCCAACGGGCTGAGCACGGCCGACTTTGATATTGACTGGACTCTGGGCAAAAATTTTCTTGGCCCCCCCCATGCAATTTCACTCTCCACCTGCTATGAGACATACAATAAATAGCAGTTAGACTCAAAATCAATGTACTGTATCAGATCAGGCAGCGATTGCGATTAGTTGCCAGAGGTTACAGCATATCATTACCGCTCACTGACTAGTTGCTAGAGGTTACAGCACACAATACGGCTCACTGATTAGTTGCCAGAGGTTACAGCCCATGGTTTCTGCTTGTTGATTGGTTGCTAGAGATTACTGTACAGTAATACTGCTTACTGATTGGTTGCTAGAGGTTACAGCACATGGTTTCTGCTTGTTGATTGGTTGCTAGAGATTACTGTACAGTAATACTGCTTACTGATTGGTTGCTAGAGGTTACAGCACATCATCTCCTCGCTGTCTGCACACATTGACTGGGGAAGTGAGCAGACCCATCAATAGACAGAAAACTCCTAGGGATCCTAGAATTCCTGGGATCAGTGGCAGTACTGGGGGGAGGGGAGGGTGTGATCAATGGCAATGCTTATTTTTTTTTACCGACTACCAATATAAAGAGGAGTTTCAACACTGGCCACCAATGTAATAGGGGTTTACACTGACCACTAATGTAGTAGAAGCATTTACAGTAACCACCAATGTAAGGAGGTTTTTACACTGACCACTAATGTAAGGGGGACCTTCACACTGGCCACTAGTGTGAATGAAAGAATTTTACACCAAGCACCAATGTAATGAGAAGATTTACACTGACCACCAATCTAACTGAGACATTTAGCCTGCGTTCACATTTGAGTGTGTTGGGAATGCATGCAAAATCGCTTTCCTGACACCACAGAAACATGCTGCCCTTTAGCAGATACACTGCAGTGCCTCACGCATCTGCTGACATGTGCCTTGGCACCGTGTGATTTTGAAAAAGAGTTAGGGACTTTCTTCCACTTTTCTAGCGCATAGAGCAGCCTATTGAAATGAATGGGCTGCCTTAAATGCTACCTACATCTTTATCCACCCTGTCAGTACATCTTTGCATCCGAAAACCCATGCTAACCTCTGCACCCCAAACCTCCACCATCCTCTTCACTCCAACCCCCCCCCCCCCTTTAACTCTACCTGCCTCCTCTGCTCATCTTTGCATTCACCTTCCTTACCTCTATACATCCCCTCCTTGCTCACCTGTGCAACTCAAACTGTAATTCCTTCTCTGCATAACTCTACGCACCCAACAATTTGCCTAACTTTGCAGAACAGGTGGATGTTAGGCTTAATGACCACAGTTGCAGGCAGGACTTTCAAGCATGCCCTTTTACCTCCCCAGTGGGCAGCATTCAGTATAGGTGATGGTGGATATGACCTCTCAGGAGGGCATGAGATACATATGAATGCTGCCTTTATTTACATATCAATGCTGCTGGCCACCACTATTTACATATGAATGCCGGTTATTTACATGTATAGGGTCTGCAGGTGAGTCATCTGTACATATCAATAGGGCAGAGTTGGGCAGCATTAGTGGCAGCACTTCACACTGAGATATTGGGACACAGCACAGGACTAAAATTTCAAGGGACAAGGGAATTTAAACCAGGATTGTTGGCAAGAATGAGGCAGCTGCTTTGGGCCCCACAACAATGACAGGGCCCAGGGCAGCTGCCCCTTTTGCCCTGCCTTAAAGACGGCCCTGGGGCTGAGTGGTTGGATGTTAAATGCCTTGTTAAACATGTGGTACCCAAATGGTTGGTGTTTTTGCCATGTTTGATGTGGCTGAGACACAGTTTGCAGATAGCAACAGCGCGATCTGCTGCAGATGTGCTGAGAAAGGCCCAGACAGCTGAGCTGAACAGCTGCAGAATGTGATGGAATAGGGTTCCTGCTCTCTACTCCTTCTTGATGTCGGTCTCCTTGGGGTTGTGCCGTCTCCCCTTCAGTTTCCTCCTCTGCTCTATCCGGCACCCAAGTCGCATCAGTGACCTTATCATCATCATCATCATCTCCATCTCCTTCATCTTCATCATTATCACTGGAGACAACTTGGCAATATGCTGAGACTTGGGGCACATGAATGCCAATTTGTCTACCGGTGTTCCTCCTTCTCTCTAGGCTCATGTTCCTGTCCTCCTCAACCTTAGAACCAACATCTGAATCCAGTAATGGCTGGGCATCATCAAGGAGCAAGTGTCTGATGCTGTGGTCAAATAACTCAGCTGACTCATCAATGGCTGATGTTGGGGCTATGGCAGGAATAGATGTGGACAATGAGGCGGGTTTATCCACTCTGGCAACTGCAGGGGACTGCACACTTGTCTCTGCTTGCGTGACAGAGGATGAGGAAGGTTTAGTAAGCCAGTCCACCACCTCCTCTGCATGCTGTGGCTGGATAGCACGGGCAAACTCACTAAACAGAGGAAATGATGCCATGCCTGAGGAGTGACCACCACGTCCACCTTTGCCTGTGGACACATTTGTTGCTGGCCCCCTTACAGTGCCAAGGGAACATCTGCCTCTCCTTGTTGTCCTCCCAGGCATTATTGGGGCCCAGTGTGAACAAATCTCTTATCACCTACTGGGTTTTGTAGCTGATGGGTCTGAAGTTGTCCACCCCAGTCTGCAGGACCTATCAGGCAGATGTTGGTAGCTGGGTGTTAGCTCCCTCGATTTCCCTGCACAAGCTATCTATTTACATAACATTTTTTGGACAACTATCTACTCTGCTAACTGCTGAATTTAAAAATACTGTATCTATAACATTACTGAATTTGTAGCATATATGTGATATTATAATGTCACTCTGCCACTAAATTTTGAAAAAAGCACATGCCTAAATGTGGAGAACAAAAACAGTGAGAATAAGGCCAAATGTTTAAAAATTTATAGATACTGAGGAGAAGATTTAGATTTTGGTGCAGCTGTGCATGGTAGCAAATCAGCTTCTTAATTTGACTTGTTCAATTAAAGGGGATGTAAACCTTTGTGGTTTTTCACCTCAATGCATTCTATGCATTGAGGTGAAAAACCTCTTGCAGTGCAGCAGCCCCCCAGTGCCCCCGTTTTACTTACCTGAACCCTCTTTTTCTAGCCAGTGTTTTGTGTCCTGATTGGCTAGATTGATAGCATGGACGCCGAATGCTGGACTCGGGAGTGTGCCCGCAAGGTAACCCCCTGGGGAGAGCGCTTCTCCTAGGGGGTTATCTGATGCGGGAAGGTGCTGAGAAAGCTGCCGGGGAACCCCAGAAGAGGATCTTCGGGGCCAATCACTTTAACCACTTGACGACCGCCTCACGCCGATGTACGTCGGCAAAGTGGCACGGACAGGCAAAATCACGTACAGGGTACGTGATTTGCCTTCCGCGGGTGGGGGGTCCGATCGGACCCCCCCCGGTGCCCGAGGCGGTCGTCTTTTGTCCAGCGGCGATCGGTGATGAGGGGGAGACCATCCGTTCGTGGCCCCCCCCTCGCGATCGCCGCCGGCCAATGGAATCATTCCTTTGCTGCTGTATGCTAAACAGCAGCAAAGGAAATGATGTCATCTCTCCTCGGCTCGGTAATTTCCGTTCCGGCCCGAGGAGAGAAGACTTCACTGTGAGTGCACCAAACACTACACACACAGTAGAACATGCCAGGCACACAAATCACCCCGATCCCCCCCCCGATCGCCCCCCAATCCCCCCCCAATCACCCCCCCCCCCCTGTCACAAACTGACACCAGCAGTTTTTTTTTTTTTTTTTTTTTTTATGATTACTGCATAGTGTCAGTTTGTGACAGTGACAGTGTTGGGACAGTTAGTATTACCCCCCTTTAGGTCTAGGATACCCCCCTAACCCCCCCTAATAAAGTTTTAACCCCTTGATCACCCCCCGTCACCAGTGTCGCTAAGCGATCATTTTTCTGATCGCTGTATTAGTGTCGCTGGTGACGCTAGTTAGTGAGGTAAATATTTAGGTTCGCCGTCAGCGTTTTATAGCGTCAGGGACCCCCATATACTACCTAATGAATGTTTTAACCCCTTGATTGCCCCCTAGTTAACCTTTCCACCACTGATCACCGTATAACCGTTACGGGTGACGCTGGTTAGTTAGTTTATTTTCTATAGTGTCAGGGCACCCGCCGTTTATTACCGAATAAAGGTTTAGCCCCCCGATCGCCCGGCGGTGATATGCGTCGCCCCAGGAAGCGTCAGATTAGCGCCAGTACCGCTAACACCAACGCACGCAGCATGCGCCTCCCTTAGTGGTATAGTATCTGTACGGATCAATATCTGATCCAATCAGATCTATACTAGCGTCCCCAGCAGTTTAGGGTTCCCGAAAACGCAGTGTTAGCGGGATCAGCCCAGATACCCGCTAGCACCTGCGTTTTGTGCCTCCGCCCGGCCCAGCCCAGCCCACCCAAGTGCAGTATCGATCGATCACTGTCACTTACAAAACACTAAACGCATAACTGCAGCGTTCGCAGAGTCAGGCCTGATCCCTGCGATCGCTAACAGTCTTTTTGGTAGCATTTTGGTGAACTGGCAAGCACCAGCCCCAGGCGTCAGGTTAGCGCCAGTACCGCTAACACCCACGCACGCAGCATACGCCTCCCTTAGTGGTATAGTATCTGAACGGATCAATATCTGATCCGATCAGATCTATACTAGCGTCCCCAGCAGTTTAGGGTTCCCAAAAACGCAGTGTTAGCGGGATCAGCCCAGATACCTGCTAGCACCTGCGTTTTGCCCCTCCGCCCAGGCGAGCCCAGCCCACCCAAGTGCAGTATCGATCGATCACTGACACTTACAAAACACTAAACGCATAACTGCAGCGTTCGCAGAGTCAGGCCTGATCCCTGCGATCGCTAACAGTTTTTTTGGTAGTATTTTGGTGAACTGGCAAGCACCAGCCCCAGGCAGCGTCAGGTTAGCGCCAGTACCGCTAACACCCACGCACGCAGCATACACCTCCCTTAGTGGTATAGTATCTGATCGCATCAATATCTGATCCGATCAGATCTATACTAGCGTCACCAGCAGTTTATGGTTCCCAAAAACGCAGTGTTAGCGGGATCAGCCCAGATACCTGCTAGCACCTGCGTTTTGCCCCTCCGCCCGGCCCGGCCCAACCCACCCAAGTGCAGTATCGATCGATCACTGACACTTACAAAACACTAAACGCATAACTGCAGCGTTTGCAGAGTCAGGCCTGATCCCTGCGATCGCTAACAGTTTTTTTGGTAGTATTTTGGTGAACTGGCAAGCACCAGCCCCAGGCAGCGTCAGGTTAGCGCCAGTACCGCTAACACCCACGCACGCAGCATACACCTCCCTTAGTGGTATAGTATCTGATCGCATCAATATCTGATCCGATCAGATCTATACTAGCGTCACCAGCAGTTTAGGGTTCCCAAAAACGCAGTGTTAGCGGGATCAGCCCAGATACCTGCTAGCACCTGCGTTTTGCCCCTCCGCCCGGCCCGGCCCAACCCACCCAAGTGCAGTATCGATCGATCACTGTCACTTACAAAACACTAAACGCATAACTGCAGCGTTCGCAGAGTCAGGCCTGATCCCTGCAATCGCTAACAGTTTTTTGGTAGCGTTTTGGTGAACTGGCAAGCGCCAGCGGCCTAGTACACCCCGGTCGTAGTCAAACCAGCACTGCAGTAACACGTGGTGACGTGGCGAGTCCCATAAGTGCAGTTCAAGCTGGTGAGGTGGCAAGCACAAGTAGTGTCCCGCTGCCACCAAAAAGACAAACACAGGCCCGTCGTGCCCATAGTGCCCTTCCTGCTGCATTCGCCAATCCTAATTGGGAACCCACCGCTTCTGCAGCGCCCGTACTTCCCCCATTCACATCCCCAACCAAATGCAGTCGGCTGCATGAGAGGCATTTTTATGTCCTCCCGAGTACCCCTACCCAACGAACCCCCCCAAAAAAGATGTCGTGTCTGCAGCAAGCGCGGATATAGGCGTGACACCCGCTATTATTGTCCCTCCTGTCCTGACAATCCTGGTCTTTGCATTGGTGAATGTTTTGAACGCTACCATTCACTAGTTGAGTATTAGCGTAGGGTACAGCATTGCACAGACTAGGCGCACTTTCACAGGGTCTCCCAAGATGCCATCGCATTTTAAGAGACCCGAACCTGGAACCGGTTACCGTTATAAAAGTTAGTTACAAAAAAAGTGTAAAAAAAAAAATAAATATGAAATAAAAAAAAATAGTTGTTGTTTTATTGTTCTCTCTCTCTCTATTCCCTCTCTCTATTGTTCTGCTCTTTTTTACTGTATTCTATTCTGCAATGTTTTATTGTTATTGTTATTGTTATTGTTATTGTTATTATGTTTTATCATGTTTGTTTTTCAGGTGTGTAATTATTTACACTTTACTGTGCTTTATTGTTAACCATTGTTAACCATTTTTTTGTCTTCAGGTACGCCATTCACGACTTTGAGTGGTTATACCAGAATGATGCCTGCAGGTTTAGGTATCATCTTGGTATCATTCTTTTCAGCCAGCGGTCGGCTTTCATGTAAAAGCAATCCTAGCGGCTAATTAGCCTCTAGACTGCTTTTACAAGCCGTGGGAGGGAATGCCCCCCCCCCACCGTCTTCCGTGTTTTTCTCTGGCTCTCCTGTCTCAACAGGGAACCTGAGAATGCAGCCGGTGATTCAGCCAGCTGACCATAGAGCTGATCAGAGACCAGAGTGGCTCCAAACATCTCTATGGCCTAAGAAACCGGAAGCTACGAGTATTTCATGACTTAGATTTCGCCGGATGTAAATAGCGCCATTGGGAAATTGGGGAAGCATTTTATCACACCGATCTTGGTGTGGTCAGATGCTTTGAGGGCAGAGGAGAGATCTAGGGTCTAATAGACCACAATTTTTTCAAAAAAGAGTACCTGTCGCTACCTATTGCTATCATAGGGGATATTTACATTCCCCGAGATAACAATAAAAATGATTAAAAAAAAAAATATGAAAGGAACAGTTTAAAAGTAAGATTAAAAAAGAAAAAAAATAATAAAGAAAAAAAAAAAAAAAAAAAGGCTAAGGCGAACGCAAGCGGCGGTCTGTCGTCAAACGTAAACAGCAATTGCACCATGCATGTGAGGTATCACCGCGAAGGCCAGATCGAGTGCAGTAATTTTTCCAGTAGACCTCCTCTGTAAATCTAAAGTGGTAACCTGTAAACGCTTTTGAAGGCTTTTAAACATGTATTTATTTTGTTGCCACTGCACGTTTGTGCGCAATTTTAAAGCATGTCATGTTTGGTATCCATGTACTCGGCCTAAGATCATCTTTTTTATTTCATCAAACATTTGGGCAATATAGCGTGTTTTAGTGCATTAAAATTAAAAAAAGTGTGTTTTTTCCCCAAAAAATGCGTTTGAAAAATCGCTGCGCAATTACTGTGTGAAAAAAAAAAATGAAACACCCACCATTTTAATCTGTAGGGCATTTGCTTTAAAAAAATATATAATGTTTGGGGGTTCAAAGTAATTTTTTTGCAAAAAAAAAAAACTTTTTCATGTAAACAATAAGTGTCAGAAAGGGCTTTGTCTTCAAGTGGTTAGAAGAGTGGGTGATGTGTGACATAAGCTTCTAAATGTTGTGCATAAAATGCCAGGACAGTTCAAAACCCCCCCAAATGACCCCATTTTGGAAAGTAGACACCCCAAGCTATTTGCTGAGAGGCATGTCGAGTCCATGGAATATTTTATATTGCGACACAAGTTGCGGGAAAGAGACAAATTTTTTTATTTATTTTTTTTTTTTGCACAAAGTTGTCACTAAATGATATATTGCTCAAACATGCCATGGAAATATGTGAAATTACACCCCAAAATACATTCTGCTGCTTCTCCTGAGTACGGGGATACCACATGTGTGAGACTTTTTGGGAGCCTAGCCGCGTACGGGACCCCGAAAACCAAGCACCGCCTTCAGGCTTTCTAAGGGCGTGAATTTTTGATTTCACTCTTCACTGCCTATCACAGTTTCGGAGGCCATGGAATGCCCAGGTGGCACAAAACCCCCCCAAATGACCCCATTTTGGAAAGTAGACACCCCAAGCTATTTGCTGAGAGGTATAGTGAGTATTTTGCAGACCTCACTTTTTGTCACAAAGTTTTGAAAATTGAAAAAAGAAAAAAAAAAAATGTTTTTTCTTGTCTTTCTTCATTTTCAAAAACAAATGAGAGCTGCAAAATACTCACCATGCCTTTCAGCAAATAGCTTGGGGTGTCTACTTTCCAAAATGGGGTCATTTGGGGGGGTTTTGTGCCACCTGGGCATTCCATGGCCTCCGAAACTGTGATAGGCAGTAAAGAGTGAAATCAAAAATTTTCACCCTTAGAAATCCTGAAGGCAGTGATTGGTTTTCGGGGTCCAGTACGCGGCTAGGCTCCCAAAAAGTCCCACACATGTGGTATCCCCATACTCAGGAGAAGCAGCTCAATGTATTTTGGGGTGCAATTCCACATATGCCCATGGCCTGTGTGAGCAATATATCATTTAGTGACAACTTTATGGAAAAAAAAAAAAAAAAGTGTCACATTCCCGCAACTTGTGTCAAAATATAAAATATTCCATGGACTCAATATGCCTCTCAGCAAATAGCTTGGGGTGTCTACTTTCCAAAATGGGGTCATTTTGGGGGGTTTTGTGCCACCTGGGCATTCCATGGCCTCCGAAACTGTGATAGGCAGTGAAGAGTGAAAGCAAAAATTTACACCCTTAGAAATCCTGAAGGCGGTGATTGGTTTTCGGGGCCCCGTACGCGGCTAGGCTCCCAAAAAGTCCCACACATGTGGTATCCCCATACTCAGGAGAAGCAGCTAAATGTATTTTGGGGTGCAATTCCACATAGGCCCATGGCCTGTGTGAGCAATATATCATTTAGTGACGACTTTTTGTAAATATTTTTTTTTTTTTTTGTCATTTTTCAATCACTTGGGACAAAAAAAATAAATATTCAATGGGTTCAACATGCCTCTCAGCAATTTCCTTGGGGTGTCTACTTTCCAAAATGGGGTCATTTGGGGGGGTTTTGTACTGCCCTGCCATTTTAGCACCTCAAGAAATGACATAGGCAGTCATAAACTAAAAGCTGTGTAAATTCCAGAAAATGTACCCTAGTTTGTAGACGCTATAACTTTTGCGCAAACCAATAAATATACGCTTATTGACATTTTTTTTACCAAAGACATGTGGCCGAATACATTTTGGCCTAAATGTATGACTAAAATTTAGTTTATTGGATTTTTTTTATAACAAAAAGTAGAAAATATCATTTTTTTTCAAAATTTTCGGTCTTTTTCCGTTTATAGCGCAAAAAATAAAAACCGCAGAGGTGATCAAATACCATCAAAAGAAAGCTCTATTTGTGGGAAGAAAAGGACGCAAATTTCGTTTGGGTACAGCATTGCATGACCGCGCAATTAGCAGTTAAAGCGACGCAGTGCCAAATTGGAAAAAGACTTCTGGTCCTTAGGCAGCATAATGGTCCGGGGCTCAAGTGGTTAAGCTTTGACAAAAAAATGGAATCTGATTGGTTTCCAAGCATAGATGCACCAGATTTTTCACTCTCCAGTTTCAGTAAATAACACCCCCCCCCCCAATAAGTCCACTATTCCGCAATTTTTGGATTCAAGGGATTTGTTTTTATAGAGCAAAGGGAAAGAGGGAAAGAAGAAAAAGGAAGTAGTAGTGGAGATGGACATTTTTTCTTAGTTAAATTGGTTAAATGGGTATAAAATAAATGTATTTGATTTTATCATAAACATCTGCAGCTGGTGTTTGATAATCCTCTGTGATCCAGGTCTGATTAATTTTAATAAAACACATAGATGGAAAAGAAGGGGGAAGAGGAAGAGTTTGAGGATCAAGGGAGGAGCAGTTAAAGGGAGGAGGAGGTGAAGGAAGGGAATAGAAGGAGGACCCTTTGCCATATAGCAAACAGTAAATGGGTGACTAGTAGGGATGAGCCGAACACCCCCCTGTTCGGTTCGCACCAGAACATGCGAACAGGAGAAAAGTTCGTTTGAACACACGAACACCGTTAAAGTCTATGGGACACGAACATGAATAATCAAAAGTGCTAATTTTAAAGGCTAATATGCAAGTTATTGTCATAAAAAGTGTTTGGGGACCTGGGTCCTGCCCCAGGGGACATGGATCAATGCAAAAAAAAGTTTTAAAAACGGCCGTTTTTTCGGGAGCAGTGATTTTAATAATGCTTAAAGTCAAACAATAAAAGTGTAATATCCCTTTAATATTCGTACCTGGGGGGTGTCTATAGTATGCCTGTAAAGGGGCGCGTGTTTTCTGTGTTTAGAACAGTCTGACAGCAAAATGACATTTTGAAGGAAAAAAGCCATTTAAAACTACCCGCGGCTATTGCATTGCCGACAATACACATAGAAGTTCATTGATAAAAACGGCATGGGAATTCCCCAAAGGGGAACCCCGAACCAAAATTTTAAAAAAAATGACGTGGGAGTCCCCCTAAATTCCATACCAGGCCCTTCAGGTCTGGTATGGATATTAAGGGGAACCCCGGCCAAAATTAAAAAAAAAATGACGTGGGGTTCCCCCTAAATTCCATACCAGACCCTTCAGGTCTGGTATAGATTTTAAGGGGAACCCCGGCCAAAAAAAAAAAAACGGCGTGGGGTCCCCCCAAAAATCCATACCAGACCCTTATCCGAGCACGCAACCTGGCAGGCCACAGGAAAAGAGCGGGGGACGAGAGTGTGCCCCCCCTCCTGAACCGTACCAGGCCACATGCCCTCAACATTGGGAGGGTGCTTTGGGGTAGCCCCCCAAAACACCTTGTCCCCATGTTGATGAGGACAAGGGCCTCATCCCCACAACCCTGGCCGGTGGTTGTGGGGGTCTGCGGGCGGGGGGCTTATCGGAATCTGGAAGCCCCCTTTAACAAGGGGACCTCCAGATCCCGGCCCCCCCCCTGTGTGAAATGGTAAGGGGGTATTTACCCCTACCATTTCACTAAAAAACTGTCAAAAATGTTAAAAATGACAAGAGACAGTTTTTGACAATTCCTTTATTTAAATACTTCTTCTTTCTTCTATCTTCCTTCATCTTCTGGTTCTTCTGGTTCTTCTGGCTCTTCTGGTTCTTCCTCCGGCATTCTCGTCCAGCATCTCCTCCGCGGCGTCTTCTATCTTCTTCTCCTCGGGCCGCTCCGCACCCATGGCATGGGGGGAGGCTCCCGCTCTTCTCTTCATCTTCTTCATCTTCTTCTCTTCTTCTTTTCTTCTTTTCTTCTCTTCTTCTCTTCTTCTCTTCTTCATTTTCTTCTCCGGGCCGCTCCGCACCCATGCTGGCATGGAGGGAGGCTCCCGCTGTGTGACGGCGCTCCTCGTGTGACAGTTCTTAAATAACGGGGGCGGGGCCACCCGGTGACCCCGCCCCCCTCTGACGCACGGGACATGACGGGACTTCCCTGTGGCATTCCCCGTGACGTCACAGGGAAGTCCCGTCAAGTCACCGTGCGTCAGAGGGGGGCGGGGTCATCGGGTGGCCCCGCCCCCCGTTATTTAAGAACTGTCAGACGAGGAGCGCCGTCACACAGCGGGAGCCTCCCTCCATGCCAGCATGGGTGCGGAGCGGCCCGGAGAAGAAAATGAAGAAGAGAAGAAGAGAAGAAAAGAAGAAGAGAAGAAGATGAAGAAGATGAAGAGAAGAGCGGGAGCTTCCCCCTATGCTATGGGTGCGGAGCAAGCCGAGGAGAAGAAGATAGAAGACGCCGCGGAGGAGATGCTGGACAAGAACGCCGGAGGAAGAACCAGAAGAGCCAGAAGAACCAGAAGATGAAGGAAGATAGAAGAAAGAAGAAGTATTTAAATAAAGGAATTGTCAAAAACTGTCTCTTGTCATTTTTAACATTTTTGACAGTTTTTTAGTGAAATGGTAGGGGTAAGTACCCCCTTACCATTTCACACAGGGGGGGGCCGGGATCTGGGGGTCCCCTTGTTAAAGGGGGCTTCCAGATTCCGATAAGCCCCCCGCCCGCAGACCCCCACAACCAAGGTTGTGGGGATGAGGCCCTTGTCCTTATCAACATGGGGACAAGGTGTTTTGGGGGGCTACCCCAAAGCACCCTCCCAATGTTGAGGGCATGTGGCCTGGTACGGTTCAGGAGGGGGGGGGCCGCACTCTCGTCCCCCCCTCTTTTCCTGCGGCCTGCCAGGTTGCGTGCTCGGATAAGGGTCTGGTATGGAATTTAGGGGGAACCCCACGTCATTTTTTTTTTAAATTTTGGCCGGGGTTCCCCTTAATATCCATATCAGACCTGAAGGGCCT
Source organism: Lithobates clamitans (assembly GCA_037952925.1). Classification (NCBI taxonomy): domain Eukaryota; kingdom Metazoa; phylum Chordata; class Amphibia; order Anura; family Ranidae; genus Lithobates; species Lithobates clamitans. Next base: position 1,993,957 of record JBBGZY010000758.1, on the reverse strand, counting down.
GGTATGGAATTTAGGGGGACTCCCACGTCATTTTTTTTTAAATTTTGGTTCGGGGTTCCCCTTTGGGGAATTCCCATGCCGTTTTTATCAATGAACTTCTATGTGTATTGTCGGCAATGCAATAGCCGCGGGTAGTTTTAAATGAGTTTTTTCCTTCAAAATGTCATTTTGCTGTCAGACTGTTCTAAACACAGGAAACATGCGCCCCTTTACAGGCATACTATAGACACCCCCCAGGTACGAAATTTAAAGGGATATTACACTTTTATTGTTTGACTTTAAGCATTATTAAAATCACTGCTCCTGAAAAAACGGCCGTTTTTAAAACTTTTTTTTGCATTGATCCATGTCCCCTGGGGCAGGACCTGGGTCCCCAAACACTTTTTATGACAATAACTTGCATATTAGCCTTTAAAATTAGCACTTTTGATTTCTCCCATAGACTTTTAAAGGGTGTTCCGCGGCATTCGAATTTGCCGCGAACACCCCAAATTGTTCGCTGTTCGGCGAACTTGCGAACAGCCAATGTTCGAGTCGAGCATGAGTTCGACTCAAACTCAAAGCTCATCCCTAGTGACTAGTAGTCAAAAATAGCAAAACTCTGGCTTATAATGGTATAACACAAAGCTACGGGTGAATTTCAAATAACAAAATCAAAACAGCTTAGATGACTCTAATGCGGTCTATGTGAGCAGGCATGAAGGGAAACAGATCTGGCTTAACAATTGTTAGTCTGTTTCCCTCAAATCCTGAAATCACAGACCCAAGCAATGAACATGTGAGGCAATAGGCCACAATGCAAGTTTTCGCTTTAAGGATTAACATGAGAGTCCTTATTTAAAGATAATCACTGCAATCACTAAATTTCTGATACTGAAAGGGTAACAGAAAGGGTCCTCATAATGGAGACAGTGACTGTTCAGCAGGGTGTAAGTGTTCCTACAAATGTTAGCACCAGTAAGACAACGTTGCCTGTATACAGTGTCTTTAAAGGTGGGCAAGTGCCTGCTTACCAGTTCTGTGACCAAGGCCCAAATGGAGATGTCCTGACAAATGGTCCTTCAGATGGTCTGCCTGGCCACCTTGTGACTGGAACGCCTCTTTTCCTCTAACGCCAGGGATGCACTGGAGGTCCCTCTCAGGTGGGATGTTTGTCACTGCCTGTCTCTGCAACCCTGACAGGATCAGCAAACCAACCTTGGGAGCTGTGGCAGAATAGTTGCCCCAGTGGATAACAGCAGCCCCTCCAGTCACGTCTGTCTCTCCTCTCACCTCGTGGTGGTCTCCCCTGGTTCCAGACAGACAAGATGGAGTCCTCCCCTCTTTTACCCCAGAGCATGCTGGCCTCTGTAGTCTCTGTCCCCAGGGGTTAGAATGGGGCCACCTGTGCTGGGGACTACATGTCCCAGGATCCTTTGCAGTATCTGGAGCCTCTTCGTAATAGGCTCTTTCTCCCTGCCAATGAGGATGCAGAGCGGGCAGACCTGACTGTGTGAGCACCGCTCGCATTACATAACATTCCCCCACAGAAGCTGACAGGCTCGCTCTCCCATCTGTGAAAGTGTGATTCCTGGCAGTGGCCAGCGAGAAATGCGGGCCTGCGGGGCACCCACTATGATAGTAAAGGAGAGGAATTTTAGGTGTGGCTGGCCTCATCTGTGTGCAGCCCCTCAACCACACCAATGCCAAAAATACAGATAATAATAAAAATAATAACAATAATAAATATAAATACTTATGAGAATAAAATTTAAAAAAATCACATAAGTAAAAAAAAAAGAAAGAAAAAGAAAATACATTTAGGTTGAGAATCTGCCACTCTGGAGCAACCCATGCCTTCGTCTAGACTAGGGATGAGCCGAACACCCCCCTGTTCGGTTCGCACCAGAACATGCGAACAGGAAAAAAGTTTGTTCGAACACGCAAACACCGTTAAAGTCTATGGGACACGAACATGAATAATCAAAAGTGCTAATTTTAAAGGCTAATATGCAAGTTATTGTCATAAAAAGTGTTTGGGGACCTGGGTCCTGCCCCAGGGGACATGGATCAATGCAAAAAAAAGTTTTAAAAACGGCTGTTTTTTCGGGAGCAGTGATTTTAATAATGCTTAAAGTCAAACAATAAAAGTGTAATATCCCTTTAAATTTCGTACCTGGGGAGTGTCTATAGTATGCCTGTAAAGGGGCGCATGTTTCCTGTGTTTAGAACAGTCTGACAGCAAAATGACATTTTGAAGGAAAAAACTCATTTAAAACTACCCGCGGCTATTGCATTGCCGACAATACACATAGAAGTTCATTGATAAAAACGGCATAGGAATTCCCCAAAGGGGAACCCCGAACCAAAATTTAAAAAAAAAATGACGTGGGAGTCCCCCTAAATTCCATACCAGGCCCTTCAGGTCTGGTATGGATATTAAGGGGAACCCCGGCCAAAATTAAAAAAAAAAAATGACATGGGGTTCCCCCTAAATTCCATACCAGACCCTTCAGGTCAATGTTCGAGTCGAACATGAGTTCGACTCGAACTCAAAGCTCATCCCTACTCTAGACTATATGGCAAGGAATGCAGCTCAAAGTGCTTGGAAAATATGAGGCACAGATCACAGGACTTGAGTTTGGTTATCGAGTAGGGTGTAGTAGAAGCTGATTCCAGGTGTATACTGTGATATCCCCCCAATTTCTTTTCTAGGAATTTGTTTCGCTTCCACACGTCTCTCTCTCTTTTACAGATGTCCTTCTCTCTCCCTGATCTTTTTAACCCAAGTTCAGTTTGACACATCATATTGTCAATGGTGCTAAGCTTGCAGAAAGCACAGATCACAGGACTTGGGTTTGGTTATCGAGTAGGGTGTAGTAGAAGCTGATTCCAGGTGTATACTGTGATATCCCCTCAATTTCTTTTCTAGGAATTTGTTTCGCTTCCACACATGTCTCTCTCTCTTTTACAGATGTCCTTCTGTCTCTGATCTTTTTAACCCAAGTTCAGTCTGACACATCATATTGTCAATGGTGCTAAGCTTGCAGAAAGCACCATCTGTTGGCCCTCCGAAGGATGGCACTGCAACATGGCTGTTGTGTGGCCTAGAGTGTGGCCTCTTTAAGAGTGACTACAGGCTCTTCCTGAGAACAAAGAAGAAATGCATGAACGCATGTCTCCACATGCAACAAGATAGAAATAGAGCATTAAAACTATTCTGTATTCTTTAGGTGTAGACAGATTGAAGGGGGGAGGTGTCCATGTGGATTGATATTTAAGATAGATATATAGATAGATAGATAGATAGATAGATAGATAGATAGATAGATAGATAGATAGAGTACAGAAGAGAGAGGTCAAAAAAAGATAGAGAACAAAATGAGAGCTGTTGATATTTATAAACTGAAAAGCCAGTTTCAAGGGCTTTGGAAGGATTATTGGTGGAGGGGAATGCAATAGGGTCCATCAGCAAAGCCAGCTTTTCTCTGACAACAAAAATGACAGTATTTTTGGGGGACTACTTTAAGCCACCTGAAATGGCTCTTTTAAAAACTGATACCAAATAAAGAAAGTAGACCGGAGTCCTGCTGCTGTAATTTCCCAGCCAAAAATACACAACCAAAGTACATTGTGAACAAGATTCTCTTAAAACCTGATTCTATATTACAATGTACAGCTTTACCATATCTCTCAAGCCTGTTATAAGAAAGGGCTGTGTATTTTTCTTTACAATAAAGTCTATTATAAACATAGAAACAGAAAGAAAAACGGGATAATAGAATACAAGGTATGGTGGGTATTACAAATACCCAAAATGTATACGTGTAACAAGAAATACAGTGTTGTAACATAGGTGTATAGCTATAAACAGGTATATGGAATATGGCAATGAATATTTAAAAATTTTCTTTGTATACAAATCATTGTGGTTGTAAGTCATTAAAGGCAAGGGGGAAGTAAATTTTAGTCTAGGTGAATGGGAATGTATATCAGGTACTTAATGGCAAATACATTCGATAACAAATCAAAATTAGATATGAACATATATACAGTGGGGACGGAAAGTATTCAGACCCCCTCAAATATTTCACTCTCTGTTGTATTGCAGCCATTTGCTAAAATCATTTAAGTAAATTTTTTTCCTCATTAATGTACACACAGAACCCCATATTGACAGAAAAACACAGAATTGTTGACATTTTTGCAGATTTATTAAAAAAGAAAGACTGAAATATCACATGGTCCTAAGTATTCAGACCCTTTACTCAGTATTTAGTAGAAGCACCCTTTTGATCTAATACAGCCATGAGTCTTTTTGGGAAAGATGCAACAAGTTTTTCACACCTGGATTTGGGGATCCTCTGCCATTCATCCTTGCAGATCCTCTCCAGTTCTGTCAGGTTGGCTGGCTCACTATCTTGGAGTCCTTCAGGTGTTTTTTTTAGCAAACTCCATGTAGGCTTTCATGTGTCTTGCACTGAGGAGAGGCTTCAGTCGGGCCACTCTGCCATAAAGCCCCGACTGGTGGAGGGCTGCAGTGATGGTTGACATTCTACAACTTTCTTCCATCTCCCGATTGTATCTCTGGAGCTCAGCCACAGTGATATTTGGGTTCTTCTTTACCTCTCTCACCAAGGCTCTTCTCCCCCGATTGCTCTGACATGCACTGTGAGCTGTAAGGTCTTTTATAGACAGGTGTGTGGCTTTCCTAATCAAGTCCAATCAGTATAATCAAACACAGCTGCACTCAAATGAAGGTGAAGAACCATCTCAAGGATGATCAGAAGAAATGGACAGCACCTAAGTTAAATATATGAGTGTCACAGCAAAGGGTCTGAATACTTAGGACCATGTGATATTTCAGTTTTTCTTTTTTAATAAATCTGCAAAAATTTCAACAATTCTGTGTTTTTCTGTCAATATGGGGTGCTGTGTGTACATTAATGAGGAAAAAAATTGAACTTAAACGATTTTAGCAAATGGCTGCAATATAACAAAGAGTGAAAAATTTAAGGGGGTCTGAATGCTTTCCGTCCCCATTGTATATATATACATGTACATGAGCATACATACACACACCTATATATAGCAGATGTACATGTATCCATACAAATATATAGAAGAAGTATATTGTGTTAAGTTAAATTAACATGGGAAGGATATAGTAAGGGGGATCCAAAAGGGGAGTTGGAGGTTATTTTTTATAATTCTCTGACAAAGTGAAGGTGAACCAAGGTTTCCATCTTTGTTGAAATTGAGTAGTGTTTTCCCTTTTTATGGCTATTGTTTCTTCCATTTCATAAATCGATTTAACTTTTGTGAGCCAGTCTTAGATTGTTGCAGTATTTTTGGATTTCCAATTGGTTGGGATTAATGCTTTGGCACCATTAAGCAGATGTCTTGTAAGAGAATGTTTGTATGTTCTGTAAGAGAGATCATTAATATGTAGTAGGCACCAAGCTGCATTTAATTCTCTCTGAATACCCGTGATGTGAACTATCCACTTCTTGACCTGAGACCAGTAAGTTTGAATATGGGCGCAATTCCACCATAAATGAAGGAAAGAGCCTTTGTCATTATTGCATCTCCAGCATACATCCGATTCTCCAGAAGACCATATTTTAAGTTTTGTCGGTGTGATATACCACTGAGTGCAGATTTTATACGATATTTCTTGCATACGTGTGCTTAGGGAGCATTTATGGTTAAAGACACTGGCTTTTTCCCATTGTTGATCTGAGAATTGCATGTTTAGACCTTCCTCCAAATGTTTTTTGTATTTATCCGGGAGATCGGACGTTGGTTGTGAAAGTCAGTTATACTTTAGCGAAGTGATCTTTTTTATTGGGGTTTGATTGAGGCAGATAAGTTCAAAGTTGGTAGGGGGTCTGAATATATAATCTTTTTTTTATTGTTTAAAATAAAGCTGTGGATTTGTAAGTAGATCCAAAAGTTTAGGGGTTTTGACCCTAATTCTTGTTGTATATCTGAGTAAGATTTTAATATATTGTTTTGTAGACAATGATAGGCTGATAAGGGTTTAGTGGTGTTGTTTTTGAAAAGGTTTTTGTTGTCCAGTCCGGGTGGGAAGTCGGGATTTTTTGCTAAAGAGGATAAGGGGCTGGGTGTCGAAGAGAGTTTATGCTTGAATGCAATTTATGGAATATCTTCAAAGTAGTGTATATTAAGGGATGTCGTTTAATATTAAGGGGGTATTGTCCAGTATCTGTCCAAGGTAAGTGTTGTATGGCAAGTTTTGACCAGGATTTTTTAAGGTTAACCCAGTCCTTATAGTGATCGTGGCAGTGCCAGTCTATTATTCTAGATAAATGGGTCAAAAAATAATACTTCTTGAAATCAGGAAGGCCTATTCCTCCCTTTGATTTGGGTAGTTGAAGGAGGCTGAGTCGTACCCGTGGTCATTTTCTTGCCCATAAGAAATGTCTTTGAATGAAGGCTAATTGTTTAAAGAAAGATTCTGGTAGGTCTATGGGTAGTGTATGAAATAGATACAATAGACTTGGCAATACCGTCATCTTCAGTATGGCGGCCCTGCCAAACCATGAAAACTGCTTGGAGTTCCAAATTTTAAAATCTGTTTCAATCTATTTAAATAAAGATTGATAATGGTATTCGAACAGGGATTCTATTTTAGGGGTGAGGTGAATGCCTAAATATTTCAAGGTATTTTCCCATTTGAAGGGACAGTTGTTTTTTGTGAGTAGTTCTGTCTTTTTAGAAAGTGTGAGCCCCAATACTTCACATTTTTTAGGATTAATTTTAAAATTTGAGAGGTATTTGAAATCTAGAAAGGTTTTATTTAGGTTTGGGGCAGTTATATGAGGCTGGGTAATGTAAAAAAGTAGGTCGTCAGCATATGCTGCTATTTTGTATTCTCTTTTGTCTATTCTAAAACCATGAATGGAAACATATATTAAATTGCGGCTTAACAATTCTTAGATGAAATGGCTGCATTCGTTGTCTTTTTATGCTTTCTTTCCTTTATTTTTACCTGGTGATCCTGCCAGCAAGTCAGTTGTTTTTCAACAGGACAAGCAAATGGACTAGTTAGAGTGTTGAGACAAAGTATTAACCACTGAAAGGGGTGCTAATGTAGCACTCTCCTAATTAGGTGCTAGGCTGTCAGGTAAATTAAGTCCTTTTTTTGTTGTGCTCCTCTGTAATCAGTCGAGCTGCTGCTGATTGCTTTGGAATGATCAGGGTCCTTCAGGATGCACATTTTATTGCTTCTCCCTGCTTTCTGGAAGGCACCAGAACATAGGAGTGGAAGAGTCTGAGTAAACAGCCTGATAATTTATGAAGTCCCAGCCAATCGCTGAGGGGGTGTGCTCAGAAGGTGGCTGACGAGAACATAAATTGCCTGGGCTACATCAGTCTAGGTCCTTAACCAGTAGGGGAAGCTCCCAGCCAGGAGGGCTGTGGCCCTCCTAAAACAGTAGAAATCTCTCCTGCGCTCGGGTGTCAAGTGTCTCAGAATGTGGTGCGACCAACTTTATAAAGCAATGCCTGCCGTCTTGCAGCCCTCCTCAAAATAATGGGTATTCATAGACTAAAAGAAAAAGAAAAGAAGGAGGGAGCGCATTACCACTGGTAAAGCTTTATTAAAGCATAAAAAACAGCAAAATATATACTCCCAAATAAGCTTCAATTGAGCAGATACACTGTACTGACCACCGGCAAACCAGGACCTGATGTCAAGTGGGTCAAACCGATAACACAAGACGGCTGATGCATTTCAGGGGAGTACCCCTTTCTTCAGAGCCTAAGCGGGCAATGGCTAATCTCTCATAGTCACCTCTTTATATGTGTGTGTCTACACACCCCAATCACTAGCGACGCCAACTCTAATGGGTCACGCCCACCCTCATGGACAGGCCCTCCCTGGCTCCACCCCATCGGTCATGTGCATTCCCGATGCCAATAGAATAACATACCAACTGAACCAAGGGGTATGGTACGCAACACACAATGTGCAACAATTACAACTAGTCAAAACATATAACCCTCCAGAGGGAAGATGTCAGGCACATCTTACCTCCTCTACCTCGCCCCACACTAATCCCATGCTGTAAACAGGTGTGGGGGGAATAATAATAATATGCCTCATATTAGTCCCCCCACATGTTGCATACCAGACCCCTTGGTTCAGTATGTGGGAGCATCGGTTGGTATGTTATTCTATTGGCTGAAACAGCAGGAATGCACATGACCGATGGGGTGGAGCCAGGGAGAACCTGTCCATGAGGGTGGGCGTGACCCATTAGAGTGGGCATCGCTAGTGATTGGGGTGTGCAGACACACTTATATAAAGAGGGGACTATGAGAAATTAGCCATTGCCCGCTTAGGCTCTGAAGAAAGGGGTACTCCCCTGAAACGCGTCAGCCATCTTGTGTTATCGGTTTGACCCACTCGACATCAGGTCCTGGTTTGCCGGTGGTCAGAACAGCGTATCTGCTCAATTGTCAAAGCCTTATACAAAAGCTTGTTTGTGAGTATAAATTTTTCTGTTTTTTATGCTTTAATAAATCTTTACCAGTGGTAATGCACTAGGTCATGCGCTCTCCTTCTCTTCTTTTTCTGTGGCCCTCCTAGGCCACCCTGCATCTTTACCTGGAGCCCAGTAAGACCCCCAGCTATCCTGAGGCTGGGGCCAATCTTTAGAGAGAATGCAAGCCAAAGAAGGGGGATTTTACCTAGGATCCAGTCTGAAGAGTCCACTATACAGCTGTCTGCTTGATTTTAAGAGGGGCACCCCAGCACTCAAGGACTTGAGTGAGCACAGACCTGAGAGCAGGATCTGGGTGAATGCGGTTTGTTAACCCCCTGTTGCACTGAGACTTAGGTTCACCCAGCCTGAGACATTGCTTTGGTGCCCAGTGCTGTACACTTCCTCAGAACTGTTGCTAAGGGACTTTTCAAGAAGAACTGGTTGCTTTGCTAAGAGAGGACATCCTTCTACATTTCCAGAGTATTACATTGCTCCCTATGCCTCTAATCAAGTTACAGTGCAATAAATTAACAAAACGCAACCACTAGACTACTTATTGAGCCAAAAGTGTGGATGCTGCTGTGTGCCTGGCTACTCTTACTTTGTGGACCCAGGACAAGATAGCGGGACCAGCCAGAGTGTCTGTGCTACATTTACAATGATCAGCTTTAATTTATTCATGTAAAACATTTGTCCCAAAAGAAAACAAAATGTTGCTGTAACTGTGTGACTTCCGTTTGTTAGTGTATCTAAATGTGCTAGTACATCTAACACTCCCCTACCCCCAAACTGACAATGATTCTGTCCAAAGGTTTACACTTTAATACAGGAGGTGTATTACTGGCCAGATTTCCAGGTGAAAACAGAGGCAGAAAAGCCTAAAAAAGCTAAATGAATGCAGCCACCACATGTAAGGATTGGCAAGCTGAAGCATACTACATTTTTGGTTTTGGTTTTAATACTACTTTAAAGTGTATCTAACACCAGTAGGAAAGTGTAGCTCAAGCAGTAAACATGCTAAAGTTTTGGAGATTCACATCTTCTCTCTCAAGCTGACAAACAATGTGCAAGCTGAACACACACACATATACAGTGTATATGTATACAGTATATATATATATATATATATATATATATATATATATATATATATATACACACAGTTGTGCTCATAAGTTTACATATCCTGGCAGAATTTATGATTTGTTGGCCATTTTTCAGAGGATATGGATGATAACACAAAAACATTTCTTTCACTCATGGTTAGTGTTTGGCTGAAGACATTTATTATCAATCCACTGTGTTTACTCTTTTAAAATCATAATGACAAAAAACTACCCAAATGACCGAATACCCTGGTGATTTTGGCCTGATAACATGCACACAAGTTGACACAAAGGGGTTTGAATGGCTATTAAAGGTAACCATCCTCACATGTGATCTGTTTGCTTGTAATTACAACCCCTGGCAAAAATTATGGAATCATCAGTCCCTGAGGATGTTCCTTCAGTTGTTTATTGTTGTGGAAAAAAAGCAGATCACAGACATGGCCAAAAACTAAAGGCATTTCAAATGGCAACTTTCTGGCTTTAAGAAACACTAAAAGAAATCAAGAAAAATCAAGAAAAATAATTGTGGTGGCCAGTAACAGTTAGATTTATAGAACAAGCACAGGGAACAAATTATGGAATCACACAACTCTGAGGAAAAAATTATGGAATCATGAAAAACAAACAAACAAAATAACACTCCAACACATCACTAGTACTTTGTTGCACCACCTCTGGCTTTTATAACTGCATGCAGTCTCTGAGGCATTGACTTAATGAGTGATAAACAGTACTCTTCATCAATCTGGCTCCAGCCTTCTCTGATTGCTGTTGCCAAATCATCTTTGCAGGTTGGAGCCTTGTCATGGATCATTTTCTTAACTTAATTAACTTCCACCACATATTTTCAATTGTATTGAGATCCGGACTGTTTGCAGGCCATGACATTGACCTTATGTTTCTTTCTTCAAGGATTTTTTTCACAGTTTTTGCTCTATGGCAAGATGCATTATCATCTTGATAAATGATTTCATCATCCCCAAACATCCTTTCAATAGATGGGATAAGAAAAGTGGCCAAAATTTCAATGTAAACCTGTGCATTTATTGAAGATTTAATGACAGCCATCTCCCCAGTGCCTTTACCTGACATGCAGCCCCATATCATAATTGACTGGGAAATTTACATGTTTTCTTCAGACAGTTGTCTGCATAAATCTCATTGGAACGGCACCAAACAAAAGTTCCAGCATCATCATCTTGCCCAATGCAGATTCGAGTTTTATCACTGAATATGACTTTCATCCAATCATCCACAGTCCACGACTGCCTTTCCTTAGCCCATTGTAACCTTGTTTTTTTGTGTTTAGGTGTTAGAGATGGCTTTCTTTTAGCTTTTCTGTATGTAAATCCCATTTCCTTTACGCGGCTTCTTACAGTTTGGTCACAGATGTTGACTCCAGTTTCCTCCCATTTGTTCCTCATTTGTTATGTTGTACATTTTCTGTTTTCAAGGCATATTGCTTTAAGTTTTCTGTCTTGACGCTTTGATGTCTTCCTTGGTCTACCAGTATGCTTGCCTTTAACCACCTTCCCATGTTGTTTGTATTTGGTCCATGTTTTAGACACAGCCGTCTGTGAACAACCAACATCTTGTGCAACACTGCGTGATGATTTACCCTCTTTACCTACATACTAACAAGCAGATTTAATCTGATGCAGGTGTTAGTGTTTGTAATGAAAATTTACAGGGTGATTCCATAATTTTTTCCTCAGAATTGAGTGATTCCATAATTTATTCCCTGTGCTTGTTCTATAAATCTAACTGTTACTGGCCACCACAATTATTTTTCTTGATTTCTTTTAGTGTTTCTTAAAGCCAGAAATTTGCCATTTGAAATGCCTTTAGTTTTTGGCCATGTCTGTGATCTGCTTTTTTTCTACAACAATAAACAACTGAAGGAGCATCCTCAGGGACTGGTGATTCCATAATTTTTGCCAGGGGTTGTAGTATGTGTATAAAAGGTCAACGAGTTTCTGGACTCCTGACTGGATCTTTCATCCAGTGCTGCACTGATGTTTCTGGATTCTGAGTCATGGGGAAAGCAAAAGCATTGTCAAAAAATCTGCGGGAAAAGGTAGTTGAACTGTAAAAAACAGGAAAGGGATATACAAAGATATCCAAGGAATTAAGAATGCCAATCAGCAATGTTCAAACTCTAATCAAGAAGAGAAAAAAGGGAAGGTTCTGTTGAAACCAAACCATGGTTAGGTAGACCAACTATAATTTCAGCCACAACTGCCAGGAAAATTGTTCGGGATCCGGGGGCCAGGAGCGCATGACGTCACCCGCGGCCAACAGCTTGTTACGATCACACGCTGTCCAGCCGGCACTCGGGTCTGAGTGCCGGTCTCTGTAAGTGCATTGTCTTACTTTTTTAATTTAATAAAATATACACAGAGAGCACTATGTTTTGCTATTTTTATATTACATATACAACATTCCTTTTAACCTGATGAGTGCTGAACTCTGAAAACGAAGCTGCCATCATCTGGATCGGCTTACCTATTGTATGCTATTCATGCTGTATGACCTGTTTCAGGTCGAATATCTCAGGTGAGGGGCCATCCATGTGTGGTGGAGGGATTACAGTCACTTTAAATTCATCCCCTGTCGTCCTGAGTGTCCACTGGTGGTTCCTGTTGCTCACTTCACCTGTTACATCTGATATATTATTTCAAGGACATTTATATTTGCGCAGCACTACTTTTTGTTTTATGTTATTGAGGTGTTGTTGAATTTGCCTTAGTGTCTGCTTGCATTTATCCTCTGTGAGTTGTCCATTGATTAGTCAGCGCTGAATTTATTCTTATTAGTTTTTGAAATACAAGACTCCCTGAAAACATGGTGTGGTTGTTTCAAGATGCACAATAAGAAGGCACTTGAAGAAAGATGGGCTGCATGGTCGAGTCACCAGAAGAAAGCCATTACTATGCAAATGCCACAAAGTATCCCGCTTACAATACACCAAACAGCTCAGAAACTAGCCTCAAACCTTCTCGCACAAAGTCATTTAGAGTGATGAGACCAAAATTGAGTTATTTTGCCACAACCATAAATGCTACATTTGGAGAGGAGTCAGCAAGGCCTATGATGTAAGGTACGGAGGTTGATCGCTGATGTTTTGGGGATGTGTGAGCTACAAAGACACAGTAAATTTGGTCAAAATTGTTGGCAAGATGAATGCAGTATGTTATCAAAAAATACTGGAGGAACATTTGCATTCATCAGCCAGGAAACTGCACATGGGACGTACTTGGACATTCCAACATGACAATGATCCACAACACAGGGCCAAGTCGACTTGTCATTGGCTATAGCAGAATAAAGTGAAGGTTCTGGAGTGGCCATCTCAGTCTCCTGACCTCAATATCATTGAGCCACTCTGGGGAGATCTCAAATGTGTAGTTCATGCAAGGAACTGGAGGCTTTTTGCCAAGAAGAATGGGCAGGTCTGACATCTGAGAAGATAAAGAGCCTCATCCACAAATACCACTAAAGACTTCAAGCTGTCATTAATGTTAAAAGGGGCAGTACATGGTATTAAGAACTGGGGTAAACTTTGATCAGGGTAATTTGGGTAGTTTCTTTTGTCATTATCATTTAAAAAGAGTAAACACAGTTGATTGGCAATAAATGGCTTTAGCCAAACACTAACCATGAGTGAAAGAAATGTTTTTGTGTTATCATTCATATTCTTTGAAAAATGGCCAAGAAATCACAAATTCTACCAGGGTATGTAAACTTATGAGCACAACTGTATATATACAGTATATATACCGTATACACAGTATATGCAGCCAATAACAATCAGAATACAATCCACCTCATCTTTAAACAAGTCCCATCAATGTGATAATATTCTTCAAAGAAAAACTCCTTTCACTGTGCAAGAAAGAAAGTGTCTTTCATATTTCTCTCTATATGGTGCTCCACCAACACGTGTATAAGAAATGCACGCTCACCAACTAACAATATGAGACACACCTGATAATCATAATCCAGCCTTGGTTATATCCAGCAATACTTATGGATGTCACTCAGATATTCGCCAGTTTAACTATCCAAGGATCTCTCTCCCATACACTCTCAAAATGGGAACTCAAAAGAAATATACCAGATCATAGTGCAGTATCTTTAATATAGATTAATTGCAGTAAAACAGTTAAGTTCTCACATGAGTGGTGCTAGAGTTAGCACCAACATAAATCCAGAAATGCAAACTAAGCAGAGAGGGGTCCCACCGCTCAGGTAGGCACAAACCAGGGGAGATGAAAGCCAGTATAGTGTTATCCTTCAAGAGAGAAGAGTCCCAGGTGCTGGCTGATGCAAGATGAGGCGGACAAATCGAGGAAAGCTGGAAGCCGCACACCGCAACACAAAATATGACAGCAGAAGCGTACAAAAACAGCAGTATAGTTTTTTTTTGTGAACAACATATTTTTAATATTGTTGGAATAAATATGTTATGTACTTCCATATATGTTAGCTATGAATAAGCACTCATCGTGAGTGTGAAATGTGTCATCTGTTTTTGTATGCTTCTGCTGTCATGTTTTGTGTTTTTTCATGATTTAGCTTTTTAAATAAAGCATTCATCATTACACCGGTGTGCGGCTTCCAGCTTTCCTCGATTTGTCCGCCTTAGCACCAACATAAACAGCCATGTGTTGTGTCTCTGGCCGGCATGCATTCCAACAGCCGGGAATCTACTCAAGGAGATACCATAATTGATGTCAACTATGGCAAGCGTGCATCCTCAATGCATTTCATGGAAAACCCATCATCAGGAAGCTCAGACAAAGGCTTGATTATGATTATCAGGTGTTTTTCATATTGTTAGTTGGTGAATGTGCATTTCTTACACACGTGTTGGTGGAGCACCATATGGAGAGAAATTTGAAAGGCACTTTTTTCTTGCACGGTGAATGGAGTTTTTCTTTGAAGAATATTATCACATTGATGGGACTTGTTTAACCACTTGCTTACTGGGCACTTAAACCCCCCTCCTGCCCAGACCAATTTTCAGCTTTCTGCGCTGTCACAGTTTGAATGACAATTGCGCGGTCATACAGCTCTGTACCCAAATTACAGTTTTATTTTTTTCCCACAAATAGAGCTTTATTCTGGTGGTATTTAATCACAGCTGGGATTTTTATTTTTAGCTACACAACAGGATAATAAGGAGGGGATACATCGATATGCAGCTGAATAGCAGTGGGAGGAGATTACAGGGAGGGAGGGGGAGAGAGGAGAGACTGTCAGAGGAGACCTGCAGGTGACAGAGGCATGTAAATTGACCATGGTAATCAGGGCTCAGCAGCCCTGATTACCATGGTAAGCAGAAGCAGGGGGACACAGGAACTGGCATTGTCAGCCAGGTTTATTACAAGATAGGAAGAGAAGAATTGCACAGCACAAGCACTGTGCTATACAGCAAGCCTTAAAGGAAAAGGATCTTTGTTTTGTTTTTTTAGGATTCCAACCACTTTAACTACTCCAGTTGTACTCTTCCTAGAATACATGATGCATACATATTTTTAGCCCCCAATTGCATAATTTTACATTTGTTAGTGTTAAACCTCATTTTCTATCTAGCTGCCCAATCTGCCTGCAAGTTGGAGGCACATGTAAAGACTGTATTGAACTAAATAACATGATGTCAGCTGCAAAAACAGAAATTATACTATTAACTCCAAAATCTATATAATGTAATGTCAAGAGACAGTGGTGTCTGGCACAAAGAAAATGCGTGATCATTGTGATAAAACGGTTCATATGAGAATGCAACAGGAGATATTGGTGTCAGTCGATGCATAAATCAATCAAATCATGACAAATGGGAGCTGAAGGTGGCAGCTATCTTCAGAGTATAGCCAGCTCTGTGTGGAAGACAAGGAAAACAAGAAAGGGAAGCACCACCTAAGTAACAGTTCAAAGTTCATTTATTGCACATAGATTAAAAGCAATTCACATGATTGTGTAGCAAGGTATTACTCACAAGACACCAGGGCTCTAATCAGGGCATCAGGGCACCACTCTAATCCATCCTGCAGGTTTTGCATTGTCCAAGGGGCTGCTGGAGTTGGAAGGGATGGCTGGAGCATCCTGTGGCCACCAGGAAGTCAGGGCCAACCAGTGTGGAACTAGTTAAACTAATAGGTCTGTAGTTACTTGGTTAACACTTCCTTTTAAAATATAGGCACCACGTTAGTCTATAGTCCAAAATATCAGTGCACTAGTAATACCCAAAAATGTGTTAACTCCCCAGCTGCTGGATATAGTCTGCCACCCTTGCAGAAAAATAACGAAATACAAAATCAGCGTATTTCAGAGGCAACAGCCTCAGAAATTGTCAACCCAATATCCAAGTGCATCTATCAAAAAAGTCCTACCTGTGTCTTGTTCTTTTTATTTTTGGTATCACAGGTAAAAAGTTTAAAGTGCCAGTTGATCATAGGTGGATCCCCCTTCCCATTGATA
Source organism: Lithobates clamitans (assembly GCA_037952925.1). NCBI lineage: Eukaryota > Metazoa > Chordata > Amphibia > Anura > Ranidae > Lithobates > Lithobates clamitans. Next base: position 1,977,873 of record JBBGZY010000758.1, on the reverse strand, counting down.
ATGTGCTCTAAAAAAATATATAACACCTAATATAGTGTAGTATGTTCAATATCAATAAAATATATAAACAATCATCATACTGTATGTGCTCAAAGCTTCTATTTACAATGTACTATATCATCAAAATTCAAACTTCCTCATATGTTTTTTTCTTATATACCCTTACCCTGAGATTCTTTAATCCGGTCTTTTATAAACCACTGCACAGTACTCCTGATACTGTATCTCTCTCAAGAATCCTTATCTGTAAGGGATTTGAAAATAACCCAAAAAACACTAAAATAGTGTAATTTCACTGTAACTGTGCCAATAAAAGTCAATAAAGTGCTCCCTTATTTTTATATTTTTAAATGCCCCTTTCTTATTGTTTATGACTTTCTTAACATTGGACATGAGCCACATGTTTTACTTTTAGTTACATAGTTACATAGTAGGTGAGGTTGAAAAAAGACACAAGTCCATCAAGTCCAACCTATGTGTGTGATTATGTGTCAGTATTACATTACATATCCCTGTATGTTGCAGTCATTCAGGTGATTATCTAATAGTTTCTTGAAGCTATCAATGCTCCCCGCTGAGACCACCGCCTGTGGAATTCCACATCCTTGCCGCTCTTACAGTAAAGAATCCTCTACGTAGTTTAAGGTTAAACCTCTTTTCTTCTAATTGTAATGAGTGGCCACAAGTCTTATTAAACTCTCTTCTGCGAAAAAGTTTTATCCCTATTGTGGGGTCACCAGTACAGTATTTGTAAATTGAAATCATATCCCCTCTCAAGCGTCTCTTCTCCAGAGAGAATAAGTTCAGTGCTCGCTTTTTTAGCTTTTTTAACATATTGTTCACGAGAATATATTTTGCAGTGTGTTTGATTACAGTCAATTTGAATCTTTTCCAATTCTGTTTTGTGTTCTTTGTTGACAATATTCTCTCCCAGTCTAATTTATGGTACCCAGCGGGCTGAATGAAAAAAAAAACTGAAGAGCTTGGGAGGAGATCCTATACTAACAATCTGATAGTTAGTATAGCGATCACCCCTACTGAGCTATTGTATTCTTATAGGGGGCCCCCCGCTAGCAGGCACCAGTCAATGCTCTCAGCCATTGGCTGATCGGGCGCTGACCGGCAGACCTTTTTCAGTCATGCTCGTTCTGCCAGCTTCTATCAGGCTGGCTGCTGTACACATCGGCTGAATGTCGGCCAGTTTCCATTGAACCAGCCAATGCCACCCATTATCTGGCCCGTGTGTATGGCCCTAACGTTTTTATTTTTCCAGTATGTTCTTGTTGTTTACAACTTAAATTAAATTACATCATGTTATGGTCACTGCTACCCAATTGTTTTTTTGATATGGACATTTATCATAAGCTCTGCACTGTTTTAGGTTACCAGGTCCAGCTGAGCATCATGTCTAGATATAGCTTCTATAGACTCTACTGTACCATACAATTGTCTTGTAATTAGTTTATACATTTTCCCCTTTCTTTTTTACAGTTCCAGCAATGCCATTACATTAGTCAATTTCAGGGTAGTTAAAATATCCAATTATTACCACTGTCCCAACCCGTGCAGCCTTTTATATTTGTGTAAGGAGCTCTTAGGTCTTTTTTAGGGAGGAGGTGGAGGTGGTTCATCCATTTTAATAAATATTCAGTAGGCTGCAGTTGAAAAAGACAACCAGCACCACATGCAAGAAATGGCAGGCGTGCCTTGTCTCCTACAAGCTCTAAAGCCCTACTATAAGTTTGTTGTGTTTCAGTTACTGCAGGAGCCAGTTTCCCCTTTGCCCCCCTCAAAGATACTAATACTACCCCATCCTTTAAGTCTCCCTAAAGGCATGTTTTACTTAAAATAGCTGTAAAGGAACAAAGTTTTTTTACCTTCATGCTTTCAATGCATGAAGGTAAAAAACCTTCTGTGTGCAGCAACCCCCCCTAATACTTATCAGAGCCCCCTCTCAATCCAGCGATGTCCACGAGACATGTGTCTTGTCTCTATGGGGACTATCCCTCCTGATTGGCTTTTGGCAGCAGCGGGAGCTATTGCCTCCCACTGCTGTCAATCACAACCAGTGAACCAATCAGGAGACGGATGGGGCAGGGTCCAGCCATGGCTCTGTGTGTAAATGGACACACAGAGCTGCGGGTCGGGAGCATGCCTGCTTGGGTGCACCTGAGAAACGGAGGATCCAGGCTGCTCTGTGCAAAAACATTACACAGAGCAGGTGAGTACAGGAATACCCCACTTTTAAGTACACAATGGGGTTTATTTACTAAAGCTGGAAAGTGCGAAATCAGGCTCACTTCTGCATAGAAACCAATGAGCTTCCAGGTTTTATTACCAAAACTTAATTGAACAAGCTGGGGTTAGAAGCTCATTGGTTTATATGCAGAAGTGAGCCTGATTTTGCACTTTCCAGCTTTAGTAAATAAACCCCTAGCAGAGGGCTACAGCTGTTCCTGCGTACCTCTGGTGACAGATGATGCATTTGCTGCCAGATGCTTGCTGCCTTGGCCACATTTTTTTGGCCACCCTGTACCCTCTCCTATCATTTTGCTGCAGTGCAACATTGTCTCTGTCCTTCACTGCACATTACTCTGTTGGTCCATGCCTCAAATCCATGTTTCTTCAATCACCTCATCATCTACTACCTCTAACAACTATTTGTCTTATACAAATTTTGTAATACATAGAAATATTTCACAATTTTTAGGTTTGAATAGCAATAAAAGAAATACAAGATGATGCCTGTCTTAAGCAATGTCCATGTGTCACTGGAGGAAAGAAGAATTAGTCGTATACAATTACAAATGTTGTAATTTAAAGAAATATTTAAATGTTTCTGTTTGAAAACCAATAAGAGTACCAAGTGACAAAGGCCACCACAAGCAATGCCATGGTGTCACTTTGGTGTGGATTTACTAAAGGCAAATAAACTGTTCACTTTGCAAAGGAATGTTCTCCATAGCTTAGTGAATGAGGTGAAGTTCTGCTGACTTAAATCATCCATCCATGTGCAAGCAAAAATGCTGTTTTTTTTTTTAATTTTCCTTGCACATGATTGGGTATTCTTTGCAAAGTGAATTTTTACCACATTCACTACACTCTGGGGAAAATACTCTTCCAAAATAACAGCTTATTTGCCTTTAGTAAATCAACCTGTGTCACTGGAGCAAATGTGTTGAAACTAATTTTTAATCATCTCAATCAGAAAAAAAAGTAATTTTGGCCACTAGATGATGCTTTTGATCATATGAGATAGTTATATGACACAGAATATTAATCACTCATTGAACATGTTTTATACATAGACACTCCTATTTGTTGTATATAATACAACTATACAGGACTAGTTCCCCTGACAGACACTGCTTGTACTGATGTCCTGCAAATTCTGTAGCATATGCAACACATAGCTATAGAAAGCAAAAATGACAGAACAAGGCCACACTTCACGGAATCGTTCTTATAAATATTGCTATATGTGCTGACAGTGGCTGCTGGTGGTATATTTTTTTGGGGGGGTGACTAACAATGCACCCAAAGCCACCCCCGGTCGGTTGCTCGGGTCACCTGCCCCGCACTTACCCCATCTAGGTCGCGATGGTTCCGGGCAGCAGGCTGGCTGCTTCCCCTGCATCTCCTCCTCCCCTGCATCACACCACGTGTGTCCTCATGACTCATGACCCACCTCGTGATTGGCCGAGAGGAGAATCAGTGTGACAATGGCAATTATTAATTCACTATTGTCACACAAGTGAGTGTGCCCACGATTTTTTGAAGCCTTTTAGAGCCTCTGGCTCTAATCACGTGCTTCAAAGAAAAAAAACATTGGAATCCATGCGTCCAGCACAGCGCATGTAGATTAGGGAGCCGGATGCATGGGAGGCAGGGAGGTACCCCATATGGATGGGCCGCCACTGTGTATTGAGCTAAATGAGCTCTTGTGACCTGCACTCAGAGCAATGGCCTTCCTAAGAGGCTGCTTTAGGAGCTTGGAGTGGTGCAGTTTTTCTTTTAGCATGTCATAGCATGCTGTGAATGCTTGGTGGTTGCTTAATGGCTGGCATTATGTACCGGGGATCACAGGTATCCAATAAGACACAAGCTTGGATTAATATGCAAAGGGTAAATTAGCTGTTAATTTTGTGAGGGAAGTGGCACTTTTCAAGTGAATTTTCTCCAGAGCTTAGTGAATGTGGTGAGGTTTCATTTTGCAAAAGTATACCCAGGCGCATGCTAAGAAAAAAAAACAACATTCTTGCTTGCAAATGATTGGATGATGTAAGTCAGTAGACCTAAACCTCATTTACTAAGCTCTGGGACAAGTTTCATTGCAAAATGCAACTTCCCTTGCAAAGTGAACATCCTATTTGCCTTGTGTAAATAAACCTCTTGGTGCCCAGAGTCCATATAGGTAGACATGTTTCTCCACACATATAATTATGTGTTCCTTCTCTCTTTCTCTCTAAAAACAGATTATGTGTTCCTTCTCTCTTTCTCTCTAAAAACTGATTAGTTGCCGTGGAAGCCCAGTACAATAAAGAATAGACTGTCAAATTTTCCCATGAACATCACAGTTGTTTGGTTTGGGCCTTCCCATATCAAATACATGATATTCAGGGAGAATTTTGTTTTTATCCAAACACAAATGACAAAACTATTTGGGGAGATCTGTTGATCTCCAGAACAGACCTGGATTTATTTATAATAGTTCATCATATCAATGACTTCTTGCCAACCCATCTAAAATAGTAAGATTGTCATTGGGTTAAAGCTCTAAAATAGGGCACTTTCAGGCTGAAATAGTTAGTAATGCCTTCTCTGAGAATACAAAATAATAGTGCACATAGTGCACATATTGATTTAGGACTGTTAATCTGATGACAACTGTTTTTAATTATTCTGATTTTTTATTTTCTGCACTCCAGTCTAATAAAAGTTATTTAACAGTATGCCTAAAATAACAAACACATAGCAATATTCTTTAAAGTCTTAAAAACAATCAATAAATTTCTGTCTTAAAAGGTAAGGCATACCCTTTTCAACTCATGTGAACAATATTCTACTTCCAATAATCCCAAATCCCAATTAGACATTTAGATAATCAGCATTTCCATCATAAATTTAATTAAGCTGTTTAAATAATTACAAGCACCTTCAGTTTCATAACTCAATCTTTTAACAATGTTTAGTCTGTTTAAATTTAGCAGAAAATGAGATCCATTTCATTTAAGTGTCTTAAATTAAAACTTCCTGCTTGGAGATAACGTGAAATTATTTGGGCCTGTGTTTCTGTTTTAAACATGCTTTTTATAGTTTAGAAATGCAGTTTATTTCAGAGACTCAGGAGCACAGAGACTGATTAAGTGATTTGCCACACAGGGTACTCTAATATTCCTGGGTTATTAAGAGCTCCAATCATACTGCTATCAGTTGATTACAAGCAGGAAATTATAGCAAAAGTGCTGAGTTGTGAGCCCTTACCCAAGCAGACTTGCTTTATTTTAATGGTTGTCAAATAGAACGTAAGAGCATTTTGGGAAGGACAATTAGGCTGGTTTGTGACACTGGGCTCCATGGTGACAGTCTCAGAACACCGCTGTGAGTAAACCAGTAGGACATGAATTTATGAAAACTATGTTAATTTATAAAGTTTTTTTTCCTTTCTTTTTCTGAAACTGAACACAATATAAATGAAGATAGTGACATGTAGGGAGATAGGTATGCAAATAATGTTGACAATAATAGTTTGTTAATAAAAATGCGTTGCATTTAAAAAAAAAATCTAGTTGTAATAGAAAGTCAAATATTTGAAAGTCAAAATATAATAGTTGCAAAATGCGGGCCAAATTTATTTTTAACAGTACTGTTTATCTTCTGCAATGCACAACCTTGAAAGATGGAGAAACAGCCAATTATTTTGGGTTTTTTTTTCTCCACATCACTGATGTGTATATTTCTATTGTTCCCACCACCGCAATGATGGGTCTTATTAGTCAGTCAAAATATGTGGATCACCATAAAACCTTTCAGAAACCTTCTTTCGTAAGCTATTAAAACATCTCATGCCCTTAGATGACAACAATCTCTCTGCCATTTGAAATTTCTTTTCTACCCTGCAGAGTTCATAGGGATATGCTTGGTTAAAATCAACTTATATAAAACTATGCACTATAAATTTTGACACTTCTGTTTGAATCTCTTTTCAAACACTTGTCTTTACTTGCCATAATAGATGTCAGTTCTTCTGATGTAGTTCAAGCATGAGCTTCATATGAAGACTCAGCTATGTCTATTGCATTTCTGAAGCTACTAGTCACTGAAGTTTTGTGCTGTTTGACATCAAAGTTAAGCAAGAATCACCTGCTGAGTTCACATGCATGGAGCAAAACATCTTCAAATCACTAGTGCTAGACAAAAGTTTTCATATTATGGTTTCACCATCAGAGGGGCTCTTAGATGAATAAAGTCCTTGTTAAGAGTGTTACATTAGTGCATGGTTAACCACCTTGCTGCCAGAGTAGTCTGTAGTAGATTGATATTTTGGCTAAAGATAAGTGAACTAATTTACACAAACCAAGATTTGACCCAAATCACAGTGATTCACCAATAGGGATACCTGGAAACTTTTGGTAGTTTGTACCAAAAATTTGCACCATTTTATATTCTTATGAACCTTAGCTGGGCTTATGCTAAATACACATACAATAAAATTTGGGCTGATTGATGCTCAGACAGTCTTTTTTTGTCACCTTCATGTAGAAAGGGAAGACTAATAAGTAATTTGGGTGCACTCTATACCTATCCCCAACCACAAAACAAGACAGGCAATCATTATGTATTATTTTATTTTTAGCTACGCTATGTGCTCACCGCTAGCAACATTGACCTTTCTGTCCGGTGAGTCCCACAATAACATTTAAAGAAGAAGTATCAATATAATATGTTACTTTAGACAAAATTAGACATTAAAATCGGGTTTGCTGCTACCATGGCTTTAAGGGGAATCCTGAGATTCCAGTGAGTTTATGTACAAATTCATCAGGAAGAATTTTATTAAATCACAATGAACTGCATGACCTTTTAACTATGACTAGCAGGTTTGGAAGGACCAATGGGGGTGGGGGGGGGGGGCTTTTGTTTTTGCCAGCCCCTATTGCTATAAAAGAGGGGTGCACAGAGCAGCCATGGTGTCAGTTAATTGGAAGCATAGGAAAACCTGACAAATTGTGTTGGAAGAGATTATGGTAAGTTAAGAAACTGTACTTCATTAGTGATTGCTAACTGTTTGGGCAATCAAACCCTTTGATTAATTTTTTTTTAACTTTATTTATTTTATTTTATTTTTGTCTGTCATTTTATTTTGTGGTTGATTTGAGGTTAGCAGTCACTTTTAGCTGGTGTCCTATCCCTGCCTCAAACTTTTTTTTTTCAGCAAGAATTCCCCTTTAGAAGACTTCCCTTTGTATTTTGGAGTTTTTATTATTTGGGCATATATTCGTTTTTATTTTATGTTTAAGTGCATTTATTTTTGGTTAAAATTATTATTTTTTTGTTTGAGGGGTAGTATTTTATTTTTATTTTATATTGATAGGACCTTTTTCTCTGAGTATCTGTCCTTGCAGCATCCTTTTATTCCCAGCATGATGCTACATAATTTTACAGAAAAAAGTGCAAGAACAATGTGCACCTAAACCATACTCCATTATATCACACGTATTCACTACACCCCTTATCCCTATAGATAAAAACAAACATTTAGGCCACTATTTTCAAATTAACATTGCTGTATCATCTGCAGGGTTTTATTTTTGCAGATAAACCCCTGCCTGTGCTGTTTGTTTTTAGAAAATGTGGCTCTAGTATTGCTATTTGAAAATGTAACCATGCTAGACAGTTTTGCACTGCAGTGTCATCTCCAGTCTTTTTATTCTTGTAATAAAACACCTGTTTTTATTCTTTTTCTCTAGTACATTTTGGCAATTTCTCCCTCATTAAAAGTATTCTTTTGATTGCCAATTTTACAATTTTGTATCATCTGTGGGTAATTAGAGTTTAATAGAAATTGGCCAGTGGCAGGTTAATTTTGCACCAGTGGTAACCGGGAAAGCCACAGTGAACTACTGGCCCATTTCTATCTGCCAGTCAAAACAGGTTTATTACGGTTTAATGAAAAAGCATGTGCCATATCAAAAATGAAAACAAGTTAGTGTTACTTTTACCTTCTTTATGAAATTAACATCTAAAAATGCAATATTTCCCTGTTCATCTGCTCAGTGAATTTCAGAATGAATTTAATGTTATAGAAATATGACAAATCCTGAATCTCAGTGGTGCATATAAACAAAAGATTATCAATATAGCACAAAAAGTGTGAGACTTAAATGGCTTGTTACCTCCTAAAATGTGGGTTCTTTCACACTATTGCATATTAACCCTTTCATGACTAAGCCTATTTTGACATTTGGTGTTAAAATCCGTATTTTTTGCTAGAAAATTTCTTAGAGCCCCCAAACATTATATATATATATTTTTTAGCAGAGAATCTAGAGAATAAAATGGCGATTGTTGGAATATTTTATGTCACACGGTATTTGTGCAGCGGTGTTTTAAATGCAACTTTTTGGGAAAAGGGACACTTTCATGAATTAAAAAAAACACAAACAGTAAAATTAGCCCAATTTTTTGTATAATGTGAAAAATGATGTTACGCCGAGTAAATAGATACCAAACAGGTCACGCTTTATAATTGCACGTACTCGTGAAATGGCAACAAACTACGGTACCTAAAAATCTCCATAGGTGACGCTTTAAATTTATTTTACGGTTACCAGATTAGAGTTACAGAGGAGGTCTAGTGCTAGAATTATTGCTCTCGCTCTGACGATCATGGTGATACCTCACATGTGTGATTTGAACATCGTTTACATATGCAGGCACGACTTCCGTATGCATTTTCTTTGCTGCGCAAGCTCATGGGGACCGGGGCACTTTAAAATGTTTTTTTTTTCTTATTTATTTTATTTATTTTTATATTAATAAATTGTGTTAAAAAAAAAAAAATTGGTCACTTTTATTGCTGTCATAAGGAATGTAAACATCCCTTGTGACAGTAATAGGTGGTGACAGGTACTCTTTATGGAGGGATCGGGGATCTAAAAGACCTCCGATCCCTCCTTTGCACTTCAAAGTATTTAGATCACCATTTTCAGTGATTCTGAATACTGTATATTTTTTTAAAACCGGCGCCATTGGCAGCCGAGTAAATGGGAAGTGATGTCATGATGTCGCTTCCGTGTTTACGATTAGGAGGCTGAAACAAAGCCTCGTTTCAGTCTTTCCCCCGCCGCTGGAGGCGGCGGATTGGTCATCGGGCCTCCCGATGGAAGGGAATGCCCGGTAAGAGCGGCGGGAGGCGGCGGGAGGGGGGACGTCCCCTCCCGCTCCTCCGGTATAACAGCCAAGCGGCTTTCAGCTGCATCGGTTGTTATACCTGGATAGCCAATCGCCGGCTCTAAAAAACAGTACTGGGATGATGCCTGCAGCTGCGGGCATTATCCCGGTATAACCCCCGAAAGCTGAGTACGCACATCTGCATATGCTCGGCGGGAAGAGGTTAATATGGGCCAGTGAGGAAGAAAATTTGATCCCCTTCACTACCCTGAATTTCTGGAGGTAGCAACTTACATCAAAGGAAAGGGAGGTACAGTATTGTGCAAAAGTTTTAGGAAGAAGTGAAAAAAATGCTTTAAATGAAGTATGCTTTCAGAAATAGAAGAGTTAATAGTTTATTTTTATCAATTAACAAAATGGAAAGTATATGAACAGAAGAGAAATCCAAATCAAATCAATATTTGACTACCCTTTGGCTTAAAACAAGCATCAATTCTTCCAAGTACACATAGTGTTTGTGCACACAGTGTTTGAAGAAACTCGGTAGGTAGGTTGTTCCAAACATCTTTAAGAATTAAACACAGATATTCTGTGGATGTAGGCTGCCTTAAATCCATCTGTCACTCCTTGTAATCCCAGACAGACTCAATGATGTTGAGATCAGGGCTCCGTGGGGACAAACCATCACCTCCAGGACTCCTTGTTCTTCTTTGTGTTGAAGATAGTTCTTAATGATATTGACTGTATGTTTGGGCCTGTTGCTCTGCCGTTGAATAAATTTGGGGCCCCTCACATGCCTCCCTGATGGTATGGCATGAAGTATCTGCCTGTATAGCTCAACATTGAGGATACTATTTATCTTGCCAACATCTCCAAATCCATTTGCAGAAATGCAGCCCCAAACTTACAAGGAACCTTCACCATGCTTCACTGTTGCCTGTAGACACTTATTATTGTACCGCTCTCCAGCTCTTTGATTAACAAATTGCCTCCTGCTACAGCAAAATATTTCAAATTTTGATTCATTGGTCCAGAAAACCTGCTGACATTTTTCCACACCCCAGTTCCTATGTTTTTGTGCATAGTTGAGTCGCTTAGTCTTGTTTCCACATTAGAGGTATGGCTTTTAAGCCACAATTCTTTCATGATGACCACTTCTAGTCAGGCTTCTTTGGTCAGTAGATGAATGTACCTGGGTCCTACTGGTTTTCCCCAGTTTTGTGCTGATGGCACTGCTGGACATCTTCTGATATTGAAGGGAAAAAAGCCTAATGTGTCTTTCATCAGCTGCATTAGGTTTCGTTAGCTGACCACTGCATCTAAAGTTCTCAATATTGATCAATTAATGATATCCTCAATGCTGAGAAATACAGCATATTTCTTACAGGCTGCAGTGTTGGTCTCCCCATGATGTGGCATTCTCTTCTACTGCACCATCCTCATCAAGATTTGGTAATCACCCCCAGGCCTTGTTTTTTGGCAGAGTGGAGAAAGTGGAGGTATAATACCTGTCATGTTTTGACCTGTCTATTATAAGAGGGTCAGTAGTATGTGGTAAGTCTACATCTATGTGGGGCACAGGAGTGAAGTATATTTTGCACTGTTATTGGAGCAAGGGCACTTGACATTGGTTTGTGGACTATGTATTTTTGGAGGATACATATTTAAGAAACATTTTTTTCTATTTGGACTTTTGCACCCTTGCATTTGAGTGTTGTATTTCACTTGCACACAATCATTAAAAGACATGGATGTCAGAAAGACTGGTATTTATTGCATGTACACAGATTTTAATTTTCACTTGATCAGTTTGTGTGCACAGAGTAGCATGACTGGAACAGTAGCTAGTGTAGCACAGAGTATTTCCATAGCGCAGGTAACACTTTATTGTTATTGTGTCCATTTTTGCTTAACACCCAGTGGAATTGATGTCTCTGAGTCTTGGACAACTCCAGTGAGAACATTTACATCATGAGATAATCTAGGGTGCTACTTCTGAGTTGAAATAACACCTTTTACTTTCTGTAGACCATGGTATTTTAGGTAACACAACTCTGAACTGGTTTTACCATGTTGTGTTTGATACGTTGTACAGTTACACAGTGAAACTGTTGAGACCTCATCAATGCTTAGGAAGGAGAAAGTAGTAAGGAGCAAGCCAGCTTCTTTATTTATTCATAATATTGTGGACTGGTATAGTTATTCACATCTGCTGCTCCACCACAATTCAAGCATGTTTCCTTTCTGTTATAAGTAGTATGTCATAGGTATATACTTCAGTTAGACAACAGAGCATGCTAGACCATGCTACAATGCACACCTCTTTATTCTGGGCACTCTCTGATGGGTATAGCTACCAAGACCTACAGTGTCTGCTACACTGATCAGTATCCACAAAATTATTAAAAAGTATTTAAAGAAATATAGCTACCTGCTATCATTAGGATCATCTAATTACAATGTAAGCTTCCAATGTGCTGCTATAAGGGAGAATAAAAGGGGATCAAATCAAGTAAAATTCAGATATGTATATTTGTTTACATGTAGGAAATATGTTAAATTATTTGTTAATTACCATATAAATGCCTTATTTAGTGTTTTGTATATCTCTGTGGAGTTCAGCTTTACTTGTTTAGTGGCTCCCCTTAAGACTAGGCTTTAGGGTTTAATTTAGTGCTAATAGAAAGGATAAAAGACAACTATACTTTTGTAAAACAATCTTTTACCTATAAGGTCCAAAATAAATAATCATAGACTCCTCAATGTGATAATGTTGAAAGAAGATGATTCACTTGAGATACAACTGTGTGGTGAAATGCTTACCAGAACGTAAGACTAATTCAGACAGGTGGCTTAAACCCAGCCAGGGCCTTTAGAGAGCGAATTGGACTTTGCTGCTGGAAGGTGGTGGACATAAAAGAAGCAAGGAAGTACCAGCGCCAGCGCCACTGCTAGTGCACCCTCAACAGCAGCTTCAGCAGCGAGCAAATCCTATGCACATCGAGCCCGTGACGAGCCTGCCAGGACGGGATCGCGGCACTCGGCCAGGATTTCTATTTGGGTTTTTTTCAATTGACCTTCCGGTATGCAGGAACCCCTACAGGTTCGCATAAGTTAATCCTGGGTCACGCTGAGATATTAAGCTTTTCAGCTGAGTGTGCGTACACTAGTTTGCCATCTGGTAAGCTGCTTCATATGTCTGTGCACTTGGTGCATTTTCTGATTTTTGGTGATAGTTATATGCTCACCTATCTCTGATCTCTGGTAAGCAGATATACTTGGTGTTTTGCTTTTATATCCAAGGGCACTATTCATTGCATGCTGCATGTCACCAAATTCACATTCCTGTGTATGCTGTGCACACAGGATGTCTGTATGATATTCATGATTTTGTTTTTGGGAGGTTGCATTTTTCCTTCTTTTTTTGGTTTATTGCCTATTACTATGTCAGTATCACGCTATGTTTTTTGCACATATTTTTTGGATAAACCCTATGCGGACCTGATTTGATGCACGAGTGCGACTGATCTTCTCATATTGGAATCGCTCTCTAAAGGCCCTGGCTGGGTTTAAGCCACCTGTCTGAATTAGTCTTACGTTCTGGTAAGCATTTCACCACACAGTTGTATCTCAAGTGAATCATCTTCTTTCAACATTATCACATTGAGGAGTCTATGATTATTAATTTTGGACTTTATTTGGACTTTTTTATTTCACTATTGTTTAACATTTTTAGCGCGGTTTTTCTGTTTTATATTTGTTTTGGTGTGCCCCACTTATAGCCGCAGCTATATAGAAATATTTTTCATTACATAATTTTTCACTATTTTTTCCTTAACAAAAGTTAATTTTTCTTACTTACATTTCAATTTACTTCAAATTTTTTTCAAAATCTTTTTTCATTGTTTTTTATTGTAATCCAGGCGCAATTTTATTTGTTTTTCTTGTTTTTCTTTTTTACCTATGAGCACCTCATCTCTATTTAGTCTCATAAAGAGGCTGTTTTCTATGCATCCAAACAATAGATGGCCTCTACATAGGAATGAATGGGGTGTGGACATAGGAATGAATGGGTACATGGATAGTATGGGTCTCACAGGAACACAGAGAATGGTCCAGTAAGTATAACACTTTTGGGAGGGGTTGCATGGAGGGGGATGTTGACTACTGTGCTTAAAGTGGTTCGAATGGCTCAAGGTTTTTTACCTTAATGCATTAAGGTAAAAAACATTCTGGATGCAGCTCTCCCGCAGCCCCTGCTTATATTTACCTGAGTCCAATATCAATCCAGTGATCTGCATGAGAGCAGCAGCTCTCTGGGGTCTCTCTCTCCTCATTGGCTCACACAGCAATGGGACCCAATGGCTCCTGCTGCTGTCAATCACAACAAGTGAGCCAATGAGTAGCAAGTGGGGAGGGGTCAAGCCACCCTTCGTGTGTAGTACTGGGGGCACTTGGCAGGGGAGAGGAGACAGGACCGCCAGCAGGGGAGCCAGAAAAAGTATCGGGGCTGCTCTGTGCAAAACCATTGCACAGATCGGTAAATTATAACTATTATAATTGTAATTGTTTGTTATTTTTTTTAATTCTTTCCTTTGGCATACTTTAACATTGTGCTAAGTGATTATTTTTGGGAAGGGCTAAGAGTTAGGGGGTAATTTAGTCCAGGGGATAATATTTTCCTAATAAGTCATAACAGTTGCAAGTTTTACTCATTTCTTGGTGCTGACAGTCTTGTGCTAAAAACTACTAATGGGGGACTCCCAGAGCTAGAAACAAATTCATTTTATTAATTGCTATTAGTTACCTCTTTTGTGTCTTTTAAATCTTTTTCTTTTTTTATTGCAACTATTGAGGGAACCTTTTTTACCTTTTTGAAAACAAAGCCATAGGTATTTATAGATAACTCATACAAATAGGGATGTGCGAACAGTTCGGCCCAAGTACAAGTTCGGGTTGAACTTTTGCTGTTTGGTGAACATCCGAACAAACGGGTCGACCATTTGTTCACTCCCCTGAACCGACCTCAATGCATTGCGGCGCTGAATAGTGCATTGCAAGCCCTGATTGGCTGGTGAGCAGTGAAATATTCAGCCAATCAGGGCACAGAGCACTGTCAGAGTCATGATTGGACACTGTCATCATGACTTTATCTAATCATGGCTCATTCTCGCCCCACAGTATAAAGGTATTCTTTCAATGGTAGCCATTTTCAGTGTGATTTCGGCATGGAGAGAGATAGAACAGGGCTCTGTTCAGTGCTATTAGTTAGTGTGCTATACTGTGCTATTTTGCTTCAATTGTCAGTGTAGAATATTAGTTTAGTGTCAGTCTAGGGATAGTGTGACTGTAGTGAGGAGGACCATCATTCAGCTTTGCATAGTGTGCAGCTAGAGTAGGGACAGCTCATATAGTTTCAGTGTAGTGTAGTGAGACTGTGTCAGTAATCTTTTCATTAGTGTATAGCTAGAGAAGGGACAGTTCAGATAGTGTCAGTGTAGTGACAGTTGAACACCGTCTATTTGATTGCGTTACTGCCAGTTTAATGTCATTTACTTCTGCGTGCGTTACTGCCAGTTTAACGCCATTTACTTCTGTTTGCATTACTGCCAGTTTAACGGCATATAGTTTTGTGTGCGTTACTGCCAGTTTAATGGTATATAGTTCTGTGTGCGCTACTGCCAGCTTAACGCCATATAGTTCTGTGTGCATTACTGCCAGCTTAACACCATATAGTTCTGTGTGCATTACTGCCAGTTTTAACGCTATATAGTTTGGTGCGTTACTGCCAGTTTAACGCCATTTACTTCTGTGTGCGTTATTGCCAGTTTAATGCCATATAGTTTTGTGTGCGTTAGTGCAGGTTTAATGCCATATAGTTTTGTGTGCGTTACTGACAGTTTAACATCATATAGTTCTGTGTGTGTTACTGCCAGTTTAACGCCGTATAGTTTTGTGTGCATTACTGCCAGTTTAATGCCATATAGTTTTGTGTGTGTTACTGCCAGTTTAACACCATATAGTTCTGTGTGCATTACTGCCAGTTTAACACCATATAATTCTGTGTGTCACTGTACGTTTGGCGCATTATATTGCAGTATATTATAGTGTATCCGTGGAGTTTGTCTGTGTAGTGTGAATACTCAAATTAAAGTGCACCAAACACCTCTTTACATTGATAAAAGTGCATCTACGTACAGATTTCAACTTCTTCTCTACATTTGCTTATAAGCACCGCCCCCTCCCTCGCAATAATGTCTGGGATGACAACAGGGAGGCAGAAGTAACCTTGGCACTGTAAGGGGGCCAGCAACACATGTATCCACAGGCAAAGGTGGACGTGGTGGTCACTCCTCAGGCAGGGCATCATTTCCTCTGTTTAGTGAGTTTGCCCGTGCTATCCAGTCACAGCATGCAGAGGAGGTGGTGGACTGGTTTATTAAACCTTCCTCATCCTCCTCATCCTCAGTCCCCTGCAGTTGCCAGAGTGGATAAACCTGCCTCCTTGTCCACACCTATTCCTGCCATAGCCCCAACATCAGCCATTGAGGAGTCAGCTGAGTTATTTGACCACAGTGTCAGCCACTTGCTCCTTGATGATGCCCAGCTATTACTGGATTCAGATGTTGGTTCTGAGGTTGAGGATGACAGAAACATGAGCCTAGAGAGTGGGAGGAACACTGGTAGACAAATTGGGATTCATGTTCCCCAAGCCGCAACATATTGCCAAGTTGTCTCCAGTGGAAATGATGAAGATGGAGGAGATAGAGATGATGATGATGATGATGATGATGAGATCACTGATACTGAGGCGACTTGGGTGCCTTTTTCAGCTCATCTGCATCATATCACACTGTTGCTATCTGCAAACTGTGTCTCAGGTACATCAAACGTGTCAAAAACACCAACCATTTGGGTACCACATGATTAACAAGGCATTTAACGTCCAACCACTCAGCCCGTTGGCAAGAGCACCTAAAAGCCACACAAAAAAGTCACAAACCTGTCCCTCCTCCTCCTCCTCCTCCTCCTTACCCACTTCAGTCTGCCACTGCTATACTGAGTCATTACCTCTCAGCAGCCTACACTGACAGGGATCATGGTATAGCATAGGGTGTCTCCTGGGTCCTAGCAGCACATCTGCTAGCAGCACACCACCAGCTGTAGACTGTAGCCGGCAAATTCCTCTTCCCAATGTGCTGCAGCTGAAAAAAATATATAGTCCCTGCCACCCACATGCCCAGCATTTAAATGCAAGCTTGTCAAAGCTGTTGGTGCCCCAACTAATGCCTTTCAGCCTGGTGAATTCTGCCCCCTGAATTCGCACAATGTGCTCTACCATCACGTGGAAGGGAATGTTCTGGCATCGTTGGGCAAGACAGTCAGCTGTAAAATCCACCTTACTGCTGACACGTGGTCCAGCAAGCATGGGCAGGGATGATATATTTCATTCACAGCACACTGGGTAATGCTGCTTGCAACTCGAAAGGATGCTGGACAGGGCTCCGTGCTGCAGCTTGTTGTGCCTCCACGTCTCCATACAGCTGGTGGTGATGATGCCAGATCTGTGAGCTCTACCCCCTCCTCCTCCGCCACCTCCATGCCCTCCTCTGCAGAATTGTCCTATGAACATCAGGTACCCCCTAAGCATTCAAAGGGCTATTCCCAGAGACAGGCTAAAAGGTGCCATGCAGTGCTTTCATCTGGAAGAATGTTTTTGGTATAGGTTTCATGGGTGCAATTAACACCCAAAGATCAATTTTTCTGCACCTGTTTGACAGGTGCATATCATTGCAATTTTTTTGCCTTCATCAAGAGCACCTCTATAGGGTTACGGTGGGATGGCGCCACCAACACCAAAAGAGTAATTTTTCTGCACCTGTTTGACAGGTGCACATCATTGCAATTTTGTACAGCAAGGCCAATTCTTGCTTTCACCAAGAGTACCCCTATAGGGTTATAGTGGGAAGGCACCACTGACACCCAAAGACCAATTCTTATGCATCCGTTACTTCTATGCAAAGTTAAAGTGACACCAGAATGTATCCAAAAAATCTCTAATCTTGTTCCCAGTGTACTACATTGTGGCCTCATCAGACACACTGGCTCCCCAGCTGTTGCTGAGCAAAATAAAGGCAGCTTGCAGGGAAAATTTCATTTTTTGGCTTTATAAATGCAATTATTGCTGTAGCATATTCTAGACATGGTACAGATCTGCCACTTTACAGGTAGACTAAGGGGACCCCCCCCCCCCAAGCACTATATTGGAAGGATTTTTTCATTTTTTTGTGCTTTCTCTTTAAAAATAAAAAAATCACTGCTTATTTAAAAATGATGTTTTTCCCAAACGTTTTTTTGAATTTATACATGTCCCCCAGGGCAGGACCTGGACCCCTATAACCATTGTATGCCCAATTGCTTGCATATAAGGCCTTTAAAATTGGCACATTTGGTTTTTGACGTTCGGATCCCATTGACTTTAACCCCCTTGGTGGTATTCCCGAGTGTGGCTCAGGGTGAGATTTCAGAACCATTAGCGGTAACCTCGACCCACACTCAGGATTGCTTCACTGGATCCTGGAAGAGGTTACTTACCTTGTCCCTGGGATCCCACGATGTACTCCCGCTGTGTACGGCGGCCGGATCCTCCACTCGATCCTCTGTGTGTTCCGGCTTCGCTTCCCTGCGAGCGTCGCAACGCAGGGGGGTGGAACTGGCGCCAGATTAAAAATGTATAAGTCACAACACACACCATACATTGTAATCTTATTGAATTACATTACTGTATTTAATAAATTGACCTCAGTTTGCCCCCCAGTGCTTTATCCAGTGCCCTTGCCTGCGGTTTTACTGTAATTTCTGCCCGGGAACTGCAGAATGACCATGGCATCAAAAAAGCGCGCCTCTACCTAAAAAGCGGTTTATGACACGCTGGAAAACAGTGATAGTGATACAGAATCACTTCCAGAACTGAGTGATAGTGATTCGCGGGGAAGTTCGTCATCAGACACAGAAAGTAATTTCAGCGACGATCCTGCGACTGACATCAGTGATGTACTGACTTGGTGCTCTATCGACTGTGGTACGGATCACGTAGCGCCCCCAAGATTCCCATTTACTGGAGCACCTGATATCAAAGTGGATGTGGAAGATGACAACCCATTGGCATACCTCCAACTATTTTTGACCGATGAGGTCATTAAAAAATAGTTACAGAGACAAACTGGTGCCAGGAGCAACAAGCTGCTACACCTCTGAGGTTTTCAAGGAGCAAAAAGTGGGAACCAGTGACCAATGAGGACATCTGGAAATTTCCGGGCCTCATAATACTTCAGGGAGTGGTGGGGAAACCCCTGAAGAAGTGGTATTGGACAACCAATAAATTACTAGCCACTCCTTTCTTTGACACGGTAATGTCGGAGTACAAATTTTCCCTGATAATGAAATATTTGAACTTTGAAAATAATGAAGCATTTGACAAAACCACTCATCCAGTCCCCAAACTCAAGAAGATTTGGGAGGTATATCAGATGATTCTGAAAAATTTTCAACAGAGCTATGTCCCAGATAGAGACATCAGCATTGACGAAAGTCTAATGGCCTACAAGGGAAGGCTCAGCTGGATACAATATATAGGGTCAAAGAGGGCACGATTTGGCGTAAAATCTTTCATGCTATGTGAATCAAGCACTGGTTATATTTGGAACTCTGATCTATAAAGGAACCAAATTCAACCAAAAATACAGTCATTATGGAATGGCAACCTCTTCAGTTCTTTCATTGATTGAGTCATTACTGAATCAGGGCTATTGTGTAACCACAGACAATTTTTACACATCTCCTGAACTCTATGAGTTCCTTCTACATAACAAAATGGATGCCTATGGAACCGTTTGGCAATAAAAAGCTCAAGACTGGAGAAATAGGTGCCTGGCAGAAAGGCAAAATGATGGCACTGCGATGGCGGGACAAAAAAGATGTGTGCCTAATGAGTACAATCCATAACACCTCCGCTGTCATGGTACACACAAAAGGTGGGAAAGACATCATGAAACCACAAGTGGTAATAGACTACAACAACACCATGGGAGGTGTTGATGGAGCCGACCAGGCAATGACATTTTATCCAGCCATGAGAAAGCAACAAAAAAAATAAGATCTTCAGACATCTTCTTGAACAGTGCCTATGAAATGCCTTCATTCTACTAAAAAAAAAAAGAGTGACAAGCCTGTGGTTAATGCTGACTTTGTTTGGAAATTTGCAGAACATATTTTTCTGAACCACCAAACACCAACGGCTGCAAACAGAGCTGGACATCGTGCTGCTGCTGTTGTCAACCCGGAACGCCTGACTGGTCGTCACTTTATGGACCATATTCCACCAACTGAAAAAAAGGCAACACCCACAAGTATGTGCATAGTTTGCTGCTCAATGTGTGATGACACTGTAAGGAAAATCAGAAAAGAAACCAGGTTATATTGTCCTGACTGTAACGTTGGACTTTGTGCAGTCCTATGTTTTAAAATTTACCATACCCGGGATGTTTAATGAAGCAATATGACTAGTAATATTGCACCCTTGTTTGGCCAAAAAAAATTTCAGTGTTTTTGATTTGTTTATGTTATTGACTAAAATTTATTGAATAAAATATATTATTATGATATATTATTTCTTATTATTTATAGTTATTTATTATATTATAATTTATGATTTTGTGTTTCAAACTTTATCATACCCGTGATGTCTACTAGACTTTGATTTAAGTGAGTTATTCCTAAGAATTACAGGCCTACAATATAAAACGCCAAATTTCCATGCAAAATTGTACCGCTTACAGCACTTAAAATCCAACATAATCATACCGTCAGGGAGGTTAATGGGACCGATATTCGTGTCTGAACTTTCACGGTATTCAAAAGTTCTGGTGCGAACCGAACAGGGGCACATTCAGCCCATCCCTACATACAAAGGGAGGAAAAATAGGTCTAAACTGGCATAATAAAAAAAAAGTGTTGCTTTCAAACAAATAGCAATGCCCCTTTAAGAAAAAAGTGTTCTATTTAAGTCACTGCTAAACACTGTCAATTTATGTGATGAATCTAAACACTTTAAAGGCATTTAGGACAATCTATAACCAGGCAATCATGGTAACCTGCCCTGTAACTGGGACACAATTCCCAATGGAAGGATAATTTCACAGGACATGAACATCAATTTTGGTTGCATTACTCAAAATAGATGCTGCCAATCCAAGGCATTATGCAAATTCAGATACACATCAACATATAAGATAAACTGATACAAGCTGTTATTCAATTGTTGTACAGCAGGCCTTAGTTATGGACAAGACAGTGCGTGTTTTACCCTTTAAAGAATATGTAGGGTTTTGAAAAGAAAAAAAAACTCTGCTATAAATATCTAAAGGGAAACACTTTTCCTGTATGTTTGCTTTTTCTTTTTGATAGAAAACATTTCATTTTTGGACATGCTTCTGCAGGTTACAGATACACACTAACAACTGCCAACAAAGTAATTCTATAAAATGGTACCCACTCCCTTTACTCTCTTGCAAAAAAATAGTGCTTAAAACCCCTATCAATTTTTTTCATCTTTTTGGGAGAATTCCATTTACTTCCTGTCCCAGCAGACACAGACACAGATTCAAAATTTTCCCCACACTACCCAAAATTGAAAAAAGTTGTTGCTTTAGATATACTTTAATATATTATATCTTTTTTAAATATTGTTACAAGGGTGTTACTTTCATTATACCAATTTTAATTGTATATACAACTATTACTGAATAAATCCTTTGTAGTCTGAATATTTTCTCATTCACTTTTTAAAAGTAATTAAAAAATTGCACATTTAATCTAAGTTGAATTCAAAGCTGCCCAATCAAGTCTATAGTAATCATACTGGCTACTTTTTTCAAATGATATTTTATTTTACTTTTTGTTTTAAAAAAAGGATTGTTTAACTGACTTATGATCAATAAGTGCCAAGGAAAGGTATAACCTGAGTACAGAAAATAAATGTAAAGAGCACTTAACTTCCAGAATTCTAGTGAAAGAATAAACATCCCAAACTGGATCTGTGAATCCTGAATTTAGGATCTGCAAATGAATGAACTAAAAATTCCCATCTCTTACTGCAGCAGATGGCTTGTTGTTTTCAATTAACTGCAAGGGCACTGGTGAACTATCTTGTAGTTCGTTGACATTTCCAACAGCTTTCAAACAGAAAGCATGTACAGAGGTAAGGGCAGAAAGCTGTATGCAGTGTCTGCAGGAACCAGACATTGAAACCGCGATCTGCTGATTGATAGTGCAATGCTCTGTATTCTCCTGAGAAAAAAAATTATAAATGCACATTTTTTATCTGCAAAAATATTTGCATTTATTAGATTTTTTTAAAAGGTAAACTTAGCCAATAAATGACTAATGTATACAAGTATAAAACATATTAATATTTTACAATACTAATAAAATATACCCATCACAGAGGTGAATGAATGAATGAGTTTGTCTTTTTAAATTAAAAAATGCAGCATTCTTATTATATAACAGCATGATTATGTGAGACAAGTGATTCCTAACAGATCAATGCATTGGTTATATTACAACATTCATGGTTCTTATTTTGGCTGCTATTACCTCCAGAAATGTGGAGCAGCCATGGGAGCTAAGCTCTTACCCTCATTAGTCAATTTATATATGGACTGGGGGGAGAGGCTCCACATCTTTGGAGGTAACAATCCCTATCAACCAAACATCAAATGTTATTTTCGCAACATTGATGACTCTTCATTTGCTCTAAAGGAATGGGCAATTTGGATATTTTTTAAGCTTAAAGTGATTGTAAAAGCATTTTTTATATCAGACAGGCTTATACTTACCTACTCTGTGCAATGGTATTGCAGAGAGCAGCTCCCGGTCCTCCACTTCTCGGGCCCCCCACCAGCACTCCTGGATCATCCTCTTCTTAGTGAGCCACCATAGGAAGCCACTAGATTCCTTCAGGCTTGATCCCAAGCTGCACTGCCTATGTCAATATACAGAGACAGTAAGGGTTGGCCCTGTCCCCAGCTCTCTCCTCACAGACTGTGATTAACAATAGTAGCAACCAATGGCTCCCTCTGCTGTTTCTGAGCCAGTGAGGGGGAGAGAGCAGCTCTGCTGCTTTTGGGCACAGTGCTGGTTCGGGATTGTCCACCGATTAGGGATTTAGGGGGAGCTGTGGGGGTGGGTGGGAATAAAAGTTTTTTTTACTCTAATGTAGAGCATACATACTTTCATAATAATAATCTTAATTTTAGTAAATTCTAAATTGAGCAATTAAGATAGCAGAGTGAAAAGATAGACTGGAACTACTATGGGATAAACCATAATTAAACACACCAGATAAACCATTTTTTCCACTAAAAATAGCAATGAGTTCAACAAGATTAAAAACATAGTTGGATGGTATTTACTGTTTTTTTTTTTACAATGACCCTATATGTAGGCTCCTACTCTGGCCACATATTTGTCACTAGGGATGGGCCGAACATCCCCCTGTTTGGTTCGCAGTAGATCTTCCGAATAGGGGAAATGTTCTAACCCGAGCGGCGAACCCCATTGAAGTCTATGGGAGCTGAACAGGAAAAATCAAAAGTGCCCATTTCAAAGCTTATATGCAAGTAATTGTCCATAAAAGGTATATGGGTATCTGGGTACTGCCCTGGGGGACATGTATCAATACATATATATATTTTTTTAAGCAATCGTTTTTTTCAGATGCAGTGATTTTAATTTTGCTTAAAGTGCAACAATAAAAATGAAAAATTCCTTTTAACATAGTGCCTGGGGTGTCCCCTTAATGTTCTTGTAAAGTGGCACATCTGTAGCATGCATAAAACATGCTACAGCAAAAATGTCAAATCCCTTTTAATATGACTCGTGCTTACAATTACCGACACACGGGTATTAAAAAAATAAGAAAAAAATGGCATAGGGTCCTCCCCCCCAGTCCATACCAGGCCCTTCAGTTCTGGTATGAGTTTTAAGAGGAACCCCACGTCAAAATAAAAAAATAAAAACGGTGTGGGGTCCCCCGAAAATTCATACCAGACCATTATCCTAGCATGCAGCCCGGCAGGCCAGGAAAGGGGAGGGGATGAGCAAGCACACCCCTCCTGAACCATACCAGGCAACATGCCCTCAACATGGAGGTGTGGGTGCTTTGGGGCAGGGGGCCCACCACAAAGCACCTTGTCCCCATGTTGATGGTGACAAGGGCCTCTTCCAGACGAAATTTGAGTGTGGTTGTCGGGGTCTACAGGCAGGAGGCTTATCAGAATCAGAATCTGGAAGCCTGCCTTAACAACGGGGCCCCCAGATCCCGCCCTCCATGTGAATGGGTATCAGGCACAATGTACCCCTACCCATTCACCAAAAAATTGTCAATTTATTAAAAATGAAAAATAAAAAAGTGTCCCTCGATGTAAATCCATCGTCAATCTTGACGCCCGCCGGACCTGAAAAATAGAAAAAAATAAAATGCTCTTCCTCCTGGGAGGCCTCCTGCCAACTGCCCACTCTGCGCTTTGACTGTTTTTATATAGGAAGGGGCGGGGCCACCGGCTTCCCCACCTGGTGGCAGCGCCCCCTTCTGTTGTCACGTGATGCCAGTAGAGGGCGGTGTCACCAGGTGATGTAGACGGGTGGCCTCATCCCTTTCCTATATAAGAACTGTCATAGCACAGAGCGGGCAGTCGGTGGGAGGCCCCCCAGGAGGCAGATCGTTTTTATTTTTTTCTATTTTTCGGGTCCAGCAGACATCGTGATTGATGATGGATTTACATCCCATCAAAATGCACCCACTCCCCTATGCCGAGGGCATGTGGCCTTGTATGGTTCAGGAGGGGGAGCGTTCGCTCATCCCCTCCCCTTTCCTGGTCTGCATGCTCGGATAAGGTGCTAAGGTCTGATATGGATTTTGGGGGGACCCCATGCCGTTTTTTTTTTTACATTTTGGTGTTTATTTTCCCTTAAATTCTATACCAGACCCTAAGGGCCTGAAATGGACTGGGGGGGAACCCCATGTCGTTTTTTCTTTATTTTTTTACCGGCTTAATTTTTTACCGGCTGTCAGTGGGGAAACTCATTTACAGTGGATGCCTCATCGGTTGTTAAGGGCACCTCAGCCGGCTTCCCGTCTCCGCTCCTTAACAACCAGCTTACACTGACCCTAATTGGGCAAAGCTTTGCCCACTCAGGGTACAGAATGCACTGTGCAGCGCTAACAGTGCAGCACTCAGTGCATTGCAGGGTGTTTGTCGGGGCGAAATTTGGGTGTTCGGTTTGAACTCTTGTTTGGGCCAAACTGTTCACCCATCCCTATGCGGTAATGGTAAATGTCCATGTTATTCACACATTGTAAGAGGTGAGACAAGTCTCCCATTGGATCCAGTCCATTATCTTTTGGGCCTGCCTATCCCTGGGGTCTCCAAATACGCCAAGAAATTGGTCATACTTGTTGTACACGACTCTAGTCCTTAATTTTCCAAAACATGAGATATATGGGATAACTCTGAGTTTAACCCGGAATCGCTACCTCCAGCCTCTGATAAGTAATATTTTATCTTTCACATGTAACAACCCTACTCCTTATCATTCCACTCTTTAGGATTCCCCCCTTGTGTAACTCTTTCTTTTTACTGTTTTTATACCAAATAGCCTTTAACCACTTGACGACTGCCTCACGCCGATGTACGTCGGCAAAGTGGCACGGACAGGCAAAATCACGTACAGGGTACGTGATTTGCCTTCCGCGGGTGGGGGGTCCGATCGGACCCCCCCCCGGTGCCCGAGGCGGTCGTCTTTTGTCCAGCGGCGATCGGTGATGAGGGGGAGACCATCCGTTCGTGGCCCCCCCCTCGCGATCGCCGCCGGCCAATGGAATCATTCCTTTGCTGCTGTATGCTAAACAGCAGCAAAGGAAATGATGTCATCTCTCCTCGGCTCGGTAATTTCCGTTCCGGCCCGAGGAGAGAAGACTTCACTGTGAGTGCACCAAACACTACACACACAGTAGAACATGCCAGGCACACAAATCACCCCGATCCCCCCCCCGATCGCCCCCCGATCCCCCCCCGATCACACCCCCCCCCCCTGTCACAAACTGACACCAGCAGTTTTTTTTTTTTTTTTTTTTTCTGATTACTGCATAGTGTCAGTTTGTGACAGTGACAGTGTTGGGACAGTTAGTATTACCCCCCTTTAGGTCTAGGGTACCCCCCTAACCCCCCCTAATAAAGTTTTAACCCCTTGATCACCCCCTGTCACCAGTGTCGCTAAGCGATCATTTTTCTGATCGCTGTATTAGTGTCGCTGGTGACGCTAGTTAGTGAGGTAAATATTTAGGTTCGCCGTCAGCGTTTTATAGCGTCAGGGACCCCCATATACTACCTAATAAATGTTTAAACCCCTTGATTGCCCCCTAGTTAACCCTTTCACCACTGATCACCGTATAACCGTTACGGTTGACGCTGGTTAGTTTGTTTATTTTTTATAGTGTCAGGGCACGCGCCGTTTATTACCGAATAAAGGTTTAGCCCCCCGATCGCCCGGCGGTGATATGCGTCGCCCCAGGAAGCGTCAGATTAGCGCCAGTACCGCTAACACCCACGCACGCAGCATGCGCCTCCCTTAGTGGTATAGTATCTGTACGGATCAATATCTGATCCAATCAGATCTATACTAGCGTCCCCAGCAGTTTAGGGTTCCCGAAAACGCAGTGTTAGCGGGATCAGCCCAGATACCCGCTAGCACCTGCGTTTTGTGCCTCCGCCCGGCCCAGCCCAGCCCACCCAAGTGCAGTATCGATCGATCACTGTCACTTACAAAACACTAAACGCATAACTGCAGCGTTCGCAGAGTCAGGCCTGATCCCTGCGATCGCTAACAGTTTTTTTGGTAGCATTTTGGTGAACTGGCAAGCACCAGCCCCAGGCGTCAGGTTAGCGCCAGTACCGCTAACACCCACGCACGCAGCATACGCCTCCCTTAGTGGTATAGTATCTGAACGGATCAATATCTGATCCGATCAGATCTATACTAGCGTCCCCAGCAGTTTAGGGTTCCCAAAAACGCAGTGTTAGCGGGATCAGCCCAGATACCTGCTAGCACCTGCGTTTTGCCCCTCCGCCCAGGCGAGCCCAGCCCACCCAAGTGCAGTATCGATCGATCACTGACACTTACAAAACACTAAACGCATAACTGCAGCGTTCAGAGTCAGGCCTGATCCCTGCGATCGCTAACAGTTTTTTTGGTAGTATTTTGGTGAACTGGCAAGCACCAGCCCCAGGCAGCGTCAGATTTGCGCCAGTACCGCTAACACCCACGCACGCACCGTACACCTCCCTTAGTGGTATAGTATCTGATCGCATCAATATCTGATCCGATCAGATCTATACTAGCGTCACCAGCAGTTTAGGGTTCCCAAAAACGCAGTGTTAGCGGGATCAGCCCAGATACCTGCTAGCACCTGTGTTTTGCCCCTCCGCCCGGCCCGGCCCAGCCCACCCAAGTGCAGTATCGATCGATCACTGTCACTTACAAAACACTAAACGCATAACTGCAGCGTTCGCAGAGTCAGGCCTGATCCCTGCAATCGCTAACAGTTTTTTGGTAGCGTTTTGGTGAACTGGCAAGCGCCAGCGGCCTAGTACACCCCGGTCGTAGTCAAACCAGCATTGCAGTAACACGTGGTGACGTGGCGAGTCCCATAAGTGCAGTTCAAGCTGGTGAGTAGTGTCCCGCCGCCACCAAAAAGACAAACACAGGCCCGTCGTGCCCATAGTGCCCTTCCTGCTGCATTCGCCAATCCTAATTGGGAACCCACCGCTTCTGCAGCGCCCGTACTTCCCCCATTCACATCCCCAACCAAATGCAGTCGGCTGCATGAGAGACATTTTTATGTCCTCCCGAGTACCCCTACCCAACGAACCCCCCAAAAAAGATGTCGTGTCTGCAGCAAGCGCGGATATAGGCGTGACACCCGCTATTATTGTCCCTCCTGTCCTGACAATCCTGGTCTTTGCATTGGTGAATGTTTTGAACGCTACCATTCACTAGTTGAGTATTAGCGTAGGGTACAGCATTGCACAGACTAGGCGCCATTTCACAGGGTCTCCCAAGATGCCATCGCATTTTGAGAGACCCGAACCTGGAACCGGTTACCGTTATAAAAGTTAGTTACAAAAAAAGTGTAAAAAAAAAAAAAAATATGAAATAAAAAAAAATAGTTGTTGTTTTATTGTTCTCTCTCTCTCTATTCCCTCTCTCTATTGTTCTGCTCTTTTTTACTGTATTCTATTCTGCAATGTTTTATTGTTATTGTTATTGTTATTGTTATTGTTATTATGTTTTATCATGTTTGTTTTTCAGGTGTGTAATTATTTACACTTTACTGTGCTTTATTGTTAACCATTGTTAACCATTTTTTTGTCTTCAGGTACGCCATTCACGACTTTGAGTGGTTATACCAGAATGATGCCTGCAGGTTTAGGTATCATCTTGGTATCATTCTTTTCAGCCAGCGGTCGGCTTTCATGTAAAAGCAATCCTAGCAGCTAATTAGCCTCTAGACTGCTTTTACAGGCCGTGGGAGGGAATGCCCCCCCCCCCACCGTCTTCCGTGTTTTTCTCTGGCTCTCCTGTCTCAACAGGGAACCTGAGAATGCAGCCGGTGATTCAGCCAGCTGACCATAGAGCTGATCAGAGACCAGAGTGGCTCCAAACATCTCTATGGCCTAAGAAACCGGAAGCTACGAGTATTTCATGACTTAGATTTCGCCGGATGTAAATAGCGCCATTGGGAAATTGGGGAAGCATTTTATCACACCGATCTTGGTGTGGTCAGATGCTTTGAGGGCAGAGGAGAGATCTAGGGTCTAATAGACCACAATTTTTTCAAAAAAGAGTACCTGTCGCTACCTATTGCTATCATAGGGGATATTTACATTCCCCGAGATAACAATAAAAATGATTAAAAAAAAAATATGAAAGGAACAGTTTAAAAGTAAGATTAAAAAAGAAAAAAAATAATAAAGAAAAAAACAAAAACAAAAAAAAAACACCCCTGTCGCCCCCTGCTCTCGCGCTAAGGCGAACGCAAGCGGCGGTCTGTCGTCAAACGTAAACAGCAATTGCACCATGCATGTGAGGTATCACCGCGAAGGCCAGATCGAGTGCAGTAATTTTTCCAGTAGACCTCCTCTGTAAATCTAAAGTGGTAACCTGTAAAGGCTTTTGAAGGCTTTTAAACATGTATTTATTTTGTTGCCACTGCACGTTTGTGCGCAATTTTAAAGCATGTCATGTTTGGTATCCATGTACTCGGCCTAAGATCATCTTTTTTATTTCATCAAACATTTGGGCAATATAGCGTGTTTTAGTGCATTAAAATTAAAAAAAGTGTGTTTTTTCCCCAAAAAATGCGTTTGAAAAATCGCTGCGCAATTACTGTGTGAAAAAAAAAAATGAAACACCCACCATTTTAATCTGTAGGGCATTTGCTTTAAAAAAATATATAATGTTTGGGGGTTCAAAGTAATTTTTTTGCAAAAAAAAAAAACTTTTTCATGTAAACAATAAGTGTCAGAAAGGGCTTTGTCTTCAAGTGGTTAGAAGAGTGGGTGATGTGTGACATAAGCTTCTAAATGTTGTGCATAAAATGCCAGGACAGTTCAAAACCCCCCCAAATGACCCCATTTTGGAAAGTAGACACCCCAAGCTATTTGCTGAGAGGCATGTCGAGTCCATGGAATATTTTATATTGCGACACAAGTTGCGGGAAAGAGACAAATTTTTTTATTTATTTTTTTTTTTTGCACAAAGTTGTCACTAAATGATATATTGCTCAAACATGCCATGGAAATATGTGAAATTACACCCCAAAATACATTCTGCTGCTTCTCCTGAGTACGGGGATACCACATGTGTGAGACTTTTTGGGAGCCTAGCCGCGTACGGGACCCCGAAAACCAAGCACCGCCTTCAGGCTTTCTAAGGGCGTGAATTTTTGATTTCACTCTTCACTGCCTATCACAGTTTCGGAGGCCATGGAATGCCCAGGTGGCACAAAACCCCCCCAAATGACCCCATTTTGGAATGTAGACACCCCAAGCTATTTGCTGAGAGGTATAGTGAGTATTTTGCAGACCTCACTTTTTGTCACAAAGTTTTGAAAATTGATAAAAGAAAAAAAAAAATGTTTTTTCTTGTCTTTCTTCATTTTCAAAAACAAATGAGAGCTGCAAAATACTCACCATGCCTTTCAGCAAATAGCTTGGGGTGTCTACTTTCCAAAATGGGGTCATTTGGGGGGGTTTTGTGCCACCTGGGCATTCCATGGCCTCCGAAACTGTGATAGGCAGTAAAGAGTGAAATCAAAAATTTTCACCCTTAGAAATCCTGAAGGCAGTGATTGGTTTTCGGGGTCCAGTACGCGGCTAGGCTCCCAAAAAGTCCCACACATGTGGTATCCCCATACTCAGGAGAAGCAGCTCAATGTATTTTGGGGTGCAATTCCACATATGCCCATGGCCTGTGTGAGCAATATATCATTTAGTGACAACTTTATGGAAAAAAAAAAAAAAAAGTGTCACTTTCCTGCAACTTGTGTCAAAATATAAAATATTCCATGGACTCAATATGCCTCTCAGCAAATAGCTTGGGGTGTCTACTTTCCAAAATGAGGTCATTTTGGGGGGTTTTGTGCCACCTGGGCATTCCATGGCCTCCGAAACTGTGATAGGCAGTGAAGAGTGAAAGCAAAAATTTACACCCTTAGAAATCCTGAAGGCGGTGATTGGTTTTCGGGGCCCCGTACGCGGCTAGGCTCCCAAAAAGTCCCACACATGTGGTATCCCCATACTCAGGAGAAGCAGCTAAATGTATTTTGGGGTGCAATTCCACATATGCCCATGGCCTGTGTGAGCAATATATCATTTAGTGACGACTTTTTGTAAATATTTTTTTTTTTTTTTTTTTTGTCATTTTTCAATCACTTGGGACAAAAAAAATAAATATTCAATGGGTTCAACATGCCTCTCAGCAATTTCCTTGGGGTGTCTACTTTCCAAAATGGGGTCATTTGGGGGGGTTTTGTACTGCCCTGCCATTTTAGCACCTCAAGAAATGACATAGGCAGTCATAAACTAAAAGCTGTGTAAATTCCAGAAAATGTACCCTAGTTTGTAGACGCTATAACTTTTGCGCAAACCAATAAATATACGCTTATTGACATTTTTTTTACCAAAGACATGTGGCCGAATACATTTTGGCCTAAATGTATGACTAAAATTTAGTTTATTGGATTTTTTTTATAACAAAAAGTAGAAAATATCATTTTTTTTCAAAATTTTCGGTCTTTTTCCGTTTATAGCGCAAAAAATAAAAACCGCAGAGGTGATCAAATACCATCAAAAGAAAGCTCTATTTGTGGGAAGAAAAGGACGCAAATTTCGTTTGGGTACAGCATTGCATGACCGCGCAATTAGCAGTTAAAGCGACGCAGTGCCAAATTGGAAAAAGACCTCTGGTCCTTAGGCAGCATAATGGTCCGGGGCTCAAGTGGTTAAGTGATCGATCCAATGAGCTGAAATAGGTTCTTTTGTGTTGAATTGATCCTAGAAAATAAGAAGGGGAAATAGAGGTGACAAACCTTGGGACTTTTAAGGTGTTGGCTATGAACAATGTAGTAAACAATTACACAATAGATAAAATTTAATATTTATTACAAAAATAAAAAACATGAGAACAATGTTTCATCCATATCCAAAATCAATTGTTCTACAGGAAGGCACATGTACAGACACTGCCACTCAACATGTTTCGATTTAAACACAGCTTCCTCAGGAGATTCCGGTGTGACGTTGTCAGAGAGCCTACCTGATTGAGCGTTGTCGCGCGCCGGGGCGCGTTGGTGCACGCTTTCCTGCGGGTGCTCGGGCGCCTGCTTCTGTGGGCACTGGTGTTGGCATGCCGGCTGGCCGTGGTGGACGCGGTGGTGTACGGGCACGTATGCCTATGGGCGCTGCTATGCGTTTGCCTGGTGGCGCTGGTGTGCATGCCGCTGTCCGGGGGCGCACTCGGGCGCGTGCGTGGGTGCCTGTGCGTAACGGTGCGTGCACGAACGCGGCGTTTGGCGCCAATCAGCCTATTTAGGCTTGCTTCTCCCTCTGAGCAGTGCTGCCTAATCAACAGCTCCGTGCCTAGTTCCTGTTTCCTGTTTCCTGTTCCTAGTTCCTGTGATTCCTGTGTTCCTGATCTGTTGACGACCTGGCTTGCCTTTTGGACTCTCCTGACCTCCGCCTGCATTTGACCCCGGCCTGTTTGACTTCGCTTCTGCCCGCTCCTTCTGTACCTCTGCTGCCCGCCTGTTTCCAAAACCCAGCTTGTGCACTAACCTGTCTCCAGCTCCTGTTCAGCATCTGTTGTCTGTGCCGCTGACTATCATCTGCTGTTTGAAGACTGCTAACCTCCGGAACACAGACTCCTGCACAGGCTCTCATACCACTCCGCACTCGTGGGCCTCCTGTCTGCTCTACCAGGGGCCGCGAGTCGGATACGTAAGGGAGCCTACCCTCTGCCCAAGTGGACTCACCGGTCTGGTAAGTGAGAGACTTGACAGACGTGTTATATGCTATAGACAACAAAAAGATTGGAATGAGTACTCATGTTGGTTTGTTTTGATGCACAAAACATATTTATCAATTGTATTGGCATAAAATAAATATGCAAGTATTCAAAAATAATAAAGTCAGTATCATTAAAGGACATTAGAAATGCATAGATATAGAGAAAGATGAACCTTACCTAGATTGCTATAGATCAATATACAACTTGGATTTTAGATTTAGATAAAAGAGTACATGTCCAATATATGCGCAGAGCGTCCCATTATAGAAATGTCCTCCGGTGTTTGTAAAAAAAATATGAACTAATGAAAAACTTCCTAAAAAGGAAACAGGAAAAGATATATATATATATATAATTTAATGGATGTACAGTATAAAACATCAATTTATGATGTTGAGGTAAAAACATCCCATCCAAACAATGATTCAAAGAAAAATTGTTGGGGTAGGTTACCTTAATGAAACTAGAGAAGATTGAATCAATTTGTGACTTGTTCCCGCTGGTCAAAATTGATGTCCAGCATGACGTATCAATCCAAAAAGAGTGAATATCCAGCTGAAATGCAGTTCATACATACACAGCAAGATGGACTCAAGGCAAAGTAGAGTACTGTAGTTGAAAGGCTAATTCTCCCACAGGAAGACCTGAAACATAGTACATCACCATGAGGTATGCAACCTCATGAGGCAGTATCTACTAAATAAGAGTACAATATCCATAGGGGCAAAGACACACTTACCAGCGTAGGGAGGACAAAAAAATAGAGAGGAGTGGGAAAGATGTTTCCTCTCCCTCTCACTAGACGCCTCTGACAGATTGTGGCAGCGCAATGCCGCATTCAAAGATTCCTCGACCCGGCGGCGTGTGACATTACCGCCGGGTCACGAACATGACATGGAGAAGCCCGCGTGCATGCGCCAGGGCTTATGGCAGCACATATATTACGACGCTAAAACACGTCATGCATACGGCCACCATTTTAGAAAATCTAATGCCCTTATTTGGTGGATAAATTGGGACACGGCCAACGCAGGCAGAGGAGAGCAGCAACATTTATTTGCACACCCAAATCTGCCATACAAAGGGTCAAAAAGGTTGTCACCTCTTTTTCCCCTTCTTATTTTTTAGTTTATTGGGATGTGGTGTTTAATTTGATTCCTCTGTCTTGTTCTGTACAAGTTGAATTGATCCTGCTTTCTATGCCTGCTCTACAGGAGGCTACTGCTGCATTTTCTACAGTTGTACCTTGATTTCATGTTTTATTGAAATTGTGTAATGTTGTATTGCATACTATGATATGCCCAAGCTTGTTCTACATTATTTCAATGCCTTTCTCACTTTTTGTACTGTTTTGTTAACATTTAATAATAAAAATACAAATATAAAAAAAAATTTAATGAGCTGCATGGAGAGACTTTTCTGCTTTCTTGACTCACTCAGCCTTTTGTTACAGCACCTTGCAGCACTGGCTTAATCCTGGCTTCTAGATAGGGTTCTCCTAGCACCCCAGGCTATCTCACTCTTCCAGAGATTTGCAAACTCCTTCCAGTACCCTGGACTCAACAGTCACCTCATCTTTTTCAGTGTAAGCTAAGACAACTTATTGAAAATGCATTTGCTACCATAAACAAGGTCACCAGGGCCATGATCCATGCTAAAGTGGAAGCTACTCTATTAGACCTGACTTTGATCAAACACTGATGCCCCTATAACCCCCCTCCCTATGTCGCTAGGGACCATTGAATGAAGATCCCTAAGCCTTTTTAATACTGTTTCTCCCCAGGACCTATCCTCACCTCCTCTGTCCCCCCCCCCTCCCCGTTTCCCTGCCCCCATCTTCCTCCTATTACCCCGTACTCCCCTTTCCCCTTTCCCCACTTCTCCTCTAGTATCATTTGCTCTCCTTTCTTTCCTTTCTACCCTCATCCTTCTTCAGATCATGCAGTCTTAGCCCAACACGGACTACCCCAAATGGGGACAGCCCATCCATACAATAGCATGCATGAAATGATAGCAGCACCTCACGTCATGCAATCTTTACTGCATTCATTCTCTCTAACAGCAGTCTATGCTGTTCTCTCAAACTGTCCAGCCCAATATCCCCTACCTAAACACCTTAAAGGTTACATATTGTTTCTTGACAGTTGGATCACAAAGCATCTTAAGTGTGTATAATCATCACAAGGAGTAATCTTTCTCTCCCTGCTTCCCATGTTTGTTCTAGCTGAACAGTTGGGATTAATTATGTCCCCATGCATAGAGTTAGCCAACAGCTACTGCACGTTAATTGTCTGTTATGTATATTTTTCCCACCAAACTAATATGGGCTGCGTCCCCGTGCAAGTGGCGTGATATTATTCACTTGTTATTGTACTTGTTTGTTATCCTTTTCTTCCTGTACCAATAAAATCATTTGAACAAGAAAATGCATTTGCCACAGAGCTAGACATATCACAAAAAATAAAAAATAAAATAAAATTGTGTATAGATATATATCTATACACACACATACAGGGTGAGCACAAAAACACTCTTTGATTTCAAGTAGTTATAAAATCAAAACCTATTGGAGTATGTTTACAATTATGGTGACCTCAGATACTTTAACTCAAAAAAAATTTTTTTTCTTCTGCAGAATCTCCTTGCATGCGTCCCACCACCAGAGGGCAGTGAAATCCAACATGGTACTCATCCCACAGCAACGCAGCTGGCACGTGTTGGAATTTGCTAAAACAAACAGTATTGTGACTATGCAGCATACTTTCAATTGCAAATTTAATGTGGATCCACCTACTAACAAGTCCATTTTAAAGTGGTACAACAATTTCATTGAGAAAGCATGCATCTGTGATCAGAGAAAGGCTGTCAAGAAGTCAACGTGCAAAATTAGCTGAGAGTTGCACATCCCGAAAAGCACAGTAAGCAAGATCTTATGCAAACTCTTGCAGTTTCACCCTTGCAAGCTGCAATTGGTCCATAAGTTACACCTGCAAGACAATGAAACACGACTCAAATTTTACAGGAATTTTCAGGCGTTAATAGAAAATGATGGTAACCTGCTGTCAAAGATCATTTTCAGTGATGAGGCGACCATCCACTTAAGTTGAAAGGTCAACAGGCACAACTGATACAGTATGAAACTTTGTGAGTTGATGCAACTGTAGCCACCAATGGAAGAACATTCCAATAAGTTACATTCTATATCTGTTGGAAATCAAGGAGTGTTTTTGTGCTCAACCTGTATATATACATATACACAGTATACAACCCTCAAAATTTCCAATCGCCTGCTCGCATTTGGCGAGTGGAAATTAGTGGAGGGCGAGTGAGGAGTAGGGGCAGACTGGGTTGACAGTTTCCTGGCTGATCGCTTCTGGCAGAAGCTGTGCGGCCAGGAAACTGCCAGGAGGATCGGGCAGCCGGATGACACAGAACGAGGATCTCCCGCTGAGATGCAACCTGGATATGAATAGCCAGCCGCTGTCAAACAACAACTTTTTCTTAACCTGAAATTACTGCCAGATAATTTTGGGACAAAGGCAGTGCTCTCACTCGACATGGACAAGGCCTTTAACAGTGTCAAGTGGGGATATCTGTTGGAGGTTAACATTATTTAACTGGATTAAACATTCATATTTACACAATACAACCTAGAGTACTAGGAATTGGTACTATCTTGTCCACATATGAACTTAAAGCGGAGTTCCACACAAAAATGGAACTTTTCGGAACCCTCCCCCCCTCTGGTGTCACATTTGGCACCTTTCAGGGGGGAGGGGGGTGCAGATACCTGCCTAAGACAGGTATTTGCACCCACTTCCGGCATAGACTCCCATGGGAGTCTACGCCTCTTCCCGTCCCCACCGCGCTGTCTCCTGGGAACACACAGCTCCCAGGAGAGAGCGGGGACCATTTGGGACGCGCAGCGCTACTCGCGCATGCGCAGTAGGGAACCGGGAAGTGAAGCCGCAACGCTTCACTTCCTGATTCCCTCACCTAGGATGGCGGCGGCAGCTGCCGAGAACCGAGCGGGTTCTCGGCGTCCCCTGCCGACATCGCTGGACCCTGGGACAGGTAAGTGGCCATGTATTAAAAGTCAGCAGCTGCAGTATTTGTAGCTGCTGGCTTTTAATATTTTTTTTTTTTTGGCGGTGTGGGTGAACCCCCGCTTTAACAGAGGCAAGGGACTGGGTTGTCCCCTTGGAATGATGGAATACTGTGCTCTACCCATGGATCAATGCAGGAAAATATAATTCCATATGAGGATCACATGCTGTCTCTTCCATGGAATCCATCATGGACATGTTTACCTCCTTAGGTACCTACTCTGGGTTACAGATTAATTGAAAACATTGAGTCTACCTCTCTTAGTTATCCCTGTAATTTCACCCTGCTGCCCTATACTGGAATTTTGCTTTGACCTTCAAGAGTACTCACCTAACTTTCACAGGCTTGATTATCTTAACTTAACTCCACTTCTCTTTAAATTTCTACTGAAGACTTGGGTCAGACTTCTGCTGTCCACGATAGGCCAATCTAATTTAATAAAAAATTTTCCTATGCCTCAACTCCTTTATGTGCCACACAATGCTAAGTAAAATTCAGTCAGTAGACAATATTCATAAAACTAATATGGCTTTAAAATCATCCACAGAGTAGGCTTAAACAACTTCAGAAACCTAAGAATGTGAGAGGTACTTCTCTCTCTACAATTCCTGTATGTATTATTTGGGAGTTCAGTTCTATATGGCTGGCTGATTGGAACCCACTGACAGTACCAGCCAAACCCAGTTTAGTTTCTTTATTTCTATGCCACACCCTGGGGATTACCGATCTATTTGAAGCATGGGAAATGAAAGAAACTCACAAACATTGCCGCCCATACCAGCACTCATACACAAACATTGATATAAAATTAGATCCCTGCTTGGCTTTACTAAATATACTATGTTTACACCTAGATAGGTTAATGACAACTATGTGGAACTTAATAAACTGCCATGTGGTACAATGTACTTACTATTAGGAAACCTCCACCAAATTTTAGACTCCTGCTGAGTATTCTTGTTTGCAGAATTGCAATCCTATTATAACCTCTCACCTACAATAAGCTTTTCACTCCTTCATCTTCAACATACTGTCCAACCCCCAACAGCACTGATCCAAGCTTCATATTACTTTATCCTAAGTGCAGTAAATACTGAGATACACACCAATACTTAGGAATATTATATCCCAGTGTCACCAGATCCTTTTGGAAACACTGGGGCTGATTTACTAAAACTGAAGAGTGAAAAATCTGGTGCAGCTGTGCATGGTAGCCAATCAGCTTCTAACTTAAGTTCGTTCAATAAAGCTTTGACAATAAAACCTGGAAGCTGATTAGTTTCTATGCAGAGCTGCACCAGATTTTGCACTCAGAAAA
This sequence comes from Lithobates clamitans, assembly GCA_037952925.1. Taxonomy (NCBI): domain Eukaryota; kingdom Metazoa; phylum Chordata; class Amphibia; order Anura; family Ranidae; genus Lithobates; species Lithobates clamitans. Next base: position 1,940,366 of record JBBGZY010000758.1, on the reverse strand, counting down.
TCAACCCAATTGTTTATATCATCACCTTGTAAAGTAAATGGAAGGCAGGATTGAGTCCCTTTGAGCCAGATCAATGTGAAGAAACTCCTAAAAATAGTTTTTTAGGTCTTCCTTAAAGCGAACTTCCGCCCACCTCTGTAAAAATTAAAAGTCAGCAGCTACACATACTGTAGCTGCTGACTTTTAACATTAGGACACTTACCTGTCCTGAAGTCCAGCAATGTTGGCACAGCAGCCGATGTTTACATCGGCTGGTTGAGTGCTTCCACCGCCATTGCGCGTGAGGGAGCCTGGCATTGTAGCCTTTCGGCTTCATGGCCGGGTCCCTACTTCTCATGTGCGAAGCTTGCTGTGCTCTCTCACTGGCTCTCACTCTCACTGGAAGTGGGGATAGGATGCCTGTAAAAAACAGATACCCATCCCCCCCCCCAAAGGTGCCAGATGTGGCACCGGAGGGGGAGGAATCAGCTAAGCGGAAGTTCCACTTTTGGGTGGAACTCCACTTTCATATTGCTTAGCATCTTTCTCAGCTATTGTATATATTGTGCTTAGGTCTCACTACATCCCAAAGATGTATATGATATAAATAGGATTAAGAACCCTGTCTCTCCCTAATTGATTAAATATTGGGAAGATGTACTACATGCCTTGCCTTTAGTGTAACCATTATAGTAGCTTTCTCTACTTTACCGCTCAAATTTTTCCTTGATAAACACACCATTTTAGCTCTTAACAGAATTCTAGGCCCCTAAACTACTTCTCACTTACTGAAACGCAACAACTCCTTCATCCTAAATGGAATGAATTTTCCATATGAACTCCACTGTAAAACTGTAGAAAATGATTCTCACGCATGCATGAACGCTGGAAAAAATATAAAAAAATATGAAAAACTGGACAGACACTACAGATTTATTCTCACCAAAGGTTGCACAATTCTTTTTGTTGTCAGTGCTTTTATTTGAGTACACTCCCAGCTCTGCACTTTACTTTGCATTATGAACATCTACCTAATAACTGACACCACACTTAAAGTGGAATTCTAGGCTAGATTTACCAAAGCTTAAACTGCTCTCACACTCCTCCTAACTTATATTCAAACTACCCTGTATAGAAAGATGCTTATATTTACCTTTTCTCAGAGCACTCTGGCCCAGTCATGTAACTGGCTCTCAATGACCTGCAACCCACAAACAGATGCCCCATAGTAAGCTTATGGGTGACATCACATTCCAAGGCATTCCATCCATTGTCAGTGCTCTATCCCTTTAAAGCTGGCCGCTGGGAGGATCATGTGACCAGACTATAGCTCCCAGGGAATAAGAAAGTATAAGCATCTTTCTTCTACAGGGTAGTTAAATTGGAGCTAGAAGGGGAGAGATGGCTGTTTTAAGCTTACTTGGATCTAGCCTGAAACGCCACTTTAAAAATATGAACATGTAATGGTTTAATATTACTTTGCCTTGTGACAATTCTCAGATATAGAGCAAATGTACTTTTCAGTCTATCCTATGCATGTAACCCTATGCATGGAAAGATAATGTTTTTCTTTTGTACTGAATAGAACTGTTATGCCTCGTACACACGGTCGGACTTTTCGTCTACAAAAGTCCGACGGACGCCGACGGACCAAATCTGGCGGACAATCCGATCGTGTGTGGGATTCCCCGGACTTTCAGCAGACTTTTCCAGCCGCAAATCTGACGGACTTTAGATTTGAAACATGCTTCAAATCTTTACGTCGTAACTCCGCCGGACCCAGAAATCCGCTCGTCTGTATGCTAGTCTGACGGACAAAAACCCACACTAGGGCAGCTATTGGCTACTGGCTATCAACTTCCTTATTTTAGTCTTTAGTCTAGACTTTCTAATGACTGGACTTGCCTACACACGATCAAACAAAAGTCCGACGGATTCGTACGTGATGACGCACACCGGACTAAAATAAGGTAGTTGATAGCCAGTAGCCAATAGCTGCCCTAGCGTCGGTTTTTGTCCGTCAGACTAGCATACAGACGAGCGGATTTCTGGGTCCGACGGAGTTACGACGTAAAGATTTGAAGCATGTTCCAAATCTAAAGTCCGTCAGATTTGTGGCTGGAAAAGTCCGCTGAAAGTCCGGGGAAGCCCACACACGATCGGATTGTCCGCCGGACTTGGTCCGTCGGCGTCCGTCGGACTTTTGTAGCCGAAAAGTCCAACCGTGTGTACGCGGCATTATTATATGTCTTATTCTGCCTTTGTATTACTTTACTATGATACATTTATGCATGTACTGCAATTTCAAATATTTCAATAAACGCTGTTATAAAATACATAGCTTGGGGTATACAGTATATGCACAAAGTTATCCAATAATACATAAAAAGCACAGCACAAAGAGCAGGTAATTGTCTTAGCAACATAAAAATAAAGTAAGCAGTAAACAAAATAAAGTAATATCTTGCATTTAAACTGCAAGATATATAGTACATTTTAATTTTCTGTTACGTGTATTCTAATGTTCAAATTATAAAGTATACACAGTATATACTGTGTGTGTGTTTGTATGTGTGTGTGTGTGTGTGTTTGTGTACATTTGTTTACTTCTTTTTTAATATTCAATCATACAGAATTAGGACCAGAAACAGTAAAAGGCAACATTATAACACATTTCAGGTGATATGACACATTAATGGCATTTACCTGTTATTTAAATTAGGGGAGACCTTGCAAAATGCAAATTCTTCCATTACTGCTCTCTCTTTCAAAAAAAAAATGCTGCTTGCCTGGCTATCATGCTGACTCTCTTCTTTCAGTGCTTTAGAGTCACTGATCCAGAAAAATTATGCTTTCCCTTTGCTCAGTGAAGCTGTATTATGTTTATAACTGAACCATATACAAAGGAAATTCCTTTCATTTTAAATTATTCTGCACCTGATAATGGCATTTACCTGTTATTTAAATTAGGGGAGACCTTGCAAAATGCAAATTCTTCCATTACTGCTCTCTCTTTCAAAAAAAAATGCTGCTTGCCTGGCTATCATGCTGACTCTCTTCTTTCAGTGCTTTAGAGTCACCGATCCAGAAAAATTATGCTTTCCCTTTGCTCAGTGAAGCTGTATTATGTTTATAACTGAACCATATACAAAGGAAATTCCTTTCATTTTAAATTATTCTGCACCTGATTAGGCATTTAAAGTGAACACAATTTCACTAGCTGTTTGAAGATACCTCCAAGTCATCACTAAAAACCAGCTTCTCAAAGTCTCAAATCCTCCATCTTTAAATTTCCTATGTATGTTGTGTAAAAATAAACTATATATCTGTCTGTCTGCCCATCTGTCTATCTAGCAAGCCCCCCTCTGAGAAAAAAGCAGTCCAAACCATATCAGCCATATAAGGGTATATGTTTCTCTGTGCTACTATTTATACATGGATTATTAGCTAATGCCTAAGACTCAATGTTCAGTTATTTTATTTCCACGTTATCTAAAATAAACGTAAAAATATGAAAGCTGAAAAGTAGAGAGTGGAGATTTATGTGTCAGGTTGCATACAAATACCTGTAACTAACTGTGACAACTACTCTTGTTATACTTGTCTTTTAGCATTGTATAATGGGCTCAAAAATAGTATACACTGAAATACTTTACTGCATCAGCTGGACAGGCAATAGATGTCAGTCTACTTTGTTTACCTACCATGTTGGAAAGTCTAATTTTTTATTTTTTATTTTTACATTTAATGACAAGTGACTGCATCTGACCTGTTCTGAGAGAGATCTCTAATAATATCTCAGTCCAGCACTGGGTCTCATTAAGGGAGAAGCAACTGTCATGCAACTTTGAATGTGCAGTAAGTGTAGAGGTAAAGATGGGAAAGTATGAAATATATTCTCCTTTCAAATATTGGCACAAACCTGAAATTTTGTGCCAGCAAATATAATTAAGCACACACTGAGTATGAAAACTCAAACATCTCCCAAACCTTTCTGAATTTAAATGCCTAAATAATTTACTATATTAGTGGTAAATTCAAAAACATGTTACTAACGGTGCATCTATTTATATTTCTTTTAGTTAGGTCAGAAAATGAAATATACATTTTTTAGTAATAACTATAGAAAGGGTCAAAGCCCCACGTTGTCGTTTAGGGTGTGTGTGTGTATGTGTGTATGTGTGTAATCAAGCCTGTTTCAATTACTGTATTCTAGTCACAAAGATAAGCAGCAACAACATTGTATTTTTAGCCCCTTACAAAAAAATTTGTTTGTTAAACAAATTTCCTGGATTTTAGAAAAACTGTAAACTGTATTTTCCCATCTGGATTTTTCTGAATAAAAAAACATGAATGCATATGTTGCGTGATGAATGATAAGTCTTTATGATGAATGAATGATATTGTTGCATGATGAACTTATTACAAACGTTTATGTCTGATCTTACATTCATTTAACTCTCATGTTACAGCACAGAGCTTGTCAACCAGGGTAGCAGTCCAAGCAAAAATGTTTTCCTAATGCTCGGACCTCCCTAAAGGGACCTCTGTATTCACGCAGCTGAGCCAACCTGACGCAGTATAACTGCGGTGGCTGGTCGGCAAGTGGTTAAGAAAATTGTATCCAGGAAATTATGATCTTTGTTGATTTCCAGCCAGGCAACAAGCACTTAAAGTGAACCTGTTCTATGGTCATTTCACTGAACTCCCTGCTTCCCCAGCAGCATATTCTGAGCTTAATTATGCTCCCTCAAAAATTGTGAACAAAATAAATAAAGTTTTTGTAGAATTATGCTTGACAACACCACTGGAAAATGGGGTTCATTCAGGCTGGGAAATCAGGCAAAGAAATCATCAGAAATGGTATATATAGGGACTTACACTAGATAATGCCATCTTTGGCTATCCTTTATAGATAACTTCTACATTATCATATCATTACCTGTCAAATACATTACATGCATTGCATTTGGAAAGAAAATAACAGATGCTGTTGTATCCTTTTACCTGCTTTCACTCTTTCCACAATAAATTTGCCATAAGCACTGACACCGCCTCAAAATATTTCCCTTACATTTGTATTGTGGGAACTGTAATATCTTACCAGTGCCCAGTGCACAAATGATTGGCTGCTCCCAGCAATACTTGACATTGACCAGTCAAGTATAGTAGCAATTTATTTTACCCGTGTTATGAAAATTGATCAAACTAACTGAAAAAAAAACAGCAACATAAGTGATAACATGTCCAGTTTAACCAAGCCCTAACCATTCTCTAAATCTTCATTTATTAAATTTAGTAGTAGAAATATCATATTCACAATAAATATCTGTTGCCTTGCATCAACAAATTTGATATAAAAATATGTTATAATATTATTCACATTAAACAACAAAAGTATAAGGGTTCTTACAAAAGTTTCTGCACTTTTTTAACTCTATTAAAAATAAAAATTGCAGAAACTTTTTGAAGACCCCTCATAATTTGATGATCTCCAGTGTTTGGTAAATATACACACATGGCAAGCAATTTCCCCTGAATCTCATAAGGCTGGTTATAGACAGCTTGCATTTTGTGCAATTCCTGCTGAATAAGCCAAAATTCAAAACATGAATGACCCTGCAAGCATCACCCAGCTTGAAAAAGTTGATTTGAAAATTGACTAAGCTTTGTGGAAATTCAGATGCAGCTACTGTTCCACAGCGCTGCTGTATCCAGACAGCCGCGGGTGTCGTGGCTGCCTGATTAGAGTAGCAGGTAATGGAGATTCCTTTATCCATACTGTTTAGCATGATTAGGTGGAATCAATTGATTTTTCTTTGTTCAGTCCATGACTTCTAGCTTAACTCTATTACTTTCAATTTCCTTATTGATCCAGATAAAGGGAAATTGAAGCACTAGATAAAAAGATTGATAAAAGACAGACTGTAAAGTTGGCCACACAATAGTAGATTGTCAAATGTGCATATGAACATTCATATGCACATTTGTACAAAAATTCTCACAGTATATTCGAATGTTGTTCAAAAGTACTTCAAATTTTCATTTGCTGTTAACATTTGGTTTTGGAAAGAATATAATTTTTCAAACCACATTTACTGTTGGAAATTCGGTTGTTCAGGAAAATTTTCCATCCTCCTCCTTCGAATGTTCTCATCGCTGTGGTCAAAAATGTGCATTGAATGAATGAATGAACAGTCCTAAAAAATATCAGTTTTTGAATGAAATTCTAAGGCCAGATCAACAGTGACTTTGCCTAAAACTTGCTTCATGGGGTTAATTTACTAAAGCAATAATTAAAGTGGAGTTCCAGCCACAAAATTTTTTTTTAAAAGTCAGCAGCTACAAACACTGTAGCTGCTGACGTTTAATAAGAACACTTACCTGTCCAGGGAGCCTACGATGTCGGCCCCCGAGGCTGATCCATCCATTGGATCGGGTGCAGGTGCCGCCATTGTAACTAGGGGAAACCAGAAGTGGAGCCTTCAGGCTTCACAGCTGATTTCCTACTGAGCATGCGCTAATCACGCGGTGCTTTGTGAATGGCCAGCTTGTCTTCTATGACACACACAGGTCCCAGAAGACAGTGGAGGAGAAGGAGGAGGGATCGCCGCAGAAGAGGACATGACGTCCTGCGCCATGGCCAAGATGGAACAGAAATACAGTATGTACTTGAAAAAAGGTAGGAAGGAAAAATAAGTAAAAAATGTAAAATATCCAAAAATTACAAGTGACAACACACTTCTCCCGGCGGCTCCCTCAGAACCTCTCTGCACAGCACACAGGGCAGACACAGAGTGTTATGGGCTTTAGAGAGGGCTTGCTGGTTGAAAAAAAGCCTGGTGTTTGGCTGCCGATGCCCCCTGCTGGAAGATCTTACTGCTGCTGCCCAGTGGATGAGAGGCAGAGCCACAAATGGACTGTGTGGGAGGCTGAGAACAACGGCTTCTGAGGTGAACCAATGGGGGGGGGTTGTTTGTGCGAAGGTGTGAGAGGTAGTGGGGGAGCAGGAGAAAAACCTGAAGCAGCTGCATGGAGAGATGGAAAGTTTGGCTGTTGTGGGGGAAGAACTAAGAGGTGGCTGCAGAGATCTGTGAGAGAAGAGTGCAGAGGTGAGCTTTGAATGTGGGGGCAGAAGTGTCCTCAGTGCATAGCAAATCTCTGAACCCTGCACTGTGTATTATGTATTCTTGTTCCCAGTGCTCTGTGTATTGGGCAGTCCTGTGCCCAGGACTCTGTGTATTATGTATTCCTGACCAGAGTTCTGTGTATTTTGAGGTGAGCTTTGAATGTGGGGGCAGAAGTTTCCTCTGTGCATACCAAACCTCTGAATTCCGCACTCTGTGTATTATGTATTCTTGTGCCCAGCGTTCTGTGTATTGGGCAGTCCTGTGCCCAGCAATCTGTGTATTATGTATTCCTGACCAGAATTCTGTCTATTATGCAGTCCCATGCCCAGCGTTCTGTGTATTATGCAGTCCCGTGCCCAGCGCTCTGTGTATTATGTAGTCCTGTGCCCAGCACTTTATGTATTATGTAGTCCTGTACCCAGTGCTCTGTGTATTATGCAGTCCTGTGCCCAGCGCTCTGTGTATTATGCAGTGCCATGCCCAGCTCTCTGTGTATTATGCAGTCCCGTGCCCAGCGCTCTGTGTATTATGTAGTCCTGTGCCCAGCACTTTGTGTATTATGTAGTCCTGTGCCCAGCGCTCTGTGTATTATGTAGTACTGAACCCAACATTCTGTGTATTATGTAGTCCCGTACCCAGCACTCTGTGTATTATCCAGTCTTGTGCCTAGCGCTCTGTGTATTATGTATTCCTGTGACCAGCACTCTGTGTATTATGCAGTTCCATGTCCAGTGCACTGTGTATTATGCAGTCCCATGCCCAGCTCTCTGTGTATTATGCAGTCCCGTGCCCAGTGCACTGTGTAGTCCTGTGCCCAGCACTTTGGGTATTATGCAGTCCTATGCCCAGCACTCTGTGTATTATGTAGTCCTGAACCCAGCATTCTGTGTATTATGTAGTTCCGTACCCAGCACTCTGTGTATTATCCAGTCTTGTGCCTAGCGCTCTGTGTATTATGTATTCTTGTGACCAGCGCTCTGCGGATTATGCAGTCCCATACCCAACGCTCTTTGTATTATGTAGTCCAGTGCCCAGAGCTCTGTGTATTATGTAGTCCCATACCCAGAGTTCTGTGTATTATGTAGTCCCATACCCAGCGATATGTGTATTATCCAGTCCTATGCCCAGTGCTCTGTGTATTATGCAGTCATGAACCCAGTGCTCTGTGTATTATGCAGTCCTGAACCCAGCGCTTTGTGTATTATGCAGTCCTGTGCCCAGCAGTCTGTGTATTATGCAGTCCTGTGCCCAGCCCTCTGTGTATTATGTAGTCCTGTGCCCAGTGCTCTGTGTATTATGTAGTCCTGTGTCCAGTGCTCTGTATATTATATAGTCCTGAGGTGAGCTTTGAATGTGGGGGCAGAAGTTTCCTCTGTGCATAGCAAACCTCTGAATCCCTCACTCTGTGTATTATGTATTCTTGTGCCCAGCGATCTGTGTATTGGGCAGTCCTGTGCCCAGCACTCTGTGTATTATTCAGTCCTGACCAGAGTTCTGTCTATTATGCAGTCCCATGCCCAGCGTTCTGTGTATTATGCAGTCCCGTGCCAAGCGCTCTGTGTATTATATAGTCCTGTTAATCCGGCCCTGTATTTAGGGGCTTCCATATTCTTAAAGAGGGCTTCCAAATTGTGATAAGCCTCCCGCCCCATCCATAGAACCCTGCAGCCACTGGTATGTGTTGCCCCTCCCCAATGCTATGTTTTTAACAACCCTTTGCCTATTAGCCCAGAAAATGGCCATTCTAGAGTTGACAGATTTAGCCCCAATTGATGTCAGTGGGGTTCTAGTTTAGCCTCCAAACTTCTTTGAACCAAATCCAGGGCAGTTAAGCTTATCCCTATTGGAAAATATCCTAATTCTGTGAATCCAGCACAGTGCCTTAAGTCCTTTTAAAATCCAAGTACCAGTAAGCCTACTAGTCTTAAGGGAAAGGTGGCTGCAGTAGGTGAATCTAAGTGAAAGCTTTGCTATTTTCTCAGAATGGGATGTAAACCAATAAGCCTTATATTATCAGAAGCCACAAAACATGGAGATGTTTACAAGCCCAGTTTTTTCACAGATGAACTCTGCAAGCACCCAGCTGCACCCAATACCATTCTCCAGATGCGTCTGTGGCTTCTGAACCTGGGCATTTCAATGGTAACTGCCAGGACTTTTGTAACTTCAGAAACTCTTGCAAACTGTATTTTTAGCTTCACAGAAAGTTAAGATTGTGACATCATTACTCAAAGCGAATCCATTATCCAGTGCCTTCCATTTACCCTTCTCTGACCCTGCTCTGGTTTCTATGGACACATTATTCAATGCTTTAGGTCTCTTCTACAATGACCCTGACCCCATACACATGGCAGAAGCAAATCTCTGTGCTTTATATCAAGGCTGGCTGCTCACCAAACAATATTGTTCTAACTTTCGAAGATGAGCCCAAGACTTTGGGTAGAATAAACCAGCAGTTAATAGCCAGGTTAATGGGGCTCTCCGAAGTTATTAAGGATGCTTCTCTGAAGAACTTACCACCCAAGAGAAGCTTTACAGAAGGAACTTTGTCCTCTGTCTCTGTTATTAGGGCCATTTCACAAGCAGATGCTCAAAAAAACTGGGTCAGTTTCACTAGGCCACAATAAGTCATTTGTCTCAACCTGTATTTCTTGCCAGGCTCTTAAGAACAATATCTCTGCTTTTGTGGTCTTGTGGCCTCAGCTGCATCTAGGGAGCCCAGAATTTTTCCAATCGCAGTCTCAGAGGGCATATAACTTAGTCCAGATGTGTGAGAAAAATGCGTAGAAGACTTCATTCAACATCATAGTTAAACACAATGAGTACTTGATAATTCCCTTCCATTTACAAAATGGCCTAGCTGTTTTCCAGGAAATCATTAATAACATCTTGCTTGACTACCTTAGCACGCTGGTCTTCTATTTGAAAAGCATTGTGATTCATTTCCAGTCTTTGTAGACCACAGGCCTCACAAAAAGGCAGTCTTGGCCAGTCTTCAAGCACATTCTCTCTAAACCAAAAGTGTATTTTTTATCTTTTTAAGGTTTCATTTCTAGGGTACATTATCTCTGAAATTGGTTTAGACATAGATCCCACCAAGGTCTGGGCTATTTTACTGTGACCTCTGCCGATGGATCTTCATGTAATTCTAAGCTTCTTAGGCATTTGTCAGTGTCTATAGAACCTTACAAAGAAAGACCTTAATCCTAAATTGTTGTCACAAGAAGCAATTCAAGCTTTCAAAACCCTAAGAAAGCATTTACTGCCCATGTTGGACTTTGTTTACAATGCTTTTGGGGGGTTGGGTGAAATATCAGGGGTCTAAAAAGACCCCTGACATCTTGCCTTTTAGACAATGAACTGAGGACAGATTCTTCAGTTCCTTTCTCTGCAGCCTCAACTGAACTGCAAATTAATGATCAGGACACAGGGGCTACTGTTCATTCATAAACAGAAGCATAGCAAATACAGTTTACTATGCTTCAGTAATGAGTTAACACAGTGAGTGATCAGTACTGGTCACTCACTGTGTAAATTCAGAAAAGGAAGGGGTCGGTAAATTACATATTTACCAGCCCCTTTTCCTGCACTCCATCCTGAACACAGAGGGGGCACACAGCAGGGGGATTCAGATGTGGGCAGAACAGGGAGGGGGATTGGTGCAGTGGGGTGCAATTACAGGAACGATGCCCTGTGTCTCTCTCCTTGCAGCAGCTAAAAGCTGGTGGAAGGGAAAGGGAGAGAAACCGGCTTTCAGCTGCTGCAGGGAGATACACATCATTCCTGTAATTGCACCCTCACCACACCAATCTCTCTCCCTGTTCTGCCCACATCTGATTCCCCCAGCTGCCTTGGCCCCCCTGTGTGCCTGGGGACCATACAGGGATCGGTGGTACACTCTTATCAGCAGCCCTGTTGGTAGTTGCAGGGTAATGGGCCCTGCACTGGTGGCAATGCCCCTCCACTCCCACTGGTCAGTAGTGAGAGGCATCTTCGTTGTTAGGCATTGGCTCATTGCTTCCTATTCCATCGTGATACATGTGAAAATGAAGGGGAAATTTGGGACTTTAAATGAGGCACCCAGGGAAGGGGAGGGTTGCCTCCATCCCTACTATTTGCAATAGAAAAAGGAGGGTTTTCAGGACATTAGATGAGGCACATAGAATAATTAAATGTGTATACAAATTGCTGTTTATTGAATCAGTATGCACAGCATATAATAAATGATATAGTGACCACAGGCCAATCATTTACAGTAGTATAACATAATATAAAACACACAGCATTGTACACTGTATAGTATCATGAGCAATTTTATGGATCAACATGCTCATGATACTATACAGTGTACAATGTTGTGTGTTTTATATCTTGTTATACTACTGTAATTGATTGACCTATGGTCACTATATCAGTTATTATATGCTGTACATACTGATTCAATAAACAACAATTTGTATACACATCTGGGCAATCATAGGGCCAGTGAGGGGGAAGAATCTCTGCCCCCTTTTTGCTGAACACATCTAAGAAGTTGTGATATACAACTGGTACAGATAGGCAAATTTCAGCGTCAGAGTCCAAGCATAGCAAGGATGACGTGTCACATGAGAGCTCCTGCCAGCAGTGTTTGAGGCAGAAAGGAGAGTGGAACTTGACTTCCCCCGTGGTCCAGTTGATAAGAGGATTGTGCACCTGTAGCCACGGCATGCCAAGGATAACAGGAAACAGGGAAGATGCAATGGCATCCAGGCATAACAGTTCTTTATGGTTATCAGCTATGATGACAGATAATGGCATAATTTCTTGTGCGACTAGGCCAGATTTAATGGCAGACCCGTCGACCAGATGTACTGAGAGTCCTTGGGCTCTGGGTTGTAAAGGGATTTGGTGTTCCTTGATGAAAGATAAGTCCATAAAACAATTACAGGCACCGGAGTCACTTATAGCGGGAACTGGGATACTCCTTCCTAGAAGCTGCAATACGATGGGAAGAGCCAGGTGATTTGAGTGAGTTGGCAGAGTTGGTATGCAGGCAGAAGAAATAGTTAGGAACTTGCGGATCTTGGCTGGACATGATCTCAAGTAGTGTCCTGGTTCCCCACAATACAGACAGAGGTTATTATGACTACGGCGTTACTCTCTTCATCGGAAAGTGAAGGATAGAGCATGCCAAGCTGCATTGGTTCAGGGATATCAGGCGTAGCAGGGGCTGATGACATCAGGCTGTTGGAGTTGGAGACCCAGGGTAACATCCATGTCGGACGGGATGATTCCGTTGCTCTTTCAGATCTCCATTCCCATAATCGGCAATCGATTTGGATAGCCAGATTAATCAGAGTGTGCAGGAAGTGGGGAACTCCAACTTGGGCAAACTCACCTTTCAAAGGTTCAGAAATGCCCATGCAGAATTGGTAGTGAAGAGCATCATCATTCTAGTTGGTGTTGGAACTCCAGCACCTGAATTCAGAAGCATAGTCCTTGGCCGCTCTGCTACCTTGCTGGAGGGTGTGTAGTGCTGCTTCCGAAGTGGCAGTTTGCTGAGGATCCTCATAGAGCGGAACCATAGAGTCAAAAAAATTGGTTCAGCTGGTCAGAGAGTCAGCTTTTTGTTCCAGAAGGCGGTGGGCCCATGACTGGGGCTCACCCAGTAGCAGGGAGATGAAAAACCCGACTTTAGTGACTTCCAAGGAGAAGGTACGTGGTTGCAGGGCAAGGTACAGTTCACAAGCAATGTGGAATGCCCAAAACTTACTGAGACCACCAGTAAATCTTTCAGGTGTAGGGACCCTGGGCTCTGGAGGTAGCATTACAACTGCAGGGGTAGCTCCTGTCATGTACCTGGTGGTAGAGTCTGATATGCAGAGGGAGGTCTCTCTTACACCTCTGACTCGAGCCCCCGGTAGAGTAAACAGGCAGCACGGGAGTGCAGAGTCGCACGAGTGCCTGGCAGAGTTGCTAGCAGAGGAGCTGGACCGGAACTGCTGGTGGAGCTGGGATAGAACCAGGAACAAGGTCAAGCTGGAGACTGGAGCTCAGGCACGTGCAGGCAGGCAGGCTGGAGGCACAGGTAAACAAGTCCAGATCAGACATGATACAGGAGCAGAGTCAGTTGCAACAGGCTGGCAGCAAAGTAGCAGAAGGAGCAGGCAGGAACATAGTCAAGACAAGATGAGGTCGGGTGCAGGCAGAAAACAGGAATAGTCAGGGACAAGCCAGGTGGGTCAACTGGTACAGGTACACACAAACGGTTATCAGGAATCACAGGGAACCCTGTAGACCAGACAGCACTGATCCAGGGGAATGAGTCAGTTTAAATAGCCTGTTTAGCGCCAAGAACCGTCACAGAGTGCGCGCGCATGCACCGTTGTGCACACGGCATTCCGTGCGGCATTCGCGCGCAGCCCTTCTAAGTGGGACATGCAGTACAGGGGAACTTCTGTGGCCACCATCTTGATTATTGGCTTGCCCTTCCTGACAAAACTCAAGGTCTATTTACCAGCGTCAACCAGTATGAAGAGATGGGATACATCTGTCTCATCTCCCATCTATTAGCCACATATAAAAATTAGATAAACAAGAGAAAGTATACTAGTAAATATTGTCTTACTGACGATATGGGCTATCTGTCTTCTGCCTTATGAAAATATCTCTCAGATACAGTATGTGATATGGGTACACTCATCCATGTGGACACAAACCACCACTAATGGATGAGGCCCCTTATAACACCATATCCACAAAAAGCTTCTCTAATAATTAAGACTACATTGACACAAGGCATATCTCACCCCACAAAAATGAAAAGGGGGGGGGGGGGGGGGGTGTGCCAGGAAAAAAAAAATGTAAACATGTGGACCTAAATGAAAATAAAATCAGATGGTGCTCCCAAAATAAAATCACCCAAACCTAACATGTTTCACTCTTCAAATAGAGCTTCGTCAGAGATAAGAAAGTCAAAGAAAATAAAGAAAATGAGCAACCAAGAGTAGCTGTCACACGGTGAAAAGAAAATGGTGTCTTTTATTTGTAGTCCCTCTATTTATAACCTGACCATCTAAGATGACCGCCGCACATGCTCATTATTGAGGGGAATTCTATTACCATCTTGTGGATGAAAATCAGAACTACAAGGCAATCACTTAATATTGATTGCTCCTATCCCATATATCATTGTCCTGTACATATTGTATATATAATTCCTTTTGAGCAAAAAGGGATCAAAAGTGAGTGTAGATTCATTTTCTTTCCTAAATATCAAATTGATCCATACAAATATTAATTTTAAACAAGGCTATTAGACAACAATAAATCCGAAGACTTTTTCATCACATACGAAAGGTAAAATTGTAAAGCCTTCATTAAGGCCAGATGAAGCTTGAGAATTAAGACAGAAGATCCATCTAGCTTCCAGTCTCAATAGATGTTTATCCAGGTCACCTTTTCTTGGGCCCAATTTAAATTGTTCTATGGCCCAAAATTTTAATACCTCAGCTTTACCACCATGTTTTTATGGGCATTCCAAGCAATTGGTCTGTCTCTTTCTGTGCATTGTCATTTACATGCTCCAATGCTCTACATCTAAATTGTCGAATTGTCTTTCCAACGTACAAAAATGATAATAACATAAATGATTGTAGTACAATTGAAGAATGATTGTATTTTGATAATTTCTCCATTTTTGGGGTTCTAAAATTCGTGAACGGTGGGAATAATAACGGCATGCCTTACAATGTACCCATCTGTGGCTGCCTAATGGTTTTTCCAGTAGCCATGTGGGAATTACTTTTTTTTTTGGACAGTTCCTAAATGACTATGCAGTACCATGTCTCTAAGATTTTTAACTCTTCTGTACGTGATCATGGGGTTTATTGCAAAATAATAAATAGCTAACCTTACAGCTGTTCATCCCTAGCGAGTAACTTGCATGCATATATTTAACTCCCAAGTGTATTACTTATTACCTTTTTCAACATTAACCACTTCCCGCCCAATCACAATACATTTAGTGCTGCAGGGGCAGCCTCGATAACATGTATGTCATCCAGGCTGCCCCTGCAGCCTGGATAACATACATGTACAGTATCTCACAAAAGCGAGTACACCCCTCACATTTTTGTAAATATTTTATTATATCTTTTCATGTGACAACACTGAAGAAATAACACTTTGTTTCAGTGTAAAGTAGTGAGTGTACACCTTTTATAACAGTCAAAATAACTCAACACACAGCTATTAATGTCTAAATCGCTGGCAACAAAAGTTAGTACACCCCTAAGTGAAAATGTCCGAATTGGACCCAATTAGCCATTTTCCCTCCCCGATGTCATGTGACTCATTAGTGTTACAAGGTTTCAGGTGTGAATGAGGAACAGGTGTGTTAAATTTGGTGTTATCACTCTCACTCTCTCATACTGGTCACTGGAAGCTCAACATGGCACCTCATGGCAAAGAACCCTCTGAGAACCTGAAAAAAAGAATTGTTGCTCTACATAAAGATGGCCTAGGCTATAAGAAGATTGCCAAGACCCTGAAACTGAGCTACAGCACGGTGACCAAGACCATACAGCGGTTTAACAGGACAGGTCCCGCTCAGAACAGGCCTCGCCATGGTCGACCATAGAAGTTGAGTGCATGTGCTCAGCGTCATATACAGAGGTTGTCTTTGGGAAATAGACGTATGAGTGCTGCCAGCATTGTTGCAGAGGTTAAAGGGGTGGGGGGGTCAGCCTGTCAGTGCTCAGACCATATGCCACACACTGCATCAAATTGGTCTGCATGGCTGTCCTTCCAGAAGGAAGCCTCTTCTAAAGATGATGCACAAGAAAGCCTGCAAACAGTTTGCTGAAGACAAGCAGACTAAGGACATGGATTACTGGAACCATGTCCTGTGGTCTGATGAGACTAAGATAAACTTATTTGGTTCAGATGGTGTCAACCAGGTGAGGAGTACAAAGACAAGTGTGTCTTGCCTACAGTCAAGCATGGTGGGGGGAGTGTCATGGTCTGGGGCTGCATGAGTGCTGCCACCACTGGGGAGTAGGGATGAGCTGAACACCCCTCTGTTCGGTTTGCGGCAGAACATGTGAACTGACAAAAAGTTTGTGCAGACACGCAAACACCGTTGAAGCCTATGGGACCCGAACGTGAAAAATCAAAAGTGCTAATTTTAAAGGCTAATATGGAAGTTATTGTCATAAAAAGTTTTTGGGGACCCGGGTCCTGCCCCAGGGGACATGTATCAAAGCAAAAATAGTTTTAAAAAAGTGACGTTTTTTCGGTAGCAGTGATTTTAAGAATGCTTAAAGTGAAACAATAAAAGTGAAAAAATTCCTTTAAATATTGTGCCTGGGGGGTGACTATACTATGCCTGTTAAGTGGCACATTTTTCCCGTGTTTAGAACAGTCCCTTCAGCTAAATGACATTTTAAAGGAATAAAAGTCATTTAAAACTGCTTGTGGCTGTAATGTATTGTCGGGTCCCGGCAATATAGATGAAAATCATTGAGAAAAACAGCATGGGTCCCCCCCAGCCCATTACCAGGCCCTTTGGGTCTGGTATGGATATTAAGGGGAACCCCGCACCCAAATTTAAAAAAAAAAGGCATGGGGCCCCCAGGCCCTATATACTCTGAACAGCAGTATACAGGCGGTCCCCGGGTTACAAACAAGATAGGGACTGTAGGTTTGTTCTTAAGTTGAATCTATTTGTAATTTGGACCAGGTACATTTTTTAGGTGTAGCTCCAGCCAAAAAATCTATTTTTAAGCTTTTTGGATAACATAGGGAAAGGTTATCACCCCTGTAACATTTGTTTTGCTGTCTGTGCTCCTGTTCAGAAGATTTCACCTCACTTTCTGTCCCAATGACAATTGGATTTTGAAAATTTTGGGTTATTAGGGAAACAAGGATTGGTGATAAAGCATCAGTGGAGACACCCTTTTCCCATATTAACTCTTACAGGAGAGAATTTCCCTTCTTAGGGGTAGATTTCCTCTCACTTCCTGCTGTCTCCCTCCGTTTATAAGTAGGAGTCGTATGTATGTCAGATGTTTGAAAATAGGGGACCGCCTTTATATACTATTCGGCCTGCCCTATATAATATCTGGAAAATTGGGCCTTAGCTGTTGGTGGTACCAGAACACTGTAAGCCCTCACAGTAATGCCGCGTACACACGATCACACATTCCGACAACAAAATCCATGCTTTTTTTCCGACAGATGTTGGCTCAAACTTGTCTTGCATACACACTGTCACACAAATGTTGTCAGAAATTCCGAACGTCAAGAACGCGGTGACATATGACGAGCCGAGAAAACTGAAGTTCAATAGCCAGTGCAGCTCTTCTGCTTAATTCTGAGCATGCGTGGAATTTTGTTCATCGGAATTGTGTACACAATGGTCCCACCGAACATTTGTTGTCGGAAAATTCCGACCGTGTGTACGCGGCATTACTCTTGGTGGGCACTGGAAAGGGCCCTGCTGTGAAATATTATATCAAGAAATGTAATTACATGACCTGTTAAACAGGGGCAGAAAAATTGGGCCTTTGGTGGTGGTGGTGGTGCCACAACACTGTAAGCCCTCACAGTTACTCTTGGTGGGCGCAGGAACGGGCCCTGCTGTGAAATATTATATCAAGAATTGTAATTACATGCTACTGTTAAACGTGATCAGAAAAATTGGGCCTTTGGTGGTGGTGCCACAACACTGTAAGCCCTCCCAGTTACTCTTGGTGGACGCAGGAATGGGCCCTGCTGTGAAATATTAGATCAAAAATTGTAATTACACGCCCCTGTTAAACAGGGAGAGAAAAATTGGGTCTTAGGCAGTGGTGGTGGTGCCACAACACTGTAACCCCTCACAGATTCTCTTGCTGAGCGCAGGAACGAGCCATGCTGTGAAATATTAGATCAAAAATTGTAATTATATGCCCCTGTTAAACAGGGGCATAAAAATTGGGCTTTAGGCAGTGGTGGTGGCACAACACCGTAAAGCCTCACAAATACTCTTGTTGAGCACAGGAATGGGCCCTCCTGTGAAATATTAGATCAAAAATTGTAATTACATGCCCCTGTTAAACAGTGGCAGAAAAATTTGGCCTTAGGCAGTGGTGGTGGCACAACACTGTAAAGCCTCACAGATTCTCTTGTTGAGCGCAGGAACGAGCCCTGCTGTGAAATATTAGAGCAAAAATTGTAATTACATGCCCCTGTTAAACAGGGCAGAAAAACTGGGCGTTAGGCAGTGGTGGTGGTGGCACAACACTGTAAAGCCTCACAGATACTCTTGTTGAGCGTAGGAATGGGCCCTGCTATAAAATATTGGATCAAAAATTGTAATTATGCACCCCTGTTAAACAGGGGCAGAAAAATTGGGCCTTAGGCAGTGGTGGTGGTGCGACAAACTGCAACCCCTCATAGATACTCTTGTTGAGCCCAGGAACGAGCCCTGCTGTGAAATATTTGATCAAAAATTGTAATTACACACCCCTGTTAAACGGGGCAGAAAAATTGGGCCTTAGGCAGTGGTGATGGTGCCCTGAACCAAAAATATTCTTAGAATCTATCATCATGAAGATTGAGGAGGAATAGGATAGTCACTCAGCATAATAGGATAGTCACTCAGCATAGGCAGTCTTCAAAGGATCCCACATCCATAAAAAAATCAATCGGTTACATCAGCATCAGGTGCTTGGTAGCTGGTGATCCAAGACTGATTCATTTTTATGAATGTGAGCTGATCAACAGAGTCTGTGGACAGGCGCTCTCTGTGATTGGTTACAAAGCCTCCACTGAATGTGCGTTCAGAAAAAACACTGGATGCAGGACAGGCCAGTAGCTCAATTGCATATTGAGCAAGCTCAGGCCAGTGGTCCATTCTCAAGACCCATTAACCCAGTAGATGTTCTGTTGGAAAGGTCTGCAAGTCTGATCTTGCCCCTAGATATTCCTGCACCATGTAATTCAGACACTGGCGATGGTTGCTGGAACCGATCAGACCTTGGCGCTGAGGACAGAAGAATTGTCTGAAGGCATTGGTTAGCTGGCCACCTTCTCCACTGCTCTTTCTGTGACTGAACAAAGCCTCAGCAACACATTGTCCAGCACCAGGAAATTGTAACCTCCCAGGCCCTGGAAACGCATTGCACAAACCTTTCTGCAAGGCCTCCCGAAGATGTTTCATCCTCTGCTCCCTCTGCGAAGGCTGGATAAGTTCTGCAACCTTACCCTTGTTACGTGGATCAAGAAGGGTTGCAAGCCAGTAATGATCCCTCTCCTTGATACCATGAATTCTAGGGTCCTTTTGCAGGCTTTGCAGGATCAGGGAGGCCATGCAGCATCAGTTTGCTGAGGCATTCGACCCTGAGTCTTCTGGGTCACTAAGGATCACATGATCCGCAACCACCTCCTCCCAGCCACGTACAACTCCATGGGTTTCTGGGGACTGAAAACGATCCCTTGAAGACTGCTGCTGATGCTGAGTGTTATCCTCCACCTCCATGCTGACACAATCCTCCTCCTCTTCTTCTTCTTCCTGTGTGATCGGCAGGCCCGCAGGAATACTATCTGGATAAAGGGGGCCTTGGAAGGTAAGGAAGTCTTCCTCCCACTGTTCTGCCCCAAGTGCCCTATCCATTATTCCATGAAGCGTGTGCTCCAACAGGTAGACAAGAGGGACAGTATCACTGATGCATACACTGTCACTGCTCACCATCCTAGTGGCCTCCTCAAATGGTGACTGGACAGTGCATGCATCCTTGATCAGTAGCCACTGGCGTGGCAAAAAAAAGCCAAGCTCCCCTGACCCTGTCCTGGTGCCATACTCACACAGGTACTCATTGATGGCCCTCTGCTGGGTGTGCAGTCACTGTAGCATTGCCAACATTGAGTTCCACCTGGTGGGCATGTCACAAATGAGGCGGTTCTTGGGCAGGTTGCATTCACTTGAAGGTCAGCCAGCTGACCACTGGCATTATATGTGGAAATGACTGCAGACTTTTCTGGCCTGCCTCAGGACATCCTGTAAGCCCGGGTACCTGCTCAAGAACTGCTGCACCACCAAATTCAGGATGTGAGCCAAACAGGGAACATGGGTCAAGTGTCACTGTCGGAGGGCGGAGAGGAGGTTGGTGCCATTGTCGCATACAACCATTCCTGGCCGAAGCTGGCGTGGTCTCAACCACCTCTGAGCCTGCCCCTGCAGACTTGACAGAATCTCTGTCCCAGTGCGGCTCCTGTCCCCTAAGCAGACCAACTCAAGCACCGCATGGCATCTTTTTGCCTGAGTGCTTGCGTAGCCCCTTGAATGCCTATGGAGCACCGCCGGTTCAGAGGACAAATCTGAAAAGGAAGAGGCCATAGAGGAAGAAGAAGAGGAGGGGGTGGATGAGAGAGCTGAGGCAAAATCACCACTACTAGCATTTTGGAGGCGTGGTGGTGGAACAAGCTCCAACAATACTGAACCCTGTCCTGCATCCTTCCCAGCTGCCAGCAAAGTTACCCAGTGCACCGTGAAAAAAAGGTAACGTCCATGTCCATGCCTGCTGGACCATGAGTCAGCAGTAATATGTACCTCACTGCTGACCGCCCTGTCCAACGAGACCAAGACATTGCCTTCCACATGCTGGTAGAGAGCCAGAATGGCCTTCCGGAAAAGAAATGGCATTTGGGCTGCCACTGAGGTACCGCACAAATTCTTGAAAGGGGGGCAGAATCTACCAGCTGATAAGGCAGCAGTTGCAGTGCTAGCAATTTGGCCAAGCTAGCATTCAGACGCTGAGCATGTGGATGGCTGGGACTGAATTTCTTTCGACGGTTTAGCAACTGGGGTAGGGAAATTTGCCTGCTAAAATCAGATGTTGGTGTATCACTAGCAGATTGGCCGCAAGTACTTGGGACACCTATTTCTATACCTTCATTCCTCTCAGTGCAGGTTTCTGAGAGGACTGGAGGTATAGTGGGGTTGGAGATCCCAGCTGATGAGGAGCAAGGAGAGGTCCGCCTTGTTCTTTGATGTGGGTCTTATAAGTGCTGTTGCCAACGGACTGCATGGGAGGTCATCATATGTCTGGTCAAGCATGTGGTGCCCAAGCGGCTGCAGTTTTGGCCACGCTTGATACGCTTCAGACATATGTTGCAAACAGCAACGGTGCGATCTGCTGCACACATGTCAAAAAAGGCCCACACTAAAGAACTTTTCTAAATATGCAGGGAGTCAGCAGCACCCTGCTCCTGCTTAGCTCTGTGGTGTGATGCAATAGGGTGGCTGCCCCTGGAGGGCATCCTGCCTCGTTGGAGATGTGTCTCCTCCTCTCTTCTATCAGGCACCCAAGTAGAATCAGTGACCTCATCATCCCCTCCCTCCTCGTCACTGGAGCAAACTTGGCAGTATGCTGCAACTGGGGGAACATGATTGCCAGTTTCTTGTCCTTCTTGGGCACCCCCTCTTTCTAGGCTCACGTTACTCTCTTCCTCAACCTGGGTACCATCATCGGAGCCTTCAAATCACTGCGCATCCTCCTGCAGCATGTACCCAACACTGTGATCGAATAGTTCGAGGGACCCCTCCATGCATTATGGTGGGGCTGGGGAACGAGTGACTGTTGACATGGAGCCGATGGAATAGGCCACTTTGGCAGCTGCATTGGCAGGCAAACTACTCTGAGCCTGGGTGATAGGCGATGAGGAGGATGAAGAAGGCTTTGTTATCCATTCCACCAACTCTTCTGCATGTTGTGGCTCAATAACACAGCCAGCTGCAGAAAAAAGGACAAGCAGACACAGAGCCTGCTTGCCCTCTTTTAGTGGCCTGTGAGTGCCTGCCTCTCCTTGGTGGACTTCCAGACATGCTGTAAATTTTGTTCAGAAAAACCACACTACACTGTATTGTGTACTGTGTACACCACCAGAAAAGTAGTAGCAACTGCACCATGGGTGCACGGTACTGTGTACACCACCAGAACTGTAATAGCAACTATGGGTGCACTATAACGTGTATTGTGTACACCACCAGAAAAGTAGTAGTAACTGCACTATGGGTTCACGGTACTGTGTACAGCACCAGAAGTGTAATAACAACTATGGGTGCCCTGTATTGTGCACTGTGCACACCACCAGAAAAGTAGTAGCAACTGCACTATGGGTGCACTGTACTGTGTACACCAACAGAAGTGTAATAACAACTATAGGTGCACTGTATTGTGTACTGTGTACACCACCAGAAAAGTAGTAGCAACTGCACTATGGGTGCACGGTACTGTGTACACCACCAGAAGTGTAATAGCAACTATGGGTGCACTGTATTGTGTACTGTGTACACCACCAGAAAAGTAGTAGCAACTGCACTATGGGTATACGGTACTGTGTACACTACCAGAAGTGTAATAGCAACTATGGGTGCACTGTATTGTGTACTGTGTACACCACCAGAAAAGTAGTAGCAACTGCACTATGGGTGCACTATGTACTGTGCACACCGCCTGAAGTATATTATAAAAAGTACACCAGGAATGGCTTGCAGTCAGATATAGGCTACACTGGATGCAGTGTATATATATATATATATATATATATATATATATATACAAGACTGACTGTATATATATTTAATACACTGCAGCTAACTGAATAACCTGCCTGCCTGAAGTACATTTGAAAAAGTACACCAGGAATGGCCTGCAGTCAGATACAGCTACATTGGATGCAAAGTATATATATATATATATATATATATATATATATATATATATATATATATATATATATATGAGACTGACTGTATATATATATATATATATATATATATATATATATATATATATATATATATATATATATATATTCAATACACTGCGGTTAACTGAATAACCTGCCTGCCTGCTCAATCTAAAGCACACACTCTCTCCGTCCACGCCAACAACACACTACCCAAGGCCGACATGCAGGCAGTCTTATATAGTGTGGGGCGTGGACCTAGTCCCCCTGAGCCATAATTGGCCAAAGGCACCTTGCCTTTGGCCAATTATGGCTCTCTTAGCTGAGGGTGCTGGGATTGGCCAAAGCATGCAGGTCATGGTGCATGCTTTGGCCAATCATCATACAGCAATGCACTGCGATCTCTCAGTGCATTTTAGGGCATTACGCCAAGCTCAAATTTGCTGTGAACGCCCCATAATGTTCATTTTTCGACGAACGGGTGAACACCTGATGTTCATCCCTACTGGGGAGCTACAGTTCATTAAGGGAACCATGAATGCCAACATGTACTGTGGCATACTGAAGCAGGGCATGATCCCCTCCCTTCAGAGACTGGGCCGCAGCGCAATATTCCAACATAACGACCCCACACACACCTCCAAGACTACCACTACATTGCTAAAGAAGCTGAGGGTAAAGGTGATGGACTGACCAAGCATGTCTCCAGACCTAAACCCTATTGAGCCTCTGGAAATAGTTACCACCACTCTAGGCAGACCAGGCTGAAATCTCCTGAACATCCACTGTGCAAAAAGGTGAGAGCCCCAGGTGCTGGCAATTGCTAATGCAATTATGTTCATGCAGAAAAGCATTTGGACAGGTAAAATCTTCTTTATTCAAAACACGACATGAATCAGTACATGACACCGCTGAAGCAACACAGCATAGCCGCTAACACGTTTCACGCTCTCACAGAGCGCTTACTCATAGCTGGCTTACATAAGAGTGACAACCACTTTTATACATAAAACACACATGTCACATGATCTAGCATTAATGAGATAATGCTGGGCAGCTGAAGGCTAGCAGCCTGAGATCTCAGTGCTCGTTAGCCAGGTTAATGACATGTGGTTGAATTACATACAATGCAATGTAGAATAGAAAAAACAAGTGTAAATAAACATAAAAAATATAAAAAATAGAGTTAAGAGTAGGAGTGATAGAGATGAATGACCTACGTGGATTGCTTGTTAAGTTGAACTAAATTATGATAAATAATAAAGCAACATGAATTTAAAATATAAAAATAAAAGTGTGAATATAAAATGCAGCTGACGTGAAACTAAAAACATCTAAGAAGAATTCTTATATATGTACAAAGTGTAAACTTATATGTGAGGTGCATATGTAAATACATATATATAAAGGGCATAGGTGTAATTTAGTAAAAAATAACAGATATATATAAATATATATGTGTATAGTGTATATAATTATGATGATGGTGCAATAACCTGGCCCAATAAAAATGTATATATATATGATTATGATATGATGTGCCAGTAAAATATGCTGGATATTGAAAATAAAGAATAAAACAACGATATGTGTATACATATATGTGAAGAGAAGAATAAAGTGCAATGAGCAAGGTGCAAAAATGAAAAAACGAATGCATACAAGATGTATATGAAAACTGAATGATGCTCAAAGGATTATTATAATAGGGAAATGGGGTACAACTGACATCCGCATTGTCCCTGTAAAACATAACCAACAGCACCAAGATCTCGGGCAGCAAATGTACACCTGGATATTGGAAAGTCTGTTTGTGCGTATATGCTCTTTAATCGCCAATCATAAAGTCTAAAAATGAAAATATAAATACAACACATATCAATATCCTCAAAAACTTTTTGTGTATATGCACATGTGGATAATCCATCATAACATTGTTATATTCTCTTGAAACCAAAACTCAAAGCTGTTTAATATTTTGTTTCGATCACGCGATAAAAGTTGCTGCATAATTAGACAAGTTTCAAAATAAAATAAGTTGAACCTAAATTCCGAACCTACATTGTTACTATTTTTATTGTGAGGTGTGGAAATGAAATAAATAAATAGGATCATTCAACACCTCACAAACCGGAACTCTCTGAGATGATCTCTGTTATGGGTTAAAGATAAGATAAGTGACATCTTATTATACTTATTAGCAAGCAACAATATACATGTGACTGAAATGCCCAAACATCTATATGGCACGCGCTAATAATAGCCAATTGAGTTCATTAAGAAAAGGACATGCAACAAAAGGAAAAGGGGATTTCTCCAAACAAACCATTGTCCTATCTCAGTGTGTATATATATATATATATATATATATATATATATATATATATATATATATATAAGGTTTTATGTGGGGATCCAAACCACGGATTAGTGAACCCATGGACAATCAATAAACACTCATATAAATATAAAATTTGAAAGGATATAAATCCCTTGGACACAACAAAAAATACATATAGAAATAATGCTGGGTGAACTATTCATAAAAATGGGAAACATCCCATTCGAAGTTCAACCCTGACGGGATCCTAGTGTCCAATAGAAAAATTCAAAGGTCTTCACGCTTGCACAATATTTGAAATCTGTCACCTCCTCTCACTGGTGTCGTGACCCTTTTGATGCCTTGGATCACCAAACTTGATGTGTCTTTATGATGTGTAAAGATGCAATGCTTTGCAATATTAGTCAGGTTGTCTTTTTCAATATCGTGCAAGTGGGTGTACAACCGATCCCTGAGGCGGCGTGTTGTACGACCAACGTACTGAATCTGACAGATAGTGCATGTAATAACATATGTGTCAAATTTGGTATTGCAGTTTATGAAAGTAGAGATTTGAAACTCCCTCTTATTGCTGCAAGCCTGGTCTGCCTATTTCTATTTCATTTCTATGTATCTGGACCTTTGTTACATTTATCCACCAGCTCGGCTACATTCCCACACTGCTAAGGGATACCTTAGTCTAAACCTCAACTTTCCAAAGACTTTTATGGGTTTTACTGTTTGAGAGCATATCGGCACTCTATTATGGATCACATCAGTACCTCGACACCCGCTGTTGAAGCGGTCTACAGCAGGACTCTCACGGCACCCTCCAATAATCCCCTGAGACAATCATTGCAAGCATACGCGTTACAATCGTCGGATGCTGATGGTGTTCAACTAATACGCCTTTTCAGGAGATTGGAACAACGAATGGCCAAAGAGATCAGAGCCTATTGGGACATAACCTTTTTGACAGAATATTTATCGATTTCACATATCCCACAAGGTCTAAGGATCAAAAAATTCCCTACCTCTGTTTATTTAATGAAGAGTTTAAAAAGGAATGGACTTATCCCTTGGATACCTGTTCCTCTAGACTAAAATCCTTATCGCCTCAAGGAAAAAGGAAACGGAAAAGTTACAATTGGACATTGCTTCGATACAGAAAGATTTGGTTATTTCACAGACCCTTAAAGGCTTTACAGATCTGGATGAGAGATTAAACAAGAAACTGGACAAAATGGAAAGAACGGTAATCGATACCAAGAAAGGTAAAATGGCTCATGACAAAAATGATTATGAAAATAATAAGGTTTACACCTGGAACAAGCCATCTTTCAATTCCAGTAGATCACGCAGAAATCAGGGCAAACAAGTCAGTTTCTCGGATTATGAAGGAGAGTCAGCGGACAACACCCTGGCACGTACCATGTCAGATTCATCACTTGACAGATCTCTAACCCCTTCAGAGTCAACTAGCCCAAACAACAACCGCCCCCCGGGAAACCCTCACAGGTCGGGACAAACCAAGAAAAAGAAATCCTCCACAAAAAGACAAGAAGAGGGGGCAGGAAACACAAACACCACAAACAACGCACGCTACCCGCTACGGGAAAAGTCGAAGAGATGAAGCACAGTTTTTATCAATCTCTCTAAGAGGACACTTAACCCCGACGAAATTAACCTCTTGGCAAGAGGACTGAACTTTTGTCCCAGCAGACATTTTAATCTTATTGAAACAATCTTGGACATTAACAAGTTTTCACGATCTTTAACCCTTAGGAAACATTTTCTTAATTGTTCATCAGATGAGACCACTAGACCCACAGACAGCTGCGATACAGGTGAGTCTTTACCTTCACCAAAATTATTTACTGAAATCTGTGCTTTGCAGGCATCTGGCTGACGAATCGGATCAATCCCCTCTGGATCCCACCGATATACACCATGAGATTCCGGTCAAGGGTAGATCAGATTTTTACCCGGTGGCATCCAGGGGGAAAGATCTTGATCTTTTCCAAAAAATGATGGAAGGAGATTTAGTGCTGACACATTACAACCTGACCATTAGGGAGAGACAAGCACGTAAAGGTTTATCAACAGATGACAGGATTGTCATTAGGAACACAGACAAAGGTGGGATAGTCACAGTATTAGATTCATAGGTGTATAAAGAGGAGGGTTTGCGCCAATTATCTGATACACACACATACGGCTGTTGTCTAATCCCACCACTCCCTTTAAGAAAGAACTCATGACATTACTAGACAGAGCAGTACAAGCAGGGATATTCACATCCAAGGATAAGGAATCATTCATTCCGGAATATCCTATAACACCGGTATTTCATCATTTGCCTAAAATCCATAAGGGGTTAAAACCCCTCACGGGACAACCAATTGTGGCTGGCATAGGCTCATTAAATGAACGTTTAGGAGAGTGGATAGATTCCCAATTACAACCCTTAACAACCAGCCTAACTAGTTACATAAGAGACACCAATCATCTGCTAAGCAAACTTCAGAATGTAAAATGGGAGGACAACTTTAGGTGGATTAGCTGTGATGTTACTAGCTTGTATTCCAGCATACCACACCATTTAGGTATTCAAGCGGCCTCTTATTTCCTTAAAAAAGCAGGCAGGTTTTCTTCAGTTCTTCAGGAATTTATTTTACAAGCTTTGGAATATCTTTTAACTCATAATTTCTTCATGTTTGACGGGGGCTATTACCTCCAGAGATGCGGGGCCTCCATGGGGGCGAAATTTTCGCCCTCACTGGCCAACCTTTATATGGGTTGGTGGGAGAGGTCCCTCATCTTTGGACCAGATAGCCCCCCGCCGGATGGATACGATTTTTTTCTGTCGCTTCATTGACGATTTGTTGTTTGTCACGTCTGATGAAAATGCAAATTTAGATGTATGGCTTTCATACCTTAATGATAATCTGTTAAATTTGAAGTTTACAGGAAATCTACAAATTAACAGCATCGACTTCTTAGACATGAAATTAGTGGGTTTAGAAGGCATAGTTCAATCTGGTCTTTACAGAAAACCCATTAGTGGTAACACTCTACTTAGGGCCGATTCTGCACATCCCAGCCATACGATCAGAGGGATACCATATCGACAGTTTTTAAGATTGAAACGCCTGTGTAGCTCTCCAGAGGTCTTTGAGACTGAGGCCATCAACATGGCACACAGATTCAAAGTCCGAGGTTATTCAGAGGCACTTATTCACAAAGCGCTTGATACAGTGAGATCTATTCCTAGATCCTCACTTATAAAAAAAAAGAGACACATAAGAAAATTTCATGAAAAACAGATATTTTCCCTCATGCTCCAGTCTTCTCAACATCGTATGGTTCAGAATTCACTAAAATTAAGAAGATTATAACTAAGCACCTTCCTGTTCTATACAATGATCCTGCTTACAATAATATTCTTTCTAAAGGGATTAAAGTAGTCTCCAGCAGAGCATCCACTTTAGGTCGCTCCCTCTCACCTAGCTTGTTTTTGACCAACCAATCTAAGCCTAATTGGCTTAGTTCTATTGGTAACTTTAGATGTGGGATCAAAACCTGTAATTATTGTGGTTACATTAAAACAGGCAAACAGATTAAATCTTGCAGCAATAAGAGGAAGTTTCAAATCTCTACTTTCATAAACTGCATACCAAATTTGTCACATATGTTATTACATGCACTATCTGTCAGATTCAGTACGTTGGTCGTACAACACGCCGCCTCAGGGATTGATTGTACGACCACTTGCCGATATTGAAAAAGACAACCTGACTAATGTTGCAAAGCATTGCATCTTTACACATCATAAAGACACATCAAGTTTGGTGATCCAAGGCATCAAAAGGGTCACGACACCAGTGAGAGTAGGTGACAGATTTCAAATATTGTGCAAGCGTGAAGACCTTTGAATTTTTCTATTGGACACTAGGATCCCGTCAGGGTTGAACTTCGAATGGGATGTTTCCCATTTTTATGAATAGTTCACCCAGCATTATTTCTATATGTATTTTTTGTTGTGTCCAAGGGATTTATATCCTTTCAAATTTTATATTTATATGAGTGTTTACTGATTGTCCATGGGTTCACTAATCCGTGGTTTGGATCCCCAACCTTATATATATATATATATATATATATATATATATATATATATATATATATATATATATATACGCACTGAGATAGGACAATGGTTTGTTTGGAGAAATCCCCTTTTCCTTTTCTTAACGAACTCAATCGGCTATTATTAGCGCGTGCCATATAGATGTTTGGGCATTTCAGTCACATGTATATTGTTGCTTGCTATTAAGTATAATAAGATGTCACTTATCTTATCTTTAGCCCATAACAGAGATCATCTCAGAGAGTTCCGGTTTGTGAGGTGTTGAATGATCCTATTTATTTATTTCATTTCCACACCTCACAATAAAAATAGTAACAATGTAGGTTCAGAATTTAGGTTCAACTTATTTTATTTTTCTTTTCCAATATTTTTATTCAAAATTTTTCTTCACAAGACATAAAATTCAATTTTTACATATTTTGTTTAAGGTGTAAAAACCAATAACAAGTTATTTGTAAACAACCAAAAGGCAAAAAGAAAGAGATAGGGAGGTTACACGATACCTAATCTCATATTGTTA
This sequence comes from Lithobates clamitans, assembly GCA_037952925.1. Classification (NCBI taxonomy): domain Eukaryota; kingdom Metazoa; phylum Chordata; class Amphibia; order Anura; family Ranidae; genus Lithobates; species Lithobates clamitans. The sequence continues at coordinate 1,910,550 of JBBGZY010000758.1, read as the reverse complement.
TTGATTCCTTAGTGTGTTTCATGTAAAGTATGGGGAGTCACCTGAGGAGAATTCTCTCTCCCTGACTCCTCTACCTGGTGTAACCTTCTAATTTAACTCCCAAAGCAGCCTTAAGGTCTCCATTAACTTCATAATCTTCAAGGATTATTTTATATAATTAGGGAAAGGGAAAGAAAGAAATAGGAAAGTGGAAAGTAGAGGGTAGAAGAAGGTGAGAGAGGTGCACTCCTGTCGTAGAGCAAGGGATTCCTGAGAGTCCGTCGCATTATATATTCGAGATGTATTTTATCCAAGGGTCCCATATTCTTTCAAACAATGCCATTTTGTCTTTTAGAATAGCAGAGAGACGTTCATTTACCATAATCCAGGACAGCTTAGATTTTATAAGATGAAAGGGAATCGTTGGAGATTTCCAAGATTTAGCTATCGCTATCCTAGCAGCTACAAATATAAAAGTTATAAGTTTCCGAGTGTGTTTCGATGCTCCTTCCACTGGTCGTCCCAGCAGTGCCTGTAAGGGTGACTTGATGAGGTTCACTTGGGTTAATGAGTATATAAAGTTATATGTGCGGATCCAAAATCGACGCACCTTTGGGCAAGTCCACCAAATGTGTATCATGGTACCTTCAATATTGCATCCCCTAAAGCACTGCGGGGAGGCCCCCGGAACAAAAGCTGCCACTCTCGCTGGGACCATATACCATCTCATCAGAACTTTATAGTTTGCTTCTATCAGAGAAGTATTAATGTATGTTTTGGATGCCTGGAGTGACAGTTTGTTCCATTCTTCATCTGTTAAGCTGATACCTATATCGTTTTCCCATTTTTGCATATGAAACAATTTCTGGGATGTTGATGATAAGATGCTGTATATCAAGGAAATATGACCCGAGTGTTTGTCTATAGTTCTGCAAAAATTTTCCATTTGGGTGTATTCAGTTAAATCTGAGCTACGGTTCAACGTAGTTAAGAAATGCGCTATCTGGGAATAGCGGAATATTTCTGAGTTTGGTAATTGGTACTTTTCTTGCAGAACCTGCAAAAACTTATTTTATTTTTAAACTTGTCTAATTATGTAGCAACTTTTATCGCGTGATTGAAACAAAGTATTAAACAGCTTTGAGTTTTGATTTCAAGAGAATATAACAATGTTATGATGGATTATCCACATGTGCATATACACAAAAAGTGTTTGAGGATATTGATATGTGTTTTATTTATATTTTCATTTTTAGACTTAATGATTGGCGATTAAAGACCATATATATGCACAAACAGATTTTCCAATATCCAGGTGTACATTTGCTGCTCAAGATTTTGGTGCTGTTGGTTATGTTTTACCGGGACAATGCGGATGTCAGTTGTACCCCATTTCCCTATTATAATAATCCTTTGAGCATCATTCAGTTTCCATATACATCTTGTATGCATTTGTTTTTTCGTTTTCTCTTTTTGCACCTTGCTCATTGCACTTTATTCTTTTCTTCACACATATGTATACACATATCGTTGTTTCATTCTTTATTTTCAATATCCAGCATATTTTACTGGCACATCATATCATAATCATATATATACATTTTTATTGGGCCAGGTTATTGCACCATCATCATAATTATATACACTATACACATGTATATTTATATATATATCTGTTATTTTTTACTAAATTACACCTATGCCCTTTATATATATATAAGTATTTACATATGCATCTCACATATAAGTTTACACTTAGTACATATATAAGAATTCTTCTTAGATGTTTTTAGTTTCACGTCAGCTGCATTTTATTTTTTATTTTCATATTTTAAATTCATGTTGCTTTATTATTTATCATAATTTAGTTCAACTTAACAAGCAATCCACATAGGTCATTCATCTCTATCACTCTTACTCTTAACTCTATTTTTTATATTTTTTATGTTTATTTACACTTGTTTTTTCTATTCTACATTGCATTGTATGTAATTCCACCACATGTCATTAACCTGGCTACCGAGCACTGAGATCTCAGGCTGCTAGCCTTCAGCTGCCCAGCATTATCTCATTAATGCTAGATCATGTGACATGTGTGTTTTATGTATAAAAGTGGTTGTCACTCTTATGCAAGCCAGCTATGAGTAAGCGCTCTGTGAGAGCGTGAAACGCGTTAGTGGCTAAGCTGTGTTGCTCCAGCGGTGTCATGTACTGGTTCATGTCGTGTTTTGAATAAAGAAGATTTTACCTGTTCATCTCTGTGTGCGGCTGTCCAGATCCTTTTCCGCATGAACCTATTGAGCATCCTCAAACAGAAGGTGGAGGAGTGCAAGGTCTCTAACATCCACCAGCTCTGTGATGTCGTCATGGAGGAGTAGAAGAGGACACCATTGGCAACCTGTGAAGCTCTGGTGAACTCCATGCCCAAGAGGGTTAAGGCAGTGCTGGAAAATAATGGTGTCCACACGTAATTTTGACACTTTGGGCCCAATTTGGACATTTTCACTTAGGGGTGTACTCACTTTTGTTGCGAGCGGTTTAGACATTAATGGCTGTGTGTTGAGTTATTTTGAGGGGACAGCAAGTTTACACTGTTATACAAGCTGTACACTCACTACTTAACATTGTAGCAAAGTGTAATTTCTTCAGTGTTGTCACATGAAAAGATATAATAAAACAGTGAGATACTGTATGTCATCCAGCCTGTTCCAGGTTAGGGGTGCACAGCAGTGCCGCTGTGTCCACCAGGTGAATTTAATTCATAACAGCTGTGATTCCTATAGGAATGCTGTGCTTGGCTCAGAGCTATCAAATGGTAACTGAGCCAATCACATCACACAATAGTAAATCACAGCTGTTTTGAATGTAACCCATTTATGACCATTCAAAACATTGACGTTACAGTGATTATCACTCTAACAGCAATCAAAATGTTAAAAAAAAAAAAAAAATCCCTGATCACCCCCCAGACTAGCACAGTGACACTATAGTGACACTGAACTACTCTGATGGAAGTAGTGATGAAGCCAGGGGTCAAAAAAGGCTTTTTCTACAGCCATATATCCAGTCTGGTTATATTTTATTGACCATGTTATGATTATTATTATTATACAGGATTTATATAAGCGCCAAAAGTTTACACAGTGCTTTACAACATAAGGGCAGACAGTACAATTACAATACAATTTAATACAGTTAGAGCTTACAATCTAAGAGTGAGGGTCAAGAGTAGGGATGAGCTTTGAGTTCGAGTCAAACTCATGTTCGACTCGAACATCGGCTGTTCTCAAGTTCGCCGAACAGCGAACAATTTGGGGTGTTCACGGCAAATTCGAATGCCGCGGAACACCCTTTAAAAGTCTATGGGAGAAATCAAAAGTGCTAATTTTAAAGGCTTATATGCATGGTATTGTCATAAAAAATGTTTGGGGACCTGGGTCCTGCCCTAGGGGACATGTATCAATGCAAAAAAAGTTTTAAAAATGGCCGCTTTTTCGGGAGTAGTGATTTTAATAATGCTTAAAGTGAAACAATAAAAGTGTAATATCCCTTTAAATTTTGTAGCTTAGCGGTGTCTATAGTATGCCTGTAAAAGGGCGCATGTTTCCCGTGTTTAGAACAGTCTGACAGCAAAATGACATTTCAAAGGAAAAAAAGTCATTTAAAACTACTCGCGGCTATTAATGCATTGCCGGTCTGACAATACACATAGAAGTTCATTGATAAAAACGGCATGGGAATTCCCCTCAGGGGAACCACGAACCAAAATTTAAAAAAGATGACGTGGGGGGTCCCCCTAAATTCCATCCCAGGCCCTTCAGGTCTGGTATGGATATTGAGGGGAACCCCGCGCCAAAAAAAAAAAAAAACGGCGTGGGTTCCCCCAAAAGTCCATACCAGACCCTTATCCAAACACGCAACCTGGCAGGCCACAGGAAAAGAGGGGGGATGAGAGAGCGCCCCCCCTCCTGAACCGTACCAGGCCACATGCCCTCAACATTGGGAGGGTGCTTTGGGGTAGCCCCCCAAAACACCTTGTCCCCATGTTGATGAGGACAAGGGCCTCATCTCCACAAACCTGGCCGGTGGTTGTGGGGGTCTGCGGGCAGGGGGCTTATCGGAATCTGGAACCCCCCTTTAACAAGGGGACCCCCAGATCCCGCCCCTCCCCCCTGTGTGAAATGATAAGGGGTTGTACCCCTACCATTTCACTAAAAAAATGTTAAAAATGACAAGAGACAGTTTTTGACAATTCCTTTATTTAAATGCTTCTTCTTTCTTCTATCTTCTATCTTCCTTCGGTTTCTTCCTCCATCTTCTTCTTCCTCTGGTTCTTCTGGCTTTTCTGGTTCTTCCTCCGGGAGGGAGGCTCCCACTGTGTGACACTTCTCCTCTTCTGACGGTTCCTAAATAACGGGGGGGGCACCCAGTGACCCCGCCCCCCTCTGAAGCACGGGGACATGACGGGATTTCCCTGTGGCATTCCCCGTGTTGTCAGAGGGGGCGGAGTCACCGGGTGGCCCCGCCCCCCATTATTTAAGAACCGTCAGAAGAGGAGAAGCGTCACACAGCGGGAGCCTCCCTCCTTGCCACCATGGATGCAGAGCGGCCTGGAGAAGAAGATGAAGAAGAGAAGAAGATGAAGAAGAGAAGAAGATGAAGAGAAGAGCGGGAGCCTCCCTCCATGCCATGGATTCGGAGAGGCCCGAGGAGAAGAAGGGAAGAAGACCCGGCGGAGGAGATGCTGGACGAGAACACCGGAGGAAGAACCAGAAGAGCCAGAAGAACCAGAAGAAGAAGAAGATGGAGGAAGAAACCGAAGAAAGATAGAAGATAGAAGAAAGAAGAAAGAAGAAGCATTTAAATAAAGGAATTGGCAAAAACTGTCTCTTGTCATTTTTAACATTTTTGACAGTTTTTTTGTGAAATGGTAGGGGTACTTTTGTACCCCCTTACCATTTCACACAGGGGGGAGGGCCGGGATCTGGGGGTCCCCTTGTTAAAGGGGGCTTCCAGATTCCGATAAGCCCCCCACCCACAGACCCCCACAACCACCGGCCAGGGTTGTGGGGATGAGGCCCTTGTCCTCATCAACATGGGGACAAGGTGTTTTGGGAGGCTACCCCAAAGCACCCTCCCAATGTTGAGGGCATGTGGCCTGGTACGGTTCAGGAGGGGGGGTGCTCTCTCGTCCCCCCTCTTTTCCTGCGGCCTACCAGGTTGTGTGCTCGGATAAGGGTCTGGTATGGATTTTTGGGGGGACCCCACACCGTTTTTTTTTCCAATTTTGGCTGGGATTCCCCTTAATATCCATACCAGACCTGAAGGGCCTGGTATGGAATTTAGGGGGACCCCCCCACGTCATTTTTTTTTTTAAATTTTGGTTCGGGGTTTCCCTGTGGGGAATTCCCATGCCGTTTTTATCAATGAACTTCTATGTGTATTGTCGGACCGGCAATGCATTAATAGCCGCGAGTAGTTTTAAATGACTTTTTTCCTTTGAAATGTCATTTTGCTGTCAGACTGTTCTAAACACGGGAAACATGCGCCCCTTTACAGGCATACTATAGACAACCCCCAGGTACGAAATTCAAAGGGATATTACACTTTTATTGTTTCACTTTAAGCATTATTAAAATCACTGCTCCCGAAAAAACGGCCTTTTTAAAACTTTTTTTGCATTGATCCATGTCCTCTGGGGCAGGACCCAGGTCCCCAAACTCTTTTTATGACAATAACTTGCATATAAGCCTTTAAAATTAGCACTTTTGATTATTCATGATCGTGTCCCATAGACTTTAACGGTGTTCGCGTGTTCGAACAAATTTTTTTCCTGTTCGCATGTTCTGGTGCGAACCCCTAGTCAAGAGTTAATAGATAGAAGAGGTAATAACTACGGGGGATGGGCTGATGGAGAAAATTAATGTGCAATTGTTAGGTGGGGGCCAGATAGGCTTCTATGAAGAGATAAGTTTTTAGGGATCGTCTGAAAGTGGACAGAGGAGGATATAGTCGGACAGATTGGGGTAGAGAGTTCCAGAGGATGGGAGAGGCTCTGCAGAAGTCTTAAAGGCGAGCATAAGAGGAGGTGACAAGGGAGCTAGAGAGCAGGGGGTCTTGGAGGAACAAATAGAAAGATTTGGTTGTTATTTTGAGACTAGGTTAGTGATGTAGCCGGGGGGGAGTTGTGGATGGCTTTGTAAAATATTGTTAGTATCTTGAATATAATTTGTTGGGCAAGCGTAAGCCAGTGGAAGGATTGGCAGAGAGGGGTAGCAGAAGCTGAGAGGTTTGTCAGGTGGATGAGCCTGGCAGCATCATTTATGATGGTTTGAAAGGGAAGCAAAAAAATTGAATAGTTAGTCCTTCAAGCTTCAGCAGCGTTAGAGCATTTAAATGATACTAAAATAGTAGTAATCTGTGTGTCCAAGTGGGATAAAGTTCAAAAAATCAGTGTGACAGTTCATGTAAACCACATCAGCTGTTTGGACATTCGACCATGACCACACCAAGTGATTCCACTCTCTATTGGAATTGCACTCACCAGATTCCCAATAAATAATAGCCTCTGTGTATATGTTAAGTCTCTGCGATCACTACCAAAATTACATCCATCTGGAACTCAAATCCGATCAGCCAGAAGGGGGTCGCACACTCTGGTCCTCTGTTTCTCCCAGACAAAGCCAGCTACAAACTCTCCATAAAACTCTGCATGCTGATTGAATCCATGAAGTAGAGAGAGCTGCCTGCTAGCAGCTGCATGGGCTTTTCACCCCCCCTTCCTCTCCTCACACACACACAGAGGCTAGTCTGTTCCTCCGCTGTGTTCCTATTGGCAGGAGGAAGGAAGCCAATTGTAGGAGCAGTTACAGGAACCAATGAATAGGGCTTTAACAAGCAGCAGCTGAAAAGTAGTCTGGAATATGAAGGCATTCATGATAGACTGAAGAAGGGAATGGCCTTGGTAAATATAACCAAATGAGGAGGGGTTGCAATAGTTGAGGCAAGAAATGACCAGGAAGTGAATTAGAAGCTTTGTGGTGTCATTGGTTAGTAAGGGGTGTATCTTGGAAATGTTATGGAGGTTATCGTGGCAAGCTAAGCACAGTGATTGGATGTGGGGCCAAAAGGATAGCTTAGAGTTCAGGATTACACCTTGTCATGGGGGGAACTGGTTGATAGTTGAGCCATTGATTTTGACAGAGAAATTGGCGGAAGAGGCACGGGGGGGATATTATGAGCTCTTTTTTGGATAGATTGAGTTTGAGGCAGTGGTGTGACATCCAGGCTTATATGTCTGTTAGTAAGTTAGTGATGCATGAGGAGACGGATGAAGTGAGCTGAGAGGTAGAGAGATAGATTTGGGTGTCATTGGTGTAGAAGCAGTATTAAATGTCATGGGCGGCATGACCCAGGGAGGAGTTGTAGATTGAGAATAGGAGAGGTCCAAGAACAAAACCTTGGGGGACCCTGACGGGGAAAGGAAGAGGAGAAGAGGTAGTAGAGTTGTAATAATAACGTGGGATAAGTAAGATAAGAACCAGCAAAGAGTACCGTCACGGAAACCAAAGGAGTAGAGATTTTTATGGAGTAGGGGGTGGTCCACTGTGTCAAAGGCAGAGGTCCAGGAGGAGTAGTGTACAATAGTGTCCATTGGTTTTAGCCATTAGTACTGTAGGTCATTTGTGAGTTTAAGGAGAGCAGTTTCTGTGGAGTGTTGAGGATGAAATCCGGACTGAAGGTGTTCAAAAAGTTTGTTCTCAGTCAGATGGTCGCACAGTCAGTTAAAGAACAGACGTTCAAGGAATTTGGAGGAAAAGGGGAGTAAGAAGATGGGGCATAGTTTGTTAATATTGGTGGGGTCCAGTGAGGACTTTTTTTTTTTTTTCGTTTAAAATTTTTTTTATTTTGAAAAGAGAGGGTATACAGATACAGTATAAAAAAGGTAGCAAAAATGATGACATAGATCAATTAGTGCAATACAGTAAATCAACATTAACTATATGTAAATTGACAGAGTAGAGCGAGTTGACTAGAGGCTTATAAGCTCAGCCTATCAAAACATTTTGCAGATCTAGGTGTTATCTTGAAGTGTAACTTCCTACTCCGATGGAGCGGGATGCAGAACACCCTATTCCTAATAGGAAGAGGCCAATGGGGTTCAATCAGCCGGTGACGCTCCACCCCTGTGGGATCAATCTGTGGAGGCGCCTACCGGTCTGATTGGATCTCCCTCCTGTTGAGGCACAGAGGCCTCTTTTATACAGCAAAGAAAAGAAAACTGCCCCTCCATAGACCTGCCGAAACCTGATACCCAGGGCCCAGGGATCGATATTCATGTAATAGGTTTTGTAGCGATAGTCAGGACCCAAACTAATCCCGGAAAATAACAGAGAAATGCAACATTAAACCTGTACCTCTTGCATTAGTAGGCAGCATGGTACTACCTGGTTATTACCAGCCAACATGGGAGACAAGGGAGTCTCCAACAGATAAAGAGAGAAAGGTGAGAAAAGAGGAAAGGAGGGGGGGGGTGGAGAGCATCTTCACTGTGTAGTCTCTCTAGTTCCAGGCTCCATAGACATGCCTGGGAACAAAGGGATCCCGCAGTATGTGGCCCAAGGTTCCCATATATCAAAAAAGAGGCTACTTTTGTCATTCAATTTGGCAACAATTTGTTCCTGGGTCATAATCCAAGATACCTTCCTCTTAACCACTTGCCGACTGCCTAACGCAGATATACTGTGGCAGAATGGCACGGGCAGGGAGAATCACGTACCCATACGTGATCTGCCTCCCGCAGGCGGGGGGTCCGATTGGACCCCCCCGGTGCCAGCGGCGGTTGGCATTTGACTGGGAGCGTTCCGTGATGAGGGGGAGGCCATCCGATCATGGCCCCCCCCTCGCGATCGCTCCCAGCCAATGAGAGACATCCCCTGCCTGTGTATAGTACACACAGGCAGAGGATGTGATGTCATCTCTCCTCGGCTCGGCAGTTTCCGTTCCAGCTCCGAGGGGAGAAGACATGTAAGTGCACAAAACACACACACAAACACAGTAGAACATGCCAGGCACACAAAATACCCCCAATCCCCCCCGATCGCCCCCCGATCCCCCCCCCAATCACCCCCCATCACAAACTGACACCAAGCAGTATTTTTTTTTCTGATTACTGCATAGTGTCAGTTTGTGACAGTTAGAAGTGGTAGGGCAGTGAGTATTAGCCCCCTGTAGGTCTAGGGTACCCCCCTAACCCCCCCTAATAAAGTTTTAACCCCTTGATCACCCCCTGTCACCAGTGTCGCTAAGCGATCATTTTTTTGATCGCTGTATTAGTGTCGCTGGTGACGCTAGTTAGTGAGGTAAATATTTAGGTTCGCCGTCAGCATTTTATAGCGACAGGGACCCCCATATACTACCTAATAAATGTTTTAACCCCTTGATTGCCCCCTAGTTAACCCTTTCACCACTGATCACCGTATAACTGTTACAGGTGACGCTGGTTAGTTAGTTTATTTTTTATAGTGTCAGGGCACCAGCCGTTTATTACCGAATAGAGGTTTAGCCCCCTGATCGCCCGGCGGTGATATGCGTCGGCCCAGGCAGCGTCAGATTAGCGCCAGTATACCGCTAACACCCACGCACGCAGCATACGCCTCCCTTAGTGGCATAGTATCTGTACGGATCAATATCTGATCCGATCAGATCTATACTAGCGTCCCCAGCAGTTTAGGGTTCCCAAAAACGCAGTGTTATCGGGATCAGCCCAGATACCTGCTAGCACCTGCATTTTGCCCCTCCGCCCAGTCCACCCAAGTGCAGTATCGATCGTTCACTGTCACTTACAAAACACTAAACGCATAACTGCAGCGTTCGCAGAGTCAGGCCTGATCCCTGTGATCGCTAACAGTTGTTTTGGTAGCGTTTTGGTGAACTGGCAAGCACCAGCGGCCTAGTACACCCCGGTCGTAGTCAAACCCGCACTGCAGTAACACTTGGTGACGTGGCGAGTCCCATAAGTGCAGTTCAAGCTAGTGAGGTGGCAAGCACAAGTAGTGTCCCGCTGCCACCAAAAAGACAAACACAGGCCCGTCGTGCCCATAGTGCCCTTCCTGCTGCATTCGCCAATCCTAATTGGGAACCCACCGCTTCTGCAGCGCCCGTACTTCCCCCATTCACATCCCTAATCAAATGCAGTCGGCTGCATGAGAGGCATTTTCTTTATGTCCTCCCGAGTACCCCTACCCAACGAACCCCCCCAAAAAAGATGTTGTGTCTGCAGCAAGCGTGGATATAGGCATGACACCCGCTATTATTGTCCCTCCTGTCCTGACAATCCTGGTCTTTGCATTGGTGAATGTTTTGAACGCTACCATTCACTAGTTGAGTATTAACGTAGGGTACAGCATTGCACAGACTAGGCACACTTTCACAGGGTCTCCCAAGATGCCATCGCATTTTGAGAGACCCGAACCTGGAACCGGTTATAGTTATAAAAGTTACAGTTACAAAAAAAAGTGTTAAAAAAAAAAAAAAAACACATACAAAAATATAATATCAAAAAAAATAGTTGTCGTTTTATTGTTCTCTCTCTCTCTATTCTCTCTATTGTTCTGCTCTTTTTTACTGTATTCTATTCTGCAATGTTTTATTGTTATTATGTTTTACCATGTTTGCTTTTCAGGTATGCAATTTTTTATACTTTACCGTTTACTGTGCTTTATTGTTAACCATTTTTTTGTCTTCAGGTACGCCATTCACGACTTTGAGTGGTTATACCAGAATGATGCCTGCAGGTTTAGGTATCATCTTGGTATCATTCTTTTCAGCCAGCGGTCGGCTTTCATGTAAAAGCAATCCTAGCGGCTAATTAGCCTCTAGACTGCTTTTACAAGCAGTGGGAGGGAATGCCCCCCCCAACGTCTTCCGTGTTTTTTCTCTGGCTCTCCTGTCTCAACAGGGAACCTGAAAATGCAGCCGGTGATTCAGCCAGCTGACCATAGAGCTGATCAGAGACCAGAGTGGCTCCAAACATCTCTATGGCCTAAGAAACCAGAAGCTACGAGCATTTTATGACTTAGATTTCGCCGAATGTAAACAGCGCCATTGGGAAATTGGGAAAGCATTTTATCACACCGATCTTGGTGTGGTCAGATGCTTTGAGGGCAGAGGAGAAATCTAGGGTCTAATAGACCCCAATTTTTTCAAAAAAGAGTACCTGTCACTACCTATTGTTATGATAGGGGATATTTACATTCCCTGAGATAACAATAAAAATGATTTAAAAAAAAATGAAAGGAACAGTTTAAAAATAAGATTAAAAAAAATAATAATAATAAAGAAAAAAAAAAAAAAAAAAAAAGCACCCCTGTCCCCCCGCTCTCGCGCTAAGGCGAACGCAAGCGTCGGTCTGGTGTCAAATGTAAACAGCAATTGCACCATGCATGTGAGGTGTCACCGTGAACGTCAGATCGAGGGCAGTAATTTTAGCAGTAGACCTCCTCTGTAAATCTAAAGTGGTAACCTGTAAAGGCTTTTAAAGGCTTTTAAAAATGTATTTAGTTTGTTGCCACTGCACGTTTGTGCGCAATTTTAAAGCATGTCATGTTTGGTATCCATGTACTTGGCCTAAGATCATCTTTTTTATTTCATCAAACATTTGGGCAATATAGTGTGTTTTAGTGCATTAAAATTTAAAAAAGTGTGTTTTTTCCCCAAAAAATGCGTTTGAAAAATCGCTGCGCAAATACTGTGTGAAAAAAAAAAAATTAAACACCCACCATTTTAATCTGTAGGGCATTTGCTTTAAAAAAATATATAATGTTTGGGGGTTCAAAGTAATTTTCTTGCAAAAAAAAATTATTTTTTTATGTAATCAAAAAGTGTCAGAAAGGGCTTTGTCTTCAAGTGGTTAGAAGAGTGCGTGATGTGTGACATAAGCTTCTAAATGTTGTGCATAAAATGCCAGGACAGTTCAAACCCCCCCCAAATGACCCCATTTTGGAAAGTAGACACCCCAAGCTATTTGCTGAGAGTCATGTCGAGTCCATGGAATATTTTATATTGTGCCACAAGTTGCGGGAAAGAGACAATTTTTTTTTTTTTTTTTTTTTTTGCGCAAAGTTGTCACTAAATGATATATTGCTCAAACATGCCATGGGAATATGTGAAATTACACCCCAAAATACATTCTGTTGCTTCTCCTGAGTATGGGGATACCACATGTGTGAGACTTTTTGGGAGCCTAGCCGCGTACGGGACCCCGAAAACCAAGCACCGCCTTCAGGCTTTCTAAGGCCGTAAATTTTTGATTTCACTCTTCACTGCCTATCACAGTTTCGGAGGCCATGGAATGCCCAGGTGGCAAACCCCCCCCCCCCAATGACCCCAGTTTGGAAAGTAGACACCCCAAGCTATTTGCTGAGAGATATAGTGAGTATTTTGCAGACCTCACTTTTTGTCACAAAGTTTTAAAAATTGAAAAAAGAAAAAAAAAAAAAATTTCTCGTCTTTCTTTATTTTCAAAAACAAATGAGAGCTGCAAAATACTCACCATGCCTCTCAGCAAATAGCTTGGGGTGTCTACTTTCCAAAACGGGGTCATTTGGGAGGGGGTTTATGCCATCTGGGCATTTTATGGCCTTCAAAACTGTGATAGGTAGTGAGGAGTAAAATCAAAAATGTACGCCCTTAGAAATCCCGAAGGCAGTGATTGGTTTTCGGGGCCCCGTACGCGGCTAGGCTCCCTAAAAGTCCCACACATGTGGTATCCCCTTACTCAGGAGAAGCAGCTAAATGTATTTTGGGGTGCAATTCCACAACTTTTTGTAATTTTTTTTTTTTGTCATTATTCAATCACTTGGGACAAAAAAATTAATATTCAATGGGCTCAACATGCCTCTCAGCAATTTCCTTGGGGTGTCTACTTTCCAAAATGGGGTCATTTGTGGGGGTTTTGTACTGCCCTGCCATTTTAGCACTTCAAGAAACGACATAGGCAGTCATTAATTAAAGGCTGTGTAAATTCCAGAAAATGTACCCTAGTTTGTAGGCGCTATAACTTTTGCGCAAACCAATAAATATACACTTATTGACATTTTTTTTACCAAAGACATGTGGCCAAATACATTTTGGCCTAAATGTATGACTAAAATTGAGTTTATTGGGTTTTTTTTAGAACAAAAAGTAGAAAATATCATTTTTTTCAAAATTTTCGGTCTTTTTCCGTGTATAGCGCAAAAAATAAAAACGGCAGAGGTGATCAAATACCATCAAAAGAAAGCTGTATTTGTGGGAAGAAAAGGACGCAAATTTAGTTTGGGTACAGCATTGCATGACCGCGCAATTAGCAGTTAAAGCGACGCAGTGCCAAATTGTAAAAAGTGCTCTTGTCAGGAAGGGGGTAAAACCTTCCGGGGCTGAAGTGGTTAAATCCGACCATCGAAACTCTAGATTTTTTCCAACATTTGGCGATAGTTACTTTAGGCCCTAAGAGGATGAAGAATATCAGTTTCTGTGTTAGTTTAGAGATATCCTTAATCCTCCCGTGAAGCAGTGCAGTAATGGGATCTGGAGTGATTACTTTTTTTGATACGGTGCTAATGATCAGGAACACTTTCTGCCACAATGATCTAATTCGCGGACATGACCACCATGTATGAAAGGTTGGATATATCTGATGTTATCTTAATGCCTAGGTACAGAATCTCTGTTTGAGCCCAAGCAAAAGTAAAGTTGGCGGAAAGTTGAGTTATAATGTCTTGCGGAGCAGAAATATTTATGGCTATCGATTTAGATAAATTGACCTTTAGGCCAGAAATCATTCCAAAATTCTGCAGTATTTTGTAGATCACAGGGGTGGAGGTAAGGGGTGAAGTGATATAGAGGAGGAGGTCATCTGCGTAAAGCGCACACTTATGCTCCTGATCTCCACATCGCACTCCTCTAACATCTGGATTCGTGCTTATCGTGATCGCCAATGTCTCAATGGTGATCGCGAACAGGAGAGGAGATAGTGGACAGCCTTGTCTAGCCCCCTCCCAATTGCAAATTTCTCTGAGTATCTCCCTAAGAGCCTGATCTGGGCTGAGGGGGTAGAGTACAGGGATTGAAACATGTTCAGAAAATAGGGTCCAAACCCCCATCTGCGAAGTAAGTCAGTGATGTAGGTCCAGTGAACTGAGTCAAAAGCTTTATGCAGATCGATGGAAAGGAGGAAACCCTTTTGATGGGGACCCCCATCCCACCCAGACTTGAGAAGGGAGATAACGTCAATTGTTCTACGGATTTGGTCTGGTCCCTGTCTCCCCGGGATGAAGCCTACCTGGTCCTTATGAATATATGTTGGGATAAAGCTTGCTACCCTGTTCGCTAAGATCTTCGTAAAGATTTTAATATCATTATTAATAAGTGATATAGGCCTGTAGTTGACTACTTCACTAGGATCTTTGCCAGGTTTCGGTATTACCGTTATAAATGCTGTATTAAGCTCCTGTTCCAGGGTGGCTCCATCCCTAAGGGAATTAAAAAATTTAGAAATATGGGGAGCTAGTGATGTGGCAAATTTTTTATAATAGCCTGTAGAAAAGCCGTCTGGTCCCGGGGCTGAACCCTTCTTTAAGGATCGTATCGTATCTAGTACATCCTCCACTGAAAAAGGGTCTTCCATCAGTTCCCTATGCTCTGTAGATAGTTTAGGTAGTGGGAGATTGTCTAAAAAGCCGTCACGTTGTGGATGTGGGGTGTGGTCAGATGCTCTATACAGTTTAGTGTAAAATTGAGAAAAGGCCTCCATAATCTTTGTCGGGTTTTGAGTCAAGTCTCCTGCTAGAGTTTTAATTTTAGGGAAAGCTAACGTGCGTGGTTTAGGGGTAAGTTTGGTTGCTAGTTTAGCCCCTATTCGATCCGATTGTTGGTAAAATCTAGCACCAGTCCATCTTAGGTGTTTTTCTGCTGCTGAAGTCAGCGCAAGATTGAGGAGGGTACGGGATTGGTCTAGTTTGGTCAGGGATTCCGCTGTAAGAAGGTGCTTGTGTTCCCTTGCCGCAGTACGGTAGTCAGCTGTTAGTTTAAGGACATCCGCTTTGTGAGCTGCTTTTAGGTGGGAAGATAAACTAATGAAGTGTCCACGAATGACTGCTTTGTGTGCTGCCCATACGCTTGTCGGGGAGACTTCCCCCGTTTGGTTTATGCTGAAATAGTCTTTAATGGCTTTTTCAGTTTCTGCGTGAACTATAGTATCACTGAGGAGAGATTCCTGTAGTCTCCATCGAGGAAGTCCCTTTGTGGGTCCCATTCTCTGTGTTACTACCGAGACTATCGCATGGTCTGACAGAGGGGAATCCAAAATTTTAGAGTTCATGATAAGTGGGATCGTACGGGAGCCGGAAAAGATGTGGTCTATCCTGGTGTATGAGTTGTGGGGGGCGGAAAAGTGAGTATAGTCTTTTTTGTGCGGGTTAGCTTCCCTCCATACATCTATCAAACCCTCCTCAAACAATAGAGCTGCAATCCTCATGCTTTGTTTAGTAGGGCGTTTGGGTCTAGAATGTCCATTTGCAAATCTGTCAAG